>AP028159.1:30621882-31821882 GCA_014132275.2 Samia ricini
TATAACGTTTTAGCTTTGTCAGTAATAGAATTATAATTGGTATAAAAAAAGGGCTCAGTTGATGGATGGATGCAGGTTTCAATCTAGCTTTTCTATTTTATTATGAATCTGAGCTTTAAGTGGAGCAAAACATAGCGATGAAGCGACATTATACCTTCAGATTAGGGCATTGCCTGTTGGTCATTTGACTAGTCAACAAACCCTTGAATTTGCAATCTGTCTTGATGTATCTACGACCTTATTCAAGCATAATCACTTGAAAGTCAATATTTATAGGTTTAGCATGCTTGTCATCACGAACCACATCGTCATATAAAATCAAGTGATACAAGTCTTAAAACATGTGAAAAGATTTCCAAGCACCAATGTTCACAGTCAGGTATGAGACAACTCTCTACAAGACGAGTGGAGAGGAGGGACCTTTCTTCCTTTCTTTTTCCGTTCCTGTGGTCTTTTTTAGTTTGCAGCTGGCGAGTCTTTCTTTTTTCTTTCTATCCTGTCCATCTTCTTTTTCGCCTTCATCTGTGGGGAAGGGACGGTGAGTTTCTCCCATTCCTTCCCTGAGCGAACTTGTCTTCTAGGGGAGAAGGGTGACTGTAATACCCCTCTCCCCGGTCGGTATTATTCTCTCCGAGAATCGAGCTAAAAGGTGGGTGGGGAGAGAGCCTGTGGGTCAGGCATCGGCATTCTCGGACATTGGCATTGAACGGACGAGGCCCATTGGACTTGCCGCAAAGGACGACGCGGTGCGTGCGAAAGCGATCCCGCATCGTCGCCATCACAAATGCGGCGGGTGGCTCCGGGGGGTTTAATGGGTATTTCCGGACTCTTCACATCCGGGTGAGTCCCACACTGGTGCGGAGACGTCCCTTCGCACCCCTTTACCCATTGCATTGGGGGACTTCGGTTTCACTAATGCAATGGATAACAGTAGTGCGAAAATGCATTCCCCTCGACAAAAAAAAAAAAAAGTATGAGACAACTGATAACTTTGGTCAGTGGCGTCGTCATTCGTACCATGTACGCTGTATGGTCTTACATCACAGTTAACACACACATTATTATGAATAATCAATATATTTATATACCAAAATTTACATTGACTCGAACAAACGTGTGACCTTCGATTTTTTTTATTATATTATACGATACAATCAGGCTTTATTCTAATTTATTGTTACTAGAAAATATCAAGTACGTGGACATTTTAAAAAATTACCGCCATTGACACAACAGAGTCGTGTCGTTCATGTCTTAGCGCAGGATCCCTTTGATGTTGTTGAGTGGTACTCGACAACTCCGTCTGGCGTGAGTCAACAGCCCTCCCCTTGTGGGACATGACTTCAAACGCTCATTCGCCTTTACACCTTAGAGTAGGTAGTTACGCGCAATTCTGGATAGAAATTTGAATGCACAATTAGGTAGTTTCCATTTTTGTTTGTTAGAAATATCCTAATGAAAACTTTATGGCCGTTCTAATGCGGTAGCAATTACTTTAACCAATGCAAAACAATTTCCACAAAATACTGCATGTCAATGTGTAAGTTAATTTTATGATTTCTTTTTACTAAAAATTCTATTATTTATAAAACTTTTTAAACTTTCGCGTTTTTTACTCATAATATAATCATATCTGGTTTAGAACGCGCACTTACTGTTATCTAATTTCTCGACGTTTCGACCTGGTTGTAACAACTCAGTCGTCTATGGAAATTTATATTTAGAAACGTAAGTTGCATCGATTAGGCATCGGAGGCAAATGTTGTTTTAGGTTAAAAAACAATATTCAATTTAAAAATAAAACATGATTTATTTATCATTAAAATATACGACATATAACATTATAACAAATTGAAACAATAAAATTATACTACATTAAAAAAATCCGTTACAATTATAAATGACCACGTCATGCACAGAACTTTAAAAAATCTTAATTGCCTACATAAATACAAATGTAAATGATTGACAAAGTCAGGAATAGTATGATAAGGGAATGCTGTGGTGTGGTAGAGGATGTGCTGACCAAAATAGAGAAATGTATGATTAGTTGGTTTGGGCATGTAGAGAGGATGGATGAGAGAAGATTAACGAAATTAATTTATAACGCGAGGGTAAATGGGCAAGTCGGTAAGGGTCGACCTAGGCAAACGTATCTAGACCAAATCAATCATGTGTTAAATAAAGGTCAGGTAAAAAGTACTCATAACCGACGAGCATGTATGAAAGCGCTCATGAAAGTAGAGGAAGCGAAAGAGATGTGTCAAGATCGTAGCAAGTGGCAGGACGTAATCTCTGCCTACACCTACGGGAGAAAGGCGTGATGATATGTATGTATGTATGTATAAATACAAAATTTTAAAATAAAATCACAACAACATTAACATTAACATCACAACAGTAAAAGTTGTTATATCCTCTTAGTAGTATAATTCATATAAATATTATGATAAATGTATAATTTAAAATTTATAAACAGAAAAAAATCACATGCTTCTATATTTTATTGTAATAAGCAAATAGTGTCACATCGAGCTTAATTTTATAATCTTATCCTTTTCTACAGCCATTAATAATAACAGTGCGTAAGAATTAAAAATAACTCTAAACCCGTTGTCTCTACAGCTGAGTGCAACAGTAATCCATTCTTTGTGCTTTTATAAACGTCAAGCTCTTTGTAAAGTATTTATTCATAAACGCCCAAATGAAATATTTAAAGAAATAATCTACATTCTATTGTTTTCAGCAACAATGCCAGTAGATACACATTGACAGCAAAAATTACCCAAGATTCTTGTAACACTTCTTGAATTGTTGACTTTTGATATCATACTATAACTAGCAACAAATTAACAACTAAGTCTCAATTAAATGAATGCATTCTTGTTTAATTAAGGGATACTTCAAAGATTGCTGACCTCCTCTTTCTTATTTATTTAAATCATTGAGTTTTAAACCCAGTGCATAGTTGCACCTTAAGTAATTTACCATCGAGTTACAGGAAATCGTGTATGAAGTGTGGACATATTAATTGAAGAATTACACACACATAGTCTGTTACACATGTTGGTTCTAACTTCGGTCATAGTATTTGTTCTGGTTAATTATTCGTCGAATTTCACAAAACCATACGTGACCATGCTTATATCAATAATATAAATTGTGAACATCATCTAATCAATTGTAGTTATTCTTTCGGATTTTTTTCTTTTTTTTTTACACGGTATAGGTTCAGTTCTTTGACCACAATCTCACCTGATGTTAAGTGATCCACGATGTTAAACACACTAAGCCTACAGATACTGGTTCTCAAGTGATGCTGCCGGAACACACCTATTTGTATTTGGCGACAGGTTTTTTTTTTACTTGAGGGTGGTAGTTAGCTAGGGGGAAATTATTAGAAATTGCCTTACCACCAAGCTATGGTTTCTTCTCGATCTATTCCTTCACCGAAATCTCAGGCTGATTTTTAGAGTTGGATAGGTGTGTTTGAACACGCGTCCATTGACGCGGAATCCGGCTGCGCCACCCACTGGCCATCATCGCTTCTCTGCTATGCATCACTTGCACTTTATATTCATAATATTATCAAATAATTAATAACATTTATTGTTGTTTACGTAGAAGTTTCGGTTCGTTTTTTTTTTAATTACTTCATTAGGTTGAGTTTTTGGTGTAAAAAACATCGTGATCAAACCGAAGCATTTTTTCACGACGTGACATCATTTCATATTTAGCTCCTTTAAACATAACGTATTGTTGTCTTAGACATTTTAACAACAAGATATTATGATTAAGCAGTATAAAAAAGAAATTTTAAAAAATCAATTGCCTGTTATTTAATACTACATTTACATTTTAAAACTGTGCTAAAGTGGATCATAGTTTTAACAAACATAGCATACAAGAATAACCAAACAACAACATGGAAAACTTTAAACAAGAACAACGGAAAATTAATGAAGATTACAAAAGCAAAAAAGGAGAGAAAGAAATAACTCACACTTCCAACGAATACAAATTCAATTGCGGTAGAAAATTCAATTTGGATTACCTTCTCATTCGAAATAAAAAAATAATCTGCAAAACAAATTCTTGTTTCATCAATACATCACTCGAGTTTAAACAACAAACTTACTTTTACTGTTCGTATTCACAACGTGCATCTAAATGTATGTGGAGATGCTTGCTATGATCCAGATGTATTCACAGTTGATGGTAAAGATATGTTTGCGTTAGTAAAGGCGGATTTGTATTGCCCAACCTCTGATTTGCGAGGCGACAAAATGAGTAACGTTGACATTGACGTATGGCGATAACGATGGATAAGGCAATATTCTCAACATTCTTCAGTACATGTCACTTAATTTACGTCAACAGACAGTAAGGTTTATTGATGGAGTTTGTAAAACTATTGATAGTTCGTCTAAGTTGCCCTTTCTAAGACTTGCGGCAAAGTTTCGGGACGCTGCGGTATAGTTTTAAAGTTAGTTGTAGGAAAAATGTAATCTTATTAATATAAAAGAAAAAAAAGTCAATTTTGGTTGTCCATTACGGATCAAAATAAATGTATCAGCAAAGCAAAAAGGAGGTGGATGTAAGTTAAAATGTAATTTAATTAACAGCAAATAATAATTTTTGGAGTAAATAATGAATTTTGCTGCTCTGAAAGTATCTGCATTGGACATACGATAACATACTTCGAATAATGTATAATCAATAGTATTATTAAGTGATATCTACCCTCAGAAAAAACTTTACAAAAGCTGTAACGGGAATCGAGATTCATTCTATGTCAGCCGTCGACGCGTGTGAGCTTGTATACGCAAGTAACTGTATTATTGGACGTAAGACGTTTCGTACCGTCTGATATAACATATTACTTTTCATGACTTACTTATTGATCCGTGTAGATTTCACTTTTTTTATATATTTTTGTTGAAACTTCACGAGTTATCCACGAATGTATTATATTCGGGGTTGAATTGATAACGGGCAATATGTCTCCCATATTATTTTATTTTCATGACTCTAAATTGAGTTCAAATTACTTTAATATTTAATTACGAGTCATTATTTTAAAATTTTCTAATATCTAGTTTCTAGTATCACTGGGTAGCCTTCATAAATTGTTAAGTTTTCTAAGAATTTTAACAGCATTTCACAAATTCGTTCGAGAATTTAGACAGTTATCGGGATATTCCAGACTTTGCAATACAACTGATTTACTTATTGCCCGTTTTTTACTGTATTATGTCTGAGTGATCATTCTCGATATGGCGGCAGTTTAATCGAGTTATAAAAGTTTTCCAAGCATATGTTGGCTTGACTTACGAATATAAAATGTTTTTGATAAACATTCATTATGTTAATTTTTGTTAAGAAGAAGATAAGGGGTTTCAACACGTTCACATTTTAAGAATAAAGTAATTTTATATTAATATTTTACATGTCGACACTTGAAACCAGAAAGCAAGAATACATTGTCCCACTTGTGTATAAAATATAGCTGCCAGCTAAGAGCGTTTGAAACATGGGAATAACTCGCTCTATCATATACTTTTAAATGGTTAATTTAAGTATTATTGAAACTATCTCTTTATCTCAAGTGTAGCGCGATACTTTAAAAATTGTATCCCTATATCTTTATGTAAGTGTGAATATTTGTATGGTTAATAACTCTCTAATAATGGAAATTATCCTTTTAGCTTTTTAGCCACAATCTCACCTGATGTGAAGGTAAGATATGTCCCAAATTTAGAGGTGATGCTGCTTGAATAAGTGCTTCAAACTTGAGATGTTCCTAGCTAGGCAAGTTTAAAAAAATGTCCTACTAATTTATATAAATGCCACCGTAAGCTCAACCTTATTGTAGAATAATAAAGATGAATTCGAATTTACTACATCTAAGCTATCTTTACTCCAAAATTTGTCTTAAAGGAATATTTTATGAAATAAATTAACGTAGGATAGCATTTTATAATGCCGTTGAATTTACGGAGAGTTACATTAAATATTAATTTACGTTAGAATAAGACGGGCGTGCACCTGCTAGTATTATATGGAACGTCAATATACAAACACTTTCCTGTCTTGCAACTTCGTAGAAGCACCGAAAGCCAATTTTGGATAATTAAAATATAAATGTTTATTACTACATTAGCACCTTAAGTGCATGCGTCAAAAGTTCGTTGAAATTTTCAAGCAATCGATCCTTCCGGACAACAGCATTCAGTCAATTCATAAGAACTTTGATTACCAAATTCAATTTGAAAGTTTTTGGACAGCTATACTTACTTGTTACTTGTTGGTGGGCTCCTGTTACCGCACTTAGACACATTGGCGGTCCATTGTGCGTGCAGGATCAGCCAGCGACTCGAGCCAGCCCAGCTCTTTCCAGAAGCGCAGAAGCCTCCTGGGGCGATCACAGGCTTCCTGGAGCGACCTCATTTGCTTGAAGGTTTTTGCCCGTTGGTTGACTACTCCCGTTTATTCCAAGATCACGTGGGCAGCAGTCTCTTCTTTTTCCAGACATCCCCTATACATGGGGCTATCTGTCAGACCTATGGTGAATAAATGTTTATTAATTATGGCATTTATTAAGGCAGCTATACTTTTTAAAGCTTAAATTTTTTAAAGTCTTGCTATCCTTGACAAAAGAGATCATGGTTGATTATGGTTACAAAAAGAAACAAATTTAAAAAAAAAAAAACAAAAATGCACAAGCTAAAACGTACTCGGAGCGTGTAAACAGAAAATGTGGAACACTAAGATGATATCCAAAGCTAGTGGGGAGATATGCCGCATTGTACGGACCTCGAGAACATTCAAGTGGCGTTTTTTACATCAAAGCCCGATCTCGCTTTGAGCTCGGCTATCTACTAGATGAACGCTTTAACAATAGCACCATAGGCTTTATGAATACTCCACTCCATCCATGAAATAAATTATAGTAAATGTTAATTTATTTTAGTATAATATACTTGTCGATAGATTTCCACCTTGAAAGGGGAATATAAGAGATTGATTTATCAGTCTGTTACACTAATCATTTTTATTTCAGTTTGCACTTTATTATGTACGTTGCATTGTTAGCGATATCTTAAATGTACTTTTAATCTGTACGTTTAGTTTATTATACTCTTTATTTAATTACATGCACAAATTTACCTAAACGTAATTTGGCCCATTTAATTACAAAGGCTGTACAAGTCACAAGCTAAAACATGCGGAATGGTATTAGGACTATTCCTGTTGTACCACCGAGCCGGATCGATTAGGCATAATGATAAAACATCTTCTACTTAAACTTCAAAGAACATGTACGATGCGCTGCTGAATCGAGGTAATCCCAAATGCACTCTGAACGCCATCTTATATTGACTAAAAGGTGTGGCAGTATGCCGTAAGCAACTTCAGTTCCACTAGGTCCGTCCATGTGTGGGGTGCGGTGTCAGACAACCTCCTCGTGGTGCACCCTGGGCAACGGCAGTCCTTCTGAGTGCCGGCTGATAGTCTGACCGGGCGGCTGGGCGAAAGCCCACTTTTTTTTGGGGGGGGGAGGGAGAGGTAATTACTGCGGTCGCAGTGATCACTCCTCTTCCCTCCGGAAGGTAATGCCTCTTTCAGAGGCGGGCGAAGAGGGTAGAGAAGTTCTCCCCCATCCCCGCTGGGCCATTGCACAGACCGGCCTGGTGGGTTTGCCGCAGGAGGGCGACGTGGCGACATGCCTTGCAACCCCCGTATCGCCCCCTTTCTCAAATGCGGCGGACGGCCCCGGGGGGTTTTAGTGGGTATTCCCGGGCGCTTCTCGCCCGGGTTTGAGTCCCACACTGGCACGGAACTCGTCACTCCGTGCCCCCTTACCTATTGTATTGGAGGGACTCAGGTCCCACTAATACAATAGGTAAGGTGAGTGCGTAAATGCATTTCCCCCCGAAAAAAAAAAAAAAAAAAAAAAAGGTCCGTCCATGTGTATAAATACAGCGACAGAATTCTTACGATTACTGCTATCAATTTCGATACAAAATAATTTCAAACATACTATACATAGCTATAATAACTTCGTTTTGCGTTTCACTCATCGAATTAATCTAAATATTGATTCAAACGTTCTTGTCCTGTAGAAAAAGTCAAGTAAATTAGGGAAAAAAAATAAGAAAAAAATTCAAGTACCTATAAAATTCAATCTCCATCGTGCCGTAGCACTCGAACCACGGAATCGAACCAGTAATCTTTCAATTACAAATTCAAGAGCCATCCGTTCCAATTAACTTTCATATCGATCTGAGAATTGCGAACCCGGCAATCAGTTTTATTCGAACAACCCAATATATGTAAAATTCTTTGTCAAAAAACTTTACGATTTGTTTATCTGCATTCATTTTACGCGCCTTTTGTTTGTGGACGCTTCGCAGAGAGAGATAATTATAGTGACTACGTAACACTATTACAAATCTAAATCAGTAGTGTTTAAATAAAATATATATGTTTGCTTGGATTTACGTTTGGAAATATGTAAACACATATCGCACCTTAAAATGACAGTGACCTAATTTAAAAATATGTAGTATTCAGAAAATGCAATTTTTTTTAAGTCTGCACCTTCGCGTTTCTTCGTTAATATTTTCCTATAGATCCGTAAAAAAATTTAAAATTACTTTTGGTGTGAATCTAACATAACATACATGTTTCATTCAGAGTCATAATACGACTCTTTTTTTTTTTTTGACGGGGGTAAATGCATTTACGCACTACCCTTATCTATTGTATTTAGGGGATTAAAGTCCCCCAATACAATAGATAAGGGGGCACGGAGTGACGAGCTCCGTGCCAGTGTGGGACTCACCCGGGCGAGAGGCGCCCGGAAATACCCACTAAAATCCCCCGGGGCCGTCCGCTGCATTTGGGATGGGGGCGACACGGGGTGGCTTTCGCAAGCACCGCGTCGCCCCCTGCAGCGAACCCACCGGACCTCGTCGTGCAATGGCCCAGCGGGGATGGGGGAGTGTACACACTACTCAACCCCACCTCTTCCCCCGCCTCCCGTAGGAGGCATGATAATACGACTCCTAACTAATATCATATTTTCTGACTTGTGTCATTTTCATTTTGAAGATGCGATATAAATTCTGTAATTCTTTGTAAGGTTTCTCAAAATCCTAGATTAAAACATATGGTTATTATTTGAAATTACATTTCTATGAAAGCATTTTACAGTCAGGCACATAGAGATGATTGTAATGTTAAAAACTCACTTAGTTCATTCAGCTGATATATAGCGGTTATTATGTCGCTAAACTAATGATCAGATAGCAATCTGTGCGAATTTCAAATCACTGACTGGAGATAAGAAATGTCAGCCTTTTTCTAGGATCCCATACTAATTGTAAGTCTCTGAAGTACGCGAGTAATTTTTTTGTCATTATATATTAATTAGACAAGAAAAACAAAGCAGGATTTAATTTTATACCATACCTATTTACATTTTCTGTATATTTACAATGTTTATCTTGAAAAACAAAGTATTATCCCGCACGTTCTCGCAATGAGTTGTTAGAAGAAACGATTTAGCGCATTTTGCCAGTATAGGAAAACGTGAATTTATTAACCGTAACATCTTTTTTTGGTTAAGTAATAGTAAAAAGATAACACCTCTTAAAAGGTTGTATTGTTAATTTTTACAAGGAGATTTGAAAAACGCCAGATCTAGTGAAGCACACGTGGCTAATGGAAAAATCCCATTACTGCGAAATTACTAATGTAAAATAGAGTGTTTTTCTACGGTGACTTTGTAACATTGTTCTTGGTTACTACTTCTTTAGAGGTGATTTGAGTCGAATTTTAATTACAGTGTTTCTAGGAGTAAAGCATATTAATTCCATTTATGACATTAGTTCTATTATCAGCATCATTGATAATCAGAGATAAGAAATCTTAAACCTTTGTTTTCATTAATGCTTTTGGACCATTTTATGTAGCTAGTCCATAATTATCATAAACCCCTAATTAATCAATCAATAAAATAAAGCTTTTATAAAGAATCTTACCGTATCATAATACATTAATTTAAGAGAGAGATTCGCCAAATATGGCTTCTGCAGAGGCATTGAGGTACTAATTCTCTACAATCATTAACTTTGAACTATAATAATGACAAATTATTACAATATTTCAAAGAGATGTTTTCTGCGAATTTGGTTTTATATGCTAATCTCAAAAGTATCATACGATAGATTCTAGAGAGAGACAGATATTCAATAGCATTAGGAATAAGATTATTATTTATAAATAGGCTCGAATTTTTCATTAAATCCAAGTGACTCTTTTTGAGATGAGTCAAAGGAAAAAGAAAACCCATGGCGAAGGATCCATACAAAGCTGTGGGTATCTATCCGAGCTCAGAACACTCTTATTATTGAAATCCTTACAGGTAGAATCTATTAAAAGATTGCGTATTTCCAATGGGGAATAGTATGTGTTCACATTGCTAAAAGGCGGTATACAATAATCACACACCGAGTCGTAACACAAAACTGTTTCTTATGTTGTATTTACTACACAAGTAATGAGAAATATAGTTTTTTTGTACTATGACCGTTTGAATTTTGTTCCTGCGGTTTAGAAAAGTATGACTGGTATTAATAACTAACGATAGATTGTCCAATATTAAAAAGAATATTTGAAATTATAAAAACAAAAGTTACATGATAACATAATTTTTTGTATCATATTTTGAAATGATACGATCACAATTATGACCATCAAATTATATCACAAGTTAGAAACGTATATTTAATATCAATAAACTGAAAAGTATTCTTTACAAATTGATTTATTTATGTGAGCTATTGCCAATAAAGATTGCACGGTAATAATAATTCATTCAAGAAAGTGCAACAAATTCTCAATATGATTGCCAAATTTCATTGAATACAAATCATCATCTATTATTTCTTGTTGTTGTTGTTAAAGCAGGGTCGGCACAACATATTTTGAATATTAAACATATTTAATATTGAATATTAAATATAAACTGCGATTTGACTTAAGGTTTTAATGACTGGAGGACGGTCTGAAGTAAACCTGCCTTAGTTTAATATGAATGGATGAATTAACTCAATATCTTGTGGCACGGCGTGACGTGACGTAACCATAATATGTCCTAATGTGACTTTACTTTTACATCCGCGTTTTGGTAAAAAAAAAAATCTCACGATCTTTTACGTATAAAATCTCTTATCTTCTCACGGTAATGATGTTTGTTGATGTCGTTTTATTACAGAGAGATGGAAAAATTTGAAGCGGTACGCGAATTTGAAATTGAATAATGCCTCGTTAATCATCAACGTTGTTACTGAAAACTGTATTATTTTTTAATTTCGCTTACTTATAGAGATCAACATTAATAAAACGATCTACTGTAGATAGATACTAAGCTAGAATATAATAAACTGTATGACATAATTTTCCGAAAATATGTGGTTAAAGAATCTAGAGTAAAATGTGAGATTTATTGGTATTGGCTTTCAGGTATTGCTGACGGAACATATCTATTGTCGCTTGGCGAAAGGTTTTCAAACTTGACAGTTGTAGCTAGCCAGACGGACCAATAATTTAGAAAATGCTGCACCATTATAGTTTGCTTACGATATTTTCCTACCGCGAAAGCTTAGGCTTATTATAGAATTGGATAGGTGATCACGAGGCCATACTACCATACCATACCATATTACCAACTGAGCCATAACCGTTGCAACGTTTTAGATGTAAAACAGAAGTAGATTTAAGCTCACATAAATTAATTGTGAAAGAAGATTACTAACTGCATAGCTGCTTGAAATATTATAGGCAATTTTTTCTGACGCAAGTCGAATTAAACCTCCAATATAAAAAAGGTGTAGACCTAGAGTCCGCATAATGTTTAGTTTTAATTAAAAAAAAAAAACATCGTTGTAACGATTATTTATTTCATTCTTTATATATACCCTTCATTAAATTTCGAGACAGCAAACAAAAGCACTTTAAACATATTTAAATTCGCCTTTCGCTGCCTCTGTTAATATTAGTCCCGAATATTCATGTTTCATATTAATATTTGATCTGTAATATTTACTTTTGATGTATACAGAGAGCAAATGGACCATTGGACTGATATAGAAAGAATATTAAATTAATATCGTGCATTAATTTTCGTTATATTTATTTTAGGACTAGGTTTATGATTTATGTTTTCTAAGAAATTTTAGGTTCATCTTTAAAGTGTATGAATTTAGATCGTGTAATATTTGTTATACTGCTGAGTGGTTTTATTATTGGAATACATTTTTTTTCTGGTATTACAACCAAAACAGCTTGTCCTCTGATGAATTTCAATGTAACTGACAATGATATTTCTATAAAATATCATTGGTAAATGGTTATTCTATTGTAATATTATTGGTTGGAATTTAATAAACTCTATCGATATATGTTTGAACTCACATTTACTATTTTAAAATAACTAATCAAGACTCAATGAAAAACAGTAATCATGGTGGTAAGGTATTTTTTTCTTCACTTCACTTCACTTTCAAGTTGAAGTCTGTCGTAAGGCATTTATAACTGTCTCCAGGCAGCATCACTTTAGAACCAAAATTTCTAGATTTAGCATGGTTACTATCTGTGATGACTTCGCTACTAAGCATCACATAAGATTTTAGCCAAAGCGTTGAGCACATATAGTTTAAAAAAATATTTACTAAGACATTATCCAGCATTTTTTTTTTTTTTGTGACGTTTAGTTTTAATTTATGAAGTATTAAAACATTTCTTCAAACACTTGCCCGTAAAACTGTGCACTGAGACGGATTTTATTCAAATTTTTATAAGTTTTAATTTTTTTACGTGGAACTCTAATTATTTTCGAAAAATAAAACAACCCTAAGTTACACGGAGTAACTTCAGCTATCTACCAAAAAAAGTCAAAGTCAAGTCAAAATCCGTCCAACCATTTTAGAAATTACCCGGAATAAACTGATGGACAGACAAACTATTTTTTTTTAATTGTATTTTTTGTATAGGTTTCGTATATACATATGTACAAATCTATTAAGTAGAAAAAATCTTTTGACAATACAAACAGACACTTCAATTTCATTTATTAGTATAGAATATAGATAATTATAACTTAACAATACATTAAGGAAAACAAGACATTAATTGTTAATCGAAACAGGAAAGTTTTACAATCCAATTTGTTTTCACTAGCTTTTGTTTTTATTTCTTAAAAGTTGATTATTTTCAAACAATACGACCATTTTTATATACTAAGTATTTTGACCACAATCTTGCCTAATGTTAAGTGACGATGTGGTCTAGGATGGTAAACACATTAAGGTTCTCAAATGATGCTACCTTAACACACCTATTGGTATTTGGCGAAAGGTTCTCAAACAAGGTTGGTAGCTACCCAGGCTATAGAATTCGAGGGTTTCTCTTGATTTCCCTGAGATCCACTGATCAGATCTAGACTTGGTGACAATTAAACCCCTTCGGGAGTGTACTCCTTCGAATCAGTTTTATAAATCGGTCCACGATTGACGGAGAAATTGCGTAACAAACACAAAAAAAAAAAAGACGAATTGATAACATCCTCCTTTTTGAAGTCGATTAAAAACATCCAGAAATTGAACACATCAGTATTTATCCTTTGAAAGTATTCCAACTGTATAAGAAATAAAGTTTATTTCTCTGAATACGGAATAAATCTTCGAGCACCGCTCGGTTCGCTGGACAGATTACACTGGGATCTAAGATGCAAGGCGGATAACTGATGTACATTCGTCTTTAAATCCTCTTGTGCAACTCTTATCTCTGTAACGATGCATTCGCTTCTGTATTTTATAAGAGAGATTTCCGCAATTACACCATAGAATACGGAGTAATCGAGTACTTCGTTATAAATTGTTTCAGTTTTATCTTTCTCAGAATCTTTTTGAATTTCTAATTTATGTTCACAATGTAAATTTATTATTATATTGCGAAAAAAATGGCGTGTAAGTTATCTCTATCGTTTTCAAACTATTTACGCTTTCTGCATACTTGTTAATACCATCACGCTCTATATTATTTTTAAGTCCATCCATCCATTCTTTCAACCGAACGACATTCACTGTTAGATATAGGTACCCCGAAAATCTCCACGACGACAAATTATTTTTTTTACACGGTATACGCTCAGTGCTTTGACTATAATCTCACCTGATATTAATTGACAAAGCCTAGATACTGGTTCTCAAGTGATGCTGCCGGAATACACCTATTGGTTTTTGGCGACAGGATTTCAAACTTAAGGGTGGTAGCTACCTAGGCGGTCATCATTAGAAAATGCCCTACCACATGCTATGGCTTCCTCACGATGTTTTCCTTCACCGAAAGCTCAGGCCGATTTTAGAGTCAGATAGGTTGGATCGAACACGCGTCGACTGATGCGGAATCCGACAGCACTACCCGCTGCACCATAATTACTTCAAGAATCACATCATCGCATCTTCCGGTAACCGGTAGCCATTCGAAAACTGGTTGGCCCCATCAGGCATCGCTTTTACGAAGAATGTGCCCAGCATACTGACACTGCAGTTTCACTTACTTTTGCGTATTTATTTCAAATTTCAATTCAATTAATCCGCCTCAATCTCTTCTCCTATAGCTGCTGACCATTCGTAAATTTCCTTGTTTCAAGTCAGTATCAATCCATTAGTCCTATGATTTCTTTTTACTTTGTCGGCCATATTTACAACTTTCAATTAGTTTCTACAAAGATGTGTTTTGTTTACCGGAGTTTATATAAAATCAAAAATATGTAAAACTACAATAGTAACCGTTCTTAACCTTAACCTAGTAACCTTAACCCACATCTCTGTGCTTCCACTAACATTATTAAAACTACGATTTGTATAGTTTTTTTATATGACAAAAAAAATGATATATATTTATGAAAAAAAAAGAACCAGATCGAGTTTCTTGCCGGCTCTTCTCGACTGGGTTGTTTTCCGAACCGGTGGTAGTGTTTTAGACATCCAAAGCGCCTTCTTAGGGCCTAAATTGAATAAATTAATTTTGATTTGATTTGATTTTGATTTCACTATAATCCTTGTGTTTTAAATAAAAATTGATTTTAAGGTATCTACGGAATAATATACAGTGAAACAAATACAGATAAGAAATTTTAATCACTGACTGCCCGTAATATAAGACATTTTATTATCTTCGTTAAGAAAATATTATTAAAATAATTATTTTTTTTCGACCTGATTATTTTGTTGTCCGGTGGTTACACCAATTTATGCATTAATTTTTCAGTCAGCGATAATGGCATAACATTTTATTTATGTACAGTTCTTAGTAATTTCCTACTAACACGACAAATAAAATATTGTAAGTACATAAAAGTTATTTACTGATTTTAACAGTGTGTATAAAGTGAATTAGTTTGCACATTTCAGTTCATTTTTAAAATCAGTTCATTTCTCTTAAAATATCTCAATTTTATATCGGTCTTTGCAACTTTTTGTAGTGACAGCAATAGATTTTTTTTTATAAAAAGCAGTGTTATATAATATTCTGAATATATAATCCTTATAATGACTTTTCCAGTAAAAGCAGTATAGCATTTTCTGATAAAATAGCACATACAAGATCATAAGCAAAACGAAATAGTTTATTTAGAATAGTTTATTATGTTTTATGTATCATTCGATGAGCTATTATCAGTTATTTGATACATTTTTGGATACTTTGTACAATGATTCAATGAATGCAATTTGATTATCCTTACGTCGTGCAAGTGAATTCAAATTATAGAAATAAACGTGAATTTCGAGTGACCTTAGAGATCTTGGTTAGGAAGTCTTAGTAAGCTACCACTTACGAAAACGTGACTTGAAGGTAAACTATGACCAAAATATTGAAATGTCTATATTATTTAGGGTCTAATATTAAAGTGGTAATATCGAGAATGAAATGTAAAAAAAATGCAACTATTTCGAATATCATTCTAAAGAATGCCGGCGGAGTGATTACTTGAATTATTCTTTGTAAAAAATTTAATACCTACAGGAAAACAAACAAGTGAAAAAAATACAGACAAAGAATTTCAGTTGAACAAAAAAAAAAACTAAAATGAACTTCTTTACGTAATTTTACAGTCCTTTGTTAATTTGACTTCAACATTAATTTTCATCTCCTGAATTCAGTAGCTTTATAAAAATGTGTAATTGATATCCTAGCCAAGAATAATTTACCTCATTAATTGAAAATATTGAGTATTAGAAAGATTATTAAAATTATCAGGTACCTACAAAAAAAAAAAAAAATAGCTAAGTACTAGTTGAAAAAATAACTTTAAAAGTGTAAAGAACTAAAGTCCTGTTTTTGTATCGTTTTTTTTATTAATTCTCTATAGATTTAATATGTCGATTACCCATAAAAATTAGACAATAGGAAAACAATGGAAAGCTGGCGCAAACGCCAGTGCTCAAGGGGTTAATTTATTGACTGAAATATGTCATATTTATTCTTTTAACTTCGCAAAATTATGACATCTTTGATACTTGTTTCTTTTCAAGGAATTCGATGTACGACTGTTCTTTATTTGAAAATTTATCATCGTTTATAAGTTGACCTTAACAAAAATTATTCTAAAATTGTTATTCTGATTTGTTTAACTTTTTATAATGCGGGGGCTAGAAGTTCTTTGGTTTTGTCATTAGGATTATGTTATTTAGATATAGGCATGTTCCATGGTGTACTAGCAGAACCGATGTCCGATTCTGCTAGTATGCTATGGAACTTTATTTTTACAAGTAGTAAGTTAAGAGATAATTTAATTTAGTTGTATTTTTTTTTATTGTTATGTAAGATATATTGGGTATACTCCGATGGGGCTGGCATACACTAATGTGTAAAAGCCCTGTTTAAATAAATGACTAAAAAAAAAAAACTTTTTATAAAAAATTTTGAAATGAGTTTTTACATTTATTTAATTCTTTCAATACTATTCTAATTTTTAACTGTAGTACTTTTATTATCACTAATCATGCCACGTATTTTTTTAAAACCTCATTTACAAACTTTTGAATCATCAAAATATGATTTAGAGAGAATATTCATAAACACAACCCCAAAAGTGCTTGAAAACGATGAATATTAAAGAGGGTACATTTTCAAAACATAAAAGAAATGTTTTTCCAGAGACAATGTACTTAATGAGATATAAAAATCTTCCTAACCCTCGGGGTCGCGAACGATATTACGAGCAATTAGAAGCACGTCTCGACATGGTCAGGTAAAAATACCTCATTTTTTTTACCGTGTGTTTGTTAATTTACACGCAGTACATGTACTTAATCTCGTCACTATTCTGCAAATGATGAGTATTTCAAATGTTCAATAAATATCTCTTATTATTTATTTATTTATGAAACATTAAGAAATATTTCACAAACTTCTTCCCGCGTGGAGTAAACTATAAAAATTAATTTATTGCATTTCTTTCCAGAATACAATTTACACTAAAATATACTCTTGAGTTTAAAGTAAAAACCAGGATAATTATCTTATTCTTTTAAAGTGCATTAGTTATCTAGTATCAACTAGATAATAGATAAACATTTTCATGGCTTGAATTGGGAGTTTAAAGATCAGAATGGCGTAATAAATTTAATACATGTGCGAAAAGGTACGAACGTTCCTGAATTGAAGATCTTGATAGTTCGTATTCAGAAGAGTCCTCTTATGTCATTATATACATTTATATTACGAGCGTTTTTCTTCTCTGTATTTCATGAAAGCAGATTTTGAGTAGTAGGTATTTGAATCCATTTTTATTTGAGTACATTTTCATCATACATTTTGTTTGTTCCTGAAAATCCAAGTGTTTCGTGTGAACGTCAAAACCTTCTGACAAACTAGTACGGAACAAAAATATAAAAACAACCATTGACTTCCCGATAAAAAGGAGCCGTAGCGTGCGATTCAGTGTCGGAGGGAAAAAATAAATAAATAAAAATAAAAAAGATAAATTCCTCCGTTTGCATTTTATTTCATTGCGTTGCCCACCCGTTCGCTATTGTTCTGAGTGATTTATGAAGTAATGGCTACCTTACAAAACATTTAACAACTGATAGAATGTGGTAAATAAGAGCAGAGAACCCAGATTGATATACAAAACAAACGAAAGGGTGTGTGATATGTTAGCGGCCTTATCAAATATGAAACCGTAATATAGTCATGTTTTTATTTTGCGGCATCTGCATCTATCTTGTACTGATAATTATTTGGTTTTATTTCGAACTGGCTCAATGCTGTTAGCCAGAAGACCTCGATAGCTTCACCTAACTTTTTAGGAGAGCCGTTACGGCGCGTAGCTAGGAGAGTATAGCTAGACAAAAACTGGTACGGGAATGGTTAAGGGAGACTACGGATTTCGGGGTCCGCTCCAGAACGCATGTATCTGGGTTTAGAAAGAAAGGATGTGCAGTGTAGTCTCACTCATAAAAGTCTCACTCTTTCGCGTTGACGATGACTACAGGAGCCTCTCCAGTTGAGGATCGGAACACGTCTTGGGTTACAGAAGGGTCCCGGGGTGTAATTAATTGTTACTTTATTCGCTAGGATCGAAATACTTTGCATCCCATGTTTTCATTGCACGGGTGCATCGTGTAGCGGGGAGGTAAACTCCTAGCAGATCCCGGGATTTGTGAGATGAGTGTAGGTTTAAGAGGCCCCTTTGTGACGTACGCCAACCTTCACTGCTCATGTTTCTCTCCATCCCTAGCCAAAATTGTTAGGAGACTGCTAGTCCAGCTTTAGATACATTTCTAGTAAAGAACTTACTACATATCTAGGACAAGCCAAGATCTTTCAGAAGATTGCAAAGAAATTTCTGCTGGTGTACCTCTCGCTCCCGTTTCTGCCGACTATAGTATTTAATTCTGTATTGTAAAATATTTCCGAGCATTTTGTAAGCTTTTATGTAATTTACCTTATTAGTAAAGGTCAATTTATAACTGAATTTTAAGATGCTTATAGCCAACCGATTGCATAAATTTTGGGCATGTATACTTTGGATAACAACGCATATTTAGCTAAACGACGTTACTTTAAACCTAATAAGGCAGAATACATTAATGTCACAGAAAACTAAAAAATATATATCACTGCATCTTCTTGCATTTAGTAACCCTTAACCCTTATAACCCTTAGCCTCTCTTTTTAAAAGTATTTAAAATCTTGCAGAATAGATTAAATTCAAGTCACTGTTATTAATTAATTTATTAAAACTGAACTTGTGATATACTTAACACTCCCGAATTTTGTTAATTGTCTTTAATTTACGCTACATGATTGCTTGGTATCCAATTAATTCTGTATGTTAAGTGTCATCGAATGAAAATCATCTCGAAATTTAATGAAGTGATAGCGAAATATAATTATGTTAATAATGAACGAGATTGTTAACTTGGTGAAATCTAATCACAGGTTTGAAATTAAGGAATCCCGATAACTAATCCCCAGGAAGCCGGGTCGGTTCCTACAGTTTTCCATTTACTGTACCATGAATATTAATGTATAAGTTAGGAGACGTTATTTGGCGATTCTCGTTGGTTGTAATGAATATTTTTACCAAAAATGACGATTTTTGATTGCTTGACTCGATTGAAATATTTGATTATTAAATTAGCCATTGGCCGAAGAATTGCTAAACTTAAGAGGCAGTAGGCAGTAGCTGGGTACATTGCTCGCAGAACTGATGCCCGGTGGCACCAACAGGTTCTTGACGGCTATCACCATAGGTAGGCCACGACAAGGTGGACCGACAACCTGGTGAAAGTAACGGAAATCCGCTAGATGCGTGCAAGACCGGTCCTTGTGGAGATCTTTGGGGAGACTTATATTCAGCAGTGGACGTCTTTCGTATAAACGAATGGATGGACGGAAATCAGTTTATACATTAGAGGAATTTAAATGAATTATATCTCAAATATTTGGATTATTATCTCTATTTATCTTCAGCCTGCACTAGTCCATTGTTGGACTTAAGTATTCAGTCACTAGTACTAGATTTCCTCCTTTGAGCAATCTTTCGCGTCTAGGCGTTCTCTGTAGATCGTCACTGTATCCCATTGGTCATAGTCTAACTTTATATTGGATAAATCGTCATTCTGTTTAGCAGATAGCCGTCCCACATTACGTTGGGTTAAATATGGTCTTCTTTCAAAACCTAGTCTGTGTATTTTCTTAGTTGATTCCACTAAAAGAAATTTAGACACATATAGTGACAGAAAACATATTGATAATTTATGTACAGACAGACTGTATTAGTATTGTATTGTATATATAGATTTTATTTAAATAAACGAATTATAACTTTGATCGTTATCAAGATAGAGTCCTCTGTATCTAACGGTTGTAAATGTTAACTAATATTAATAGTTTAAAATGTGGTTTCACTAAATAAATAATAAATAAAGAAACTTGAATTGTGTCCTTGTGATCCGTAAACCCCCTTTAAAATAAAGGGGAAGATTTACAAGAACATAATACGACCTGTCTTATATGGATCAGAATGTTACCCCATAAAGGTGACGGACGAAAGAAGATTACATGAAGCTGAGATGCGAATGTTGAGATGGATGTGTGCCGTGTGGGGGAACAAGAATGGACAGGATTAGGAATGAGTATATTAGAGGAAGTTTGAAAGTGGCGCCAATAACAGACAAGTTAAGAGGCGGTCGTTTGTCCTGGTATGGACATGTGATGCGCAGGGAGAAAGAGAATGTTGTAAGAAAGGTATTGGATATGAATGTGGACGGTTACATGGGAAGGGGAAGACCAAAGAAAAGATGGATGGACTGTGTGAAAGATGATATGCTTAGGAAAGGAGTGAATGCGGAGATGACAACAAATAGAGAGGAATGGAAGAGGAAGACATGTTGCGCCGACCCCGAATAAAAATAGGAAAAGGGTAGGGAGATGATGATGATGATGTGTTCTTGAGTATAAAAGTTCACAATGCTATGAATTTTTTTTTTCTATTTCTATACTTTTCATGTCCTACTAATAAGTCGTTAAACGTACTTAAACTTTGTTACTAAATGTATACGTGGTAAGAACATTTTTTGAAAATAGACATCATGAATAGAAAATTAATACGGAGTTATTTAAATATTTTGCGCTTATTACAGACGTAAGCTTAAAATTAATTAAAGCAACATCCCTTCTTAATTAACATTTGAGCTCATTTTAACGTTGTATATTACCTCCTGCAGTGATCCTGGACATGCAACGAACTCCTACTGGGAGAGCTTTTGATCCAGCACGTCACACTGCCACTAAATTGCACATTGTACATCATATGTAAGGTACATGTATTCAACTAGCTGTGTGACCGCGGCTCCGCCCGATTTTCATATGTTCTTCGGTGTATAATATAATTATGACGTATTCATGGGAAAATAATGTTTTGATGGTGCTGTCTATTGAATTGTTTTTTGTTCACAATTTCTTTTGTTTTAATTGTTTTACACGAAGTCCTAACTTATTTGTTTCCCATTATTTTTTTCTACTAACAAAAAGACATCTTCTACTGGACATAGGTCTCACAATAATAATTTTCACAAACTCAAACACCTGCCAGTAAAACTGACCATTAAAATCGGTTTTTTTTTACATATTTTTTAGATTTTAATATTCTTATACGGAACCCTTATAGTTTTCCTGAAATTATTTTTGATACTAACAGAAAGCAAAGATATTTCTCATAAATTCAAATATCTGCTAGTAAAACTGACCAATGAATCTTATTTTATTTATATAATTCACGAGTTTTTTTTAAGCGGAACCCTAATTAATTAACAAAATAATAGAGGCAGAGTTCCGGAGTTGAGACTTTTGTATTGGGTATTACCTCATATTTATTTTTTGTATGCTAATAAATCCTAAAGAAACTTTTTATAGACACCATTCCGAATTGAATGAGCTATTGCACATATTTTGCTACATCAATAACTAACATTTTTTTTTTAATTTATTGACTAGGCTATTTAGCTGGAACCAGTTCGGCTGATTTTTTATGTAGGTAACAGATCTATTTGTAATTCGGATCATAATGATGCCACAAAGCTGTCATTAGATGAAGTTATCAAGGCCTCAGCACTAATCAGTTTAAAAAATATTTATATTTATAGAATAATTATAGTCTTTAATTCTTCGAGCTTGAATACGCGGCACTAAAAACTATTGAACCAATTTGGATGCAATTTTCATTATCATTATTAATTAACCCGAGAAAGGATTCACAATTTATATTATAATCATTTTCTACAGTAGTGTTAATGAAATTAATTATTTCACGCAAATGAAATTAAAGTCGTCAGTGATTATAAGAATATGTCAGAAATTATGTCAATAGTATGGGTGTTTATTTGATGACAAGATCGAAGTGCATGTCGGAAATGACGTCTCCGCGTAGCGTTGACAGAGTCTAGTTAAATATAAAAGTACGCGACGAGCAGTCACTTTGGTTAAATAAAAAATGTAGTGATGGAAAATGGGATAACTAGGATCAAAATTCTGCGGGAGTTTTCACACTCAGGTAGCGGCCAAGCCGAGGTTCGAGCCCTTGTGCTAGTTACCTTTTGCGGCTGAGTGCCTTCAGCACTCGCCCCCAAAGTTAGGTAAAGCTGTAAAGGCCCTTTCGGTCAACAGATAGGTTAGAAAAAAAAAGTGCAGTCACTTTGCTACTATCCGTCGTACGGGCGACAGCTATAGAAACTGTCTTACGTTTTGATTCTGTTACTATCTGTTACGTTCATAATAAAACGTTGGTGATACGCTGGTTGACATCGACATCACCCTAATCAACATACTGATATCAAATAAATACAATTTCATAAATTATAAAAATCATGGCTCTTATCATACTCCAAAATGAAATATATTAGAACAGACAGTATTGGACCCATCCTTGAGATGAATGATGTAGTCCAACGATTGTCGAAATTTAATGGTACCAATTTACAAAAAGGTTTCAAGGACTTAAATGAAGTACAAATAATTAATGTTCCCTTTAATTACATATTAAGCCTCAAGTAAATTAATACGTTCATTTTGAATAGCGGTTTGTCGAATTAATAGTTAGTGTTTATTTTAATTAAAAAGGGTTTTTGAAAAGATACTTTAATTTACTAAAATATTTTTCATATTGACTTTAAAATCCTACGGATATAAATTAATATATCGATCTGCTCATAAAAATGTGACAATAGGAAGGCAATGGAAAGCTGGCGTAAATGCCAAGTTAGTGCTCAAGGGGTTAATAATAAAATTTTAACTAAATTAAGGGGAAAGTAGATTTTATTATCAACAAATATTGGCTTTTCCCTAGTTTATTTCGCTTCCTTTGTCTCTACAAATAAATTATAAAAATAATTTGCAACACTGTATTGAAAAAGATGGCTGTGGAGTTTTTGGCACGACTTTGATTTGTAATGTAGTAGTAGCTTGTTTGCTTTAGCTCAATTAATTCATTAATTATCAGTATTTTACCCTAAATTACATAATTTTAAGATGAGACAAATATTACAGTGTTGGGCTTGAAGTTGACATACTTGTATTGGGGCATGGTGTTAAAAAATAAGTCAGTATTTAAATAAATAAAATTACATTATGTGTAAACCCGAAAAATAATATCACAAAGACAATAAAATCTCATCTCAAGCGTACAAGTGATAGTATTTGTAACATTAAGTCCTAAGCTAATTCCTTTACCGCTAGCTGCATGTATCGTACCATTATGTATAAAAATTTAAAGACGTAGATGCCTACTATATTTTAGAATGGACTAAATGCTGTTCAGCAGAAGCGCAGGTCCTTCGAACTTTTGAAGTGAGCGATATGGGCGCTCGGCTGGGATAACAAGCGCAAAGAGACCAAAGTGCTACCATAGACTGAAATTCCACGGAATGGTCCCTTAAGGAACCCATGCATCTGTGTGTAATGTCCAAGAGTGTGGTGTGTACTGTGTTGTTTGTAATTCTAGTGCAAGCAAGTATCACTGGATCACGCCGGTAGCCGATGCAGAAGCCTTCCCAAATAGGGATCGGAGTACGCCCTGGGTTGCAAGGGAGGGCTTCGGCAGATGCTTCTTTGAGAAATAGAAATGGTTAACTTAGAATAAATAATTTTATATAATTACTACCTGTTTACACGCGGCTCCGCCCACGTTTCATATATTTTTCATTGCGTAATAAAGTTTTTTATACGGAACCATTTTTTCGCTACTAATATTATTAAATAAATTCAAATACCTGCCAGTAAAACTGTGCATTGTATCGGATTTTATTTAAAAATTTCATACGTTTTATTTTTTTTTTATGCGGAACCCTGATCATTTTCGAAAAATAAAAGGCCCTATGTTACGCGGAATAACTTCAGCTATAACAAAAAAAGTACCGTCGAAATCGGTTCAGCTGCTCCGGAGATTATCCGGCATACAGGCGGACAAAAATTTTAAAAATTGTTTTTTTGTTACAGGTATCGTATATATATATATATGTACATTTATATCTACTTAGTAAATAAAAATATTTTGACGTTACAAACAGACACTTCAATTTTATTTATTAGTATAGACATAGATATAAGAGCTCGGCAAAATAAATGAAATTCTTTTGATACTAAATAAAGGTACTGTGTGACGTAATAGCCCAATTTTTTCACCATGTCTATGATGTATGGCCGCGACCCAATCAATCACTCAAGTAAATATTCATAAATATTAAAGTAATTTACATTCCCTAGATTTACTTAGTTGATAGGATAGATGTAAAATTGAAATCGCAATTTTTATTTTTCGAAATTCTTCAAACAGATTCTAAATAAACAAACCATTCCGAGTAGGTAGATAGGTATATTATGGTTGTATGTAAAATTCTACTTGCCATTTGGTATTTTCACTTTTCCCTGTGACATGTACGGAATGGTGAAACGAAGTGGCGTTAAAATAAAAGTTACATTACTGTATTTATTTTTACGTTTTTTATTCATTTACATATTGAGAAAACGACACCACAATAAATTAACCTTCATAGACAACTGATACAAGGTTTTCTAAATTATATTACTCGTACATACACAATTTGTATTATAATTTTTTGATTTCATAACCAGATTTTTAAGCGAGATTGACGGACATATATTTAAACGATCATATTAATACAAATAAATAGTTCAAAAATTCCAGTCTAGTGCAGTGATGTGATAATTCTTCTTCTGTACTTTTTTTTATTTTATTTTTTTTATTATTTAAATTAAACTATCTGCAGACTCTGGGTCCGCACCTTTTTTTAGATTGGAGATTTAAATCGACTTGCGTCGGAAAAAATTGCCTATAATAGCAATTCAAGCAGCTATGCAGTTAGTAATCTTCTTTTCTTCTGTACTTTAACTAAGTACTTGTTACTTGGTCAATGTGATCTCTCATACGTTGAAGTTGTACTTAGAATAAGTAAGCTATTTTATTGTCTACGTGTCAAATTTTATGTCCAATTCAAGTGTAACACCACACATTCCTTTTAATGTGTCGTGTACCCATAAAAATGAAACAATAGAAAGACAATAGAAAGCTGGCGTAAACGCCAGGAAGGTGCTCAAGGGGTTAATAATGCTACTAGTTACTACAAGTTAATACTTACTTTTTACTTGTGTATCTATAACAGTATATTATTTTGAAGTCATTAATATCAAATGTAACCTTTAGCTAGTGACCACCTCAGTTGTGTTGGGTATGAAAATTTAAGAATGTCGCCCGTCTTTCCCTGCGGATATGACCGGGACACGTGACGAATGCTGTACTGTAAGTAGTACACAGATCAATAACTCCTAGATATGGGTCGGAACACAATTTATTTATTTACATTTGTAGAAGTCACTTTATAACTTATTGTTAAAACAGGTTCTTTGAATTCGTTAAAGAAACGCCCGTTTTATAAAAAAAATACTTTATTAATCATACTCTTAACAAGATAAAAAGTATTTAAAATGCGTAAATAATTCGACTTCGTAAGGTAATCGCTACTCATTAAAGTACTCATAAAAAGATTTAAAATAATCAGGAGGTAATAAAAATTCATATTTCCGTATTTTTGAACTTTTTATAACACCAACAAATTATGTAGTTCAAAGTAATAAATATACAAAGTCTATATAATGGTACAGCTTTCAGGTGATACTGTTGTAACTAACCTCTATATATATAAGGTGTTTGGTGATAGATTTGCAAACATGAACTTGGTTGAATGTAATTTTCGATTCACTGTCATTCAAAACAATCAAAATCAAAATCAAAATTTATTTATTCAATTTAGGCCCTAAGAAGGCGCTTATGAACGTCTAAAACACTACCACCGGTTCGGAAAACAACCCATTCGAGAAGAGCGCAGGCGACAAACTCGATCTGGTTCTTTTTTTTCATAAATATCATATATATATATTTTTTTTGTCATATAAAAACTATACAAATCGTAGTTTTTAGTGGAAGCACAGAGATGTGGGTTAATTTCAGACATCACTATCGTTCACGTAATGATCCACCCTGTAATAACCTTTTGAGATTAAAACTCGCTTGACATAATACTTGAACTTATTGTCAGGTAACTCGATAATGTTACTTGGGATCTTATTGTAAAACCGAATACTATTACCTATAAAGCTTTTATTACACACTTACTTAACCTAAAGCGTGGTTCCGGCCAACTTGTCTTTACTTCTAGTATTAAAATTATGACGATCATTCACTAGATCTATCATTATCATTATCAAAACTCTTTATACATTTTGAAATTTATGAAAGAGTTTTTATTTACTTTTATAGGTTTTCAATTGCAACAAAAAAAGTAAGTTTTAAAATTATTTATTTTAAAAGTAAATAGAATATTACACTATTTGAATACTGTTCTATATTTCAAAAGTTTATTTACAGTTATCTAGAGAGACTGGTCTTTTCTCGTAAATTTCTTTAGCAATGTATCACAATTCCGCTACTCAATACATCAAGAGCGATGTATTTACGATCGTATTTTACTCCAGTGTTTATGCATGATTACCCGGCACTCATAAACTCATATTTGCTTACGTAACCTACACTTTATAGCTTTTAGCAATGGACGGACTATGGTTCGTAAAAGGTTTCCTTTTACGCTATGATAATATTATTATTTATTTATCTTCATATAGAGGGTAGCCAAGAGTTGTTTTATGTGTGCAGAAAAAAAGCTCGTACATATCATCATAACATCCCCGTGAAGGTAGACAGAGAACAATACATCTTTCAATACTACGATCTTCTACTACAATACTTCAACTACGATCCTGGTATACTTATTTCGCTTTTTCAACTTAAATAAGCGTATGTTTCTCGGTTATAGTGAGGCCAGACGAGCGTAATTTTGTGAGTTGTGAGTCGCGTAGTTTATCGTGAAATTTTGTGTCACATAACGATGCAAAATCTGTTAACTCACGCGCGTAAATACAACATAATTTCGGTCGCTATGTACAACGTTCGGGTTTGAGTATTTCTACCAAAAAATGGTCTATCCGAAAAGAACCGTCGAGGTTGAACAACATCCATGGAATTTCTAACAGAAAACCAAAAAAAATATTTGAAACAAAATGCGTAATAAAAGTCGCTGAGATTTATGAATATGCTGCATAAATATTGCATATGTATTGTTTTTTAATGCATTCATCAACCTATACTTATCTCACGTTTATCACACAAACACCTCTGTCGCGAGGATAATTGAATAAAAAATTACACTAAGGAATAACAACGAAATGAAAATAGTGTAATATATATAAAAGCCGAAGGTTCTCTGCTACGTAAAATAGGTACAAAAATACAAGTAATTAAAAACCTAGCCAGCACAGAAACTCGTCCCATGTAGTACTACAATACTTACACCATATATATATATGTGTTGAACAATACGCCTGTATACATTTGCCTCATTCAAAAGTCTGCACGGTATAATGTAATAGTGTTGCCAGATCTTTTATTGTCTATCAATTTATTATGTTCAATAAATTGCCAGGTTAGTGTTGCTTCATAGGGGGCAGGAAGTATCTCCTGCCCCCCCGGACTGTCGACCTATGGTCGTGCCTCCTTCTGAGGCGGGCTAAGTGGTGGAGGGGAACTATTCTCCTTCTCCGAAAGCCACCCCGTGTCGCCCCCATCCCCCAATGCAGTGGACGGCCCCGGGGGGTTTTAGTGGGTATTTCCGGGCGCTTCACGCCCGGGCGAGTCCCACACTGGCGCGGAGCTCGTCCCTCCGTGCCCCCTTACCTATTGTATTGGGGGATTTCGGTCTCACTAATACAATAGGTAAGGGTAGTGAGTAAATACATTTCCCCCCGTAAAAAAAAAAAAGAAAAAAAAAGGTTAGTGTTGCTTGTTCTTCATTACCCGCAGTGTGTCTGATTACATTATTTTATATAATAATGTAAGAAATTGTTCTAAAGATTGCTTCATTATCAATTATCTCACGTCCTCGCCCACTGCATCGTGTTATATCTATTTATTATATTTTGATGATGACATTATCCTTTCCTTTTTTCTTAATATATTAAAATTCTATTGTTTCTCGACGTTCCAAATTTTTAAATTTTAAATGTTCTTTCTCCGACGGCCTCCTCAATGAATCCATTAAACCTCATTTCACATTAACAAAGCGCACGCGTAAGATATACTGACAGTTGACATGAATAAACTAATAGAAATCCTTCATGTTTTCTTAATATGTAGATTACCCATAAAAATGAGACAATAGGAAAACAATGGAAAGCAGGCGTAAACGTCAGGTTAGAGCTCAAAGGGTTAATGAATTTAATAAATAAATATTATGATGATATATAAATATTAACATAATAAATATACCAAAAATATATTATTTTAAAATGAATTAAATAGGCGATACAGTCGAAAAGTAAATTACGTGAATACACGTGAATACGTGAATACAAAAATACACGACTCACAACTTATAAAATTATACTCGTTTGAGGCTAAACTTTTAAAAATGCTTTTGACCTGATTTTTACTCTAAACGTTTTTAGTCGCGGTTTGTCAACCTTTTTTTTTTTTTGACGAGGGGAATGCATTTACGCACTACCCTTACCCATTGCATTAGTGAAACCGAAGTCCCGCAATGCAATGGGTAAGGGAGTGCGGAGGGACGTCTCCGCCGCACAGTGTGGGACTCGCCCGGACGTGAAGCGTTCGGAAATACCCACTGAACCCCCCGGAGCCGCCCGCCGCATTTGGAATGGGACGATACGGGATGGCTTTCGCAAGCACCGCGTCACCCCCTGCGGCAAGCCCAATGGGCCTCGTCCGCCCAAAGGGGATGAGGGGAGTAAGTCCCCCCCCCCACCTCTTCGCCAGCCTCTCTCAGAGAGGCATTCATCGTCCGGGGGCAAGAGTGGCGATTACCGCCCGAAGGCTATAACCACCTCTCCCCCCACACCTCACCTTCCGCTATAGCGCAGGTGGCACTCTCCTCATCTCGTGTTGCCGATACAAGACATAGCGAGGAGGGGCAACCAGCACCAGCCACCCTCTCTACCGGTTAGTGAACCTAACTTGACCTTTAACGGCTTGATAAGACACCATCGCCTCATAGATTTGTTTCGTCAAACTTCTTTCATCCATGTTCCCTGTATACTCAAACCAACTATACATCCTTTACCTTACCTTTATCACTATGTAGAGGAGGAACTCCACCACAAAGTACCATTCCCTTAATATTTATTCCTTACTTTATTTCTGTAAACACACTAAAGTTCTGTACTGACTCTCACGTGATGCTGCTGGAATGTTTTCCGGAAGGTTCTCAAACTTGAGGCTACAAAGGCAGCCATTATTAGAAAATACCATACCACCCTGCTATAGTTTCTTCATAATATTTTCCTTCACTGAGAGCTAAAGCTCAATATAGAATGTGGTAGATGGGCTTAAATCAAATCTCAACACGTCCATCAACGTGAAATCTAACTACAGTATCAACTGAGCCATTATTGAATCAACTATTTTACCCCTGATTTACATTTCAACTATATGTTTTAGAGTTGTCATATCCACCGGATTAGTTTTATTTTCATGCTAAGTATTTATTATAGTTATGGTTATTATAGTTACTTGATTCTACGGATATTTATTTTGAAATATTATTGAATAAATCCTTGTTTTTTTAAAAAAATGTAGCGATCAGGCACTTCACCCTAACTTACCTCAACTACTGTACATCAAGTTTTAAGATGTTCTGAACTAAATTTACAAAGAGTAGTTTTGAGCCTATTTCGGTGGCACTGTGAACTTTATCGAGAGAATTACCACTCCGCCAATTGAGCCAGTTATCATTTCGGTGAAATTAATTAAAGGTCGAACTTATTTAAGTAAGTAATATGCGCATGTCATATGTAGAGTAAAATTAAGAAAATATGTAAATACCAAACATATCTGTCGCGATAATCTTTGGGGGTCGATTAGCTTCTAATCAAAATCAAAATTACCGCGAAAGTTTTATCCAGTAGATCCCTCGGCAAAAGTTTTAGTTTTGGTGCGTATCCAATTTGAATTTCATGAATATTTAATGGATAAATTGTTCTGCCCGTTATTTACGAAACCCAGTCGATCTGGAGGTATCCTCAGTTCTTCATTATAAATCCTTTGACTAAAGTTAACATAATTAATTATGTCTGTCTGTTGACGTGACGGAGCCGCATACTATGGTTAAGTCCTGTATAAGCTTTTTATTGATTGTGCGTTTAATCTCGTTACTGATATACAAGTGCTTTTTTAACGTCTATATATTTAAAATCGATTGGTTCATTGAGATTGCGCTCACGTTCCAGCGATCGCGCCGTGTAGATGTTGAGCGTGAACAAGTCCATATATATTTCATTAATTGATATAACTTAATATGTTAATACTTACATGTATCTGTTAATTTAAAAAAAATGTTTTTTTTTTTTTTATTTAAAAGCTACATGTATAATATTTTAATAGCACAAAGAGGTAAAATTTATTTTTGTTTATCATGGACAAATTAAAAAATGACTTGACCTTTTAAAAAAAAATCTTTCTTTTGTACAAAGCTAGAATTATCAGTGAGTAACATAGGCTATTGTTCTTTTTTAAATAAACATTTTTATATACCCTTGCTAAGCCGGGCGGTCGCTAGTTGCTAGTCGTATATAAAATAACGCAATATATTCAACACTAAAAAGAATCATCATAAAGATCTTTTTTCCTGCTGTGAGCAACCTGAGAGATAGAAATAACAAAATATTAAATACCAAATACTGCCACGTTAGAATCTACATATTAATCAAAGATGAACAAAAAAATGTCAAGTTACGCGCCCGTAGGAGGCTCAAAAAATAGCTTTCAAGGAGTACGTTCCCATTATGAACCTAATCTCGAAAGCCTTTCACACATAAATTATCAACCTCACTGCCAATTTTAACTCATTTCAAATATAAACACGAGATCATGAGTTTTTTAAATAAATTAATCATACCCGGAAACGTCGAGTTATATAAAATATCACCATATTATTTTCTATCTCTTTTTAAAGATTACAAAAATAATACAAATCAAGCCTTTAGAATCTGGATTTAGTGGCCAGAACAAATTACAAAAAATGTAGGTAACTTTAATTTGATTTATAACGGACTTATAAAGACATATATAGTTTATTCTGTCGTAACAAAATACTTTTACGTTATTCTGATTTTATTAAAATAGATCTAACGCCTACAGGTAGTCTAGAGTCTCGTATTTTCCCTTGAAGGCGAAATTTAATTACCTTTGCCGCTTCAGCAGTCTAGTGCTTTTTGTGCCGTGGAATAAATAATTTCCAAGTAGCTACCCGCTGACATAAATAAAGTTAAATTAAAACTGCCCATCATCATTGAAAAATCAAATATTAACGTACCTTGCCTACTTAAATAAGTAATATTTACAAACTTCTTTTTAATTTAGTTCGACAAAAAATTATAAAATAAAATCATACAAATCCCATTTCTGTTTCAATCAAATAATTAAATATTACTAAAGAATCTAATATTTTAATGAATGTCTGAAATTTACTCTGTCAAATACATCAATTATAATCCTAAAGCGGGGAAAATTTGCAAATTGCACAAGGCCATGCATCAAAAACTGCCTCAAGTTCGGCGCCCTTCCAACTCCATGGTACGCGAAACTACCGAGTTACGTCATCAAAACTATTCACCTATGATGAATGAATGTAATCTAATGATATATCACGTATAATGTGCATAGTTGGAGCTTATTCTTGAAGAGTTAAAGACTATTTTCGCTTGATTAAAACTTAACTGAATCTCACCAGGTAAACGGATACTTTATCGTGGTCATTTTTCCTGCTGTGCTTGTCGTAAACCAAATACAATTAATAACTATGTATTTACACGCGGAACGTTATAGGTAAAATCGTATTTTACTTCTAGGCACCAGATATTTGTACAGCTTTAAAAATTACGACAAATGAATATCCTATGATTATTTAAAAACTATATAAAGCAATAAAGAGTATAAGAAACGTAAGGGGAGCCGGGGACACAGAGTTAGTCTGTAAATAAAAATAAAGTGATCGTGCAATGATAGTGTGGTCCGATTCTGTATCATAGGTTCGATTCCACGTAACTTATTACATAAATTATATTTTAGAAAAAAAAAATTGAGTTACAGTGAACAAAACAACCTGAAGATACCACATATCATGATAGTAAAGCATTTTCTAAAGGCCGCCTGGTTAGCTAACACTTTAGTCTTTTATGTTCCAATAAGATCAAATGAGAGCCAGTTAACCTCTAAGCTAAGTTAACTTACTACCATCCCAGACCGCATCGACATTTAACATAAGATAAAATTGTGGCCAAAGCGCTAAGCTTATACAGAACTAATAACAAAATCCTGTAATATTGAGTAATAAAAAATAAACTAAAACAATAGATTAAAAGTAAAAAAATAATTTTATCGTAGGTAATAGTTACTACAGTTAATGTGCCTGGTGCTCGAGTTGAAAACATACGAACGCTTGAAACATTTTCAGTTAAATCGTACGTTCAATGGACCGCACGAATAAATCAACGAGTCGATATTGCGTATTTATATATGCTATACGGCTTTTAATATCGGCTTGGTAATTTATTACTACTGTCATAAAATAATCACGACACACTGACACTAGCGGGTTAAGCGAAATGTTATTAGGTGACATTTATATAATGTGCCTATTTCATGTTAATGTGTAGTGTTGTAAATTTAGAACGTAATATATAATTGGTTATAAATTATTTTAAAACAGTGGAATTATTTTTTTTATATTATATGTAATTTCATTTTGGTGTTATTACTTTGGTGCCATAAGCGTTCCCATCAAAATTTCGGTGAAGCTATACAGACAACTTAACTGATCATCATTTAGTCAGTCGAAAAAAAAAATTGATAGAACGGAGAAAAATAATTAAACCTTAAATTACTATCACATAATTAAACAAGAAAATTAAACTACAGACTTTTCAAATAATATAAAAAGACCAAGGATGTGTCATGTCGTCTTGTATGGATCAGAATCAACATTAACCAGGTATCAATTGACCTTGGCTGCGCATATATTATATCGATGCTTGGTCCTGATTGGTTGCAATCGTGCAGGGCATTATCGTATCCATTGTGTGATTAGTTGATTAATTGACCAAATTTTCCTCATCTACACTAGTTTATATTGAAGATTTATACGTGCATTTTAACTTAAATTCAATACTTACTCAGGTGACGGCCAAGCTGAGGTTCGTACCATTTTGGTAACCCTTGTGCTAGTCACCTTTTGCGGCTGAGTGCCTTGAGCACTCGCCCCCAAAGTTCGGTGAAGCTTTTAAGGCCCTTTCGATCAACAGCATTAGCTAGGTTAAAAAAAATTCAATACTTAATAGTTTGATTTTGATGTGCCTTGAACTGTACGTAGATCGACATATCGGCATATTAGGACTTAGAACTTTTAACTGAAACGTGTCACCCATAATCGTGTCTGAGGATAGAAGACTGCATGCGGCTGAGATGCGAATGTTGAGATAGTTGTGTGGGGTAACAAAAATGGACAGGATTAGAAATGAGCACATTAGAGGAAGTTTGAAACTGGCGCCAGTATCAGTGAAGTTAAGGAGCTATCCTGTTGTGTCCAGTCCAGTCAAAGTCCTGATGCGGGAATGTGATGTGCAGGTAGGAAAAAAAATGTTGTAAGAAAGGTATTGGATATGAATGTGGAAGGTTATAGAGGAAAGAGAAGACCTTAGAAGGGAGTGAATGCCGAGATGACTGCAAATAGAGAAGAATGAAAGAAGAAGAAGACATGTTGTACCGACCCAAATGAAAACGGGATAAGGGTAGGGAGATGATGATTACATGGGAATATAGGTGGCTATAGATTCGAATGAAAGCTCGGGAAGATTCAATAAGGCAAAAGTTATAAAAATAACTTACGTATTTTACTTGTTCACTATCAATTCGACGTCCGCTTGATATATTTTCAGGTTTACGCATATCCCGTACACTCGGCGCCGGTTATTTGTCTCGAAAGGTCCCTCAATTTTGTCTTTTTTGTTTCTTCCGTTTTTTTTTTTTTTTGCGGTATAATGTGGATCCGATGATGTATCTTATCTCATTTACCGTGTGACAATAAATATTTATGGGGATAAAAAAAATGGTAACCGTTCACTTTTATTTTCGCTACGCATATTATAAAGTATCGAGATATATTATCGAAACAACGCTTCTGGATGCATATCCGTTTGTCGGTTTATAGCTCGAAAGGCATTAAACTGGTTTACGTGATTCTTTTTCACAGACCAAATTTAAGAATATTAAATAGTATAAAAAAATAAGTTATAAGCATTTGGAAACTTCATACGCATGAAATAGTTTCTCAGTCGTTTTATATGTAATTTAGCGATTGCAGCGTTTTTGCACGTTGGTTGTTCAGAGCGACTGAGTACAAGATAATAAATAGTAACAATTGAATAAATTATCGTTTATTTTAATAGTCGTTTATATAGCCACATAAGTCTAACAAGTAATAGACAAATTAAATACCTTTTTTTTTGACGAGAGGAATGCATTTACGCACTACCCTTACCCATTGCATTAGTGAAACGGAAGTGCCCCAATGCAATGGGTAAGGGGGTGCGGAGGGACGTCTCGGCACCAGTGCGGGACTCGCCCGGACGTGAAGCGTCCGGAAATACCCACTAAACCGTCCGGAGCCGCCCGCCGCATTTGGGATGGGGACGATACGGGATTGCACAGTATTGCACCGCGTCGCCCCCTGCGGCAAGCCTACCGGGCCCGTCCGTGCAATGGCCCAATGGGAATGGGTGGGGGGGAGCCCAGGAGACAAATTTAAATATCTACCTATAATCATAACGTTGAATGAAGTCGATAAAAAATTATCAATGATACATAATTTATTTAATATTTCACCTCATATTTAAATAATGTAATGAAAATAGTAGAAAAGATATAAAATAAAAAATAAATTGCAAGTAACGCTACGCCCACAGCTAGTGTTATATAAAATAGTCAACTGCAGTTTTATTAGACAATAGTTTTATTACGATTTGTCACAATAAGATTAGGACATTACAATAAACACGTTTCAGTTAAAAGTTCTAAGTCCTAATATGCCGTTATGTCGATCTACGTACAGTTCAAGGCACATCAAAATCCAACTAAAAAATCCAAGTATTGAATTTTTTTTAACCTAGCTAATGCTGTTGATCGGAAGGGCCTTAAAATCTTCACCGAACTTTCGGGGCGAGTGCTGAAGGCACTCAGCCGCAAAAGGTGACTAGCACAAGGGTTACCAAAATGGTACGAACCTCGGCTTGGCCTTCACCTGAGTAAGTATTGCATTTAGGTTAAAATGTACGTATAAATACCAGCAAACATCTTCAATACAAACTAGTGTAGATGAGGAAAATTTGGTCAATTAATCAACTAATCATACAATGGATACGATAATGCTCTGCACGATTGCAACCAATCAGGACCAAGCATCGATATAATATATGCGCAGCCAAGGTCAATTGATACCTGGTAAGCAACACCACAGCTACCTTTTTCATCAAATGATAAGCAAGTTGTTAAATCATCCCGGAGTTTGGAATTTGTGCCCGATATGGCGACAGGCTCGCCCCCTGTCACATCTGGGACGGAACTAAGCTCGGCGAAATGTGGGTGGTGTTTTCGCTACTTCACCTCTGCCTAACCCTTCGGGGATAACAGGCGTGAGCTTATGTTATGTTATGTTATGATAAGCAAGTATTAGATTCATACAGATATAATATTTGTAACCATTATTTTAAAAACATAAAATAAACATATTTATTTTGTCAAATAAGTTATTGACTATAATAATAACATACAATTTATTTAAAACTATCCGCTTTTGAACGTGTTTTCTACATTATTCCCGGAAAAAGGTAAAAAGTCCGGAGATTAAAACTCGTGTCTCGCAGGCAAGCTTCATTAAAATCACCGCTCGCACAAAAAAATAAACATACAAAGTTTAAATAAAACATCATTCGTATCAATCATTCATTCTGTTCATCATTTAGGGATGCTAAATACGGTGAGATATTAGATATAGACGTTTATATTTTACTTTCACGTGAAAAAATACCTTCATTCACTCACGTCACTAGGCGTAGTAGTAGTAAAATTACTCTATGACTTTAACTTAAATCTGAACACAATCTTATATTATACTAGCTGTGTGCCCGCGGCTGCAGCCACGTTTCATTTATTTCTCACTGCGTTTTTATTTTTTTCTACGGAACCTTTATAATTTTTTAGTAAAACCTTAATAAAGTAAAGTTATTTCTCATAAATTCAAACACTTGCCCGTAAAAAACTGTGCATTAAATCGGATTTTATTCAATTTTTTAAACGGAACACTATTTTCGAAATTGAAAAGTACATTAATTTACGCGGAGTAACTTCAGCTATCTAGCAAAAAAACTTCCCGTCAATATCGGTTCAGCCGTACCGGAGATCATCCGGAAAATAAAGAATGGCAGACAAAAAAAATTAAAAATTATATTTTTGGTATAGATATCGCAGATACATTCATATCTTTTTAGTAAACAAAAAACGATTTTGACAAACAGCCACTTAAGTGTCTGCTTATCGGAAAATGATAACACGCTAAGCTAAGCCATTGGAAAATATCCTACCACCATTCTACGACTCTAGGACTTGAAATACATATTACATTGTAAAGATATATCTAAAGAAAGCTTAAAAAAATCATAATAAATATTTTAAAAGCATGCGCCAACTGTACTTCGCATTGCAACTGGCCAATGGAGAAATATCATATTTATCGTCGTATCAGGCCAGTCACGGCTTGCTGTCGACTTTTGAATAATAATATTTCTTTTATCGTCTCTGTGATGCATTTGTTATACGCCTTAAGTTACGAGACATGACGATATATTGTTAACAATAATTGTAAGTCTTAATCTATATATACAAAAAATCTCTGTGACAGTGTCTGTTCGCGATAAACTCCGAAACTACGCAACCGATATTCAAGATGTTAATAACTTCTATATTTTTTAAATTATAAATTAAATGCTTTTAAAGTAATCCAGGTATTAACAGATAGGGATCATCCCCTAGTATAATATAAAATAATAAAGAAACATATATATTTTTCTTGTTAGATCAAAGAAAAGATGGATGAACTGTGTTATAGATGGTATGCTTAGAAAGAGAGTGAATATAGGTATGATCTCAAACAGAAACGGAATGATAATAGAAATAATGGGATAAGAGTAAGGAGATGATATATTTTCCTGGTTAAAAACTGCTGCATGTTCAGTAACAACTTATTACTAATTTTTTGCCCTCTCTTACAACATTAGGTTGTGCCTAATATTACAGGTATTGTATATTTCGATACTGGTAATCGCTACCACCATTTTTAAGAAAATTACAGTTAAACATTTAAGAGATTTTGTACAATTGTATAAAAAATTATAAATTACTATAAACATTTCAGATAGAAGTTTCCAAAGTTGTTTCATTTTAAACTACTTTTATTTGTTTTTTTTTTTATTAAGTAGATATGTGACATTATGGCACAAAAAACAGTATCTTGTGAAAAGTACGTATATGCTTGACACCCAAATCGCGTTGTTATTTTTTTGTTTTTGAAGGTTGATACTGCTGTTTATACATGTCCACATGTTTATACACGAGTCCACTTCATGGTTTTACAAAGAATTTCTTTTTGACCCAAAATAAGAATATCGTCCGTCATTTTTATAGTAACAAATTAACCTTTTTAGTTTTATCTGTTTTAAAAGTATGCCTTTAGTCGCTGCAGCTCGATATATAAATACGTCACAGAGTATATAAACCAGGCCAGGTGTCGGCGAATAACTGAACTGTCGCACTGCGGCACCAAACATCTTATATTCATATTATTGTTCCGAGAGTGAAGCTCTACGTGGACATGTTTCAAATGCAGAAATCAGAAATGTCTAAAATGAAAGTATTACAGTGCATTAAGGTTAAGCCATTAGGTATGCCCGTGACTCTGATGACTTACAATAATTGTAAACATTCAATAGTTTAGTTAAAATATTGCCAGATATGCTTGAAGTAACTATTTTTTGAAGGGACAACTTCTTTAGCTGCTTTGAGCGATTTTCGGTAGGATAAAAACTTATAGATTCGCGTCACCTATTACATATAAATAACCACATAAATATCCAATATAGCACATCCACATTAACATAAATATGTTACTAGTGCTACTCATTGTGTAGTTAGTTATAGGTTTATACAGATACAGGCTGTGTGCCCGCAACTCCGCCCGCGTTTCATATATTCTCCACTATGTACCTAAAGAAACAAATGAATAAAGTAAAATGAGAGTCTTTTGTGTTTATTAGAGCGGTAAAAATGTAATTAAGAATAAATCGAAATGGAAAAAAAATAAGATTAAATTGAATTGAATAATAAGAGAGGGTCCATGGAATCCAAAAAATAAATAACCTAGAAATGAGCCAGTAGTAGTACCATCTCGATATGTTCAGCGATTTTGAGATGACGGTGCCTCAAAGGACTCCCATTTTCCTTTTATATATATAGATTATGTAGCAACTATATAACTGTATATCATCGTTTCAATCGTTTAAATTGAAGTAAACTATAAAGATGTTTATTTAAATACCAATATGAAATTCAAATTTCAGTCACATCTTTTAATACGAGAATAGTTTTCAATAAGTTTCCAATCCAATCCATAGTGTCTACCTAATGTATTAGAAATACGTGCTTGGAAAATTTATATTTTTATTATAGAATATAAATTCCAAATCGTATAATACCTATGATGTATTTTCCTTCATCATCATCCCTTTCATCATCCCTTTTATGATGACGGAGTATATAATACCTACTGATGTATTTCTAAATGGCAATTGATTCTCATATACAAATATAGTACTTACGTTATGATTTGAGTTTTCAAACATTATGCGTGAAACAAACAAATGATCACTTAATTAATCTAAATACTAAAAACAACTATTACACACTAAATTACTATTACACAAATGCACACACACACACACACACACATATTTGATCGTTTTGATCGTTCGAATGCCCTAATAAATATAATATAAAATAAACGTTAATTTAACGTTAAATATAAGAACTAGCTTAGCATTATATACAAGCAGGTTATATACCTTATAAACAGTTATAATCCACAAAAAAAATTTTCACCGCATTATATAAAAAAGTATTCAAAGAAAAAAAAAACTTTTTTGTCGACTTAATTTACTGCTATCTTTAAAAATTAATATATAGTTACTAGTAATTACGCAATGGTTGAAATTTGACTATAAATGTTAATTTTTGTAGACCAGATAGTTTCTGTTGTTTCTTTTTTTATTAACAAGACTAATCAATACAAAAAAAAACCTTTATTAATGTGTCGAGTACCCATAAAAATAAAACAATAGAAAGATAATAGGAAAAAAACGATGGAAAGCTGGCGTAAACGCCAGGTAAGTGCTCAAGGGGTTAAACAGTTCAGTATAAGGTACTAAACTGTTTTACCTATGCCTATTTATTTATAGATGTAAAGTATATACCGAAACCTGGTCAGAAAATACGTATATATTTAACAAAATGAAATGTGCAAATCAGTCAAGCGGTTCGTGAGTATTAGTCCCAGAAAATTGAAAAAAAACCCCTTTTACTACTAAAAAAAAAACCTAAGAATATTATTTACATTTATAGTCTGTTACAATTATTAATACAAATAAAAAAAAATATCTTTTCAAGTAGGTACAAAAAGCCTTTAAAATATTCTCTTTTTAAAATTAAAAGCCATTGAAATTTCGTATAATAAATAATGAAAATTATAAACGCTAGTGAATTAGTACTCCAACGGGCATACGTCATAAACAATTTACAGAAATGACTTTTGTCACAGAGTGTACTTACATTTAAAATATGAAACGAGCATAAACGTCACGAGGGCTAACAAGTACCCGAGAGTGGGAATAAAATATAAACTCTGGTAGGTTGCTATTCCTGTAGGCGGCTCTTCCAGTTACCTACTGCGCCTCGTCGCTCCATTGAAAACAGTTATTTCATCTCATTTCAACACTGTTTGAATATTAATAGTTTCTGAAATAGCACGCTCTGTTGAGGCGTTTGAGTATTGCGGTTCCTATGTTCCTTCTCAGATTTATTTACGAGTGGCCACTTGATTTAAATGTAAATTATGTTGGTACGTCTCTACTGTTTATACATTTTAAGTTATACATTTGTAAATATTCATTGTGAAAGTAAAAAAAAAATATACCCTCCTGATCAGTTTTTACCCTCAAAAACCTATTGCGAAGCGCCAGGAGGTGTGTTTTAGCTGAATTTGGCTCTCTTTAGGCTTTGTGCGCTAATTATTTTTTTTGCAGTGCTTTGACCACAATCTCACCTGATGTTAAATTACGATGTAGTTCAGGATGGTAAGCACACTGAGCCTAGAGGTACTGGTTCTCAAGTGACGCTGCCGGAACACACCTATTGGTATTAGGCGACAGTTTTATAATGGTAGCTACCCAGACGGGCATTATCAGAAAATGCCCTACCATACCATACTATGGTTTTCTCACAATATTTTCCTTCATCGAAAACTCAAGCTGATTTTAGAGTTGGATAAGTAGGCTCGAACTCACGTCCATCGTCGTGCAATCCGGCCGCACCCACTGCGCCATCACAGCTTAATTCCGAACCCCATCGTCACTTAACATCATGTGAGCTGTAATCAAATTGTATTTATTTTTAAGGCAAATATGTAAGAAAGTGTTTTCTTTTATCATACGGTGGCATGCTAAAAACAGGGGTTAAGTGTAGGTAAGAAAAAAAAAAACGGTTAGATTTTGTAAGTAGTCAAATTATCAAAATCGATCAAACCGTTTAGAAGGAGAGGTATTACGAGCACTAACATACACACACATCAGAAGCGGTGATGGCGCAGCGGGTAGTGTGGCCGGATTCCGCGTCAATCGACGCGGGTTCGATCCCCACCTAGCCAACTCTAATATCGGCCTGAGCTTTCGGTGAAGGAAAACATCATGAGGTCGCAGGGCCTTTTCCAATGATCGCCTGGGTAGCTACCACCCTCAAGTTTGAAAACCTTTCGCCAAATTCCAATAGGTGTGTTCCGGCATCATCACTTGAGAACCAGCACCTCTAGGCTTAGTGTGTTTACCATCCTAGACCACATCGTCACTTAACATCAGGTGAGATTGTGGTCAAAGCACTAAGCCTATTCCGTGTTAAAAAAATCACACAGCATGATTGACTTTTTTAATGAATTTCAATTTTCAACTATAATTATGAACAAATTAGTAGAATAAGTCTTTCTTCACTTAAATTATCTTTACTGTTTCGCAAAAGTTTTAAAAGAAAAAGTTCAATTTTTCATACTAACTATTCCATTGTTTTTACAGTGCAGAAAATTGCTGCGTGCCAAAAAACTTTGCTTTTTACTGCGTGCGTTTACTATCAGTTCATTAGTTCAATGGGAGGCACTTAGGTGATTGCATCTATTTCATATATAACATTCAAAAGTTTCGGGGGAATGTTTAAAATAGTGAATTTATAGGGCTACTTTTTTTAATTATTTATGTTTTGTAAGTATAAATGGTAAAGTTTCACTGCGTGGTCGAATCAGGAGTAAGGAGATCCGCAGAAGAACCAAAGTAACTGGCATTGCTCAAAGAATTGCTCAATTTAAGTGGGCTGGGCACATTTCAGAATGGTCGAATGCTCTAATGGCTACCACGCACCGGAAGACGCAACGTGGGTAGGCCCCACAAGGTGGACCGACGACCTGGTGAAGGTCGCGGGAATCTGCTGGATACGGGCGGCGCAAGACCGGTCGTTGTGGAGATCTTTGGGGGAGGCTTATGTCCACCATTGAACGTCTTTCGGTTGAATTCTATCTCTTAAAATGTGTAGGAAATTTTCTCCAAATAATATGATCACCTTTTTGAAGACGATTAGGAAACAGATTTAAAGCATTATAAGAATGCATTAGTAAATTATTTTGTAAAAATGTGCCAAACTTTGGTGTACGTTGAATTATCAAAATATTTGTTTTAGACAAGGAAACGATTTATAAATAATGTTAAATCTACTTATTAAAAAAATCCAGAACATTCCAATGTACATTTTATAAGTGTTTGACATACATAAAAGATAACATAAGCTCACGCCTGTTATCCCAGAAGGGTTAGGCAGAGTTGATGTAGCGAACTACATCACTAAAATTCGTCGAATTTAGTTCCGTCCCAGATGTGACAAGGGGCGAGCCTGCCGTTATATTGGGCACAAATTCTAGACTCCGGGATGATAGTGAGTAGAAAAATCCAGTGTCACATGATCCGACCCGGGGTTCGAACCCAAAACCTCAGAACGACAATAGTATCATAATACAACTGCGCCACCGAGTCAGTCAAATATACGAGGTATGATACACAACATTACAATTAAATATTTTCCATTTATTGTAATGTATATCTAATTTTTTTATGTAATAAATTTCATATTAAACGGTTCGCGAAACAATATTATCACCAGCACCACTTATTAGATCCAAATATAGCTAAGAACCATCCAGGTGACATTGTACGTTACACTGAAATTGTGTAAATTAGAAATAAAAAAAAGCTATAATTTTCTATATTATTATGCGATAAAGATTGCATCTATTTCAACATTGAATAGGGTACGTTATTCAAATACTTGAAACACATAATTACTCCAATGGCACCGTCTACCTGGCGGCATGTAATAATGATTGTGTCATAATAATTTGCGAACATACAAATTACAATATTTGTAAAAGGACCAAATGCAACAAAAATATTCTTAGTTCGTAACAAACTGTACTCTATACCGATCTACTGTTTCTTGCCAGAATAGTTTTAATTTACGTGAAACGATTCAAAAGGAAATGCGGCATTCTCCTTTGCAACAATTCCCAACTCGTGTATTACGGAAATGCGCTGTGTGCCAAAAAAAAAACAACTTGTTTAACGAATGCGCCAATGTAATTCAAAATTAATTATTTTCGTATATCGTATGGAATTTGATTTACATTTAAATTAAATAATAATTGTTAACGACCATTCATTCTACTGTTTGTTTCAAAAAATATATTGACTTCAATCCAAAACTACACATAAAAGCTATAATAAATATTGATTCTTATTTCCACATTCCAGTTACAAGTATTAATGTGTCGAGTACCCATACAAATGAAACAATAGAAAGACAATAGGAAAACAATGGAAAGCTGGCGAAAACGCCAGGAAAGTGCTCAAGGGGTTAATATCAAATAATGTTTATTTAATCAACATTTTTATCACATATGTTTAGAATAACTTATTCTATTACTCACTTTCTGGAATAGATATTTTTGAACATTTAACTAATATTTAAGAAAAGTCAAGTTTAAGGACCTCAAGAGGAGCAAATACGCTGACCTCAGCAGTGTTTATATATTTGTGGCATTTGTAGTCGTGAATTTGGGGCAATGGGGACCGAGTGTGTCTAGCCTTTACAGGGAACTCGTGGGTCGTTTCGTAGAGACGTCTCATGACTAGAAGGCTCGACTATTTCTCGGTCAGAGAATCAACATTGCCATACAACGTGGCAATGTTGCCAGCCTTCTGGATACGTTTCCTTGTAGCGGCGATTTGGAGAGCTTCGATTTCTTGTGTAAATATAAATCCAAAAAATATCTATTCAATTTAGGCCTTAAGCAGGCGCCTATGAACGTCAAAAAATTATCACCGGTTCGGAAAATAACACAGTGGAGAAGAGTCGGTAAGAAACTCGATCGAGTTCCTTTTTTTTTATAAATTCAATGTCTTGTACACATTTTTTTTTTTTACATAAAATCTATACAAATCATAATTACAACAACCGTTAGAAACACAGAGAGGGGTGTAAATTCCAGACATCACTATCGCTCACGTAATGATCCACCCTGTAATAATGTTTTAAAAGTGTTTGAACTTATTGTCAGGTAAACTGATAATGTTCTTTGGGATCTTCTTAAAAAACCCGAATATTATTACCTACAAAACTTTTAATAGATTTACTTTACCTAAACTGCCTCGGTAGCGCAGTTGTATTACGTACGACTGCCGTTCTGAGGTCTCGGGTTCGATCCCCGGGTCGGGTCAAGTGTTATTGGGTTTTTTCTACTCAGTATCATCCCGGAGTTTGGAATTTGTGCCCGATATGGCGACAGGCTCGCCCCCTGTCACATCTGGGACGGAACTAAGCTCGGCGAAATGTGGGTGGTTGTAGTTCGCTACTTCACCTCTGCCTAACCCTTCGGGGATACAGGCGTGAGCATATGTATGTATGTAAACCGTGAGACGGCGAACTTATCTTTATTTCTAATATACATATATTAAAATTATGACGAGTATTTACCAGATCAAGCTTGTCCAAATTTTTACGAACATACACACATTAAGTTGTCGAAGATGTATTGGGTGGGTAAAGTTAAGATACCATATTCTTGAAACTTGTTCTTTACAAATTGTTGAGGTCCTATATTGTATTATATTTTAGCTTCTAATCGACGGCTGCGTGTTAAAATAATAGTTTTTGTCAATTAATGAGAGCTCTGTGTTGTCTTCTGACAAAAACTACAGAGTGAAATTGTATGGCATTATGGTCTAGATCCACCCTATAAGAAACGTGAATTTTCCGGGATAAAAAGTAAAATTGTGTCAGTCTCCGCCTCATAAACTATCTCTATGCAAAAAAATATCTGGACCCCTTCACTTCGCTGTTGCGTGAATGAAGTATGAACCGACAAATATGTTTTCGCATATAAAACGTATTATAAAAGATATTCGTATTATTGAAATATTTTGTGTTTTTCATTAGAAATAATTAATTATGTACATGTAGTGTTCAAAATTCGAACATAAAACTGTTAATTTTTTTGTTGATAGTACTTTAAATCTCGTCAATAGCTAACAAAAAATTAAGCTATTTATAAATATAGTATAGCCAGTGAGCAAACTTTTTTTCCAAATCCTTTTATGTCAATCAATCTCACCTTGTGGTAAGTGACGATGTGTAAACATGCTAAGCCCAGAGATACTCATGTGATGTGATATGATGTGACTTCGAAAAGAGGCTATTTAGGCTCAAACAGTCCTGTATCACTGCGACCTAGTCAGATCTATTGTGATCGCCCCTATATTGCTAAAGCTATTGCCCAGATCTACAACCTGAATATAATGTAGAACCTTTTTGACAGAGAGTGGCGATACCTCCTCCAGAAGCAACGCGTGCTTACCCAGAATTCGGTTACGTATGGGTATTAATGAATCACATTCACACAAGATGTGCTTTGGTTCTTCGTCTGCGATTTCACAGAACCTGCAATCTCTTGTATTCTGGACACCGATGTTGTGGATATGGTTGTCCAAAAAACGGTGCCCAGTTAGTGCTCTCACTAATACTCGTAGCTCATTCCTACTGAGCATTAAGGCTTTTTCAGCTTTGCGCTGAGTGAATGCCCTAATGAACTCTGTTGAATAAATTTGTCTTGGAAATTAATCCAGAATTCTATAGCCTTATAGGTGTATAGGTCCCTTATGGTCAGTTGAACTAGGCTTTTTGGGATACCACAAAATGATTTAGGTCCAATTTTTGTTTCCATAGCCCCTGCGCATCCGCCGCTTCATGGCCTGGGACCCATCATAAAATCAGCCTGTAATTCTTACCCAGGCTGTTTAGCATTGCCACACAATTTGCAACTAGCTTCGACTCAACTACGTCCGAAGCCAGCGCCAAGAGAGCGGCTTGAATATCCGAATGGATATATATAGTATGGTTCACGTAGGCTTTCTGCAGATTTATACAGGAACATTCTAGAATCCCGTATACCTCTGCCTGGAAAATGGAGACAAAACTACCAGGATTAGTTGTTTGACTACACTTAGGTCGCTCTCCATATATTCCACAGCCTACGATAAGGCCTATTTTGGACCCGTTAGTAAAACATAGTAAGCTGCCTTCCTTCCACGTTATCTCACTGTTTAACTAGGAGTCTCATGGAGTGATTTTGACATTATACAATTTTTTTAGATTACTTTCCGAATATCTGATATCATCCCTAAGACTGGTGTTTCTATCACTGAGTCTAAAAAAGATCTCATGGGCTGGGATATCCATTGCCTCTGCTTTTATGCCGTTTTGGACCAAATCATAGAGGCGTTTGTTATTATGGGTCTGACAACTGCCGTATTAAACCATATGGTTAACCTGAGATTTAAACCTCAGCGCTTTCCGGCCATTTGACTACGGATCCCCATTGCTATTTAGCTTTTTGAATAATATTGTATATTCTAGGTCAGTTTCTGATCGACAATAACTTCCAAGTATTTGACCTCTAGTGAGAAGTTTATTGTCTTGCCATTTAGTGAGGATTGTACTAATTGGTCGAAACGCATTTTATTGGTAAATAGCACTAGGACAGTTTTGTCTGCATTTACTCTCAGTTCATTGTCCTTGCCTCATTTGTCAATGATACTTAATGCTTTCTTCATAAGGTACGAAATTGTACTTTAAGAGAAACCTCGGACAACTATCACCTGATCATCAGCGTAGCCCTGGGCGTCGATCCTTAATTCCTGCATCTTATGCAGGTATCTTACTGGTATAAAAAGTTATTAATTTTATTGTTGACTCAATGAATGTTACCTCTTCAGTTTCTGCCAATTGAGCTAGTTCAAAAGAAAAAAACTACTTAACATATAAAAGTCTATAGAACTTATTTGTCTTTATATAAGAGAAAGTATTCTATAGCAAATTTCAATTCGGAACTAAATTATACGTAAACATTTAGAATCCGTTCTCGCTCGAACGAGCACGGCCCATCCGCGAATTAGTTAAACTCCAATTCGGTAATTGTTTTTCGTAGCTCCTAGCATTTGAAAGTCTACAAAACTTTGTTAACTCTTTTCTTTCACTTTACAAAGTTAAACTCATAAAGAATGTCATTTGCAAGAAAATAATCGTGGATGTTACTCGCTGTTCGGATACGGAGCTAAATTTCAATTTTGTTTCAAATTTAAAACAGTCAATGTGGTGCCTAATTAAGACTTACTACATATAACTATTAAAAATAAAATATTAACCAGGAACGCTTAATATTACAACTTAGTCAATATTAATATACTCTCTCGTAAATACATGATAGATTAAATATTTTTAGTTATAAATTTGACCTTCATTAAAGGCAACATCGGCATATATAATAAATATATATATTTTTTAATGTCTATTACAAATTCAAAACAATTATGATCAAAAACAGTAATAACTGTGTGCAAATAATAATTAAAAGAAAACGTTATTGCCAAATATGAAAGGAAGAGTTCAAATTTTAAACAGGTCTTATATGATGAGTATTTAATTACTTTCATTCACGTGTGAATGAAATTTTGTCAAATAGTTGAGTCGTTTACCCAAATTATAAATATTGTATCAGCATTATTTACATGAAGGAATATTTTTCTTTCAGTATTTAGTACATACTAAAATTCTTGTTTTTTCGGACCATAGTGTATTTTTTAAAAGTCAATATTAAAATGCGACTGCATGTAGCTGAGATGCGAATGTTGAGATGGATGTGTGGTGTTACAAGAATGGATAAAATAAGGAATTAATATATTAGAGGGAGTTTTGAAAGTTGCGTCAATGGTAGAAAAGTTGAAAGGTTCTCATTTGTCGTGGTATGGACATGTTATGAGAAGAGAGGAAGCGCATGTGGGTAAAATAGTATTCAATATGAACGTGGAAGGATAGAAAAGTAGAGGAAGGCCAAAGAAAGTGTGGATGGAGTGTGTAAGAAATGATATGAAAGAAAAAGGAGTGAATGAAGAGATGACGGCTGATAGGGACGTATGGAAGAAGAAAATATACTGCGCCGACCCCAAGTGAGTTGGGAAAAGGTAGGAGAATGATGAGAATGATGATTAAAATCAAGTTAAATTTCAACATCAAGGATCAAACGTGTTTTTTATTTTATACAAACGCACGTTACTTACAGCTATCATAGCTTTACTGTATATATTTGGGCTATATAGTTATACGAGACATTTGAAATCAACGCAACAAATAACAAAAGTGAAATAGTTACACATCTTACTCGTATATCAGATAACATGAAAGATAATAAAGGCCTAGAAAAACATGATCACTGAAATAAGAGATGCCTACATACCGAAAAAAACATACCATAACATTTCGTTCAGTCTTCAGTCATTGGTCAAGTCAATATATCAAGATTTAATGGTTTGGAAGTAAAATATAACGTTTGTCGTTCACCAATGTTCTTACATTTGATATATATAACACTACATTCTTACAAATGGCTTTTTCTAGTTATTTCTTTGACAGACAGTTTATCAAATTATAACTTACTATTATATTGCTCGACTATTTGTTCAAAGTCGTGACCTAGTTCTGATTCTTCGAGCAGTGGGTACCTCCTACGTGTTTCTTAGAGTCATAACAGACGCGCAGATCGGACCGCGTACATGGTACGACGGACGTCCGATGTTAACACCACCATAAACATCCATACATATTATAAAAGACAGATAGGTGTTCTATCTGTTTGTAAAACGTTACATGCATAAATAGCAAGTTAATTTTTTTTCGCACTTCGTTAATTTCGGAACCATAACGCCCATACCTTTTTTTTGTCGGGGGCAAATGCATTTACGCACTACACTTACCTATTGCATTAGTGAGACCGGAGGCCCCCAATGCAATAGGTAAGGGGGCACGGAGGGACGAACTCCGTGCCTGTGTGGGACTCACCCGGGCGTGAAGCGACCGGAAATACCCACTAAAACCCCCCGAGGCCGTCCGCCGCATTTGGGATGGGGGCGACACGGGGTGGCTTTCGCAAGCACCGCGTCGCCCCCTGCAGTGAACCCACCGGGCCTCGTCCGTGCAATGGCCCAGATAACGCCCATACCTGACTGTGCCCACAAAGCAACTGGATAACTTCGGTCAGTTTGGTTGTCCTTCATACAATGTACTCGATCTAGTCCGCATGTCTGTTATTACTTTTATGTTCGTCACAAAATAAAACTTTACTTAGTTATTGATTCTTAGATGTAACGATAACAAGGTTCTTTTCAGAAAATGATTGTGAGCTGAGTCATTGTTGCTTCAGTACTTTATATCCAGCTTTTAGAAGACCTGTCTCTTACTAATGTTACCTTTATTGAACTTTATATATATTATAATATATATAAATTTATACTACGCCTTGTGTATATTTATAATTTTTATCAATAACTTGTCTAATAACTTATGAAACTTTTAACGCAAGTTCGTGTAACATAGAATATTAAATATTATAGATCTAAATTTATGTATAATGCAAAAGGAAATAATGATTTTTAAATTATATTGTTAAAATCTGTTCCGATTTTTCGTACTTTGTTTTACTAGTTAAAAAAATGCAGTAGCTTGATTTTGACTTCTGACAGCTTAAGTTGGCAATTGTGATTGAGCTATTAACGCGAGCTATAATAATTTAGACGGCTGTAAGGTGGAATCACACTTTAATATAACAATAACTAAATAACTTACATTTTTCCCTAGATATCAGGTGGTTAATGTGAATCGTTTAAAAGAAAAGGTGGCAAAGTAGATAATTATAAAAAATTGAAATATGACATATATATTTCTATTTTTATAATGTCCCAAACGTCATTTAAATTACACATCCAAAGAGATTTTTAGAAAAACAAACAGAAGATACTGAAAATCGGAGACCTCCTTAAATTACGTTGTCTCCTGTTTCCTCCCTGCATAATAGTAATATGGTAAATATTTTAACACCAAATAGTATATATCCACCACCGCCATGCCCGTACGGTTAGATTTTACCATAAATTAGTTATTCTAGAAATTAGGAGCCTTTAAAAAGAAAAAAAAAAAATTGAAAAAAGAAAAACGTAGAGGGATAGCCAAAGTATTTAACAAATTTTAAAATTTCATATTATATATTAAGAATTATATCTAACCGATATTTTATGTTTTTGATATTCGCGATTTATATATTCTTCACAGCGTTTTATTTTTTTTACGGAATCCTAATTATCGTTTTTATTTTTATTTTTGGTTGTAAGATAAAGTAAAAATATTTCTCATAAACTCAATCAGTTGACTGTAAAACTGACCATTGAATCGGATTTTATTTTTTTACGGGGAACCCCAAATATTTTCGAAAATGAAAAGTACCCAAAGTTACCAGGAGTAACTTCAGCTTCAGTGTCTATCAAAAAAAGTGCAATCAAAATCGGTGTAGCCGTTACGGAGACACTATCGGAACAAACAGACAGAAAGACGGACAGACAGAGACAAAAAAATTAAAAATTTTATTGTCGGGATAGGTATCGTGTATACATTCACATATATTTATTAAAAAAATATTATTTTGACATTATAAACAGACAGTTCAATTTTATTTATTAGTATAGAGTATAGATATATTTTCGTATATCTATTCCTAATAATAAAATTATAAATTCACGCGTCTGTACATTTTCGATTTTTGTGAAAAGAATTAGTGCAAGGGGCTAAAAATAAGTAATGATTTCTTTCATTTTTAGAAAATATCTGTCTGTCTGTTTGTCTGTGCAGGTATCAATTATAAAGTAATGAATATGTTCTAAAAATTGAAAAGTATTAAAAGGATATTCTGGGGCAACGTCAAAAATTTATTTCATTAAAATCGGTCTACTCTAACAAAAGCTATAGTAATTTGAATGACACTCGACGACCATAGACTGCAATATAATACTGCGGCGACTTTAGTATGAAAGAAGAGTTTGTAAGTAAATGCGTTTTAGTCTTATTCGAGAACAAAAAATTTATGGATTGATTGAATTTGATAAAATGTAGAGTATATTATGAAATAATGTATAGCATATAAATAATTAATCTCTGAGACATAATAAATGAGAAAAACAATATTTTGATATTTGTCATATAATATCTAGGAATTATTGGTGTTGCATAAGAGGTTATATTATGAAAGTAGTGACTTTTAACTATGATATCAATAGGTATAAACATGGTGCGGAACTTAATATTATTTCATTGTAACTATAATGGACGGTTCAAGTTTTTGCTTATTTTTGATGACACGGGGGACGATGTGTTATGAACGGTGATTACGTAAGCAAATTATATATGTATTTCTGACGATTTTTCATCGATGACGCTATACTATTTTTAAATGATTTAGACTGTTCTGGAAGATTACAAGACAGATACTCTATACATATAACAAAAAACTAACGGGACAAAATCTACAGATTGGAGATTGATTTTTTTTTTAATTTACATTTATGATGTTTGAGAAAAAAAACTATGTACGGAATCAGAATTTATTACAGGACACATTATGTCTCTTGGTTCGAAATGACGCAAAAACTACTGACTCGATTTCGGTGAATTTTGGTATGAAAGACGGCATGAGACGGGACGGGACGCAACGCCAGAATTTAACGCGAGCGAAGTCGCGGGCACAGCTAGTTTAAAATAAAACTGTAAAAAAAAAAATAAAATCTGTACATTAAATATACTTTAGCATGAATCGATTATTAACACATTTGTATGAATTTTGAAGGTATAATTTGAGAGCCAATCGCACTAGGTTGTCTATATCAAAGCGTTAAGACTATTTCCTACGCTATAAAAATAAACTGAAAATTTTAAAGGTTACCTATAACGTAGGTTCGCTTTCCGTACGCCAAATTTTTCTTTTTATAATATTTATAGTCTATAGAGACCGTCTAGTTTCATCGAAATCGGTCAAACCGGTTTTGAGTTAAATCCAGAAGTACGCACAAACAGACAGGCAAAAAGTTTTAAACGTCAGGTTCGAGATTAGCGACTCACCAAATTAGACTTCTGTAATAAAATAAAATAAAAAAAACTAAGTGTACAGACTAAAATTCAGTTTTATTATTAGTATAGATTATTATGTTTCTGCTTAAGGAAACATAAGCTGATATATATAATAATCGCTTGTTATCAGAGTCATGTTAACAAGCGTGAACACAGTTTCCTTTACCGATGTTAATAATATAGAAATATGATTTGTCTTCACAAGGGGAAGTCTAATAATATTATTAAATAAGTAACAGGTGGATGTTAGAAAGAAATAAGCGAACGAGTAATGCCAAACGATCCAGAACGTTCGGAGTCTCTTACGTAAATTGGATCTTGGAATAGATATCTGTGATTGAATTAGCCGCTTCATTGGCGCGCCACATTGTCGATAAATTCGCGGTATGTTCTTATATCGTATCATATATAACTTTATATTATATACAAACTATAACCGTGATTATTTTCGGTTTCACCAATTATATATTTTTCACAATAACTCATTACGCTTAACTTAATTTATTTTTTAATTGAGAACCTCTTTAACACGGTTAGGATTTGAAACACGTTGAAACGAAAAATAAGATTGTACATTGTGAAAAAATAATATTGGAAGCGACGAGAAATAGGTAATTGAAAACATACTTATTTATCACAAGCCGTGTGCCCGCGGTTGCGCCCGCGTTTCATATATTATTCACTGCGTTTTAATTTGTATAGGAATCGTGGATTAGCCAATTGCGCGAATTTTCTTATTAAGATAACGAGCAAACCGAGCTTCGTACCACTATGAACGATGGTGATGTTTGGAAATGACACCTTTCTCTATGTATCTACTAATAAACTTTGTAACTATGAGTTGTATAGTTCTATAAAAAACATATGAAAAAAAACAACATCAAGTTTCTTAAAGCCGGATCTTCTTAATGAGTGGGATGTTTTCCGAACCGGTGGTAGAATTTTCATGTTAATAAGCGATTTATAAGGGCCTAAATTGAATAAAGTGTTTTTGATTTGATTTAGTGCCTCTTGTGCTAGTTACTTCTTTCAGCTGAGTGCCTTAAGCGTTCATCTCGAAGTTCACTGAAGTTGTCAAGACCGGTTGACAGGTAACAGGATTAGTCAGTTCGACACAAAAAAAAAATAGAGTTCGATATTGTTTGAATTCCACGCGAGTCGAGCCACGGGCACAGCTAGTATTTGTATAGGATATAAAAAAAAATTTAAGTCATGAAATTCGTCTCATGATATTAAAGTTTACCTTTTTGAAGGCTTAACTTCTAACGTGTGTTAACTGCACACTTGATCTTTGAAATAAATCAATGGTTTATAGTACTTGTGGGGTTTCATTACCTTTTCTTGCTAAAACCAAACTCGCATCATAAAATTTGTTTAATAGTAGAATCTTTACAGATTATAAGAAAAACAAAAACCACTGCCTGTCTGTACGTCCATTTATATTTCGGATACTACTAAACCGATTTGAATAATTCATTTTTGAACTCATATAATATATTTATGAAACAATATGAATATTAATCTATACTAATAAATGAAATCGAAGTGTCTGTTTGTAATGTCAAAAATGATTTTTTTTACTAAATTAATATGAACGTATATACGATACCTATACAAAAACTACAATTTTTAAAAAAATTTCTGCCTGTCTGCTTGTTCCGGATAATCTCCGGAACGGCTGGACGGATTTTGTCTGGATTTTTTTTGGTACATAGCTGACGATACTCCAGGTAACTTAGGGTACTTTTAATTTACGAAAATAATTAAGGTTCCGTGTAAAAAAGTTAAACCTCCTAAAAAATTGAACAAAATCCGATTCAATGCAGTTTTACGGGTAAGTGGTTGAATTTATGAGAATTATTTTTATTTCATCTTAATGCTAAATAAAATATTAGGGTTCCGTATAAAAAATTAACAGCAGTATATGAAACGCGGGTGCAGCCGCGGGCACACAGCTAGTATTTTATATTTTCTTATGTCAGATACTAATACAAGGAATTTGGAACACATCATAAAAACTAACATTCGCCTATTGGTAGTACTAAAGAAAAAAAAACTAAAGAAATATACTAGACTGTTTTATATGTGCATATTTGTATATATGGGTTAGTTTGTTGAGTCAAAATTTATACGAGCCAAGTCAGCTTATTATTTATAATGTGAAACTTTGTGGTTATTATTGACTCTAGATAAATAATTTTATAGTAAAGTTTTATTTTGTTCCATTCCTGATCCCATTAATTGGGGTCGGTTACCTCCTTACTTTTTTACGCCGAGTTGCTCTGTCTTTGTCTATTATAGACTTAAATTGAGATATTATTTTTTTTATTGGAGCATCAGGTCAATGGCGAGCGGCCTCTACCTCTTTTATGTTCCAGTATGTTCAGAAATATCAACCGAGATATAAAACAAAGAACCAACTCAGGTTGGATGATATGGCGACAGTTCTATGATACCGATTTACGGCTTTAAATTAAACGACAGAATAATATTGAAGTCGGTGTCAGTCTGATATAACCAAAGTACTCATTTGATGTACGTAAATGGAAATAACTGCCTAAACTTCATCACAATCACATATAAGCTTAAATAAACTTACCCTGAGGAATAAGGTGATCTTAAGTAACAATTAATCAAAATCTGATATAATTAGCGACTTTAATTTACACCATTTTGTTATCCGTAAGCACTGACTTCAAAATTATTAATGCTATTAAAACAAAGGATATTTGTAAGTCGGTTTTGTATTTAATTTTAAAAGTTTGTAGTTACAATATATAAAACAAGATATTTCAATATAGTATGTAGATATGTAATATTTATCACAGTAATTGGTATACCGTGTAAATATAAATAGAGAATAAATTATCAAACAAATTAATTTAAATGAGAGACTCAAGAACACCTAACTTCTCATAATTTTCGCTGAGAAGATTCTTAAAGTAAGTTTTACAACACAAGCACTCTACGTGTAGGATGTACTTGTACTTGGTTTTATATCAGATTTTGGATAATATATCTCTTAATGTTGTACTAAATATAAAATTTCTTGGAATGATCTTTGATGTAGACATTAACTTGTTTTACCTTTCAAGCTTGACTTTCTTACCGTTTGATGTTATTTATAAAGATATTTGTGCTTTTTTAAATAAATAAACAATCTTAGGAATTATTTTGTCATGTAAACAGCATTTTTAGAGTAATATCTCAATCTCTCAAGACGTGGCTTTTTAACACGAACGTTTATGCGTGTAAAAATTTGTTGCTTCAAAAATTACAACCATGAATACAAGTAGTTTAAGCCCTTAATCTGTTTTATTTCTCTAATCTTCAAACAATGTTAGAATCTATACGAATAAATAAAATGTAATTGTCTGTTTGAAATGTCATTTTTTTTTTTAATACTAAATAGATATGAATGTATACACGATACTTATAGCAAAAATGCAATTTTTAAATTTTTTGTCTATCTGTCTGTTTGTTCCAGGTAGTCTCAATGGCTAGACGTATTTTGACGGGACTTTTTTTGGTAGATAGCTGAAATTACTCCGGGTAACTTAGGGTACTTTTAATATTCAAAAATAATTAATGATCCGCATAAAAAAATTAATAAAATCCGATTCGATGCACAGTTTTACGGACAAATGCTTGAATTTATGATAAATATTTTACTATATTTAGTCCTTTACAAAAATTATGGTTTCGTATTAAAAAAAAAACGCAGTCAAGAACATATGATGTGCGGGCGCAGCCGCGGGCACACAGCTAGTATTAAAATAAGAATTAAATGCTTTCCAGAGCGTTTTTTTGTTACCTCAGATTCCACACTCCATGTCACTATTTTCAGTACTCTTTACTTGTACAGAATAACCAAATTATTATGACGCGGTACGATACCAAAATATAAATTATATGGAGTTAAATATACCACAAGTCAATGCATTACAAATATGAACTACGACATGACAAATTAAGATTCCACACTTCCATTTTTCATCACATTTATTCTGGTAGTTTTTACGTGATATACGGAACAATTAATAAACAAACAACATTCAACAACAAAGAATGGTGTTTTATCATCAAAACTAAAACCACGTTAAGATTTTTTTCTCAATTACTTTTAATATATCGATTTAATCTTCTTACTCTTTTTATATGTATATAAGTAAGTACACATATTAATTAATTAGACAAGTACTTTATTATAAGGACTTAAGTGTAAAAGTAATCTAATATCCATGACACCGTCGAAAATGATATATACAAAGCAATTATTCGCCTTATCACTGTCTTACGATCATAGCATATAATAGTTTTATTGTTATTGTCATTGTTTCCCTGGGGCAAATTGGCGTCAACCTAAGGTATACTTAATGTCGATACTTATGTACCCACTTATCTCTGATATGTGTGTGTGCGTGCGTGTGTGAAAAACAGACATAATCGCACCAAAAATGAAAGCGGGGTAACATTTACAGCAATTATCAAGTTTCATGCATTTTCAATGTTATTTTGAATACCTACCTATTTTTGATTTTATTGATTCGACGTTTAAGCAGGAAGATCATTCATTTAAAGATTTCAAAAATTGTCTTGAATGGTTTTACAATTCGACATATACGATTTTGGGGGGGGGGGGGCGTACTACGACCCCTACGACTCCAACCCCTCGGACCTAATTTAACATATAGATATAAAAACTTTAATAGAAGTAGATTTAAGCTCACATATGCGAAAGAAGATTACTAACTGCATAGCTGCTTGAATTGCTATCATAGGCAATTTTTCCGACGCAAGTCGATTTAAATCTCCAATATAAAAAAAGGTGCGGACCCAGAGTCTGCAGATAGTTAAATTTCAATAATAAAAAAAAAATAAAAAAAAAACCCTCGTACCGCAACTGTCTATGTATCTATGCATATCTAGTACACGGACACCATTAATAAACCACAATATACATATATAATATACCTTAATATCATCATTATTATTTTTTATTTACAAAATATCTACGAATTTCTCAAACCGAGGATATATGTATAGTTTATATTTAGTCAATGAATGAATTACTTTTGATTCTCGAATCGATTTAATTGAAAATAAAATCATACTCACCCTAACTGCTGTCAGAGAAACATTGGCGAATTTTCCGGAACGTGAGTCGGAGATTTAATGTAATTTATCTGCACTCATGAAGCTCTCATTTGAAACGATTTACGCCCGTGCTTCAGTACACGTTCCCGGGCGAACTGTTGTGTTACTCTAACATACATACGAGCATTGGTTTTTTGGTTAAACTGAACTAAGTACTTATTTAGAGATACGAACTTCGCGCAGAGAGTTCGTAATTGTTTTGTAAAAGATACACACCTACGTATTCGATGATCAGTAAGTTTTGTCATATTTATTTAGTTCATATTTTTAATGCGTATGATATTTTTGTGATATTGAATTCGGGTAACTATTACGTGACATTATTAAAAGTCATTTTTCGTTACGTTCGATTTAATATTTATTTCTTTAATTTTAGAATTTACATTAACATCTTACGTATTCGTATTTTATAGGATTCGGGAGGCTCTAATATGGTCGTATTTTTTGTGTCTTTTTTTTTAGTAAGGATGTGATCATTGTAGTCTGCAGCTATTCTTGTATTTCCTTTTTAAAAGGTAAAAGGTGATATAGTTAAAATGAGGTTGTCATTGCTAAGAATTTAATTAGAACGTCTGGTATACTGGTCTAGTAAATTAGTAACACTTTGTGTTAAAAACTACAAACACCCATCGGTTTAAATTCAACTTGTGTTATAACTATGAAATCAATATAGTATACGATAATTTAATTATAATATAAACTTTATAACCACTTCATTTTAAACTGCTAAATACTATTTCTTTAATCGACGATAATGGTAGCGATAGCATTTGTTTTAAAATTAGCTTTGTGCCCGTGAGTGTCCTCTCGTTTTATATGTTCTTCACTGTGTTTTAATTTTTTATACGAAATTATAATTATTTTCCTAAAAAAAATTTACTACTTAATATAAAACATATAATATAATATAAAATATTACTCATAAATTCAAAAACTTACGTATAAAACTGTAGGTTGAATCGAATTTTATTCATTTCTTTATTAGTTTTAATTTTTTTTAAGCGGAACCATAATTATTTTCTGAAAATTAAAAGAACTCTGTTACGCGGATTAACTCAGCTATCTATCAAAATCGGTTTGGCCGTTTCGGAGATTACTCGGAACAAACAAACAGAAAGACAAAAATTTTAAAAACTGTATTTTTGATATAGGTATCGTAATCATAGTAAAAAATAAATATTTTGACATTACTAACCGACACATCAATTTTATTTATTAGTATAGATATCGTACAGTCTCAAGAATACACGTTTATGGCTGCGTAATACAGCGGGCGTATGGGGACGCCAGCGTGATGTTTCTATAGAAGACATCGTGTTGACGCGAGCCGTGAGTGTCCTCTTCTATAGTGAAATCGCACTGGCGTCCCGAGCCGCACGCTGTGTATTGAAATCATCACAACGCTATAAAAAAAAATGAAAACTTTTAGCTCTTGTCATTAAATCTGCAGTTTGTATTAACGTATACGTTTTTATAACGTATTTTTAATATTTATATGTATTCATTGGTGGTATAGTTTATTTTAGAAATAACTTGACCGAACTTTTCGTCTCCGAAATATCTACAAACCCCCATACCTTGCATTGTCGTCACTATGTAATAATATTATACATATGCTTGTATATACGTAGACTTTTATGAGTGAAGGATCAAACAACTTCGTTCAGTTCACTGGTTCCGAAGCTGCTTCTTTGATGTATCAAATACCGTGAGTCTGTATCTCTTATTATTTCGATACATTTTCGGTCTCGCTGGAATCATTTTGACCGGATCCTTTAATTCCTTATGCATGATTATCTCATGAATATTTCGTATAATATGATTAAGATTTATGAATCTTGATCTTTTCTTGATCTTTTATCGATGTAAAAGTAAAATGAATCCAAATTTCTTGGATATTTTTTCTAGCTAGCCAACGCTGTTGATCGGAAGAACCTTTACAGTTTCACGGTGACTTTGGAAGCGAGTGCTGAAGGCACTCAGCTACAAAAAGGTAACTAGCACAAGTGTTACCAGAGTGGTACGAACCTCGGCTTGGCCGTTACCTGAATGATTTTTCTTCATACCCCTTTTATATTTAACACTAGTAGGTCCATGACTCCGTGCTCCTATAAAATATCTGTTCTAAAATATGCCCTAAACATTTGTGAAATCTATACTAATAAATAAAATTGAAGTGTCTGTTTGTAATATCAAAATATTACACATGAAACACGTTACCTATAATATAAAAACTATTTACAGAAAATGAAGTTTTTAAATTTTTTGTCTGTGTTTGTTCCGGGTAATCTCTGAAACGGACTTTGCTTGGTAGATCGCTGAACTTAATCTGAGTAACTTAGGGTACTTTTATTTTTCGAAAATAATTAGGGTTCTGTGTAAAAACATTAAACTCATGAAATTGTGTACAAAATGGGTATCTCTATCAAACATTATTTCCCAATTTTAATTTAAAAGACTATATTACGCAGTGAATAATATAGTAACACGGGCGCAGCCGCGAGCACACAGCTAGTGTTACGATAAAAACGGATTATAATGAAAAGTACTGGGTCGCAACCACCATTACTCATAATGATAACCCTATTATAGTGATTCTTGCAAAGGTATAAGCCATAACATATATGCCATAAGGATTCACGGGCATGCCATCGACGACTGGTGGCGTTCTACTGATCTCTCTCTCTCTCTTTTATGAGGTTGTTTTATACCTTGCATTACATTTTTTATGGTGTAGGAAATCTGTTCTATGGCTGTGCCTATGAGAAGTCCCTACTTTTTTTTTTTTCGATAGGGGAAAATACTTACTAAAAAGCTAAACAAACGCGCTGTTCAAATTTGAAGAATAATTATTTCATCGATTGGTATCATGTTGAGTTATCACAACTGCAATTCGGACTTAGGAAAATAACATACGGCTTATGCGAACAGACAAAAACAGCACATCATATACCCCTGTTTCCTCCTACAAAAAAACTGGGTCTATTGAAATATTTCTTTAAACTATAAAATAACAAAGGCACTGGCTATGCCTCTACGTTTTGTTTTATTTTATTGATCGAATTTTTTGACGGACGTTTGAATGAGAGTAAAAATCTGGTATTTTTTTTACCTTTTCAAAGGCTAAGAGAAAGTTAGTAATAATAAATGTATGGAAAAAAATCAAAACGTACAGGCATGGCGGTGGTGGTAGGTAAATAGATGGTACACATAATAAAACTGTAACTAGAACAAATCTGTACATTAAATTGTTTTTGAAAATTTTAATCGGGGTGGACTTTATTATCGACATATAAGCCAGAAATATTTTATTTAGAAATTTTGCCTGTCTGTCTATCTTTCTCTGTGTATCATTCTGAAAATACATAACCAATTTTGACGAAACTTGACACAATGATAACTAATATTATAAAGTAGCATGTAGGATACTTTTTGTCCCATAAAACGTAAGGGGTTCCCTAGGATAACTGGCAAAAGTAAGAAAATGTAGTTAATAAAATTCTTGACGGATTTTGATGACATTTTATTTGTGCTATAGCAAACAAATTAGCTAAAATTTAACGTATATTTCATATCTCTAATGTTAAAAAAAAACTCCATCGCTAGGTTTTGAACCGACGTCTTTAGCCCGTGTAATACATAAACGTTACAACTTGACTAAAGGAACTCAATATTTCAATGCAAAATTATCAATCAGTTAAATTAGAAGCATAAAATCTAATAAGTATACTTAATCCTATTGATGTACAAACATGTGTGTTTGTTTCTTTGTCATGAAGCATTTCCGTTTCATCCAGTTTCTAACCACCGATGATTTTAAAGAAAGTTCACTTCAGTAATAAATACAAAGTTCACATCAATAATAAATATCATGTCGACAAAGTTGAATAAATGGTGTAAAATTATACGAGACTGACACTAATATTTTGCTACATTTATTGTATAAAAAAATGTTCTTTATATATTATCAAAGACTACATAATATACTAGACCAACGATACCCATAAAAAGAATCATAATACGATAAATTATTTCGTATTACAATGAAAGGAGTCACAGAGTGTTTCAAATTCATTAGAAGTCAATCTATAATGACGTCAGAATCTTAAAAATGCGCAAACAATAATTACATGGCGCTATTTCCCAATATCACGAGCTAAATTATAATAACCACGCTGCCAGCTCACGGTTCGATGCATGAGGTGTTGCCGCTCTTCCTTTTTTACTCTCTATATGAATTTGAATATATTTATGCGAATTTTTAGTAAGTGTTACCAAAATAGATAGATTTCCACTACATACATTTAGAATGCATTTTGATACATGCATATTTCCATTTATATAATGCGTAAATATCGTTTATCTATATTTATATTAAAACAATAAATATGTGTTTGATTATTAGTGTTATAAATGAATAGTGAAATGAGCAGAAATGAAACTAAATCAAACCAACATAAGTTATTTACTTTTATTTATGTGTGTAATTCTGACGATTATTTATAGATGGCGCTTTACTTGTCTATATCTATATACTATAATAAAACTGTAACACGGCAACACGTTTGTATGGAATAAAAGCCTTCCGTATTTTCTCCTAAGCTTCCACGTTGCCAAGGTCTGAATCGGTTACATTTCCGCATTCATATGAAAGCTCACTTAATTTTGCAGTACCTTTGCCTAGGAACTATTACAAACGGAACTTGAATAATATAATATATTAATAGTAATTGAATAAGATATACGTTTTACTGAACATAAAGCAGCCGTCGTGTCGCGTCGGTGACAACTCACGAACATTATTCACTCCACCCACTTCATCCTTAACTCGTGACGTTTGAATTGTTTTCGTAAAACGGAAAATTATTGCTTTGAGGAGGTAAATTGTGTACGGAATGTGAGCTATTGTTACTGTCTCTTGTATTATTGTTTTTTGTAATAAAATGACAAAAAAAAAAAAACATTCATGTATTGTAATGTATAACAACAACAAACGCGAGTAGATTATGAAGGGATTGAAATAACTGAGAAATGCAAAACTCTTCAGCAACCCACAAAAAGCGATCCGATGGCAAAACTAAAAAAGATGCACACCCTTCTAGCACGAAATAGAGACACTGCGTATCTAACTGAACAACACACACACACACACACACAATATATATTTGCAAATCACAAAGTTGGTATACATGATCTCTTTTCTTTCTTTTTTACTAACCGTTGTAATGTTTAGCTAGGACCAATTTTGCGGAATGTGTGTATGCAAGCAAACTGTGGTTCGTACCATCGTGGTGCCCTTAAACTGTGTATCCGTTAATTTCTTTTGATGTCCTACTTTAATATTTTTTCTTTAAACCTATTGTTATAATGAAATATAATTTATTAAAATACATGACGGTCAATAGTATCGTCGAGATATTTAAGATAATCAATAGTATAATTGGAATTGTCAATAAAACGTATAATAAAGGAACGTAGTCTGTACACCGTGGCAGAAACGAAATTCTTAGTACACACTTGTATTTTTTTACCAAATGAGCTAAAACCTATACTATTGACCCTCATCCCATTTTTATTTGGGCTAGGCGCAATATCTCCTCTTCCATTCATCTCTATTTGGTCCATATCTACGTTCACTTCCTTATTAAGCATATCATCTTTCAGGCAGTTCATCCAACTTTTTTTGTCCTTTCCCTTCCTTTATAATCATCTACATTAATATCCAATACCGTTCTTACAACATCCTTTTCCTCCCTGCGCATCACATACCAGGACATACGACTGCTCCTTAACTTCTTAGTCACTGGTTTCACTATCAAACTTCCTCTAATGTACTTATTCCTAATTCTATCCATTCTTATTACCCCACACATCTGTGTCAATATTCTCATCTCGAATACATGGAGTTTTTTTTCATTCATCACCTTTATGGGGCAACATTCTGATCCATTCAGGGCGAATCATGCTTTAGTATAATTTCCCCTTTAATTTTAGGTGGATTTGCGGCGATCACAGATGGTAGCTATGACCTGCCACTATTTCAATCATGCTGCGTTTATTCTATGCTTTACTAATTTCCACTCTACTATTGATATAGTGTTAACCTTTTGTCGAGCCTAATACGTAATTATTACTCAAAATTACTGTTATTTTGTATATTCAGACGCAGAAATGTTTTAGCACACAAATCTACGCAGTCAGCTATTATAACATCGCCGTATAACCTTTTTTTTTTGACGGGGGAAATGCATTTACGCACTACCCTTACCTATAGCATTAGTGAGACCGAAGTCCCCCAATGCAATAGGTAAGGGGGCACGGAGGGACGAACTCCGTGCCAGTGTGGGACTCGCCCGGGCGTGAAGCGCCCGGAAATACCCACTAAAACCCCCCGGGGCCGTCCGCCGCATTTGGGATGGGGGCGACACGAGGTGGCTTTCGCAAGCACCGCGTCGCCCCCTGCGGCGAACACACCAGGATCGCCGTATAACCTAACTTTAATATCTACATATTGTAAAAGCCAATATTACCTCTTTATCACTCTATTTCTACGTTAGTTTACTCGAAAACTGTTGATCTGATCTACAGCACTCTTTTATTTAATTATATACAGATATATTATCTAAGGATAGTTTAGTATATTTGGTTAATACTGGATTAAGTCTAAAAAAAACTCACCACAAACAAGATCTGTTTTGCTATTTTATCGAACCCATTAAATATTGATCACAATATGTTGTAAAATAGTCATGAATTAATTTATCAAAAAACATTAGCAAGCAGCATGATGATTTACTATTAAACCTAATCGATTTTGTAACATAGCTGAAAGTGCTAAAGACTGAAGACATTAATTTATTCACAATTTAACTACATAATTACTATTCGATAAATATCACTTGAGTATTGAAAATAGATGCCACGTAAAAGCCAAAAAGGGACGATGTGTAAACTTGTTAAATTTGTCATTTGCTGTACGTAAGGTAACCTTTACGGAATGAGTTCAAGCAGGCCGACAAGGTTACAACCCTCCAATACAATGGTGTCACTATAAATGTCACTAGACATTCTGTTGCATAATAACCCCTATAAAAAACATAAACATTTAGGTAACCTTGTTTGCTAATTGAAGAGGTTTTTAAAATTATTGTTTTAAATCAAAGTGTAATTTCTTAAACAGTCTGTTATCGTCATCTGTCCTTAATCCTAGTTTAAGTAATCTCGGTACATGCTTGTTGAAATGAATACTTCTTTAGCGGCGTTGAGCGATTTTCGGTTGGGGAAAAACTTATAGATTCGAGTTACCGTGTGCTATGACGTCAACCATCAACATCCTACAGTACGTCAAGTATAAGATGGCGTTTAAATGCTGGTGGTCAGGGATAAATAAAAAAAAAACATACTTACGCAGTTTTGTTTAGGTATGAATAAACTTTAATATGAAAATGTAATCATTGCTCGGAGTGCCGATAGACGTAAAAAACTAGACAAATATTTTATAATAAATGTTAGATTATGTTAATTTATGAAACAATTATGAAATATAAATAATAAAAAAAAAAAAACAGTTTTACCAAAGTTTCGCGTTTTCACTTCTGTCGGCGGTCTTCATGGCTGCCTAGGTTTTTTTATTCAATCTTTGAAAAAAGATTTTAAATAAATCATAGGTAGATAAATGATAATCTATTAACAGTCGCCATCATTATGCCGGCTAAATCAATGACGGCTAAACATGTAGGTAAGTCTGGATATACGCTTACGGAATGCAACGCACCTTAACATGTCAGTACGCCAGGTACCTAATCATAGTAAATGAAGGCTTAAAAATGTACTGCACTAACATTAGGAAATAATAATACAATACGTAATTCGTGAGAAGAATTTCCGTTAAAAGTTATATCTGTATCATTTAGACCATTTTTACTGTTATAAGATATTCAAATTATAAATATTGTAAATATTAATAAAAAAACCGCTTGTACAGAGTACACGTGTCAGAAGCGAAACCTCATGCACACACTTCCTCAAGAACGTACCTGTGGACATACGAAGAGAAAAAAATATTTTACAGTCTAAAAAGTACAAAGTGCTTATTATGTTACTTTCTTTCTCTCTCGGTGTAAACTTTTATCTCTGTCCTTTACTATGTAAAAATGGTGACGCTAATAAACTTTACTTTCATCGCGTCTTGCTTTCAGAAAGAAAATTCACCTCAAAAAGGATTTAAAAATCACAGAACTTTGAAATTGTCACATGAAAAATAATACACATTATAATAAGTGTTATATATTTCAATACGGAAGTGTTCAATTTATAGTTTTACCTCCATCCGAACGTTTTGTATGCTCAGTTACTCAATTTGCCGGCTCAAATAAATTCCAGTGCTACTCACGCAGTCGGATCACGTTTCTCTGTCAAAATTCTCATACGTTTTGATCGCGTTATTATGTGCGTCGTGCAAAACAAATGAGACGCGCTTACATTGACCTAGATACCTACTTCTAGATAGGTTAACGAACGAATAGATATTTTAGTCGGGTCATAACTCGAGAACCAATTACTGAACCTTACATCATATGTTCAATTATATTTATGAGTGTATAGGCAATATAACTTCATATAAAACTTCATAAAAATGATCATTATGGTGTTTCTTTCTATATCCTTACTTTATATAAAAGGCAATGCTGCGGACATAAAAGCCACATCAAACATAAAAAGATCTTATATATTGAACAGTATAATAATGTTAATTTAATAGGACGTTACAGATTACTATATATCCATGTAAACAGGTGAGTAGGTAAGCTCCTCTCACGTAGGGCCGACCGCCTCACTGAATCACAAGTGGTCCGAACTATCTGTTGGATTTCAAATATTTTTCATTCATAGAACAAAAAAAAATGACCGTGCTATTTATTGATGAGGCGGTCTTATTTAATACTATCTATTCCTGTAGCTTCAAACGCCTATTCTGCACAATTTACTTAACTGCGTAATATGGTTTTTAAATATTCTATGGTAAAGAGATCGAAGGGCCCTGTATTTTTTGTACAGGCCTTAAACTCCTAACTCCTAATTACTAACTGTGGAACTCCTTACCCCTTAACCTACAAGATGCTAATACTATCAGAAATTTTTCTACACAATAATTTAACATATAGATAACATATAGATATAGAAAATAATTTAGATGTAAAATGTAAGTAGATTTAAGCTCACCTAATTAATTGTGAAAGAAGATAAGTAACTGCATAGCTGCATGAAATATTATAGGCAATTTTTTCTGACGCAAATCGAATTAAACCTACAATATAAAAAAAGACCCAGAGTCCGCAGAAAAAGTTTTATTTTAATTAAAAAAGAAAAAAATCAGAAATTGTAAATCCAAACTCCATAATTTTTACCATAATGAACAGGATCAAGAAACTTTATAAGTATCCTACCAAAACTCGTGAATGTTATACATATCTATTTATTTAATATTTCTCTATTTTCCTCGGTAAAAATGGTCCATAAAATGCGTGTGTTATTTATATATTTTATTTATGTTCATTTATATTATAATATTATTAACTGTTGAGTTTTTTAATATCTACAAAGTATATATATATCATTACCTACATTAAAACTCACTACCCGCTTCTTTGTTGGCAACACTAACGCAGGTTAGCCGGAGAAAAATACCAAATCTTGCCTATGTACACATTTTATGTGGAATAAAGTTTTTATCTATTCACTAAATTATTCTAATATTTCTAAAATTCCGCTGACTTATTCCATGAACAGACCCTTAGGTATTATTATGCTGGAAGCTTTAAAATAATAGTATATCGTAAAGTTTATTATCAAAGTGGAATTTTTACTTACATACATATGCTCACGCCTGTTTTCCCCGAAGGGTTAGGCAGAGGTGAAGTAGCGAACTACACCACCCACATTTCGCCGAGCTTAGTTCCGTCCCAGATGTGACAGGGGGCGGAGCCTGTCGCCATATCGGGCACAAATCCCAAACTCCGGGATGATACTGAGTAGAAAACCCAATATCACTTGACTCGACCCGGGGATCGAACCCGAGACCTTAGAACGGCAGTCGTATGTAATACAACTGCGCTACCGAGGCAGTTTTATTTGGACTGGAAATTAATTACCAGACTTAATTTAATTTTACAGTGGAATTTTTAATCTGGTAATAATGCAAGTACGCTTTCCATGACATGGGGATTTATTTTAAAATAATTATAACGTTTCATGCGGATGCAACCCTAAATAGTAACTCAAACCAGACTGCACAATGTTGGAACATTAGTGGTCGTGTATATATTTAGTGAAAATATTTATTGTTCAATTGCATTAAATAAAGTGTTGCTATTTGTTCACGGACTTTATAACACAGTGATAGTAATTTGTGACATTGAGCTGAAAATTCACGACGTTTTGTCATATTACTCACAGATGACTTTAATGATGATAAATTGAAAAAAAAAAAACCCTGTTATACAAAAATCTACACTGCAAAATGTAGGACGATTATTTCTATTATACACATATTCCACTCTTTATTTAGGTAGCGTTAATAAATAGCATAACTTATTATTATGTATTATTATGATATTCGCTATGAAGTATTAATAACAGGTATTATTAATATAAAGAAATATAACTATAGAAAATTAGGTAGTCAATACTATCGATGCCTGGGAATACGACCGCGTGCAATTCCTTGTATGAAAAATTGTAATAAATGATTTACGGTATAATTAATTATTTGTAGGCGTAAAAGCGTATGATAATTTGCGATTGATAAGCTATAAAAAATAACAATTTAAAACTTGAAGAGGGCTTCATCGATTTGAATAAAATTTGGTGTACGGAAATCATGAGTGCCGGTAACTGATGGGGTATTAAAAACAAAACAAAATCGGGATATTCAATCACGATGAAACACGTAGAGACGGAGTCGCGGGCAATAAAATGTGGATTCATTTATATAGAAATCTGTATGATAATCAAATGCATGCTTTACAAATTACACTAAATGATGAAAACAGTTTTTACATACAAGCGTAGTATCAGGCCTTTTCCCGTGGGCTGGCAAAGATTAAATCCTTACACTTGGTACTATTTTGACACACCTCTTATGCTTCATGTACTTTCATGAGCGCTCGATGCTCGACATCCTCGACGATTATAGGTAATTTTCACCTTTTTTTTTTTTGACGGGGGAAATGCATTTACGTGCTACCCTTACCCATTGCATTCCCGAAGTCCCCCAATGCAATAGGTAAGGGGGCACGGAGGGACGACTCCGTGCCAGTGTGGGACTCGCCCGGGCGTGAAGCGCCCAGAAATACCCACTAAAACCCCCCGGGGCCGTCCGCCGCATTTGAGATGGGGGCGATACGGTATAGCTTTCGCAAGCACCGCGTTGCCCCCTGCGGCGAATAAAAAATGTATTACCCACGCTAGGTTCGAACCTCCAACCTATCAAACGTACCGTCTATGAAACACGCGGATTAGTCCACCAGACTAACCACGCTCTCAAAAAAAAAATGCGTTACCTACCCTGGGTTCGAACCTCCGACCTTCCAGTCGTACCGTTTATGAGACACGCGAATTAGTCCACCGAGCTAACCACGCTCTCACCGAGCTAACCACGCTCTCACCGAGCTAACCACGCTCTCACCGAGCTAACCACGCTCTCTAAAAAATGTGTTATCCCCTGGGTTCGAACCAGGTACTTTTCACCTGGCTTTTATTTAATTTAAAGTCATTCGCTTTGATCAAAATACGTTCGCCTTGGTCGACCATAACCGACGTACCCAGTGACCCTCGCCTTATAAATTCGTTTCGTAAATCTTCTGTCATCCATCCTCACCACATGCCCGAACCAACTAATCATACCTTTCTCGATCCTCCTTACTACATCTTCTACCCCCCCACCACAGCATTTGCAGCAGTTAAACAGTTTTTATCTCTGTGAATTAGCTCATGGATATGCATATAAGGTGTCACATTTAGAACAACGCTGTTTAAAATTTAGAACAGATTAAATTATGTATATATGTCAGTCATGAGTCAAAATTGTTTATTCATTTTGGACCCTGAAAAGTTTGAAAAAAACTCAGTCGAGAGAGCCAACAGATAACTCAATCTTTATATATATATACATATAGTTACAAGAGGTTTTAGCAGAAGCACAGAGAGGGGTATCATTTACAGACATCGCTATCATTCACGTAATGATGCACCCTATATAACATTTGGACAATAAAATCTGCATGACAGAGCCCTTCGAGTTATTGTCAGGTAAATCAGTAATGTGCTTTAGAACTGTTTTAGAACCTGCCACTATTATCTAAAAATATATAAAATTTAATTTAAAGTAATAATAAGTCAGATATCAGAGCCGTACGATATGGTCGATACGTTCTCACGAAATCCACTTTATAGAGTTTTACCTTCTCCTCAAGGCGTATAAGGTAAATAGATAACGAAGTCGATTTATATCCCAGCCCGTAGTCGAGGTGATGTGTTCAATAATTTAGTCGGGTAATTTCATTTAGGTGAACCGAGCCTGCATTTATTATTCATTGTAAAGTACTAAACTCAAGGGAATCGGGGTAATACAAGTAAAAATATTACCTAATACTGTTACAGAGTGATGGGTGATTGATTTTGATGTTTACATTATCAGTACATACATATATATATATATATATATATATATATAAACGTCATATACGTCACTAAGTCCTTTGATCACAATCTCACCTAATATTAAGCATGGATCTTGTCCAGAATGGTCAACCCACTAAACCTAGAGGGTTTTGGTTCTCAAGTGATGTTGCCGGAACACACCTATTGGAATTTGGCGACAGGTTTGCAAACTTGAGGATAGTTAGTAACTACCCAGACGGGTATTATTAGAAAAAACTCCCTACCACCATATCATGGTTTCCTCGCTATGTTTTCTTTCACCGAAAGCTCAGGCTGATTTTAGAGTTGGATAGCTGGCTCGAACCCTCGTCCATTGACGTAGAATCCGGCCGCACTACTTCCCTGTACCATCATTTGCTTCAAATACATTAGATTTATGCTAGGAATTCCATTCATATATAATAGTTCATACTGTTAGCAATTACTAGGCTGTGTTTTCGCGGCTCCTTACGCGTATCGTATTTTCATCTCTACGTTTTTTTTTTAAATAATCATTAAAAAATAATGTTTTGATGATTACTAGTTTTTGACCCTAAATTATATTTGGTACTAGCAGAAAGTAAAGATATTTCTCATAAATTCGAGGACCTGCCAGTAAAACTGTCAACCGAATCTTATCCCTAATTTTTTTTGTGAAGTTATTTTTGGTACCAACAGAATGCAAAGGCTTTTCTCACAAATTCAAGCAACTATGCAATGAATCGGATTTCATTCATAATTTCATGCGTTTTGTTTTTTTACGCGGAATCCCAATTACCGTCGATCAATAAAAGTACCCTAAGTTACGCGTAAAGAAATCTATTTGCCAAAAAAAACCCTACCTGAATCGGTCTAGCCATTCCGAAGATTAGCTTGAAAAAAACAGACAGACAAAAATGTAAAAATTTTTGTTTGTTATATAGGTACGTTTACATTCATATTTTTCTAGCAAAAAGTTATTATTTTTATATTACAAATAGACACTTCATTTTTATTTATTTGTATAGATAAATAAATATCAATATCGAGCCATGTAATTTCACGTTCAAACAATTTCACTCCACTGATAGTTAATTGACGAAAAATCATAATTCCATCAGTCAGCTCCATTTATAAGCTTGTTGTTCTATTAAACGGTAGGAAATTCATAAAGCATAACCCTTTTTTTTCTTTATTTGACGGGGGGAAATGCATTTACGCACTACCCTTACCTATTGTTTTAGTGATACCGAAATCCCCCAATACAATAGGTAAGGGGGCACGGAGTGACGAGTTCCGTCATAACCCTAACTGTGGTAAAACGGGTAGATAAACCTATCGTCTAATATCCCCCTTTTACGCCACTCGTCTCGACACTGAGCTAGATCTTCATACAGATTTGACCCGCGGCATTATATATAAAAATCCAAATACAATCCATAAACCTTTATCCAAAACTCGTCCGTTTCCAACAGTTAACAGACTTTAATAATAATAAGGGTGAGGCCAAACGAGCCTAATTTTGCGAGTTGTGAGTCGTGCATTGCATTCTTTTTAATATAAATATGTGTTTTGTTTGACACGACGACGTAAAATTCGGTCGGCATGTGTGACGTTCGGGTACGAGGGAGTTGGGAGTAAGCAGGATTGCCGATTTAGCTCTTTTAGAGTTAGCTACAAAAACGTATTTGACTCTTTTTTAAATTGTGCTTTATTGCACAGCCTGTAAAAATTAAAAAGCACATCACATAACTGGTGTAAGAAATGGGCATTAATTAAGCAAGTAGAAACGCAATGGAAAAGAAGAAGAACTCAATAGCATTTTGGTGTAAAGCAGTGATCGTCAAACATGCGGTCCTTGGACGGTATTTTTGCGGCCCTCGACGTAGCGAAGAGTTTCGGTAGATAATGACTGAAAATCGAGTTTATATGAAATAAACTAAATAGAAGAAATGCGTTGAAAGAGTCAATACGTTTTATTGATTACCTCCGTTTGGCGATCAAGCCGAATATCAGTCGGACGTAAATTACGCTCGCTTGGTTACACCCCTAAACCTGTCTAATTTCAACCGTACCAGTTTTTCAACAAGAGGAAAAACTTTTTCAGCTAACTCGATACCCTTTTAAACAGACAATCTAATAAGCCTCATTTAACCTTAAAGTGTTTTGACGATGACAATAGCGAGCCCCGAAAGACATAATTATAATACCTCCTTTGTTTAAATTTTGTTTGAGAGAATTAGAGAGAGAGAAATAAGTGTTTATAGTTAAAATTATACTGTATTTTTTAAGTATCGTAACATTATTAATATGTCGATGTTATGAGACAATAGGAAGACAATAGGAATAATAGAAAGCTGGCGTACACGTCAAGTTAGTGCTCAAGGGGTTAATAATAATAGAAAAAAAAACTAGGCAGCCATGGGAACTGAAACTTTAGAAAATCTATTTTTTTTGTTACAATTCATAATTCGTTAATTGTAATTATTAACATAAACTAACATTTTACATTTGTATGGTTTTACATCTAATGACACTCCGAGTAATTATTATATACATTGTCAGATAGTTTATTCATAATTTAAACATAGGACAGGATATTTATCTCTGAGAGCCAGTAATTAGACGCCATCTTTTATTTAGCATACTGTATAGCATGTTCATGGCTGACGTTATAGACGTAACGAGAATCTTTTAGTTTTCCACTACCGAGAATCGCTCAAAGCCGGTATAGAAGATTTCACTTAAAAAAAAAACTTCATAAAATGGCTACAATCGTGTTCCTTATAAAAAATAACGTATAACTGTCTGTCCGTTATTGTACGCGAGCAGAGCCACTGGCATACAGCTAGTACGATATATTTGGAGTTTTCTCAATGTAAGGTAATGGATTGAAATCAGTAAAAAATGAAACGGCGATATTACACAACGATCTGTTTTATTTATATTTAAGAAAATCTCACAATAAAAGTCTCGACTGGATCTTATCCATAAACAGCAATATGCACAGCAAATATACACATTTAAAAATTAAAAACTTACATGCTACCATGTTTTTTTATTAAATTACGTACGTACAAAATACATATTTACACGTGGCCCTTATTCATGAAAAATCGACGTGACATTATCTCTTAATAATTCTATTCTGATTTCGAGAAATCGTTTTTTTTTTTTATTTGAACTATATATGAAGAGTTACGTATAAAGATATTGAAAAGTAAGCATAGAACAAAATGCAGTTTTATTATACATTAATAAAAAAAAAAATCTGTATTACCTATAATAAGTCGCACGAGTAAGAATAAGTCGTTTATAAGGAAAAATAAAGTCCAGTATACTGATGACTGAAATTTTATATGCACTAGACAGATTCTAAGACTAATAATAAAATAAAAAAAATAGATACACAGACAATCATTACACTGTCATGATATTAAAACAAATACTGGTAAAATAATTCATATTCATCAGCCTTCGTTGATAATTTTTTTTTTAATGTTTGGTATAATAAAATAGGTAACCTTTAAAATCTTTCTTTAGTTTTATTTATGAAAGTGTTAAAAAAATTCATTCTTATTATTTGACAAATAAAAAAGGCGTGCCGATTCAAATATATACAATTATTACATTAAATATTGAAAGAAAAAAAAAAAAAGTACGTTTAATCAATTTTACACAAGCATAATACTTACGAATAAGGGCGTAAACTTTTTACAATATTGTCCAAAAATTCATTTTAAAAGACAACGTTCATCAAGTTCAAAATCAGTATGAACTTAAAAAGGTTAGTTACCCTGTCCACGATGAGAATATCCATCTCTCTCTGACGTGACAAATATATTACCATGTAAATAAATAAATAGCATTCGAATTGAATATACATTTACAATACATAATCTTACATTTCGTTAACATTTTCCATTTGAGAGTTGACATATTTTTTAAAATTAACATCTATTAATAGGTTTCGTTTTTAATTTTGTACAATGTATACGTATATCTCGTTGATATTACACTATAATATTTTTAGATTAGAAAAAAATTGAAAACATAAAAAGTCAATGAGAAAAATTTATAGCGAATAAATTATAAAAATGTTAATAAAATTGTTTACTATTGAATTTTCAACGAAAACGAAATTATGAAAGTAAATACGAATGTATTTCAAATCTATTAAAATTGTAAAGTCATTTATTTATGATGTACATTATTTTAAACTTTTATAAATTCACCAACAAAAATGATAAAATTTATATCGAACTCGTTTTTTTATCCTATTTAAGTAGACTGAACAACAGTACTAAGTACGTACAGTCAAACAAATCTCTCCTTCGTTTATAAATAAATTAAATTATACATTTAATCTAGGCCCAGTGATAATAATCCGATTATTAACTCTACATTAAAATATCTATACAAATTAAATAAAAAATGTGAGACGTCACGGGACGCCTGGCAGATGTGAAACATCGACATTATTTTGTAAAAGTAATATGCAGAAAAGAACAGATTGTGATAGGAACTAAATATGTCATAATGATAAAATAAAATATTACGAATTTATTTCAAATCGTGACTACTTAATTCGTTTAATCAGTGACTTCGGTAATAGTATATTCGATGTTGCCGCGACGCGTCGCCACGGCATGCGTCGCCACGCCAGAAATGTTTTTATGTGCGGCTATAGATGTTTCACATCAAAAAATCCTTTTAATAAGGTATTTAATATTATAAAATAATTAGAAATGTGTAAAGATAAAAAAACTATGCTGTTACCTTTTTCACAATTTTCAGCGTAAATTCACTTAAATTTTATACACATAAAGCCTTTTTTCTTTTATTTTATCGCAAGACAATGTTTTATCTCTTAATATGTGTGTACCTAATGTGACACGTGTCATTATAATATTATTCGGTTTTTATTTTGGCGTAACATTCACTTTGGATATTATGACTAGATAATAAGAAATACTTGTTTTAGAAAATACACATTACGTAACAAAAAAGATTACTGACTAATTTAATAAATAAAAAAACAAATCGTTCAAAGATTTACGGTCCAATGTATTCACTTTACGCGAGATCTTTAATAAAGAAAATATATTTACGTTCACCTTTGCTAAAGAAAATAAAAAACAATAAAAAAAAAATGAAGAAAGTGTACACCAAACAATTTCCACGCAGCAACTGTCACATTAACTTTTGTCACGTGGAAAAAAAAGGGAAAGTTAACTATTACATATTGAACTGACACGGTGTGTTTTATTAGATGTCTCCTTCTTATAGTCAAATTATACCGTTACTCTAGAATATTTTATGAGACGAGAAATTGAGCGAAAGCCGGTAGCAAGACTATGCTGAATGCCCCGACAGCATTCGTTCCTGAAAAATAAATTCGTATGAGATTCACAGAAAACGTTTTCATATATCAATGTAATAATGAAATCATAAAGTTATTGAGGGTAACAGAAATAAAACTAACACGGATAGCATTTTCACTTATTTTTTTAATTATTATTTTTCACCTAAATAATATAAAGGAAAATGTATCTATTTGACTTTTTTTTAAACTTCAAAATTTTCATATTGGTTTTCAAGAAATGTCACATAAAAACACTTGTACCCAAAATCTTTAGAAGTAACGAATTGATTTCCTCGTTCTGTTAATTATTTTTTTTACACGGCAATTTTTACAATTATAGGCTCAGTGCTTTGATCACAATCCCACCTGATGTTAATTGACGATGTAGTCCAGGATGGTAAACGCACTAAGCCTAGATGGGCTTTGTTAGAAAATTTCCTGCCGCAATGCTATGGTTTCTTCATGTTTTCCTTTACCGAAAGCTCAGGCCGATTTTAGAGTCGGACAGGTGGGGATCGAACCGGCGTCGATTGACGCGATCCGGCCGCCCTACCCGCTTTGCCATCATCGCTTCTATATAATTATTGTGAATTACGTTTTTATAGCCATTATTACCTTTATCTATATACACATACAACAAGCAAATATAAAACAGTTTAAGATATTCGATTTCCTTTTGTGTTTGGTAAAAAAACTATTGAAGGGTGGTTTTTTTTTCAAATGTTTGAATTTGAACTACTAAGCAAACACAAGTAATTATTAATAATACAATAAATAAAACAAGAAAAGTTTTCTATCTAAATCTTATTTTTTAATATTTATCAAAATATCTATAAAGTATTTATTTATTTATTTATTTATTTTTTTATTTATTTATATGGAAAATCTACAGCAATAAAACGATATAGCACTAAGAATATACAATGATTAGCCAATTACAGATTTTCACGAATAGACATTAAATTTCTAGGAAATACACATGTGACAAATAAAGTCACAACGTTATATCTAACTTATTTTATCCTAAATTAAACAAGAGAAAATTATATTAAACATTAAATAATAGATATTGTAAGATGACATGATTAACAAAAAAAGTCCAAGCTCAGCTGTCTTCTTGCAGATACTAAATTAGTGGAGAATATATCAAAGTCATGTAGCTTACAGATTTGGTTAAAGTTTCTACCTGCTCGCACTATAAAAGTATTTTGGCGATAGTTGTGTAAGAACTGGGAACAAAAATTGGAGGGTTGAATCTAACGATTTTTACGGGACAGTTTAAAGAGAATTTGGATAGAAGGTCTGGGCAGTCAATACTATCAGAGAAGATTTTTAAAAGTAAAGTACAGTCCGCAATTTCTCGTCGACAAACAAGTGGAAGAAGGTGAAAGTTTTTACATAAATCTAAGTAATTACTAGAGTCATATGGAACTCCAGTGCAATAGCACATGTATTTAATAAATTTCTTTTGTAAACTTTCAATACGATCTATGTATTTATTGTATTGGGGATTCCACACCTGCGAGGCATATTCAAGTTGGCTTCTAACAAACGTACAATAAAGTATTTTAAAAGTCTTTGGCTCTTTAAAGGAACTACATAGACGCATTATAAAACCTAATGCTTTGGAAGCCTTTGCAACGATATGTTCAATGTGCCTATCAAAAATTAATTTCGAATCGTGAAATACTCCCAAATCACGGATCACATCATGCTTTGGAAGCACTTCACCTCTTATTGTATACTGAGTAGGGATAGGAACGGGTTTACGTGAAAATGTCATCACAGCACATTTGAATGGATTAAGATCCAGTTGGTTTAAACTACAATAAGTAATCAGACGATTCAAATCGGATTGCAATGCAACCATATCTTCAATTGAGTTGATCTTTGAGTAAATTTTCATATCATCTGCAAAGGATAACATCTGTGATGTTTGCAGGCAAGCACTAATGTCATTAATATATAAAATAAATAGCAATGGTCCGATCAGGGAGCCCTGAGGCACACCGCTAGGGATGCACTTCCAGGTAGATACATAATTATTTAAAACTACAGCTTGATTTCGATTTTCTATATATGAGATAAACCATCTTAGAAGATCTCCATGAATTCCAAGATTGAAAAGTTTACGCATCAAAATATTATGATTAATACGATCAAATGCTTTACTGTAATCAGTGTAGATTACATCTACCTGACTACCTTTATCCATAGCTTCCGTGACAAAGTCATTAAGAAGGACGAGATTTGTAACGGTAGAACGTCCTTTTAAAAATCCGTGTTGGAAGGAACTAAATGAAGATTTCAGAACCGAGTAAACTTGATTGTATATTATCCGTTCAAATAACTTAGCTATGACACAAAGTTTGGATATAGGCCTATAGTTTTCAATTGCATTTCTAGAGCCTTTCTTATACACAGGTGTTACAAATGCAGATTTCCAAAGCTTTGGGACTTCAGCAGATGAAAGTGACATTTTAAATAAAAGTGATATAGGTTTAGCAATATGATCGGCACAATTCACTAGAAATACAGGTGATAATTTGTCCGGTCCTGCAGACTTCTTACAATCTAACTTCAGAAGTAATGATTTAATTTCATTAGAACTTATGTAAATAGTAGATATTGATGCCACTTCTCCACTATCAGAAGAGTAAGCAAGGGAAGGTTGAATATTCGAAATAGGATTAGTTCTGGCATCTAGAAAAGTGGAATGGAAATAAGTCGAGAAGGCATTACAGATTGAATCACTAGTAACAAAGGTTTCACCTGAGTATGTTAATGTACTAGGGAAACTTTTTGTATTTGAACAACTTTTAACAAAAGACCAAAATTTTTTTGGATTGTGCCTAATAGATTTTTCAGTTCGAGCTATATATTTAGAGTAGCAATCCGCCTCAAGAATTTTTACCCTATCTCTAAGTATTTTAAAGGAACATTGATCGGATCGGTTCCCGTAGGTTTTGAATTTATGAAAGTATTTATACTTCTCTCTAACAGCTTTTATGAGAGGTCGACTGTACCAAGCGGGAAAAGAGTTATTAATTGGTCTTTTGATTGGAATATATTTAGTATGAAGGTCGAATATAATTTTATAAAATGAGTCAGTACATTCCTCTATGGTTTTATTAAAAAATAATGATTCCCAGTCGATTGATTCAAGTTCATTGTTAACAGACAAGAAGTCACCTTGTTTAAAGTTGAATGTAGTACAGAATGAGGGCTCAAGACTAGTTAGTTCAGCGCCTTTTACACCAATCATAAGGGCTGGATGATATACATCTAAAGGTATAAGCGGATCGAGACATTCCGCTACATTCACGGACTGGTTAGAAAGAACTAGGTCAAGTAGTTTCCCATATTTATTGGCAATTCCATTGAATTGAAGAAGGTTTACAGTATTTATTTCATCAATAAAAAGAGTCTCATCAGGTGAGCTAATATTGGTCGGTGCAAAATATGACTTATTGGTATCAATAGGCATCCAAATTATACCACTCATGTTAAAATCACCGACTATTAGAGAACTGTCCAGAGGGTTGTCAATTACCGTATTATTTAATTTAGAAAGGAAATTAGATAGTTGAGATGAGAAAGAGAGGCCTAAATTTTGAGTGCAAAGGTATATGGCACAAATATGTAAGTTGATCATGTTTCTTGAGTTAGGCAACTTTAACCGAACGTTAATCCACAGGTCTTCTGCAGTTGATTGCTGACAAGATTCCAGGTAAACAGGTATTGAACTTCGCGTCGCGATTAAAACTCCGCCACCTCGGGACTGACCCGTTAATAAATAGTTACGGTCACGTCGCCACACCGTGTACCGGTTGTCAAAGAACTCTGAGCTATAAATACCATCTGAAAGCCATGTTTCAGTGAGAATAATTATGTCGTATGAATTTAAAAGAACTTGACGACGAAAACTTTCAGACTTAGTCCGAAGACCGCGTACATTCTGGTAATATATATTCAAGTTACAATTAATGAAATCGAATTTTAAAAAACTTCACAAAACAGAATAAGTGATATGATAAAAAATTATAATTGACAAACACGGTATGTCGCGTGGATATGACAATCAGCCGTCGGATCGGCAACGATGTAATCATACTAGTGCGAACAGGATAGAAACACTGGTAAACATATGTTTTAAATAAAAGTGAAAGCGAGGTGTAAATAATTTGCGAGAATATCTTAAAAAGTACATGAATAACGGGTAGGACATTACATTTTCGTTCAACCAATATGCAGTTGAGTAATGAGGCAGGGGAGCTGAACCTTTTTTTAGTTTTACAACGAGACTTTTGAATAAAGGTATTAAAAGTTAAAACTATTGAGACAATAATACAGTAATACAGAATTAACAGTAATAGAATCAGTATTAGACGAGCTTGTTTAAATCCTGCTCATTAGATACTATTAAGACCGGTGATGTGTCATTTTTGCGGACATGAATTTTGCAATGTTTTACCCATATATACGCATAGTGTCTGTCTTTTGCAAGTGATTTGGCTTTATTTAGTAACATCTTTGAATTAGGATTCAGATGGTCGTTGACGTAGACACGATGTGGTTCTCCCTGATAGCATAGGTCAGCAGAAGACAGGTTTTTAACGGCACGCACTGCACTAATAAAATCTTCCTTTATATATCTGTTTAAAAAGCAGACAATGATAGCTTTTTCCTTAGACTTATATTGAGGCACCCGCGTGATGTAATTAACCTGAGACCTAGAAAAATTAAAATCTACCTTGTTGGCGATTATTTCTATGATGTTGTAGAGATTTTCATCTTTTTTGATGGGTATTCCTTTTATTTCCACATTGTTAAGCCTGGATCTTTGATCAAGAGCCGACAGTTCATATTTTGCCTTATTCAAGTCACTCTGAAGTGATGACACTACATCTTGAAGACTCTCCAAGCCTGAAACTTTTTTATTCAAAACTGTGATCGCACTACTCTGTTCCTCCAACTTAGTACCATTAAAATCACAAGCTAGTTTTAATTCAGTAAGTTCTGCCTTAATGCTACGCATCTCCTCCACAAGGGCTGGTAAAGAAACCAGTTGGTGTCTGAGTTCTCGAATTTCTTTCAATATTGTGTCCATTGAAGCTGGTTCAGGAGAAGCGGCAACCAACGGTTGCTGCTGGCATAACGTACATCTCCACTGCGCTCGTCTATTCTGCCCCAATTTTCTCCAACCTGCCTCCGTAATATTAGCACACTGGAAATCAAGATGCCTATTGCAGCAACTGCACTGTACTCCATCGTTGTGGCTGACATTACACAGAGCACATTTCATCATTTAGATTATTATTAATGATAAACGCTAATTATGAAAAGTGAACCAAAGGTTTGTAATCTATTATTTGTCGCGCGGTTACGCTTAATGAAATGAAGTAATCAAACAAGAAAGAAAGTAAGAAGAAGAAAAAAAGTAGAGAAGGAAGAAAGAAAGAAAGAAAATAAAATAGACTGCAAGAAAAAATTTATTTCCATAAAGAGACATAGAATAATTTTCGTTTCGAATATTTCGAGTATCTTTAGTGATTTTTTGAAATAATTCTCAAATATTATTTACATTTATGTCCTTACACCAAATTAATGTTTAGAAGTACAGAGCATTTTTTTTTTTTACACAATAAAACTACTATCATAAAATATCATTAAATAAATGTAAATACATAACAAAGGAACTCAATAAAAAATAACTAACAATACATGTATTATATAATATAAAAAGATAAAGAGATATATAAAAAAAATGATATATTGTTTTTTATAAGAAAATATTAATTACATTGTATTAAGTATATATAATTATTTCAATGTGAAAAATGAATTTTAAAATATTTAAGACATAAAATTAATTTTAAACACAATTAAAAAGATAAATTAAAAAAAAAAACGAAAGTAAACCATAAATATTTGTTAAATAAAACATAAATATCACATAATTGTTCTAAGAAATGTAATAGATGTTATTTATAGTCCATTAGCTACAATTCAGTTGAATGAAGCATTTATATCGGGTAAGTTCAAGCATTTACAAATTTAAGCCATTCCAACTAATAAGGCATGAAACTTGTTTAAACTTTCCAACAATGAAAATTATAACGTACAAAAATAGAGTACCTTACCTAGCAATAAAATATACAAATAGAAATCAAAAAAAGTTATAGGTATTTTTTTGCGAAAATAAAACAAACTCAATCCCTTAAACGGCAACATATAACAATTTAAATTATCTACCTTAGCCCCTCTGTTTACAACCTGTGAAATCTCATCTCATAGCTGTTGTCTATCGTTTAATTATATCACTAATTGGATGAGTAAAATCGACACTCTTCAGAAAATGAACTCTTCAGAAAATTCCTTGTTAATAATAGACAAGTAATATTAACTTTGTATTATATAAGTACTTACTGATTTTAATTATTCTGATTTAAGTCGATCATTATCGTTGACTGATTTAATTTGGTAATAATTTTCTAAAATACTCGTTAATTACATATTAACTAAGGCACTCATTTTTTTAAACGTTTTATAAGTTTTAAAGCATAATAATAATAATAAATTTATCTACATACACATATAAGCAGGTTACACACACATATTAAATGTAGATTATAAATGTTATATAGATATGTTATTATTTATTTATTTATTATGTTCTGATACTTTTTTTAAATTTTATTTAGAAATAGTAACGTTTGCCTCGGGAACTAGCTGATTACCTTTTGAACCAACTGCCGCTGCGAGCTGCATATCAGCTGCCGTAGGCATTTCAGGCGTTGTACTAATAGGTCCTGTAATAAGAAAACATGAATAATTATCTACAATTACACGATGTACATGTTTAAAAATTACGTTATGATTTGGCCTAACATATGTGGAGACGCCTGGAGCTGGCGCGGTAGGCCAAAATGGCAAGGGAAGCGTGGTGGATGCGGGAACAAGGAAGTCGTGCACTGACCTATTCCTCAGCAGCAGCAAAGCGCCTTCGACGTGGAGATCCGCTCGCAGCCGCCCGAAAGCTCTCTCGAATAACACACGAGGGCTTCCAACACCTCACACACTTCAGCCAACTCACGACGTCACCACAATATGCGGTATAGTTTATTTTATTTGCGGAAAAGCGAATATAACCACCGATTGAGGCGGCGCGGGCGCGGTTAGGAACACAAGTATGTACTCGTATAGCGGGGTAGCGAAATTAGTATATGCGTTGTATGCGCGAGCGCGGTCGACACAGAAGTGCACGACAGGGAAAGGGGGTGGGGGTTTTAGGAAGCCACACTAGGTGGCGTTACCAATATGTAATTTACCAAAGTTATCTAACTAAATTCAGATTTTCACAGAGCACTAGAATTAATATGTGATAATAAATATGACCGGCAACCACTTGAATTAAAGTGTGTTATACAATAAAATTGCTGGTAAAACTTTTGGTTACACGTTTCTTAAACACTTATAAATTCACGTCACCAATGCTTTAATGTCAGCCGTCAACATCCTGCAGTATGTCAAGTATAAGATAGCGTTTAAGTGTTGACGCTCATAGATAAATAATAAATTAGTCTTTAAATTCAAAACCTTCAAAAGCATGCGCACACCTTTCACTATTTCAATGAAAATATTCAAGACAAAATCGTAGCTGCCTCTGTCTCTCAGTTAAGGAAATATTACAATCTCACAATAAAATTGTCCCAACAAAGATCTCAGTCGTGTGAGAGAACAAAAAGGTTTTAATGTCATTGAAACTTTGCGCGAAGTCGAGGAAAATATTGTGCGGAAGTTATAGGAGTTAAAATAACTGTGATCAAGACAAATATTGTGGTACTCGAATTTCTGAAGTAGACTTTTGGGGTAAAAGTTATTATATTATTCGAACCGAAATATTGATGTATAAATCTTACGGGTCTCTGAAACGAACTAATATATTGCAATTAAAATTGCACAAAAATTCTGGTCTAATTTTAATAATGTCTCGATCTCGATTTTTATTACTTATAAATGAGTCGTCTAAAATCATGTGCAGTCGAATTTTGAAATAAAGATCCGTTTTTAAGTTGAAATTACTCAGATAATTTATTCAGGTAGCGGGTTAGTAAGCTGAGAGTTATATGGGATGAAAAACGAAGTCCGAATCATTATAACTTTTATTTTTCTTAAAATTGGTTCGACGGCATTTTATTTTAGCCGACCCAATCGTTATACAAATATATCCAATTTTTTTTTCTATGAATAAAACAAGTAACATATTACTTCAATAAATATATATAATATAATATGAAATCTATCTTTGTTTCAAACAGTATGTTACCAACAAATAAGTTCAGAATCCCCCGAGACTTCGTACAACTAAAAAACTCAATCCATCATAATCATCCATCTTACGCTGTCCAATAGAAAAAGATTTTTCCAGTGTAAGTCGGTGACTACCTACAAGGATTGTTGATATTTCATTAAAGATCATGAGATACGCCAAAAAGTGTTTGCTCTGGCTTCAGCCGATATCCTATTAAACGCATTCTGCTTCCCACAATGGGGCTAACGAAGCGAAAAATTATTCTCTAGGACTCCTGCAGGAAACGTTCCATCTCTTTTATACGGTCCGTGTAACTGTGTACACAAAGTTTCCAGATAAAAAGCTTAAATGCCCTCCTCGCAAATTATTCAACGAAATTGTTATTTCTCATGGAAACGCCTCAAAATTATTTTCATCCGTTATTCTTTTAGCTTCCTCTTACAGACACCGGCTGTAATGATGTTCGTCGACTTGTAAAGCGGTTAAATTGCTTGTTTTAAATAAATAAACAGCTTTCAATTTTATAGCGTCGCCCTTTATCCTCACAGAATCTATAATTTCTTTGTATTTGTATTTTAAATATATTTTTAATTTAATTATTTTCAAGTTGAAAAAACCCATTAAGTATTAGTTCTATAAATTAATTACATTCGATGTTATCGTTAATTATACATAAAGTACCTACACTAGGTGCGTTCCCCGGTTCACATTTTAATATATATAATTAAAAAAAATTAAAGTTCCTATGTTAAATAATACTATTGAAAATCATGTTATTTTAAGACTGTTTGAACAGCATATTATGATAGGCTGAGTTCTCTATGAACCCACATAACGACTTCTTGAATCCCATAGAGATAATTTTATTTAATTAATTAGGAAATCTTGCTGTTGTTTATAATTACCTGGATAGTAAATGGCTTCTTTCCTAACGGCATATTTGGCTTGTGGTATCCAGAGCGTGCAGATGAATTCCGCAGGCGATGGTAAATCGGCATCGTTGAGGGTAACGGTTGCTACCGCGGAATATCTGCCATCTACCAGCTTCAAATTATGCGAAACGCCGTCCAGCCGTCTGCGTACAAAATTATAAATAAATTATAAATACGAAATTACGTATAAATCAATAACTATGTTTGAACGTGCAAATTACTGATCTTTATTGTCAATAGTGATGTGACGATAATAATTAAAATAGCAGTATCGACGAATGTGATTAAATATTTTTTGCCTTTTGTGGCACCTTTATTCTATTTTTTTCTTGTTTCTCGTATGCAAATAAAAGCATGTACATTCATTTTATTGCTATATGCTAATATTTTAGAGGGAGTTTGAAGTTGCGTCAATGGTAGAAAAGTTGAAAGGTTCTCGTTTGTCGTGGTATGGACATGTTATGAGAAGACAGGTAGCGCATGTGGGTAAAATAGTAATGAATATGAATGTGGAAGGTTGGAAAAGTAGAGGAAGGCCAAAGAAAGTGTGGATGGAGTGTGTAAGAAATGATATGAAAGAAAAAAAGGAATTAATGAAGAGATGACGGCTGATAGGGACGTATGGAAGAAGAAAACTTACTGCGCCGACCCCAAGTGAGTTGGGAAAAGGCAGGAGAATGATGATTATGATGTTTATTCAAATATTCATTCAAATAACAAAGCATTTAAAATTATTAAAATGAGTGCGCATTTGGGAAAAAATTGACATTTCACGTCATGATTGTGTTTTGTCAAAACGACGGAATAAGCAATTCGAGTTTATAAAAAATGTATATAATCCTTACTAATATTATAAATGCGAAAGTAACTCTGCCTGTCTGTAGCGCTTTCACGCCAAAACTACTGAAGCAGCAAGGGCTTTTTAATGCGAAAAGGGTTGAAAGGGAAATGAAAAGTTGTGTGAAAGTATCGTCATTTTTAGAGCTAGAAAAGCTTGAAACTTTTTAGGCTGTTGATTCGATTGAAATAAATATGACATTTAAAGTATGTAAAAGTTTTATCCTCAAGGGAGTAAAATAAAAATAGGGAATAGGGAATGAAAGTTTGTTTGGAAATATGTAAGGTTTATACGTGATTGTTTTATAAGTTTGCGACAAGATACAAAACATTACATCATTTGGGGGGGGGGGGCACGGCGGGGGTAGCGGAGTGCGGCGTGGTAAGGCGCACGCGTCACGTTCCGCAATCAGCCAATACATAATGAATCCGACAATTTGTGTGGTGGTAAGAAAATAATCCTGATTGGATCGCAACTACCATACACATGGTAAAATGCCGCCATCGTGAAATATTTCGACACATCACGTTCCGCAATCAGCCAATATATATCCGACAATTTGTGTGGTGGTAAGAGAATAATCTCGATTGGATCGCGACTACCATACACATGGTGAAATATCGCTATTGTGACACGTTTCAGCTCATCTTAATATAACATCAGATGAAGTGCAGTCATTTTGCCGAGCTTGAATAAAAATAGCTAAGATTCCCGTAAATCGTCGAAACTGACGATTTGGACTTTGCTCAGCTTAAACTAAGCAAATGCTCAGCTTATGTTAAGGAAATGCTCAGCTTATGACTACAAATTTGATCTCTGTAGTTAAGTCTGAGTGCTTGCTCGAACGGGCAGACACGTGAGGGCGGACGACTGTGCCACAAGCATGCGAATACTCATGGCAAAAGATGGTATAACAACAAAAAAAACGTAGTTTATAAAAATCTACTTAGATAAACTCATATTAGTACTTTATACCTTATGTTTATATTTAAATAATATACGTATGTATCATATTTGTAAAATAATTAACCTAAATAATTACAAATTTTACCAAAAGACACTATTCCACGCGGACGATGTCGCGGGCACAGCTAGTACGAATATAAAAATGTATATACATCGCAGCTGTTCATCACGTGAGTATGATTTAGTATACGCCAAACGGATCAATGTATGCAATAGTAATATATACCTAAATTAAATGGATTGCCATTGATTATGTGCACTGTGGCGCAATGCGATGCCTACGTAATACGTAAATTAATCTCAGTAACATAATAATGGTATATAGAGATTTAACTAACTGTGCCTAAGACTTCTCTCGGCTACAAATCTATTCATCTAAATATTCAATAGTTCGGGTAAATTATTTCAAGAAAATGACATTGTTTATTGAATTTATTTACAACTAGCTGGTGCCCGCGGCTCCGCCCGCGTTTCATATGTTCAGTGCATATGTCGTTCCATTTATAGCTAATTTTAAAAAAACAAATGAATTAATAAAAGTAAGAGTATTTTGTTTTTATTAGCAGAAAAAAATGTATATAAGCGTAAATTGAAGTGGAAAATGTACAAAAGAGTAAATCGAAAAAAAAAAATCGAAAGAGAGGATCGGTGGAATCCAAAAATACCTGTCTACGAAAAATACTGCATTGAAAGGTATTAGTCCTATCCCGATATGTTCAGTAGTTTTGAGGTGATGGTGCGTCAAAGGAACCCCATTTTATAAATGCCCGTCTTTTGTTTTATGGGAGCAAATAAATTAATAAACAAACAAATTGAGAAACCATGGCAAAGGGTTCATAGAATTTGCAAAATATAGTAGTAGCCTATAACCATCTACGATTATTTCCGCGTCGAATGGTTGTGGTTTCACGCTGATCGGTCCAGTAGTTTTCGAGATATATATATATATAGATTACCCTCATAATTTGTAGTATATATAATCAAATTCTAAACGATCAAGAATTACACTAAAACTGAGGTAAAGAATACATCTATGATGTAAAGAAATAATGTAAGTTGATACAATACTCGAGTTTTAATAGCACTAACTGAAAGCTCAAAAGCCACTAAATACCCTTTTATAAAAGCCAATAAGCCTTTTATAATAAGAAAAGAAAAACAAACAAAAGTGAAGAAAAAGAAATAGAAACAGAAATACAATGGCATATTATATTAAATAAATATTTCAGACAATCCACAGAACTAAAACCAAATTTGAAATACAACAAAAAATGTTCACATAAATCATTTAAAACGAGTTCAAAACTCTATAAAATAACGATCTCTTATTTAAAATCAATGACTTTGCAAAAATTTGAAGTATAAAACTATATTATGACATTTTTGAACAATAAAATGAAAAATTATCAAACTTTAACCATTTTTATAACAAATTTTCAAAGTAACACGAAAGCACTCGAGTTTCTAATTTAACTTTGTGTAAACTGACATCACCAACGGCAATGGTTAGGCCACATATTCGCACCGAACAATCGAGTTGAAGGAACCTCTAGAGAAATACCTCTTGGAAACTACAGTAATGTTTTATCATGAGAAAAAGTTAAATTTCATCAGCGTAATACGTAAAAGTATTAAAAAGCAAAAGTTAAAAGTCCTTAGAAGTCGTTCAAAGCTTCTGTTGATTTTTTTGGGAACGATTTTTACGAATAAGATTAGAACATAAAGTTATAGAACGATTGTAATATTCGTTTCTCAGACAGTACGAGTGAAATGTTTAACTAACGTATCATAGGGACTTAAAATTGTGCTTAATATTTCTTGGATATAACAAAACAATCAATATTATTTTATCGACTGATCGATGCTCTATAGTGGCTTTTTTGGTAGTAAAACATACGTGGATGATGGGGAATGGCATGACGCGTGACGGTCTCTTATGTCATCATTACATTACCCCTCTCGACTCCAAAGTGTGTGCGTGTGTTATACGTACGCATACTCGCATGTATGTACATTTCGCGGTCCAGTAGTTTATGTTATTATTATTATTAGTATTAGTATAGATTATAATATACTAAACTCATTCACCATTATTTATTTATTTTAATTCATATTTGTTTATGCAAGTAACCATAAAAAAATGAGCTTCCATTTAACGAAGAAAATGACCATTACATTATCATTGGCTTTAAAATCAACGACTTGCCAAGTTAAAGTAATACATATTTTAGACTATTTAGATGTTGTTAACGCCATCTATTATCGTATATATTCTCTTCTTATTCTAAGTTATTTCTTCTCTATATTGTCTACACGCCCCCGCTCTATTTAGTCTATGTATTCATTATCCCTTCCTCTTCCTATTCAAAAACGGAACGCCAACACGCAACCGCCGCCGCTGTCTCTTATATATTTTAAAGGTGCACATTAATTATCAAATTATATAGAACATTCATACAGTGAAGTGAGGTGGAAAATAAAATCTGAACCAGCTTAATCGAAGGCTAATAATAAAGGTAAGTTCCGTTTGCTCCTTTCAACACCATCATTTTAGATATTTCCACACCAGATGTTATTGTTCATATTAATATAAAGAGAAGTGCATAACAGAAATACGGTCTGCAATGCGGGTCGACTGTGTCATGGTTAACTTCATACATCATTGCTACCATTTTGCTTGACACGTGAAACTCATTTGAATCAACCGGGGCGGAGTATGTTTAAGACCGTACCGTGCGGGGAGAGAAGCAGGTCAAATTATATTGGACATTTCGAGTACCTGTCAAGCGAATCTGCGCAAATTAAAAGGGACGGAGAGAAGCGAGACTTTGAAATTATGTAATTTTAGCGATTACAGACATTTTCTACAAAATTTAATGGACACTGTCAATTATGATTGGCACGCGCTTTAATTTATAATTATGTAGAAGGTACTCGTCTCATAATTTGAACCTTGAAATGTTTATCTGTCAATAGCAATAAGCAAACTAACGTGCTTATAACTCGAGAATTACTAGCCCAAATCTTAATGATTATTCTTTAAATTACAAATATTATGTTCTCCGAACACCTATTTTATTACATTTTTTATACACGGTATAGGCTCAGTGCTTTGTCCACAATCTTCCTGATGTCAAGTAACGGTGTGGTCCACGATGGTAAACACACTAAACCTAGAGATACTGGTTCTCAAGTGATGCTGCCGGAACATACCTATTGGTATTTGGCGACAGGTTTTTTTAAACTTGAGGGTGGTAGCTACTCAGTCGAGCATTATTAGAAAAAGCCATACTACTATGCTATCGTTTTCTCATGATGTTTTCCTTCACCGAAAGTTCTAATTTTATCACTAATCACATAATTTATTCACTAATTTTATAGTTGGATAAATGGGTTTGAACCCGCGTGCATTGATACGAAATCCGACCGCCCTACCAACTAAGCCATCATCGCTTCATTAAGTAATAATTAAATTGAAAAAGTTATAACTGAAGTAGCGAATTTAGTCAACAACAAATGACCATCAGCACATTTGCAGAATATTCTTTAAATATAGAAGAGATATAATCCAAAGAATATTCAAAATCGATAGAATTATATACGAATGAAGCCACAGTCATAGGCACTTTATGATTTAACTAGCTATAATATCGAGTGTTGTCTATGACAAATAACAGAGTTGGCAACATTGGATGTATATATTCTCTCTGTTTTGGGGGTGTTTGGGCCGATTTTGGTTTGCTATGTTGTCGTCCTTATTTTTAATTCATTATTTTGCAGTATCTGACTACATGTTATGCAATTTTGGTGGCATTTTACGTGATATAGTGTAATTATTATGCACAAGTGTAGTGAAGTGAAAATAGTGAGTGTGAATTCTGAAGTGTCCCAATCATTCCCGTTGTTACAGAAGCCCGCCATTTATTGATAGTGTTCCCACGTCTAACTTGGCTGCATGATCTACTAGTACCTATGCCTTTTCCTTAAAAAACAAAAAAATCTCTCTGGCTTGTTAATATGTCTAACGTCATCTAAGTATAAAGTGTCTGTAAATAGTTAAAGTGTTCCTGCAATAAATATTTTAAACTAGAAATAGAATTTCTAAATTACACTTTAGTAATTTTGGCAAGTAATTTACGGTTAAATAATAGTTAATATTAACGGTGTCTTTGTTATCAATAGTAATACATAATGTTATAATTTAACTTTTTTTAAACTGCAAATTAACTTTATGTAGACAAAAATAATATTTACCTACTAAATTATTAAGAAACCGAAAACACATTGTCCATAGCAACCAATCACAAGGAAGCTGCCATTGAATACGCTTAGTTTTCAAAAGTGGATATATATCTGTTTTTCATAGTAGTAAAATCAATTATAAAGCTAAAGTTGGTTCGTGATCATACAAAATAAGGTAGATAATGTCTGACACTGAAAGAAACTGCATAAAGTGAGAAACAAACTTAACCACCTTTCCGGTGTGGCCAGCGTAAGGTTAGGCGCGGGATACACTCCTTCCGCCGCACAGATGACGTTCACCGTGTCATCATCCGTCTTATTCTGTATCAGCCGGAACTTCGTCTCCGGCACTGTAACAAGATACTTGCGTTTAATATTTCTTTACATATTAAAGCCAATAAAGTATACTAACAGCAGGTCTACTTTTTTTTATTAATTCATGCCTCGTGCTAAAATTTGTTTAAAGTTTTCACAAAACCAAAATCATTGTTTTTAACAACTAGCTTGTATGTTAATATATACTTATACTAAATATGTACACTGAAGATATTTTTTTTTTTTAGTCCCCGCCAATTTTCCTCTGGCATTACCAGAGACCTTTTTATTGCATTATTTTATTGTGATCTTTTATTGTTTTTTGTAGCTTGTTATTTTGCTTATCTTTTCTTTTATTACTGTTATCTTATTTATTTCGCTTATATCTAAGACCTATTCAATATAATACGTCGAGAGCTTATCATTAGTTACACTATGAATCAATATACATGGGCTTCCATTTTACCATACAACAATGTCAAATTATAATGTCAATCACTTAAGTCTAACAATAGGATCAGAATTAAATAAAATTAAGATTAAATATAAATTACAATAGTTAAATAAATTAAATCAATTCAAGTCAAAACAGTTAAATGAAATCAACCTAAATTAAATTAAATTGAATTAAATTATGTCAATTTAAAATAAAACAAATTAAAATCAAATATAGTTCAGTTTGTATTCCAAAATGTAAACTTGTAATTGATATTGCCTTTTTGCCTCGGTTTCATTATTCTCATTGAAGATATTTAAGAAGAAATACAAAGTAAGCGGGCCTTCAGAATCGCAGGGAAACCCCAAGCATAACCCACTCCATTGCCCTTTGGGTAATATTAATAAAGAAATATAATAAAAAAACATCATATATATGTGACGATATTTCTCATAAGCACTCAGGTTAGGTTATATAAATTGCACCGGCCGGGTCGAGCGGCAGTAGTACAGTGCAACTCCCGCTTTCCGGCCATAAGGTGTGAGAAGGCACCAAGGAGTTTTAGTGGGCATTCCGGGCTCCCATCTCGATTCGAACGAGTCGCATACACCTCCACTTAAGGTTGAGAGGACGAATAAGTAAATGCATTTCTCTTAGTAAAAAAAAAAATAGTCACATTAACTTACGTGCTGATAGTAGGTATTCATACGGTTGATACTTTTCTGTTTACCGTTCATCAATTCAGGTTATACAGACAAACAAAAATACGTTACGTTTTGCAATATGTAACAACAAAAAAATCCATTTCACTAATTCCGAGCATAAAAAACGAAAATTGATTAAAAAAACATTATTTGCTGTCCAAGGAAGACCCATCAACTGTTCGGGCATTTTATTCGCCAAGATGGCTTACAAGTACTATCGCTATAAAAAGAGATGTGATGCGGATGCCAGATGTCGGAATATGTAAAATTTGCTTAGTCGCACAAAAAATATATTGTTTGGTTAAAGTATTAAGCTGACAACGATAATAGAATGAAACAATCACGAAAATGTGATAGTGTGGCTCGAATGCAGCCTCCATAAGCCTGAGCTTTTAGTACAATAAAATATCGTGATGGATGTATGGCATAATAGTAGAATATTTTCCAATGCCCGCCTCTTTAAAGGTGAAACTGTGGTGAAAGCACCTTATGCAGTTGTGGAGTGCGTATTACGTATTACGAGAGCAAGATGAAAGGAAACGCAATATTTGTTGAACGGTATAATGAGCGACTATAAAGAAAGAATGACAAATGCGTAATGAATTTGTAGTCGCAGCTACAAAGTTTCTATAATTATCAGCAATTAATAATATTAATCAATCATGGACGACCATCGATGCGCCGGAGTTGACATATGATTGGTCGTCGCATGCATTCATGTTAAAAGGGGCGTACCACAAGTTCTTTGTTCGTTAATGAGTCTTATCTTTCAAGGAGCGTTTAAGCTATCCTTGTTACTGAGGATAGTAGATCCACCAGTAACGCGACTTAGTGGATCCGCTACACAGTATTTAAACACAGGTTTTTAAGGTTCATAAGAATTATGTTAGCGATTTTCTTTTTATATACCATAGTTAGGGCATTGATTTATTCAATCGCTCAAAGTTTACGTTTTGTACCTAAAACAAACTACTATGGCCGTCACAATCGTCGTGAAACCCTAACAGTAAACGTTTTGCTAGACACTGCTTAAGTAAAATAGGACTATTGACATTTTTATATTAATACAGTTGTCTTAAATTTTATTACCGCATGCTTTAGAAAACAGTAGCTAACTGGGATATAATCATCATCATCTCCCTACCCTTTTCCCATTTTTATTTGGGGTCGGCGCAACATGTCTTCCTCTTCTATTCCTCATTCATGTTGCATTTTAGGTTTCGGCTGTTTGATTTTACGACCGGCCGCCTGCCTGACGTCAACCCTCCTTGGGAATGCTATTGTTGATGGTAAACCGCCACCTACGGTCTGGGTGTAGATATATGCCCGTGTTTTTCCCTTTTTGTCGCCTTTTACGACATCCCACGGGATAGGACAGGGGGTGGTAGTATTCTAGAGCCGCCACCACACGGCCTATGATTATAACTTAAATCTTAAATAATTAATTCAGTGTCCAGTCATCTATTATCAAACTTAAATAGTTATTTTTCGTTTGATACAACTCATCATCGGATATACCATCCGCACACTATACACTACTAACTACAATTTATGTAGGACTGTATCTCCCTAAAAATCATAACAATATTCCTGTGCCCCTATTCGTCCATGTTCCCGAAGAGCGCAGCCCCTTAAAAAAGTCACTTTTACTGGAGACCCAGCTTCGACTGCAACCACAGCCTCCACGGTATTTTAAATGAGGTCTTGATCCCCGGTTCTGAGTTCAGCATTTCTGATCGCAACCACTCAAACTCCTATTATTTATTTATTAATTCTTTAGTTTACTGCCTCGGTGGCGCAGTTGTATTACAGGACGACTGTCGTTCTGAGGTCTCGGGTTTGATCCCCGGGTCGAGAAAAGTGATATTGAGTTTTTCTACTCAGTAACATCCCGGAGTCTGGAATTTGTGCCCGATATGGCGACGGGCTCGCCCCCTGTCACATCTGGGACGGAACTAAGCTCGGCGAAATGTGGGTGGTGTAGTTCGCTATTTCACCTCTGCCTAAACCTTCGGGGATAACAGGCGTGAACTTATTTTATGTTATGTTATGTTGTTTATTTGAATAAAAAGTTAATACATTTTAATCATGGTGTAACCAAATCGTATGTATATCGTCGCATTAGGTTGCTTTATCTGAGAACTACATTAAAACACATCTTATTCAAACCGGAACAGAACTTCGCAAATATTCGTAACTAACTCTAAATTTTTGTAAAATAAAAAACTTGTAAAAACTTAATGTTACTCACCGAAGACTGTCATTTGCTTCGTTTTCGAATCTTCGTCCATAAAAGTGGACACTACACAAGTATAATCACCAGAGATATCAGTGTTCGTTTTAATAATGCGTAAAGCTCTATGCATCTTTAGGGGGTCACTAGACGCTCTATACGTGAGGTCCACTCGTCCCCTAAGTATACCTATATCTTGAGGTTTTTGTCCGACTATCCACTGATATACTAATCTCGATTTTGACTTGAAGAACCATTTCACTACGAGGCCTGACGTGTCATTGTTGAAAGTATAATCGCAGTCCAATATAACAGCATCTTCTACACCGTATTGGATTATTTCCGGCACTACCATTTTTGTTATCTTGACTCCACGTATAACTGTAACAATCGAAAGCATTTCGTTAATTATGCTATTACAATTAAATTGGTTTCGGTGTGATTGTATCCATAGTCAATAAACATATTCTTCTTAAATACAGCCAACTAAACTTGTGTCGAATCAATTTTCTAGAAAAAGTTATGTTATATATATCCTTAGAAATACCTCTTTCCATAGGGGCCTGTAGTTTTTACATTTGAGGAAAGCCTTAAATTCAATAAAGTTCTGCAATAATGGCTGGAACCAAAAGGTGAGAAAGGAATATTTTAAATTTAAACGTGTCGTAAGTAACACCATTTATCTCAAACAACCAGTATCTCAAGAACTATTTCTTCGACAACGACATATAGTATCGAGGTATGGGTGAACTTCAATATAAATGATATTACATGCCGAATTATTTTAAAACACTGGATATTCAATTATGTCCCGTAAATGGAGTCGAGCAAGACAACGTTTATTATAACACCTAGAACGTTTAAAATATAAAAACACTAAAGTTTATTTAACCCCTTGAGCACTAACCTGGCGTTTACGCCAGCTTTCCGTTATTTTCCTATTGTCTCGTTTTATGGGTAATAGACATAATAAATATATAATAGACTATAATAAAAAATAACTTCTCTCTGTGCACTATCGGATCACTCGAACGATTTAACAATACTTTAACTAAAGCATTAAATATTTACTTTTGCAATAGAATACAGTGAATAAAGAATTTAAACCCTTTATGGTTATTACGTTAATATTTTTTCAGTTAAAGAGGCTTACACTTCTATAATATTTTCCCAAATAATAAAACGACCAATCATAAACTCTGCTCCATTTGTCAGCGCGGATTCACGCCTTTTGACTGACAACGTCGCATTAGCGAAGACAGTAATAATAAATCGGAAACACCCAATATTGAAGTAAACAGCTCTCAGTCGAGCATTCCGATGATAATACAAACAATTAATATTCATGGGGAGAGAAACAATTTATTGGAGATACGTTTGAATTTATTTAAGGGCACGAAATCAGAAGACTTGTAGTGAGTATTTATTTATTCAAGAACGTTGTTTTCATCCTGATTTTAATACAAAACAAATAAATTAAAACAAATCGATTTTTGTAGCAACTTTCACTCTTACGCCACATATATGTTTTATTTTCTTTTTGTCACATAAAATACGTCATGAGTCTTTGTTCCTTTAGTTGGCTTATAACTAAAAAACTCAAAAACCTATTTATAAATATAATATTGCAAATAACAATGAAGATTAGAATTAGTCTCAAGCTGAGTAGGTAGCTTCTAAAGACATATATTATAAAAAACAATATTTCCAGTAGTCTTATTCATAAGTAATTAGTAAAAATACTTGTATAATATAACGGACAAAAAATTATACTGTAATTTGTGGGTATTTTACAAATACTAGAACGATTTTGTATCGATCTTCGAACAGCCAATTTACACGAAACATACCTGAAGTCACTTAAATAATATTATTTCCCTTCGACTAATCCATATCCATCAGTCTTGCTCGTAGTCCGAGAACCATTAATATTTATGCAATTCCCAACTCAACGCCATTCGTTGAAAGCTTATTTAAATTCATCCTTAGCCCTGCTTAAAAGCTGGGGTAGGCACGGCCTAAAAGTTCTCACTTTAAATGTCTCTCGGATAAATAAAATAGAGTGTTTCAATTACAAATTCATAAAAAAAAAAAACAACAACATCGATAGCACTCAAGGAAATATTATTTCACTAGAATATGGAATCTGTGAAAGTGGAAGCGTGGATTAGAAATTCTTTTCAGAATTCTAATAATCTTAGGTCATGTTTTATTCTGCTTTATGCGACTAAAATGTAAAACTGTTGCACGTTACACTCTTTTATTATGGATTAGGATATTTACAGTATGGTCCTTCTATTTTTACTTGAACAACAAATGCCAGAGAACTGTCTTAAATAACTGTGAGTTCCAGGCAACTTCAAAATTGTAACGAGATATCTCGGGTCAAGATATCCGAGTCGAGCATACGATCCTTGCAGGTTCATCTGTGCGCGTCGTCCTGAGGCTTTTGTTGCTTTCAAGCAGGTATACAACGCATATACTGACCTCGAGTCTCAAGTCCTTATATGTTTTAAGGGCAAAATTTATCTAGCTTAAAATTCGAGAAGTACTAAGCCGATATAAACTATTGTTTATTTATATTATAGATCTATATATGTACCTAATAAGCGATAAGAAGCGATGATGGCGCAGTGGGTAGTGCAGCCGGATACCGCGTCGATCGACGCGGTCTCGATCTCACTGATCCAACTCTAAAATCGGACTCAGCTTTCGGTGAAGAAAAACAACGTGAGGAAACCATAGCATGGTGGTAGGGCATTACCTAATGATGCCCGCCTGGGTAACTATCACCTTCAAGTTTGAAAACCTGTCGCCAAATACCAATAGATATGTTCCGGGGGCATCACTTGGGGACCAGTATCTCTAGGCTTAGTGTGTTTACCATCCTGAACCACATCGTCACATAACATCAAGTGAGATTGTGGTCAAAGCACTGTACCTATATAGTGTAAAAAAAAAAATCTGTAGAATGCGTCAGTGCATTCATTCATCATCATCTCCCTACCCTTTTCCCATTTTTATTTGGGGTCGGCGCAACATGTCTTCCTGTTCCAATTCATGTTGCATTTTAGGTTTCGGCTGTTTGATTTTACGACTGGCCGCCTGCCTGACGTCAACCCTCCTTGGGAATGCTATTGTTGATGGTAAACCGCCACCTAGGGTCTGGGTGTAAATATATGCCCGTGTTTTTCCCTTTTTGTCGCCTTTTACGACATCCCACGGGATAGGACAGGGGGTGGTAGCATTCATTATTTCCATATATTGTGACAGATTCCTATTTTAGTCGCTAACAATTTCGAATGCGACTTGTGAATTTTTTTTTTTGTCTGTCTGTTTGGCTGTAGTTACGTTCGGAACAAACTCGAACAGGGCTTAACCGATTTTTATTAATCTTTTTATACAGAAGATTTTTTCAAACGGCAAATCCTTTAACAATTATCAACACTCTTTTTAGAAAAACTGCTATAACTATACTAAGACTTTATTGAGATATTTTTCTTCACGTATAGGCCAGGCTCATTGTGCTTTTTCCTTTTAATATACAAAGTACTTTTTCATTTATAAATACAAAGTTTCATGTTTCTACTTTAAAAAAAAAGGATTTAATTTCCGTCCAAAATTTTAATTTTCTTTTTCATCTATTCCGGGGAGAGATTTAAAGTTTTTGAAGCCTACGTGTTACCCCGAGATGCAAACTTTTACCATATTGAATTTCATCAGTCTTTCTAGTAACGTGTACACTGACAGACAAAAAATCATAGAAACGTGTTTCGAGAATAATTTTTCGAACAGTTTTTCTCAAAATTATTGACTGTACAGATTTTGTTTCATTATAGTTTTTATTATTTAATCTCAAAAGGTTATTACAGGGTGGATCATTACGTGAACGATAGTGATGTCTGGAATTAACCCACATCTCTGTCCTTCCACTAACATTATTAAGACAACGATTGTATAGTTTTTTATATGTAAAAAAAAATGTTATATTTATCAATATAAAAAGAACCAGATCGAGTTTCTCGCCTGCGCTCTTCTCGACTGGGTTGTTTTCCGAACCGGTGGTATTGTTTAGACGTTCATAAGCGCCTTCTTAGGGCCTAAATTGAATAAATAAATTTTGATTTTGATTTTATAAGTAGATTTTATATAAAAAATATAACGTCTCTATTATCTAATTTACGTTACCTGGAAATAAAATTAAAAGTCGAGTCGAGTATACACGTGATATTATTATAATATTATTCTACGAGCAAAATATCTTCAGAGGAATTTCACCGTAGCTAACGACCACTCGTATACCCGGATGGTCTCTACAAACAAACTGTCGACAATGGCGCCCTAGTGTCATAGTATTGCAGTAAAAGCGTGAATATCACACACAAGCATCGTTGTAGTAACGACACTTTCAAAACAAAGTACACGGTACTAATTATTATAAACAAAATAGTGACTATATTTTTAAAATATAATGTATTCATAGTAACTATATTATTGAGTAATTATGTGCTAATGATTACAAATAAAAAAAAAATTATAGTGAAATCTTTACAATAGGAATGAGCATTATTAATAAAAAAAAAAATTATTTTAAATTAAATATTCAATTCTCATACAAGAGTTTGAATTATATTTTATTTTGAAATTTAATGTATGTAAACTTTTTTCGTATATAATTTTCGGTTTCAAACACGGCCCTTTGATTTTCTAGGAATGTTACGAAATCTATTAGCAGAGGTAAATCTTTTTAAGATAATTTTCTTTTTAGATTTTCTGGTTTTTTATTTGTTAATAACTAGCGACGACTTTTGATCTTATCAAATCTATAATTAACCCCTTGAGCACCTTCCCGGCGTTTACGCCAGTTTTCCATTGTTTTCCTATTGTCTTTCTATTGTTTCATTTTTATGGGTACTCGACTCGACACATTAATGCAAAGGCGAATAAAATTAAATTAAATTCGCATCTAGCGCCCATTTCGCTATCTAATTTGGCCTTTAATTAAAACCGCATCCACTCACTTGTATGTCTTTTTGAACTCAAAAAACAAATAGCTGTGACACACATTTCACGCTAATTAGTAAATTCAATAAATAATTTGCTTAATAATTAGTGAAGCATTGAAAGAAGAAATACAGCGTTAATTGACAACGTGGAATCCCAATATGTCCAATGAAGGAAAATATTATGGTGGCACCCTAATAATGGAGGTAGAGCATGTTTAAATATTCGCCTGATTAGCTACAAATTTTAGTTTGAAAATTCGTCGACAGCCGTTTTTAAACATAATCCAACTTACCTACTTACCGCTTAAAGTTAAATGAGGTTGTCTTGTAACTTGAAGCCTCTTTAGTTCCATTTTTGTATGGTATCTTGCTATAAATATATTTACTAAAATAAACATCTCATCTCTACCAGGATGTGACATAGAATAATTACGGATGTAGGCTACACCAAGCATACATATGTCAGCGGATATTCATTCTTAAGTAAGTAATATGTCACATCCTTTATTAGCCATATCAACATAAAAATACAATTAATACAGAATGAATCTAACATAAGTATTTCGGAAAATACACTAAATAAATAAGGATTTCTTAGGAGCGGTAATTAAGTTTAGGATATTAATGTTGGTTTATGGTTAAACATTGGATCATGCTCATCACATATTAATCACCTAATAACATGACTTGAGAATCAGTTCCTCTAGACTTAGCGAATTGCGAACTTCCGGCACGATTGCTTTGTAATGCTAATCTTATCTAGTATTAAAACCATTTTAATAGTGAAGCGATAATAGCACAGTGGATAGCGCAGTTGGATTCCGCGTCAAAAGATGTGGGTTCGAGCCAACCAATACAATCTAAAATCACCCTGAACTTTTGGTGAAAGAAAACATCGCGACAAAACCATAGCATGCTGGTAGGGCATTTTCTAATTATGTCCGCCTGGGTAGTTACCACCCTCAAGTTTGAAAACCTATCGCTAAATACCATTAGGTGTGTTCCGGGAGTATCACTTGAGAACTAGTACCTCTAGATTTAGTGTGTTTACTATCCTGGACAACATCGTCACTCAACATCAGGTGAGATTGTGGAGAAAACACTACCTACAGCGTGTAAAAAAACACGTTACTCGCAACGTATATGTCTATTATTTTTCTAAAAAATGGAAAAAGAAAATAATACTCTCTTATTTTGTCGATGGAAATTAAATATTACTCTACTCAGATTCTCTAACTTCTTAAAAGGCTTCTGTCCGACTTCCCCGTAATGCGAAACCGATTATCAGTCGCTCTTTATCTCATATATCTGGATCCCTACCATTAATTGGATGGTGATAAGCAATACTGTCTCGACGCTCAAAATCGATTTTTTTATTTTAAGAAATTTACATTTAAAAAAAGCAAAAAGGATTTAAAGTAAAGAATGCCAAAGAAGTATCACTTTCGGCACGTATACACTGTACACACGTTCGTTTTTTTCTGTTCCATATTAATTATAAGGTTGACAAATTCCCTAGAATTGTTATTTATGAATATGGCGCATATATGCAGCAGCTTACGCTGATGTTCGTACCCTTTTAGGTGTTTTTTTTACACCAATGGACAGCGAACAAACAGACGGCCCTAATGGTTAATGGTTACCTTCGCTTATTAATAACTGGAACACCAGAAGTACTGTATTGCCGACCTTGGAGAGCGTTTTAAAGTCACTTTTTGAAGAGTCGCGTGTGGAAGACTGTGTAACCCATTCCACAGAGGTAGTGTACGCGATAAAAAGGTCCTAGACTAACTTAGCGTAGCGTTGTATTAAGACTAGGTTTATGGATAAGCATACAACCAAAGGTGGAGAATTCGCCTATGTAATGGTGACGAGGATAGCTTTTCGAAAAATTCCTCTGAGCACGCCCAGTTTTTAGCTGAGCGTCTTATGTGTTCGCCCTAAAAGCCCCGTGAAACTGTGAAGGGGTAAACAGCGTTTGTCACTCCTAAATAAAAAATTGATTGGAAATTCGAAACTTCGCAGTAGCCCTGCGGTATTTCGAATCGGTCGATACGACATCGCGGACCGGCCTTCTAGATGTTATTATTTTTAATTCGATTTTCTCAACCACCCTTGCCGGACCCTTCCATCTTATTTATATTTAATCTCGTTTCAAAACTCTGACACCGATGAAATTGTTTTGGATTATTCGATTTAGCGTCAAGATATGTTTACCGGCGGCTTCGCTCGCAAATAGCAAATAATATTCTAAATAAATACTCACCGCATTAAATATATATTTTTTTATATATTCAAATGATTTAGTTTAATCATTTCAAGTATTTAACACGTTGCTGGTCATTTCTATGGTGGTTTATAATAATTATTATCTTGATGAGTTCCTTTCGAACTATACCGAATATAGTAAGATTCCTATGTAATAAAAAACTTGCCAAGATGCATTACATAGCAATTATATAAATCGGTACAATAACTTTAATTTATGCATCTGTATTCGCCGATACATCATACACTGAAGTATTTATTAACCCTTCCTTCAAGAAGATGGGTCTTTTGTATGCAGTGGAATATTCGAAGATATGTTGATGATTATACATAATTACTGCTCGGAATACCGGTAGATGTAAAAATCCGATAAATGTTAAGTTATGTTAATAATTTCGGTTAAAAATTATGAATTTAAACATTTAAAAAAAACCAGTTTTTTTTTTTTTCCAAAGTTTCTCGCTTTCAGAAAATTTGTGGTCTGTGTGTGGCGGTTCTAGAGTACCACCACCCACCTTTCCTATCCTGTGGGGTGTCGTAAGAAGTGATAGAAGGGAAAACATGGCCATAAATCTGCGATCGGACCGTTGGTGGCGGTTAACCACCAAAAATAGCATCCCCAAGAAGGGTTGACGTCAGGCAGGCGGCTGGTCGTAAAATAAATAGCCAAAACTTGAAGCAATATGGATTCGAAGAGGAAGACATATTGCGCCGACCCCATATAAAAATGGGATAAGGACAGGGAGATGATAATGATGATTATTATGATTATAAGATGTATTTATAGTAGAAACATCTTTAATCCAGAAAATGTAATATTCTCTAAATGTAATGTTTTGTACGTACCTATTTAATTTAATTTGTGAGCCCTAAAAAAACATTCTCTGTAATAATGATCTAATTAAATCAAGGTTTTATATAGATTTTCACAGTTTAGCTTCGTTTCTAAAATTTGATATCAACAACTTTGTTATTATGTTCAAACGTCCAAAAGGAAACTAAGCCTACATTACTTCAATCTAAGGTGTATTATAAAATTATCGTCTACGATCTACTATTGAAGCGATGATGGGACAGTTGGCAGTGCGGTCGAATTGCGCGTCAATGAGAATGCAGGTTCGAATCTAAGTTATGGGGGGCAGGAAGTATATCCTGCCCCCCGGCTGACCGACCTAACTGGGTCATACCTCCTACGGGAGGTGGGCGAAGAGGTGGGGTTGAGAAGTGTGTACACTCCCCCATCCCCGCTGGGCCATTGCACGACGATGCCCGGTGGGTTCGCTGCAGGGGGCGACGCGGTGCTTGCGAAAGCCACCCCGTGTCGCCCCCATCCCAAATGCGGCGGACGGCCCCGGGGGGTTTTAGTGGGTATTTCCCGGCGCTTCACGCCCGGCTGAGTCCCACACTGGCACGGAGTTCGTCCCTCCGTGCCCCCTTATCTATTGTATTGGGGGACTCTGATCCCTCAAATACAATAGATAAGGGTAGTGCGTAAATACATTTCCCCCCGTCAAAAAAAAAAAAAAGGTTCGAATCCAAGAGCATTCGAACCACAGCATGGTGGTGTGGTATTTTCTACTAATGCCCACCTGGATAGCTATCGTCCTTAAATTTGAAAATCGGTCACCAAACTTAGTGCTGAAAGTAATTACAAAAATTACAGTATTTAAAAATCATGTAAAGACTAAATGTAATGTATATTTTGCATTTAGACAAAAGTGTTTTATGTAATGCTTGGGGAATGGTAAAACAAAAATCAATAATCCATCGCCGTCTTTTGTTTGTTCTAAAGCGGAACCTCCCAGCGGTAACCAATGTGTGGCTTACTGTGGCAGTCTACGCCAACGCCAGAAGGTCACAATACATTATTTCGCAGCGACGACCTCTGGGCTATTAATAACGACTGCTCTTTGGCAAGCAAAATGCGTTTGACATTAACGATAGCAGCGAGGTATTTTTTCAGTGTTTTTCTTTAAACAACGTTCTAAAGTGTTTTCATTTAAATCAGTTTCTTTTTTGCGTTTATCTGTTTTACTACTGATAACTCCCAAAAATAAATTAACTCATATCAATCAAAATATTGATTGATAGTCATATCTACATAATATAAACCAAATCTATACATATTATAATGTGGTAAATTTAATACATTTTAAAGTTATTGTCCTTTTAACGGATATATAAACTGAATCAACATTATATAATTTAAAATGTAAATATCCTCAATACACACTCGTACATACGCACATGCACAGACAAATATACATATTGTAACAAACACTATTTAATTGTAATCACTGTATTTATTAATTTAAAAAATGTAAACAACAAAAAAAAATCGATTAAAAGCAAAACCGACCTCAAAAGAATAAACTATAAAAATACACCAAAAAGTGAATAAATAACTACTTTATTAATCTGCTTCGGTAATTTTGAAATCAATGCCAGCTTAAAGATAAGTTAAGGATAAGTTACTAACTATATTAAATTTTGATTAATTGTTCTTTGAAATCACCCAAGTCCTTTATTTAGCTTACATATAATTGTGATAGCTAGCTGGCACTGACTCCAAAGTTAATGAATCAGATTAATATTCTTAGTTTCTCTGAGTTCCACTGATCAGATCCTGAAAATCGGGCCACAAATGACGGAGAAATCGAGTAACAAGCATCAAAAAAAACATACAGACAATTTGATAACTTCCTCCTTTTTCAAGTCGGTTAAAATGAAAATATTGTAATTTATAGCACGGTTACTGTAAGCTCTGAACATTCTGAGCAATGGATTATTAATTGTGCAAAACTGTACGTCGAAAATTGTCTGTGCTCGGTTATCAGTAAAACCTGGCTCAACAGTTTACTTGTGTCCCATTTACAATTGACAACCCTGTCGAGTACGCGGAGTGAGCTAACTGTACGTCTATACCACAGTTCTTTAATTTATAATGCTCTAGTCGAGCCTCATATGACGATAGCTTTCGTCTGAATCCAAATTTATATGCTAAATAACGTAAGAAATGTCTTTTGACAGCTTCGATCCTGTCTATATGTGAATCGTAACATGGAGCCCACACTACATTATAATATTCTAGCTATTTTTTAATTTACCCTGTAATTATATCATTATTTATAGATAAACTAGCTGCCCTACCCGGCGATGCATGGGTTATTTTGTCCTCTAAAACATGTAATTTGTAAAAAAATGTTTTTGATTAATTGACAATGAATGGATAAAAACTATCCAATCTTTTAAATTGAGTGTAATCACACACGGTGTGTAAAATTTCATTAAGGTCTGTTGAGTAGTTCCGGAGTTTATCGAGGACAAAAACTTTGATAGAGTTTAAAAAAACTGCTATTAAAAAAAAAAGGTAAGCAAATATCCATTCTAATATCGACACATAACCAAATTATTTATAGTAACCGAAGTTACGGTACATAAACGTAACATGTTCGAACCCCTAACGAATATTCGCATGTCAACATACAGATTGTATCATCCATTTTCTAAAAAAAACGATGTTAAGAACATTTTCATACTTTTCAAATTTTCTGCGTACATGATACCGAAACACATCTAAATCTTCTATGACATTGTTTTGAACAAAACAAAAAAGAACAATCAAAGAAAACCATTAATCGTAACGTTAAGTTTCTTGCAAAACAATGATATTAATTATGCACGGCACAACACTGGTATTAAAAACAACAAAAAGATAATATTAAAAAAAGAAAACACAATTAAAGTATCATTTTCCATTAGAAAAACAACAGGGTAATAGATGTTTACGTTCGTATATTTTCGCAAGGAAGATGTTACAAGTAACGTTTTTAATTAATTAAAACCGAAAAAGGCCGAATACGGAACAAAGTAGCTTCCTCCCACACAAAAATATCGCTGTTTCCGCGAGATGGGAATGGGCATAGAATGTAGGTCAAAACGTCCCGAAGTAACTTACAAAGATGTTACATACACACATTTGTTATAAGCGACTAGCGGGTTTCGGAAAATTTACTATTTTTACAATTTGCTATAACTGTAGTGAAAATATTAATTGTTAATTTAAAAATAAGTAAATATAATATAATTAATATATACAATATTTTATTTTGTAATGAATTTTATACCACATATCCATTACTCATCAACTGCTACATTAAAAACAAGAAAACTATTGATACCATATTTTATTATTTATTAAAATCAAAAGAAACATAGTTTCCTGCCACTACGATATTTATTTATATACTAGGATACTATACTAGATAAGTATGTTCGAATATCGCGTGGATCGAAATAGTTACAAATTCATGTGAAACCGGCTAAGAATAGTACCACCCTATATCTTCCCTTGTGTGTTATAAACCAGGGGATGGGTAACAGCATTCTCTTAGTACCACAAACACATGACTGCAATCACCAACCCGTCTACCAAGCGTGGTGATTATGGCAATTCCCTCACCGCTTACTGCGGTAGACCTATGACCACCAGTGTACATCTCATGGTTGAATTAATGAAAAAAATAAATTAAGTATTTATTTTTTAATTAAATAAGAGCTTTCAATGAAGAATAATTGTCTAATAGTCGCCTGGTTCGTTAACATGCCTACAGATTGAAAGTCTTCCTAGTTTTATATGTATACTCTGATAATTAAAAATCACACCCTCTTTTGGCTTGGCATATTACGACCCTCAGTTTCATCGTCATTTAAAATCAAATGAGATTGTGCTCAAAGGCTATACCTGTAAAGTATAAAAAGTAATTGTATATTCTTAAAAATGTAAATATTAATATTTGTTTCTCTTTCTCTGTTTGTTCTCTATCTCTTTCTAAATGTATTATACCGATTAAAATGAGATTAGACATTTAGACGTTTATAACTTAAACCACGGGAGTAAAGCTGCAGGGCGTGTAATTTCTTGTGATCTCAACGCCGCTGGGCCCACGCGCCGCATCGTTTGCCCCTTACTCTTTTAATACCTATTCTAGTTTTATGACAAATAATATTTTTATATTATAATACTACCAAAAAAAGAAAAACCAATGTCTATGCAACTTTCGTTCTGATTGTGATATTTGAAATGAATCATACCTGAAATGATGCGGTTAGGAGATTTTTGTTGGTTACATACAACATATTTGTATTGAAATCACACGATTAAACCGTATGCTATTAGCAGAAATCTAGTTAATATATCAGTGGATACGTTTAATAATAATGTTGAATATATTAAGAAGTAAATCATTTCTAATGGATAGAGATAATCGGTTTGCGCAATGCGGTCTAACGTAGATGAATATTGTAAATTCTTTCTTATTCTTCTAGATCTGTGTCCCATTATTTCAAATTCGGCCTCCTTATTTTTTCTGAAGTTAATTCGATCTACTTTTGAATTTGGGTACTGCGTATGCTTATCTTTTTTTACCTTCACATCGAAAGCTATATGTCCTTTGTTCCGGTTCTAAAGTAAATACAGGTCTAGACAATCATCAGTTAGGAGTTATAGTTTTACCGATTTATATTATTGTTTTTCTAGTTCATAGATATGTTCTCTGAGTAGGTTTAGTATATATTATGTTACATTAGTTAGTAAAAACATAGTTCTTTTAGGTTAATGGTGAATAAATTCGACAAAAGAATTAACACAAACTTCTTCTCTGGCGATACTTTAACTAAGCCATTGGTGATGCGGATGAGGATAAGTAGACGTATTTTAGCGATAAAGCAGCGGCAGTTGTATGAGCAGTGTGGGCGTCCTACTTGCTTTTTAATGTTGTCAGTACTCACACACTTTTGTTTTTATAGGCCTATATAGGAGAGAGTCAAATGGAACAGGTGTGAACAGCCCATGAATAAGTAAGATATATAATAAACTGGGAATATTTGTTAACCGTGTTGCGCCGGCTAAAAATAGTACTACCTCATAACTTCCCGTGGGTGTCGTAAAAGGCGACTAAGGGATAAACCAAAGGATAGGCAGCAGCATCCTCTGAGAACCACATAGACCTACTGCGATCACCAACTCGCTGCCAAGCGTTGCGATTATGGCAATTTCTCTCTTTTTGGGGGAGACCTATGTCCAGCAATGGACGTCTTTTGTCTGAATCAATCAATCAACTAATTTGTGAAAAGGAGGAAGGGCTTTCGTTTCCGAATTGGATGCGACCACTATATACATGGCAAAAACCCTCCATTGTGACACGTTTCGGCACGTCATGTTCTGAATTCAGCCAATATTAGCAGTTAGCGGAGTGGTAGGACAAATGAGATAAACTGAATCGTAACTACCATACACTTGTGAATAAACCATTATAGTCGAAAGTCAACGCGCATCGCGTATCCCTAATCAGTAAGCGTCAGATCTACCTAGAGGCCTTAACTGTGGTAGGATGAAGGTCGGCGCGATTATGCTATCTGTCGATAAATTCTATGAAGAGATGATGCCGCAGCGTATAATGTGGCAGGTTCCGCATCAATGGACGCAAGTTCGAGTTCACATACTCAACTCTAAAATCAGCCTGATCTTTCGGAAAATTAAAATGTCGTGAGAAAACCGTAACATGGTGGTAGGGTATTTTCTAATAATACCCACATAGGTAGCTACCACCCTCAAGTTTTAAAACCTGTCACCAATTACCTATAGGTGTGTTCCGGTAGCATCACTTGAGAACCAGCACCTCTAGGTTTAGTATGCTTACCATCCAACACCACAACGTAACTTAACATCAGATGAGATTGTGGTCAAAGCATTGTAACTACACAGTGTAAAATGTCAAAAGCGAGCGCAACCACGGGGTAAATCTAGTCTCAATGGAAAATAAATAAATGTTTCTATTCTTAAAAAAAAAAATGCAAAACCACCCCCAACATGTTCTCGGGAAGTATGATTGCGAATATTACCTCGTTCTGTACACGAATCGATTTGCAAAATGGAAAAACGTAGATATATTTGCATGATTGCTTCGTTTCTCAGTTCACAACAAAACAGAGCTCGAATGAAGACAGACATGGCATCGAGAGTAAACAACGATCCGTTGATGTTTTATAAATTGCTTTCAGAATACTAAATTATATTTAAAATACATTAGATTAGACTACCTACGATTTAAATTTTATCATTTACGTAGGTACTCATCTTGTTTTACATTGGAATGTAAATTGAAATTAATATAACATTTTGGAGTTAAATTTGGAATCAACTTTCTTAATATTCAAAATTAATTTCTTCATTTTTTTTTTTAGAAAAATGTTATGGTATTTTTTTGTGTGATAAAAAATGTGTGTTTTAATGAGTAAATTAAAAGTAATTTGATAAATATACAATTGGGCAAAAATATACATATGAAGGTCTTTTTTTGAGTTTCGATATTTTTTTCCGTAGTCGCCAAGTGCTGTCAAAATATACTTTCGGCTCTCGAATAATCACCAAAATCAAACAAACCTCGAGATACTTTATATTTTAATAAAATCTTGCACTTAATAGCATTATTCATAATATATTTTATCCATTAAACGTTTATTTAACGGAAAAGCAATTGTACTATTTGCGAAAACTTCATAACATAAAAAGTTTAGCTTAAAAAAAAAGTTGAAAAACTCATTATCGAGATTCACTTTTTTAACAGTTATTTTTATTAAAACGTTTTAAATTAAAAGTAATGTTTCATGTTTAATATAACCAACCTATATCTTAAGTCCGAATTTTCGTGATTTTCCAAAAGGCAAGATTAATGTAAAATACATACAATTTGTACTGTAATTTCTTTTAATTAATGAAAGCTGTTGGATTTACTGTATTAGAAACCTCAAATAGTTTATTAATAAGAAAACTAATAATTTCGATTTAATTCCGACCCGAAAGTTTAACAAAGAGTGTATAAGAAATCGAAGTAAACGTCAATTCCGTATTAAATAATTCCACGTGGGTAATAATTATCATCGGTCGTCGACTTACGTTCATTGCTATCTATTTATTTATACATTTTTACGATCTATAAATTTAATTTCTACCCTATTATTTTATATACTAGCGATTTATAATTCATGCAATAGGTCCATGATAATTTGAATTTAATAAATACCCTCAGTTACTATTAATTGTTGTTAGTCTATTCATAGTTGTTCATAGTTATGTAGTTATCTGCGGGCGAACGAATATTTTAGCGACATTACTTTCGCACACTTTCAGTAAATTAGTACAATTATATAATACATACATACATATCATCACGCCTTTCTCCCGTGGGGGTAGGCAGAGATTACGTCCTTCCACTTGCTACGATCTTGACACACCTCTCTCGCTTCCTCTACTTTCATAATTAGATAATGTATAAAATATAGAAATATTTCAGCGAGAAACTACTTTGATTTTTTAAGGATACTTACTGGTATTTGTTGTCATTATCTCATTTATTTTTTTAACTAGCTGAGAGCCCGCGGCTGCGCGCGCGTTTCATGAATTCTTCAATGCGTTTTACTTCTTTTATACGGAAGCCTAATTATTTTTTTCTAATAAAGTACTATTAAATGAAAATATTTTTCATAAATTCAAGTACTTGCGCGTAAAACTGTGCAGTGAATCGGATTATATTCAAACTTGTATGAGTTTCAATTGTTTTGCACGGAACTCTAATTATTTTTGAAAAATAAAAGTAGCTTATGTTACACAGAGTAACTTCAGCTACCTACCGAAAAAGTCCCGTCCAAATCGGTTCAGCCGTTCCAGAGATTAACCAAAATAAACAAACAGACAGACAAAATTTCTAAATATTGTAATTTTTGGTTTAAGTCTAATCAAAATCAAAATCAAAAATCAAAATTTATTTATTCAATTTAGGCCCTAAGAAGGCGCTTATGAACGTCTAAAACACTACCACCGGTTCGGAAAACAACCCAGTCGAGAAGAGCCGGCAAGAAACTCGATCTGGTTCTTTTTTTTTTTTCATAAATATAATATATATAATTTTTTTATGTCATAAAAAACTATACAAATCGTAGTTTTTAGTGGAAGCACAGAGATGTGGGTTATTTCCAGACATCACCATCGTTCACGTAATGATCCACCCTGTAATAACCTTTTGAGATTAAAACTTGCTTGACATAATACTTGAACTTATTGTCAGGTAAATCGGTAATGTTACTTGGGATCTTATTGTAAAACCGAATACTATTACCTATAAAGCTTTTATTACACTTACTTAACCTAAAGCGTGGGACGGCCAACTTGTCTTTACTTCTAGTATTAAAATTATGACGATCATTCACTAGATCTAGCTTGTCTAAATTTTTACGAATATGCATTAAGTTATCGAAGATGTATTTAAATATTAATAATTTAATTAAGTAAATTTAATAATTCTTATTTTGACATTAAAAACAGACACTTATAATTTTTACAATTTTTACCAATAATTATTTATAACGATACTATATATATATAAACCATAAATAACTCTGACGACTGAAAATAAAATTTAACTCTAATAAAAAAATTAAGGGACTTATAAGCGTTTTAATTTTATCGTAGAGAAAGAATGCGCTATTAATCAAACATCATATAGGTGCTTCTTACAATTTCTATACTAACATTCGTATTGCGTGAAAGGGATCGAACATCTTCTCTCAGTCCCAAGCAAATACTTTAAACGTTTCTTTCTCAGAATGTTATTAGCCCAGTGAAATAATTATTTCAATATGTACCCGTATTATATTTAACTTTATTAGGTACGTATATTATTACGTAAAAAAAAAAAACACTTTTAAATCCCCTATAAAAATACAAAAATAAAAATATAATATTGTGTTTTTAAATTGCAAAATGAAAATCATAAAAACGAATCCTCTGCCAAACAATATACATATAACTGACAAACAGTTTGAGTATTTCTTTCGCATCCGCGCTCTACTCCTTCAAGGCTAGACGGCAAAATCTTATATTAACTTTACGTAACCCCCAAGAATGATATGATCGCCAATTCAAACAGATTGTATGTTGTGTTTTCACGTAATAAGTACACACGTATATTGTATTCCATTCGTTTTTATAGCGCTCATACATTTTTATAGTATCTGACATCAATAACAAAAGATGACCCATCATTTACGCAAGATACGATAACCACGGGTTTGGTTTAGTAGCTTCAAGTTTTGTTCTAGATATACAAGAACGTTGCGCGAAGCGTCAATACCTTTAAAAAAACAACGTAGTTTGATATGTGATATGAGAATTGAGGTCAGAGCACATGACTTATGAAACAAAACCGTATTTATGTGTCATATGTAACATCGAAAACATTGCAGTACTATTACTAGACAAGAAAAAGTAAGCAGAAGCTATTCGCCAACGAACGAGCATTGTCTCGCGAAGATTCATTTCGCGTTATCGTTTGGCTACGTGTTAGAAAGAGATGGGTGATGTTAATTTTATTTACACCTTATCATAGCAATAAGTGGTTATCATAATGACTATTGCGCATATTTCATCGCAACCTACCATAAAATATAAAGCTTAAAACGATGATGGCGCAGTGTATAGTGAGGCCGGATTCCGCGTCAATAACCGCGGGTTCAGACCCACCTATCCAACTCTAAAATCAGCCTGAGCTTTCGAGGAAGGAAAACATCGTGAGAAAACCATAACATGAGGCTAGGGCATTTTCTAACAATGCCCGCCTGGGTAGCTATTAAGTTCGAAAACCTGCCACCAAATACCAATAGGTGTGTTCCGGCAGCATCACTTGAGGCTTAGTGTGCTTACCATCCTGGACCACATCGTCACTTAACTTCAGGTGAGATAGTGGTCAAAGTAGTGAGCCTATATCGTGTCATCATCTCCCTACCCTTTTCCCATTTTTATTTGGGGTCGGCGCAACATGTCTTCCTCTTCCATTCCTCTCTGTTTGTTGTCATCTCCGCATTCACTCCTTTTCTAAACATATCATCTTTCACACAGTCCATCCACCTTTTCTTTGGTCTTCCCCTTCCCATGTAACCGTCCACATTCATATCCAATACCTTTCTTACAACATTCTCTTTCTCCCTGCGCATCACATGTCCATACCAGGACAAACGACCGCCTCTTAACTTGTCTGTTATTGGCGCCACTTTCAAACTTCCTCTAATATATTCATTCCTAATCCTGTCCATTATTGTTCCCCCACACGGCACACATCCATCTCAACATTCGCATCTCAGCTGCATGTAATATTCTTTCGTCCGTCACCTTTATGGGGTAACATTCTGATCCATACAAGACGACAGGTCGTATTATGTTCTTGTAAATCTTCCCCTTTAATTTAAAGGGGATTTGCGGATCACACGTAGTAGCCGAAACCTGCCGCCATTTCATCCATGCTGCGTTAATTCTATGCTTTACCTTCCGGTCTATTTCGCCATTGCTTTGCAGGAGTGAGCCGAGGTACTTGAACTCGTGGCAGATTGGCATTGGAGTGCCATCTAGTGTTATGACAGTTGAATTTTATTTTTAGAATATGTTTCAGTTTTTGGTAATTTTTTAAATTAGCATTGGCTCTAGTAGTGATTTGTAAGATTTTGACAACAAACAGTGTTATAAAATGTGCTTGTGGCACGCTTATGACGCCAGTTATAAATGAGCTAAAAATGAGTCGGTGGTCTGTAGTAAAATTTGTGCCTAACTGTGGTTAACAATGAAGCGTATTTGGATGGAAAACGGTTTATATATTTCGTATATAAAATTAGTTTACATAATAGATGAAATCATTATCCTGTTGTTAAGTAAGAGACATTTCATTAAAATAAGTCTATCCTTATTGTATAACTAGCTGTGTCCGCGTAGAGATATGTGTTTGTAAAAATACGATCTCAAAACAAATATTGGTAACGCCATCTATAGGCGGTTTGTCAAGGTTTGCTGGTGATTTGCTGGACTACAGGTCTAGTCATCAGAGAGCCGTGACAGTTGGATTGCATACTCGAGTTCGAACGCCACCGCTGCAAATATTATTTATACGGCAAACCCGCGCTATTGCATCAGCACGCTTTTTATAATAATAATATATACGCTTTTACGTGGAAATGAGTTCGAGGAAACCGTCCTGGACACTATACACTGGCAGAGGGAACGGTTGCCGCCACCATTGATAAGTAGAATACTGCAAGTCCTTTCACAACCGCATCGCTTAGGCTAGATTGCCACCCCAAACCGCTCCTTGGGTTATTTACACGCCCTAGGATACTTCTATATATATATATAACTCATTTTCTTGTACATTCCATTCCATTCCTAAAGAATGTACATTCCAGTCACACCCCTAATTTCGAAATCATAAAAATGTTTTCGATTGTTGATGCTAAATCCTCTTAGGGGTTTTTGTTACATATTATTAAATGTACAGATTGTTTTTCTTTGCTGATTTATTATAAATGTAAAATATCGTTCTTCGTAGAAAAACTATTATTGGAAACAGGAAGTTGAACAACGTAATATATTTTATAAGAAAGAAGATGTTATTTCGCACGGTTAAATCATGTTTATTTCTCCCACGTTGGAAATGAAGAAACATTAAACTCAGAGCTACAGAAATATAATAACGTTTGAACTATTTTCAAGTCTTGTCTTTATTTCTCTAAGTTTTCTCTAAGAATATAACTTTAAATATGATTTTCAATTATTAGACACGTCCTTGTAATATTGTGAACATATGAAAACTACTTGGACAGAAATGTTAAACTAAGTTGCTGTTTAATAAGTTACTTTAATTGTTTCTAAAAAAATAAATAATATTCGATGGCACATCTAACGATTTGTATCTGCGGTTCTATTTATCTTTTTTATCTTTTTAACGTTGTTGGCTTGAAGTGCTTTGTCATATTCGCCGGCCTTGTAGTGTGTGCAGTATGCACTCAGCGGAATGGCAACAAGCATTTTAAATATTCCTCTTTGAGAATCATATTAGTAGATAAAGTTTTACCTTTTTAGTTTCAAATTTTATTTAATTATGGAAAAAAGAATTTGAAAGCGTAATAAATATATTTTATCCTTTTTAGTTTTTTACTGAATTGTACTGAAATTGTACTTGATTTTTTTTTACATATTAAAACTGCCTCGGTGGCGCAGTTGTATTACAGTACGACTGTCGTTCTGATGTCTCGGGTTCGATCCCCGGGTCGGGTAAAGTGATATTGGGTTTTTCTACTCAGTATCATCCCGGAGTTTGGAATTTGTGCCCGATATGGCGACAGGCTCGCCCCCTGTCACATCTGGGACGGAACTAAGCTTGGCGAAATGTGGGTGGTGTAGTTCGCTATTTCACCTCTGCCTAATCCTCCGGGGAAAACAGGCGTGAGCTTATGTTATGTATGTTTTTTAAAAAAAAAAAATTGTTCAAATTTAGGTACTCTAAAAACATTTTATAACAAAGTAAACCGGTAAATATTACAAAATTACGGCATTGTACCCGATGGTAAGCACAATATAATCATGAAACAGTGGCAATTGGCGAGAGATCGGTTACCCATCGTCAGTCGTCCCTGTGATGCCGGCCTGCACAAATATCTCTTCACGCTACGTTAGAAGGGCATGATGTTATAGGAAGAAAGGAATGCATAGGCCGGAAGACTGTACCGCAGCTTTACAGTACGGTAAAGGTATGACGAATCGAAATGTTTGGTTCATGCCTAGGTGGCAGTTTCTGTAAAGCTGTGGCTCCGAAGCCCAGCGCGTGTGGTTCTACTATAGAAGTGGAAGGGATCAGAATAAACAATTCACATTAAACCGTTATTTAACTGTGTGTTACGTTTGTTTAATAAACGTATTAAATAGGGTAATCGACAAAGATTAATGCAAGCATAAAATAAAAATACGTTTGCAAGACATGTAAATAGATCAGAATCTAGTTAAGCATTTTTGCGTTTATGTACTTATAAAAACGTCCAATATCGTTCGTTTCCCACACGCTATCTGTTTTTTTTAAATATCCGAAACCAGGAAAAGCTCGACCAACAACGAATCCAATAAAATATGTCTAAATAAAAAAAAAATCGTAAGAAGCCCATAGAAAAATGTCAGCACTCAAATTACAAACGTACCCAGTTTGGACCTGAACGCACGTAGCTGCTACGGCCGTTAGTGAAAATGACAAGGCATGACTACGCTCTAACTCACTAAGTAATTACATACACGTCACACTTTACACGGGACCAACCTTAAGCGACGCTACTGTAACCACATTGTAAGAAATTAAGAGACTGTTTTCAATTATATTATTTCTATTATCGAAAAATGTTTAATGGAGTCATAAAGCGTGGTTATAATACTAGAAATAATAATTCAGTTATTCATCCATCCATTCAACCGAAAGACGTCCACTGCTGGACATAGGTCTCCCTCAAATATCTAATACAATATGAAATAGCAATGCATATATAAAAAAAACCAATAATAACATCTAAAGCGTTAACTAACTAAGCTATTTACGATGGATTTTCACAAAACAATGCGTTTTTTCAATAAAAGGCCTTGCCAATTAGATACATTCTGTAAATCAGGTAGATTGTTAGGCTCCATAAACAGACCTTAAAATTCAAACCTAATCATACCTCATTCAGAAGTCTGTAACAGCTCATATTTCCTGATGCTTGGCAAATATTATTACCAACTATTAATTAATCAACTGCAAGGTATTAGTATAGTAAAAAAATCAACAAAGTTGATGTGTATTCTAGGAGTCATTGGAATATCAGTACCACTAAACTATTTTTATGTTGCATTTATTCCTTTTTACTAAAGAAATGGCAAAGGCAAAATTTCCCATGCAGCCAAATCTGAAGTTAGGAACACTTTTCAAACAAAGCAGTAACAAAATGGTAGTCTTTAGAGCTATTTCAAATGAGTATCTAGATTATCTCAGAATTCACGCACCCTATCATTATTTTCAATTCACTTCACTAACTATGCACTATACCTAAAGTATATCACGCAAAATCCCACGAAAATTAAATAATACGTAAGTTAACCAATGAAAAATAAGGACGACTACATGACAAACCAAAATCGTGCCAAACAGTCATTCATCTAGACTTAACGTGCTACCATCAGGTACTACAATCATCACTTAATGCCATAAAGATGTAATTTCAACTAGACATGATTCACTCATTCGATAATTTGCAAAATTACGCTTGCAAACCAAACTATTCCGCGAGTATCGTCGTATCCTAAAGAAACCGAACAAATCCATGGTCTACCAAATTTTATTTCGCGCAATATTCAATGTCAGTGAGAGCAAGAAGTTGACTGGTGAATAAATAATGTAATGAAAAGCGCTTCGCTACGCACAACCGGATTAATAAATCAAGTAATTTGATTTCGCGGAATCCCGAGCAGCTGCTACCGCGCTGGTGGCGGTTTTAAAGGAATTATTTACAGCTCTTTGCTGTGTTGTCAACAAATATAAATTATAGGGAATAGTAAAAGAAAGAAAATAAAAGAAATCATTCAACGCGTCTAAAGAAAAATCGTAAAGGAAAGTGTTTTCGCTTTCATGTCGAATAATGTTTTATAAAAAATCTCTTTAGTAACAATTACGTTGTTTTGAATTAAGCATAGCGAGAGAGAAAGAGACAGAATTAATAAGCACGCTCTGTGATTGTAGAATTATGGTTTTCTCCTCTTTGTTCTAAATTCGTTCTTAAGGAAGTGCGCATCTCTCTCTCTCGGTCTTTGATATCAATCCCTTACTGAAAATTCGTCTAAGAGATTTAACAAACTAAGGATTGGCAAAAAAGTTTTATCTCTTTACATAGTGACCATGAAACGTGGGATGGTAAATACACTAAGCTTGATGCTGCCAGAAGACATCTACAGGCGCTTGAGGACAGAATTTTAAACTCGAGGGTATTAGCTAACCAGAGTGTTGTTAGAAAATAGCTTACCACCATGCTATAGTTTCGTTACATTGTTTTTATTTTTTTTTTTTTACACGGAATAGGCTCAGTGCTTTGACCACAATCTCACCTGATGTTAAGTGACGATGTGGTCCAGAATGGTAAACACACTAAGCATAGAGGTACTGGTTCTCAAGTGATACTTTCAGAACACACCTATTGGTATTTGGCGAGAGGTTTTCAAACTTCAGGGTGGTAGCTACCCAGGCGGGCATCATTAGAAAACGCCCTACCACCATAATATGGTTTCCTCACGATTTTTTCTTTCACCGAAATCTCAGGCCGATTTTAGAGTTGGATAACTGAGGATTGAACCCGCGTCGCTTGATGCGGAATCTGGCCGCACCACCCGCTGCGTCATCATCGCTTCAATCTTCGTCTTCAGCTAAAGCTCAGGTTCAATATAGAATAAATGGATCAATGTATGAAACCTAACGCCGATGGATGCAGACATCGACGACAAATTTATCCATCCATTTAATCCATCAATTACCAGAGCAAAAATAATAAACTTCATTATTGGCAGTATGGATTAAATCCTTTGTCTGTCCTACTGGACTACTACTGAAAAAGATAAATGACAATGACAAGCTAAAAACAACCATAGATAAGTAGACTTCACCAGTATAGACATTTTATTATTTTATCAAACAAATGAGTCGCTATACACGACCTAATTGATTAACGTCAAACCTAAATTAAAAATGGCGATCGGATAAAGTAGATTTCATTGTTATGAAAAATAATTTTTTGTTCGAATATTAAAATTTTTATTAAAATGGGTATCGAATATATTTTAATTTTTAATCGAGCGTTCTAACAAAATTATTATTCATAACAATGAAAGCCACTCTAATTCATTATAAAACCTGTCATATTGTAGGAATTGATGTGTTAGGTTAGTAAGCAGATGGATGAGAAACGACAGTTTGCAGCAGAAATGCAAATGTTGAGGTGGATGAATAGGTAGAATCAGGAAAGAGTATATCAGAGGGAGTTTAAATGTTACATCATTCCTAAGAAAACTAAAAGAGTAAAATTTATCTTGGTATGGATGATCATGAAAAGAGAAAAAATAATTGTAACAAAAAAAAAAAAGTTATGAATATGTAGAGGTATGGAAAAGGAAACGACGGCCAAAGAAAAAATCTATGGAGTATGTGAGGGAAGATTTGTAAGCAAAAGGGGTGATGGATGGTAAATACACTAACCTTGATGCTGCCAGAAGACAGGCGCTTGAGGACAGAATTTTAAACTCGAGGGTAGTAGCTAACAAGAGTGTTTTTAGAAAATGGCTTACCCCCATGCTATGGTTACATCACATTGTTTTTATTTCCTTTTTTTATGATAGAGATGGATCGAAGGAAGAAAATATATTGTGCCGATCAGAAATATTTTAGGAAGAGAATGATAATGCTATAAATATGGAATATAGCATAAACAAAAACGGGCTCTCGCAATTGAGTGTCAGTTTATAATCGACAATCGATAGCGGGTCGGTACAAGTTCCATGGTAATTTATCATTCTGTAACGCGACAGACTTGTGTCTGGTGATTAGATGTCCCGTAATGACGTTACTGTGGGTGGTCGTGTTAATATATTCAAACATAATAATATGTACACTTAAATTTGAGTATGACCAAAATGTAGAGGATTTCATATAGCCTTTTAAAATAAAATATATACTTTACATTGGCCTGGGGTGTTTTTTCTCAAGTTGAAAGCTGGCGCTAAATATCTATGGGTGCGTTCCTGTAGTAAAAATCACTTTATCGTGTTTATCATCCTAGACCACATCGTCGATAACATCAGGTTATTCAATGCTCTGTGCTTATCTAGGTATATCTATACAGGTAAAAATTCAAAATAGATTCCCGCGTTTGCATGATTATTGGCTAGTTCCTCTTAAAGCACAAAATGGATTTTATTACGGATTTTTTACCCAAATTACAAATTAGGATCTAACTAATGAACTCAATAAAAATGGCTATGTGGTTAATTTATACGCGGTAGAAGTAGGAGCGAGAGGTATACCAGCAAAATTTCTCTATAACCTTCTGAAGGACCTTGGCCTGTTGAGAACTGCAGTAAGTTCTATTTTAGAACTAGTATCAAAGGCTGCACTAACAGGTTCCTACCAAATTTGGCTAGGCAGGGCGGGAAACTCGAGCAGTGAAGGTGAGCGTTGATGCGCATCTCAAAGGGGGCCTCCTTAAACCTATACCTAGGTCGCAAGTCCTGGAAACTGCTCTGAGTTTCTCCCTCTGCCACACGATGGACCCGGCACCCGCACGGTGAATCCATGGAATGCTAAGAAGTTTGTCTCTTATAGTCAAATTCAAATATGTGTGTATGTGTGAATACAATAAATCAATCTTTCAAGGCTTATGTATGTTAAACTTTAAAAGATACTTAAAATTATGTACGGAAGATGAGGTTCTTCCAAAAGAGAAAACTTTGCAATAACATGTCTCTATCTCCTACGATTGATTAACAGTAACACCGTTTCTCTCTGGACTTAATTATTTAATAAACGCGAGTGAAGTCGCGCGCAGAAGTTATACTATTAAAAAAAAGGAAACACGATAACGTAAGTTCATATAGCGTCACGCGGCGCACGTAATATGCGTATAAAACGGACACAAAAAAAAAAACGGATACCGTCAAAAAAGACCGGAAAGCCGCCGGACCGGACCGAGTCGCGTCCACCGGACCATAAATGTTGGTACAGAACGTGCGCTCGCATACTACACTATATTAAAACGGTTATTTTTGCACGATTTTTACGGACGCATTTTATTTCGATATCAAAATTGTATTTTAGTAGATTAACAAACAAAAAAAAAAAACTCGAGCGGGTCATCGAATCTAACTTGCACGTATTGATTGAATTAAATCACTAATTATATGTTCATATGCATCTATTTGAAATATAATGTATTTTGCTTAGTCAATTGCATAAAAAATAGTGCCGTTTTTTTTTCAAAACTTCTAACAATTACAAACAAATTTACAAATTTCTCACAATATATATTTGAATAATTATCTTAAAAGAGATTACCAAGATTGGAGAAACCTTCATCTCTGAATTAAAACTCAGAAGTTATAACTAATTATTTAGTCTTTACAACAAGTAATGTTTAATTTAAGATTCCCAAATTTAGTTTATCGCATGGCTGTTCGTGCTCGTAACTTCTTGTTAGTATGAACAGCAAGGGTCTATAGTTGCGTTGGTTAAGCAGGTTTAAGAAAAATCCATGACATAATCGTACGACGTTAGACGTATAAAGCAGGTGTTTCAATAAAGTCTCTAGGTCCGTGGAGGTTGAGAGCGTGGTTAACTTGAGAGCGTGGTTAGCTCGGTGGACTAAACCGCGTGTCTCATAGATGGTACGTCTTTAAGGTCGGAGGTTCGAACTACTAGGGGGTAATACATTTTTTCGACGCGGTGCTTGCGAAAACCACCCCCCGTGTCGCCCCCATCCCAAATGCAGCGGACGGCCCCGGGGGGTTTTAGTGGGTATTTCCGGGCGCTTCACATCCGGGTGAGTCCCACACTGGCGCGGAGCTCGTCACTCCGGGTCCCCTTATCTATTGTATTGGGGGACTTCGGTCTCACTAATACAATAGGTAAGGGTAGTACGTAAATGCATTTCCCCCCGTCAAAAAAAAAAAAAAGGTCCGTGGAGGTTAATATTTTCCACACCACGGTCCACGACCTTATAAGACTACTTACATCTTAATACTTATCTTCCCTAGTATAGTAATTTAATCTGTGCGTAGCCTACGCATTGTTCAAAATTGTTTTTTTTTTCATTTAATATTTGTGAAAGCTAATTAATAAATAAGCTTTCTGTATTAATTTTGGTTTTTAATGTTATCTGTTACTTTCCCTTCAAATGAAATAAAATAACTTTAGTATTTTCATCCAATCTCAAACAATTTGTTTTGTAAAGAAATATATAATAATGACGTCTTTGGGAGCTATTGGATATTTTTTACTTCCCTCTTCCTTAATTACGTAGGCGCAGTCCTAGGCGTAGGTAGAAGCGATGATGGAGCAGTGGATAGTGCGACCGAATTCCGTGTCAATGGACGCGGGTTCAAACCCACCTATCAAACTCTAAAATCAGCCTGAGTTTTCGGCGAAGCAAAACATCGTCAGGAAACCATAGCATGGTGGCAAGAAATTCTCTAACAATGCCCGCCAGGATAGTTACCACCATCAAGTTCGAAAACCTGTCGCCAAATAGCAATAGGTGTGTTCCAGCAGCACCACTTGAGAACCAGTATCTAGGATTAGTGTGTTTACCATCCTGAACCACATCGTCACTTAACATTAAGCTAGATTGTCGTCAAAGCACTGAGCCTATACCATGTAAAAAAACAGACATATTTATGAAAAAAAAAGAAAATTAATGAATAAATATTGATTACGTAATTACCATCAATCCCCCGTTCCCAATGTCATTTATTATTATTCGAAAAGGGGCTATGCAGGCTTAAACAGTCCTGTATCACTGCGACCTAGTCAGATCTATTGTGATCGCCCCTATATTGCTAAAGCTCACTGCCTAGACCTACAACCTGAATATACTGTAGTATCTTTTTGGCAGAGAGCGTCTGTACCTCCTCCGGGAGCAACACATGCTTACCCAGAATTCGGTTACGAATGGGTATTAATGGATCACATTCACACAACATGTGCTTTGGTGTATAATAATAATATGTCATTTAATGTAAGCAAAACATAGACCTGCCTCCCCCTCTATTCATGTACGCTACATAAAAATGGTACAATTAAAAAAATCGACCAATATGAGTTCGAAATATGAGACGAAGCAATATGGCACATGCTTATTAGAATATGTACAGTGATCTTCGATCTTACCTATTACCCTCACTAAATGTCTGATTGTAATGATAACTAAGTTAAGATATAAAATCAAATTTTTTTTCACGGGTAACCAAGAGAAAACTATGAACCTCTCTTTATGCAAAGTAAAGTACTTCAACTGAACGCTCTATAGAATTATACTAACATATTTCACACACCGGCCATCTTGCTTCTGACGTTAATGACTAACCGCGTTGAAATATAGTGGGCGAAAAAAATCTCTATCGTAATATTTTTCGTAACACGGGCTAATTTTAATGTTAGGAGGTCAAAATAAAACGTGCAATTGTTTTTTTTTATTGGAACGAAGTTCCTTATGGAGCGTTGCAGATGGGTACTAGCCGGCTAAAAACGTCCGTAACGTTAAAAAAAGCGTAAGATTTGTATTGTATATCATATGGTTATTGTAAATATAATTAAATTTCAGCAAAATAGATATCGGCTCCGTGACGCAATTGTTTAGCGCGTTCGGCTGTTAAACGAATGGTTGGTGGTTCGAACCCACACGGGGCGTAAGTTTTTTATTTTACTATCCATAAAATCTCATCTTTAATCTTTATTTTACACAAAATTTCTCTACATATAAATAGGCAATCATAAAACATTTCAGTACATTCGTCTACTCTGTTTGTTTTGAGCACCTTCCTGGCGTTTACGCCAGCTTTCCATTGTTTTCCTATTGTCCTTCTATTGTTTCATTTTTATGGGTACTCGACACATTAAATAACATATTTAGAAAAAGATTATTTTTACAAACCATAGTTTTTTGAATAACTTGACCTCGTACAAAAGCGTGCCAGCGCCCACGCCCGCGAAACCGCCGTTCCCGCCGCCGGGGACAGGCGGTTAACTTTGCTCCCGCACACACTCCGGGTCTCCCTCAGGTGGCGACCCAAGACATGTCTCGTTCCCCAACTGGGGAGGCTCTTGACGTCGCCGCTAGCGCGATACAGTGACACTGCCCATACATTGAGCATCACACGCACAACACTCCATACACAATCCTGCACATAATACGCAGGTACATAGGTCCTGTAAGGGACCTTTTTTTTATTATTATTAATAATAAAAAATGTAGGGTCAGCTAGGATACAACTCGCGAGAGAATTATGAAAACTCAGGTGACGGCCAAGCCGAGCTTCGTACCACTTTGGTAACCCTTGAGCTAGTCACCTTTTTGCGTCTGAGTGCCTTCAGCACTCGCCCCCAAAGTTCGGTGAAGCTGTAAAGGCCCTTCCGGTCAACAGCATTAGCTAGGTAAAAAAAAATCCCTTATACCCCATGATAATGCGTTGGGATAATTTTTGAAATAAAAAATCTTTCATATCAGCAAAAATAAACAAAACAAGAATCCCCACTAATTAATGCTTATTTAATAATACTTGAACAAGCATCCGCACATACACACTGAAGATATACGGTATATCAAGGCAATTTTCTATCGCCTTATCTAAAGAACGGTATACAGAGTTACAGCCTGGTATCCAAACTTTAATTTACTCCGAGATTGATACGAGAAATAAGATTATTTGGCTATAAGAAATGTCAATACAATCGACTGTGACTGTCACACGCCCTTGAGTTTTATTACCTCCGGTGCGTCGTAAAAGTGTTATAGCATAAAATGTTCTGCTGCCTTTAATATTCCGTATGCGTAAGAAGAAAACGTTATGAACAGTAATGTAGGTCGAGGAACAAAAAATCGTACCTAACCTAAAATCTTTTGAGTGTTATTTTGGCAACTTTTCATACATTTTTTTTATGTGATAGGACTTTGTATTGTACTAAATACGTGTCAACGTCTAATAGTATAAATATCAAAAAAGAACTCTTTTTTAGTGTTTTTTTGTATAACGCAATTACATACTTTTCATTGCGTAAAAAAATTTCATTTCAATTTAATCAGGAAAATAGAATTTCTGGTGTGAAACATCTAGTGGGGCGTACGTCGGCATATATATAAAGGGACTAGTATGCCGTGATGCCATGATATTTCATATCTGCCTGGCGTTCTGTGACAATCAACTTCTTTGCGCGCGATGATATAAAATGTTCAGGTCGCATCACGCGGGGGAGGGTGCTCAGGGAGGGGGGTGAGAGGAGACACTCTCTACCCACTCCCGGATGTGTGTAGGAATGGCATCTCTTGGCGGCCACTGGAGCATTCGCGGTGCATGCACTAGTCCGATCCCGTGTTTGCTCCAACTAGGTGGCGGGAGGTACCGGGGGGTTTAGTGGGTAGTGGTCAACGGCGCTTCTCGCCGCGAGTCCCACACTAATCCTGTGTGACAGCCCCTTGCACTTACGTGCGAGAGACTGTGACACATCTTCAGACGCGTTTCAGTCAGTCCTGGAAGGGTACGTCCCTATCAGGTCTGACTGGAGAGCAAGTGCGTAAATACATTCCCCTCGTAAAAAAAAAAAACAAAGGTCGCATCACGCGATGATAATAATGTGATCGCCAGACTATTAAGTGTCACGACTTTAAATATTAACGGATCGATGCGAAAGTTCGTAGTCAAAAAGAAAGAGTCAAGAATAAAAAGCAGTCTGTACTCTTTGACTATAGATTTTCTTCTTCTTTGTTATATTCGTTCTTCAGGATCGAGCTCGAGACTACACTATATATTACAAAGTGGACATACATATTGTTTATCTCCTTCCCGGTTTCCGATATCATATCCCTTACTAATAATTTGTCTCAAGTTTTAAATAATAATATTGCAGTGTGTTTCCGGCTAATAATAGTACCAGTAGTGGGTATCGTAAAAGGCTACTAAGGGATAAACCTGGGGATGAGCAACAGCATCCTCTGAGTACCACAAACACCTACTGCGATCACCAACCCACTTGCCAAGCATGGCGATTATGGCAATTACCCCCCATATACACTCAAAGTTACCCGAAGGGCAATGAAGAGAACTATGCTCGGAGTTTTCTTGCGTGATCGAATAAGAAATGAGGACATCCGCAGAAGAACCAAAGTAAACGACATTGCCCGAAGTAATGTCAAACATTGCTTGTAGAACCGATGCCCGATGGGGAAAACGTAGAGTGCGTGGACCGATAACCTCGTGAAGGTCGCGGGATTCCGCTAGATGCGGATGGCCTAAGTCTGCTCACTGTGGAGATCTTTGGGCGAGACCTATGTTCAACGTCTTTCGGTTAAATAGATGGATGGATTGATAAAGAATTCTTACTTCTGATACGTTTAATCTGGTAAACGCGTTCTTTTTTATTCACATATTTGGTAATAAATATATTTCTTGTTATGATAAATCTGCTCAATGTAATAAAAGGTACATTATGTTTATAAACATTTATAACATGACAATAATTTACGGTAGACTACATTTCATGGTCGACTGCTACACTCTACATTTGTACAAATTCACAAACTCACACGGGAACCGATCGTATTATTCTATTCGAATAAATATATTTTCACAGATATATGAACTGAATAAATCATATTATCACAAACTATAGGTATGTTTCTAAGGTTCTAAGATTTTATGTGAATGATTCGTAGAGGTAACGAAGTAACTGAGTTTGCGTCACCTGGGACCCAGTTTTATAGAATAAACCTTGACATCTGACTTCATGTTAAAAAAGTGTCTATTGGAGGGATTTTGTACAAGGGAAAAAGAATATTTTATGAAAACTATATTTTCCACGACTCCCCAGAAATTCTCGTCCTTTATTGGATCATCCGCTGCTGAAGGGTCAACATATTCCCTAACATTTACAAACATTCCCCAACACCCCCCCACCCCTCTTCTCTTAATAATTTCTATGTTGTTAGGAATTAAGAATTAGATATAAGTATTCGCAGACTTCCGGCAGAGGTTTAGGGGCTCTCTCCTGTCCTTGTCATGTAATTGTGTCGTTGAACCTCTGTAGCAATTTCAGCGAATTTCAGCAGATAGGATCACTTAAAAATGGTTTTTATTGGTTTCGTATACATATGTTTGTGCGTTTGTGTGTGTATTTCATTTATGTATAATTTGGTATCTTTACAACAATGTATGTTGTGGTCCCCTGTCATCAGAGGATTTTTTATCACATTTTTTTTGTAAATTTAGTTTAAGATAATGATTCACCCAGTTGGGAACCCAATTTTAAATCTATTCTATACTAATAAATAAAATTCAGGTGACTGTTTGTAATTTAAAAATGATTTTTTTTTACTAAATAAATATGAATGTATTTAAGATACCTATAACAAAAATACAATTTTAATTTTATTGTCTGTCTGTTTGTTACGGATAATCTCCGGAAAGGCTTAACCGATTTTGACGAGACTATTTTGGTAGATAGTTGAAATTACTTCACGTAACTTAGAGTACTTTAAGTTTTCGAAAGTAATTAGGATTCTGCAAAAAAAAAATTAAGACTCATAAAACTTTGAACAAAATCTGATTCAACGCAAAGTTTTACGAGCAAGTAAATAAATATTCGGATTCATTTCACGTTCGACGGTACATGAAGCTTTTTAACTTACTATTTGAGAACAGTCCTTCATGAGATATCTAATGAGAATAAATGATACACTACAATGACCATATAGATATAGATTAACGTGGATAGTAAATTTTCCCCTTATTTCATAATATACAAATAAGAAAGTAGAAGCCAGGAAACTTAATACATTTCAGTTTTATATACATATGAGCAGGTCAATGAATAAATCTGTTCGAAATGTGATAGAAACGTATGAATAATTTACAAACTAAATGACAAACTAATACCTAAAAAAAATATCAGTCTTGCTGACTATTGGAAGGTTCATTTATATTTATTTATTTTACTGATATCTTAACTTTGCCCTCCCAATACATCTTCGATAACTTAATGCATATTCGTAAAAATTTAGACAAGTTAGATCTAGTGAATGATCGTCATAATTTTAATATTAGAAGTGAAGACAAGTTGGCCGGAACCACGCTTTAGGTTAAGTAAGTGTAATAAAAGCTTTATAGGTAAGAGTATTCGGTTTTACAATAAGATCCCAAGTAACATTACCGATTTACCTGACAATAAGTTCAAGTATTATGTCAAGCAAGTTTTAATCTCAAAAGGTTATTACAGGGTGGATCATTACTTGAACGATAGTGATGTCTGGAAATAACCCACATCTCTGTGCTTCCACTAAAAACTACTACGATTTGTATAGTTTTTTATATGACAAAAAAAAATATGATATATATTATATTTATGAAAAAAAAAGAACCAGATCGAGTTACTTGCCGGCTCTTCTCGACTGGGTTGTTTTCCGAACCCGTGGTAGTGTTTTAGACGTTCATAAGCGCCTTCTTAGGGCCTAAATTGAATAAATAAATTTTGATTTTATTTTATCAAAATTATGCCGGTCGCAAACTAGATATCACTGCGAGGTTACAAAACTAAATATGCCTCAAGACATGGCCCGGATATAATTATCTATTTTGTTATTATCTGCATCATATTTATTAAATATTCTATGGTGTATTGAAAGAGAATGTGCTGCTGGATATTTTAAAAAAATTTAAAAGTGTGTTAGGTTGAAACAAATATAGAGACTTATTTTTTCGTCTAAATCAGAACTATTCGAAACCTTCGAAAGGTATACTACTAATGTCACATTAAACCAAATAGATAACTAAATTGTATTTCATTACCTCTATGAAAACGTCATAAAAACACATTATCAAAAACATAACCGGAATGACAAATGGAGTGTAATGATTTAACGTTTACCTTTATATATTTCATTATAAATGAGATGTAATTTACTTGATCGATTGCTCCAGTATGGACGGCGGTCGTTTAGACCCAAACCCAACTCATATATTATTCACCGGACTGATAAAATTTGACCTGATGCTTACTTATGTGGATTTCTTATCTATATATATTGCCAACCTTGCCACTTATCACATATCGGCAACATTACTTGTGAGTCAGTTTTCTTAAGTTTAGCTTGTTTACCATATTGCACCGCATCGTCAGTCAACATCAAGTTAGATTATAGTCAGAGCGCACGGGGCTAATAGTATAAACATGACAGTTAGGTTATTAATTTTTAGGTTGTGTTTAACCCTTTCAGGACCATAAGATATCGGAGAGTAAATATTACTATACAATTGTTTATTTTTTTAAACGTAGAGTATATATGAAAATGCGTAAATACATTCCTCCACTTAAAAAGAGGTGTAAACGTTAGAAACTATAGCTTATTTAGAATTTTGTGGGGAAATTTTAAAGTCAAATAATATTATAATTGAATATACAGTCACCAATATTCCACTGGGGAAAAATGTTTCCCTTGGTCGTGAAAGGTTTAAGGGAAGAATCTGTGGGATTCCATTCTAATTGCACTGAATCTGTGGGGGGAGGTGGAGACAGTGGGAGTGTACTAAAGTATATCTCGGAAGTGTCGAAGCCCGGCCGTAGAGCTGGGTAGTTCGCTGAGGTTAACTTAATCTTTGTTACATAGGGATACCTTTGCAGTGGAGGATTTAGACTCCATGCCGCATTAGCCCCGTGTGCTATGCCGCCTTAAACTCTATTTGTTATGACACTCTAAACCTTGTTTGATATGACGCCTATTTTTAATTTTACGGAAATAATTACCACAATTAAAGTATCGAATCATCAAATATCCAAATATTATATGTAAAATTAAGAGTTTTCTTAATTAGCTCTTTAATTTTATTTTTTTATTTCGTTTCTGAACTCTTCCATATATTTGTATCATATATTTTACATTATCATAAGATTGACCATGGCAATTCGTTATATTATTAGATAAATAAGGGTAATTACTATTTATCCATGAAAAATTGTCAAAACACCAACAAATGAAATAGTAAATTCTAGATTTAAAAAATTAGGTAAATTATACTGGATTATTTATACATTCAAATCAAAACTAAATTAATTCTATTTTTGATTTGTCTTTACATTTTTTTCGATTATAAAATGTTGCCACCCCAAGCATGATGCCGAACTACCGTACGATTTCTAAACTGTGACTCCAAAAATATTTGTTGTAATCAAACGTCGAAGTAAAATTATGTATTGCGTTAATAAATATTATATACGTGTAACACTTTTGCGAAATTATGATGATTTCAAATAATTACAAAAAAATGTTATTCATCTCCATTTTTTACTGCCATTAAAATAAACGTTTCAATTTAACTTAGAGGTAAAAACAATTATAATACACTTTCTATAAATAAATTTAGTATATGATTAAACAATAGATAAGAAAAAAATAATGTTATCAGATGTTTTTCATTTGCATGACCCTGCTGTGACATCTTTATCATTGTATGCTTATCTGTTATTACTTTATTCAGTTAATTGCAAGTTATATAACAACGTTTGTTTTGATATCTCCAACTCATATTTCAAACATAAGATAACATAAGGTCACGCCTGTTATCCCCGAAGGGTTAGGCAGAGGTGAAATAGCGAACCTACCCCACCCACATTTCGCCGAGCTTAGTTCCGTCCCAGATGTGCCAGGTGGCGAGCCTGCCGCCATATCAGGCACAAATTCTAGACTCCGGGATGATACTGAGTAGAAAAAAAACCCAACCTCTCTTGATCCGACCCGGGGATCGAACCCGAGACCTCAAAGCGACAGTCGTGCCGTAATACAACAGCGCCACCGAGTTATATTTTAAAAGCAATAAGTAAATGTCTACGTAGCTATTTTTATTTATTCGAGTTTTGCAAAATGACTGCACTTAATTAACTGTAGGAATCCTACACTAATTTAGTTAATTTTCATTATTTTAATGGCAACACTAAATTATTGCTGGTAACACAAACTTTCTCTTACTGTGACCATTGCTCTACGTGGAATATCGTGTCCTTTCAATAACTAACTAAACCGTGTGTTTTATAATTTATCACTCACGCAGCACTTTAGAACCCTGAAGAACATAAAATACATACAGTCATCAACTGCCTACAACACTAACTTAAAAAAAAAAACAATTGAAGAACGATGACGGCCGTCGATAAATGAGTATCTATTGCTAGTCGCTATCATACTGGAGGTATATTTACCACGACTAAAGCCTCCGGGTAAGTCTGAATGTAAAAAAACTTATCCTGGAATATAAAGCGCCTTTACCTAGTACAATGATAGGCTTTTCAAGCTGGACACGAAATCACTACCACTATTTTGATAATAATGCCTTGTAGAATTTATTTTTGAGGTACACATAATTATATCTCAGAAAGGTAAGGTAGCAATTAATTCCAAAAATTTGAAATACATTTCAATATACTTTTAATGAGAAAATAAAGGAGAATAACTTAAACATACAATATAAATAACAATGATGCCAGTTAAAAAAAGTGCATTTCAAGTTACCACCTTTTTCACTTTAAAATGATTTCTTAATTTAAGAATTATCTTATATTCTAAGGCATCACGAACAGATCGAAGACTTTCAGAAAGAAAGACCAGATCATGAAAGCGGTCATCAAAGTAGAAGAAGCGATAGACGTGTGTCAGGATCGTAGCAGGTGGAAGGATGTAGTCTCTGCCTACCTTTTTATTTATTTATGTATTTTAAATTTACCTGCATTCTATAACATACGAAGATTTAAAAAAAACAATTTTATAAAAATAAATATACATACATACATACATATCATCACGCCTTTCTCCTATGGGGGTAGGCAGAGATTACGTCCTTCCACTTGCTACGATCTTGGCATACCTCTTTCGCTTCCTCTACTTTCATGAGCGCTTTCATACATGCTCGTCGGTTATGGGTACTTTTTACCTGGCCTTTATTTAAGACATGATTGATTTGATCTAGATACATTCGCCTAGGTCGACCCTTACCGACTTGCCCATTCACCCTCGCCTTATAAATTAATTTCGTTAATCTTCTCTCATCCATCCTCTCTACATGCCCAAACCAACTAAGCATACCTTTCTCTATTTTGGTCACCACATCCTCTACCACACCACAGCGTTCCCTTATCATACTATTCCTGACTTTACTATTATAAAAATAAATATCGTACACTAAAATCTTTCAATGAGGATTGAGACCAACTCGATCATAAAATCGATCGTGTACTTTCTACAAAAGTCACCCTTGTGCAAAAATTTTCTGTTTAAGAAGTCAGTTAAAAAGAACAATTTATGAAGTCGTTATAATAATGTCAGAAAGTTTTTTTTTTAATAAATAAGAGAGTTATTTGTTGTTGTCCCATAAAATTACAATATAATAAATATATGGAATTTTTTACCTACTCACCGAGCGTATTTAAGATTTCTCTATCAAATTCTCTTACAAGATAAACGTACTTCTGAATAGGTTAATATAGTTTCACAGTATATTTAGCGATCCAGAAATTTTCCTCTAAGCAAATTGGATTACCCGAGCCTCCTTACAATGGTTCAGGGAAACACGGCGCCTTTGTAATCGTCTCGGACCCATCCAGACCTCGTTTGAGGGAACTCTTTACGGCTACCTGTCTCGAATAAACATTCTAAACCGCATCCGGGTATGTTAAATATTCATAAGGCCGGGATATCATTTTTCTTGATGCGATGGAAAAAAAAAACAGCGTGTAGGTAAAAGGACAACAATACATGTTTACAAAGGACACGGTGAATATTTGTTCAAATCAGTTTTTCGTTGGCAAACAAAATATTGATAAGAAATTTATATCTAAGTTTATTATTGATGGCTTTAGTTGACATAAAACTGAATTTTGGATATATAACGACTTCGTAGGTTTATACTATTTTATCAATTTACTGGATTTCTGTTCATTTTGATAAAAAAAAAAAAAACAGTAATTAATTCTTCTTTTTTACTTTCAAAACAACATCCAAAGTGTGTATGTTTAAATAACTCGCTTTTGTTTTTTTTTTTTTATACGGTAGACATTTCTCAGGGAAATTGAATAATAGTCACTAAACCTGATCTTAGTCAGGTCTACCTCAAGCTTATTAAATTATTGTATCATCGTTCCTTGATTACTATATAAAAACTTCAATTTCAGTCTGGGTCTAATGCCCTCAGCCTTCTGAGTACCTTCCCGTCTGGCGGCGAGCTGGACGCCATTCATTTTTATAGTTTTTTTTTTTTTTTGTCAAAGTAATAATTAGGTACGTTGAATTAGTTTTGTGTTATTTAGTTATTTCAATAAACTAGTTTTTTTAATGTGTTAGTCATTCTAGAAATTAGAACGCTATTAATAAATAGATAAAAAATCAATCATTAAATGTACATTTATTTCAGTCAACTTTGTGAAATTTACTCAAAAATTAATTACGAAAATGAAATAAATTAATAAAAAAACATTAATAAATAAAAAAGGTCAAGCTAATATAAAGAGAGTAAAATGATTATTTATCCACAGATACAGTAATCATACCCACTTGATAAAGCACATGACCGTATGCAACTTGGAATTGAAATTTTTCCACTCTGGTGATTAATTCTCATACCAATAATAACGTGTAGAATATGATTTAATAAATCAGTTACTTAAAAGTGCCTTTAGAAATCACTTAATATTTAAACAAAACCACTAAAAACTGGAGCTCACCTTCTACTATTTTTTGTAAATAATTGATAGTTTTTAAATGGATGGTATTATTTTTAGCGTGCCAGATTATTTCTTAATTTTACTCAAAAGCGTGATTAAGGTCAAGCTTCAGGCTTTACCTCGTTAAAATATAAACGTGGAGCTTTATGGATATTATGAACTCTATGATGATCTATTTTTTGAGATTAAACCTATCCAATATGATTCATAAATAACATAAACTTTATACACATAAATACATATTCATGGTTCAGATGATATAATGTGAAATGAAAAATCTAAATACTATTTAACAAGGGTTTTATTGAAAACTAGCTTCGTGCCCGCGGCTCCGTCCGCGTTTTATATATTCTTCACGCGTAATATAATTCTTAAATACTCATTGGAAAATAATGTTTTCTTGGTGCTGCTCACTGAATTTTAGTTGTTTAGGTTTTTTTTTCACAAGTAACCATAATTATTTTCAGACAGACGGACGGACAGAACATTCAAAATTATGTTTTTGGTATAGGTACTGTATATATTAATATGTATGTAGGCAGTAAAAAGTTGTTATTTTGATAATACAAAAAGACAATTCAATTTTATTTTTTTTATACGAGACCCTAAGTTTTGTTTAGTACTAAGATGAAGTAAATATATTTTCTCATAAATTCAGGCACTTGCCCGTAAAACTGTCTACCGAATCGGATTTTATTCAATTTTTTATGTGTTTTGATTTTTTTATGCGAAACCCTAATTATTAAAAAAAATTAAAAGTAACACCTAAGTTACTCGGAGTAACATCAGCTATTGACCAAAAACGTCCCGTCAAAATCCGTCCAGCCGTTCCGGAGATTACACGGAAAAAAACAACAGACAGGCAAAGATTTTAAAAATTGCGTTTTTGGTGAGGGTATCGTGTATACATTCATATCTATTTAGTGAAAAAAAAAAATGTTTGACATTACAAACAGACACTTCAATTTTATTTATTATTATAGATATAAATTTTACAAATACCTATTATACAATTCAAACCTTTTTTTAAACCAATCTCGCCAATTTGACTGGACTTCATATGATGATCTTAAAATACTCACTAAACCCAGAACGCTACACACGTCGAGTCATAATGACGAATATTTCACAAGTGTATAGTGGTCGCCCTTAATTCTCCTATCACCCGGTACCTGTTAGATTTACCCGATACCAAAACGCGACTCGCCAAAACAAGTTACTATGACAGTTTTCCATCATGTGCGTGGTGGACGGAAGCCCTACTACCTCATAACTTAACATTTATTGCCACTGAGGATTAATGCATCAGATTTATACGATTTATTTCGTAACCCTTGCTAAACTTAGTAAAGATCTTATTAGATTTTATCGCAAAACTGATTACTTAACTTACACCAATCTTGTTATCAAGAATCCGATATCAAAGTTCGGAGGATTAATTTATAATATTAATATCCTTGACTTGATAGGACATCGTTTACATCTACATCCCTATAGATTTTAAAATTGGTAATGTGAATTGCCGACATTGTCCGAAGAATTGCTAAACTTAAGTGGGAGTGGGCTGAGCACATCGCTCGTAGAACCGATGCCCGATGGGGCCACCGGGTTTGACGAATGAGTACCACGCATAGGGAGACGTAGCGTGGGTAGGCCCCCTACCATAAAATGAACCAACAACCTGATGAAGGTCGCGGAAATCCGCTGGATGCGGATGGCGCACGACCGGTCGTCGTGGAGATATTTGGGGAAAATCTATGTCCAGCAGTGGACGTCTTTGGAATGTTGTAATGTAAGATTTGTAGTATTAGTTTATAATTTTAAATAATCAATTAGTAATGCAACAGGCTAACATTTAGCAGATATCCTATTAAGAGGGCATGCGGTCGGAAAAAACTAGGCATTTCAGAAATCTATTGCTATCACGTTGCGTTCCAATGAAAGAGCGTAGTACCTATCTTGTTTCCTCCTCCAAAACTGAACCGATTTTTAATTTTGGGCATGGTGGTGGTGGATTATTACGTAATTTTTTTTTTGCCGTAATGCTTTTATCCGGGAAGGAAACAGGGGACTACGTTTGTATGGAATAAATGCCGCTAGGATATCCTCTTAAATTAAGACATCCATAAACCCAACCAATCAATACCAATCAATTTATGTTTTCGACGGTTATATTTACATAATAAGCAACTTTTAAGTAACGCATATCGTCATTCACAGCATTGCCATTTTGTCAGGACATGAAAATAAAATTTCGCCTTTGCCTTCATTTTATAAGTAATGTAATCAAAACAAAAAAGTTTATTAAACCTACGATAAACGTGAAAAATCAGTGTAAAACAAAAAAAGTTGTATATCGTTAAAACTGCTCACTTGTTCGCACACGTGATTTATAGATGGCGGGCGGGCGGTATCGTACACATGGGTAGCGGAAGCGCGCCCCTTCCGGTGCACGGCCGGATGTTGCCCGAAAGTCCGAAACAAACGTATCGAGGCCTGTTAATCGGGAGCTAGAACTGGATGCTGATAAGCAAAACAGTGTCAACCCTCAAAAATAAAAAATAAAAAGCGAGATTTTGTTATCAAACGTAAGATCACATAACAACATATACATTTTACAATATATATATATACATATATTTCATCCTAACACGTTACGTATACATTAATTATTTCATTATATCTCTCGGTCTATACAAATAAATATAAAAATTAAAAAAATAAAAGTTCTGTTTGTAATATTCAAAGTAACAAATTTTTATTTAATCCCAATGAATATATTTACGTTATATATATACTAAAACACATTTTTTAAATTGTTTGTTCCGACTAATTTCCAGAACGGCTGGACCATTTTAGACGGGAGTTTCTTTCAAGCGTCAACCTGTCAAGTGTTTCAATTTGTGAAAAATATCCTTGCTTTCTCTCAGTAAAATAAAATAGATAAATAATTAGGCTTCCGTGTAAAGTACTCATGAAATTTGTGAACAAAATACAATTCAATGGGCAGTTTTACACGAGCGAAGCCGCGGGCACACAGCTGGCGTTTTAAATAGACCAGCAGCAAATGATTCCTCAATGACTGCCAATATAAAAAAAAAATTAATAATAGTAATTACTTAGGTTGACACTGTATTGCTTATTAGCGTCCAAATAAGATTCGGGATGTGGGGTATGAAGATTGGCGGGTTTATCCTGTGAGCTATGTACGTATTGTTTATAACTACAATTATGGACTCAATAGAATGGAATAGTGCTTGATAACATATGCCTAAATTTAAAATATTCTCGCTATTCATAAAGGAATTTGTACATTGAATGGAGATAGAAAATTTAACACTAAGCCATTGGTATGCACTAGATGCTTCTCTTTAAATTACTAGATTTAATTGTAGTCAAATTCTAGCGTAAGCCAATAGGAATTGAGGTCGCGTTTGCCGACTCAAAGTGGAATTACGCTACCATAAATATTGTAACTTCAAATGCGCATCTCGATTCTGAAAACTTAGCTAAACGTTGCTCAAAATTTGATAATGTCGGACGAACAATAACAAAAAATGTATATTTTAACGAAGACACAATGCCGAGTCATATTCTTTATGTATATGTTATTTCATACATCAAAGTAAAATTATCTTGCATAGTTCACTCGAATTATTATATCATTCACAGTAAGACTGACATATGCAAAAGTTTGTATATTCTACTGCCACCGCCTTGAGAATTATATGAACATGTTTTATGATCTTTGTTTAGAGACGAACCTAGTAACCGAGTTATTTATAAACATAATAGAACTAACGTGTAAATAAAAATAATATTTTTACAACTTGATATATTTAACTTCTACGATTTAGGTTATGTAATTTATTTATTATTCGGCCAATAGAACAGGCTATAAAACATTTATTTATCCAACTATTACTATTGCCTACTACTACTGCCTATTCTGAAGTATAAACTTGTATCAACACCCTAGCAAGACGATGACAATCCTTCTAGAATGCTCCATGGAATTTTTGTGGCACCTCAGAATAAACGTTCCGTGCCATTCATTTAAATGCACTTCACGTGTACACAACGACCATACTACATATTACGCAAAATATAACCAAAATCATACAATATAGGGTCCGATAACACAAATTATTAAAATAGTTCTTGATAGGATAACAGCTACTATATGACAGAGTGAGGTGGCGTCAAAAACTCTTATTATATAAAAACTTAAATAGTTAAAACAAAAAGTATCAATGCAAAATAGTGGTTTTTTTACACGGTTGCTGATGCTTTGACCACAATCTCACCTGATGTTAAGTGATGATGTGGTTCAGGAACATACTAAGCCTAGAGTTACTGGTTTTCAAGTGATGCTGCCGGAACACACCTTTTTTTTTTTTTTTTTTTTTTTTTCGATGGTGCGAAATGCATTTACGCACTACCCTTACCTATTGTATTAGTGAGACCGAAGTCCCCCAATACAATAGGTAAGGGGGCACGGAGTGACGAGCTCCGCGCCAGTGTGGGACTCACCCGGACGTGAAGCGCCCGGAAATACCCACTAAAACCCCCCGGGGCCGTCCGCTGCATTTGGGATGGGAGCGACACGGGGTGGCTTTCGCATGCCGGAACACACCTACATGGTATTTGGCGACAGGTTTTCAAACTTGAGGGTGGTAGCTTCCCAGGCGGGCAATATTAGACAATGCCGTACCACCATGCTATGGTTTCCTCATGATGTTTTCTTTCACCGAAAGCTCAGGCCGATTTTAGAGTCAGATAAAAGATCGAACCGATTGTCCCATCATCGCTTCAACTGATTAGTGCTAAGTCCTTGATAACTTCATCACTTGACAGCTTTATGGTTTCGTAAGGATACGAATTACAAATTGATCTGTTTCCTACATACACAAACTGATAGGTGGGTATCGAACCCATCCGTCCACACAGCGCTTCCAACTAATCAAAAAAAATATCAAGGAAAAATTAAAATAATAAAGAACACTACTTCAAAAGTTTCAGATAACTTCCATTACGTCATTGCTTATTACAAATATGGTTTCAGATATTGGTAACGGGTATGAATCTTGCTGGTAACAAAACTCAGTAACAAAGTTTAATAACCATGCGGTTGGTTTATGATTTCACAGAGTAAGTTTCTAGTTATTACACGCGTATAACTACTTCACAAATCACAAATAGAGTAATATATATCGTAGATACATAGTGTTGCCAAAAGAAATTTGATCACCGAACAATTAAGTATTGTGAGTTTACTAGTTTCATAAACACCTATATTCATTTTTTTTTTTAAATAATTTGTAGAATATTCCGATTTTTATTTAACTAATTTATATGGAACTAAATTGTTTCCGTTTCATATTAAGTAGTAAGAAAAGGTTATGTTTTTATATATACAAATTTACACCCATTTCTTTTTTGTTATTGTAATTGATAGATTTATATTACAAAGAATTAAAAAAAAAGCGTTAGCTTAATAGCGCTTTACAGCTATTTTATTAAATATCGTAAATATTTATAGAAAATCTTTACAGCACTAGGCACTGCATAATAAAAAAACAACTTTTATGAAACTGACGTTTGGCTCCTGTTCATTATTCATCTTTCGTATATTTTTGAAATCTCTTCAGCTGTGATTTTTGTTAAGTATTTCTCGGTTTTCTTGCACTTACTTGTTATAATTATTAAATCAATATATTTTTTCTCCTATGGCCACCCTTAAAGCCTTTGAATACATTCAACAGAATTACTATTAGTTTTCGGACAGGTTATTTTGTATTACGAGTGTTTTTTTTCTTTAAATAAAGAGGATGAATTAATTAAACGTGTAGTTCTCCTTTTGTGGCGATCCAAGATGTACTCCGTTCTTCAACCGAGAAAGCTGTTACATTCGCTTCCAGCGATACATTGCATATACTAGTAACATATGCAACACAGTGCACACTTTCACGCCAAACCCAATGTATAGTCTATAAGGAACATTTCTTTCGTTTTTCCAAATTGAATAAATTTAGCTAGGTTACAATCTACTGCGACGCGGTGCTTGCGAAAGCCACCCCGTGTCGCCCCCATCCCAAATGCAGCGGACGGCCCCGTGGGGTTTTGGTGGGTATTTCCGGGCGACTCTCGCCCGGGTGAGTCCCACACTGGCACGGAGCTCGTCACTCCGTGCCCCCTTATCTATTGTATTTGGGGGACTCTGATCTCACAAATACAATAGATAAGGGTAGTGCGTAAATGCATTTCCCCTCGTCAAAAAAAAAAAAAAAAAAGTTACAATCTACTGGAGTGAACATGATTCGCAAAGTCAGGAATAGAACGATAAGAGAACGCTGTGGTGTGTTACAGGATGTAGGGAGCAAGATAGAGAAAGGAATGGTTAGTTAGATCGGGCATGAGGAGAGGATAAAACACAGAAGATTTTACAAGATGAGGGTGACTGAGCTCATCAGTAAGAGTCGACTTAGGTGAACGTATCTCGACCAAATCAAGCACGTTTTAAATTAAGGTCAGGTGAAAAGTATCCAATAACCACGTACATGTATGGAAGTGCTAATGAAAGTAGAAGAAGCGAAAGAGGTGTGTCAAGATCGTAGCAAATAGACGGGCGTAGTCTCTGCTTATCCGCACGGGAGAATGCGTGATACTATATATGTGTTCTTATTACTCAATTGTAAAGAAGAAAGTATTTTACTATGAGCCTAGTGAATGAAGTATATGAACAGGAAATTGCTCAAACATTTTTCCAACCATCATTTGAGCAACAGGTTTACCATAGAAGTGTAAGAAACTCATTTCCATTACTTCTTTATTTCTTTTTTTATATTATCCAACTGAATTTACGTGAGGGTAGTACCATTGTGATGGCCTTGTTCTAGTTACCATTTTCCGCGTGAGTACCCTAAATCGTTACCATAAAGTTCGGTGAAGCATTCAAAGACTTTGACGTGAACAGGCTTAGTTAATTCAAAATAGAAAAAATAATCAAAGGACTGTAATATTTGAAAAAATACTTATTACTATTAAATTAATTTTGCTATATTTTTTCAACTTTTAAATTATCTGATCTTATGTTAGAGATATGGGTCAAAATCAGCCCTTGTTAATAAGCAAAATAAATAACGTGTAATATTTCTTGGTAAAAACAACAATACGGGAAGAGTAGATATTAAAAGAAAAACATTCCAAAAAGCAGTATAATAAACATTATTTCCAGGAACTGCCAAAAAGTTCAAAAATATACCAGGTCATGGTAGGCTAAACCTAACTAAGTGTTAACATGAAATCCTGACATCATTAATGATTGAATAATTTGAGACTAATACTCTTCATTTTAGACGTAAGTCTGAATTACTTCAGTTACCTGGCAACACTTTGACCGAGGTCGAAACTTGCCCTACCCTTGAGAAACTTACGTTTCAAGCCTGTATCGTGTGCTACGTACGGACGGATTAATTTACTTCTGATGGTAGTTTCAAAACTCCTGTTATAACTTGTACGGGTGATACAATAACTACATAATGTTAACGACATATATTCCGTAATAGGCGTTCAGATCTTCATCCATATCTCATTTACTAATACGTATATAATCTATATAACTCTTATTCTATGTGCGATGTCTAAGATTATTTTGCAAAATTATGTAAATAATACTCTAGTCCGGTTTTCTTCTATATTCAGTTTTATGTTGTTAAAAAAAATAGGTAGTCATGGGGACTACCTACCTACCTTTCAGAAGTGAAAACTCAATACTATGAAATAACTGTAATAGAATTTTATTTTAAATCCACTATAAAATACTATCAAAAAACTAGAAATTTATTTACCCCGCTGGTAAGATAATTTCCAAGCCACAATGAAATATTAATTGTATGTAAAAATTTCTATGCAATTATTATAATACCAATATTGGAAATATTCGAAAATAAATGCTAGTTTTTATTAGCCATTTATCTACATAACCTAGTTTAACGCAACACGTCACATTAGCATGTCGGTGACTCGAACCCATAAGTTTTGCCTCTATCAAATATCGTAAGACGCGTCTAAAGAAGTTTTCGCTTTAAAAATGATGTTTTTATTGCAAAATCTCCATAGGGAATATCAAATTTATCTATAAACATAGAGTAAGAACACCAAGAGTGATAGTTCCATACAAAAACTCGCTTAACATTAAAGTAAAAAAAAACTTGTGTAAGTAATATAGAGTTACGTATTCACCGGCACGTAACGAAAGACGTACGTGGCATTTTAAGGCCTACTTGAAATGGCTTCACTCCGCGTGTGACTACTGCCATTCTGAGTATTCATTAACAGAACTAGTTACCTATGAAAAAAATCGTACGGTACAGCTAGTGATCGATTATTTGGAAGTTAATATTTTAAAGAACAATAAAAAAAAATCATGGCGATACGCAATATACGATATTTGAACTATTAAGTATGTTCTCTACTTTAAATGATATGTAACGTTTTGTAGGTGTTTGAATAAATAATAGCCGCCTGTGAAAGTTCAGCTGTTAGGTCTAGACCTTTTCCCGAGGAAGGCATGGGCTTAATTGTTACGCCAATCTACATTGGTTATTTGAAATGTCAACAGTTTTTCTATTAAGGACACATTTATTGAAGTATTCATATTTCTATGGTATATTTACTTTACCGTTAACCAATAGTCTTATGAGTCTTATAAATTTGCATCAATTCCAATGGGAACTGTGTATTCAAGCTTGACTGTTGAACAAATATGATGATGGAGACTAAGATTCGACCACAACCATAGTTTTACCTAATGGTAACTATATAATTTATCCATTCTAAAGAGATTAAAATTAATTATATTTGACTATGATGGTTTTAAATGAAGCAAACGTAAAGGAGATTGCTCTAACATTTTTGCAATCAACATTCCAGCAACAGGTTTACCATCGAAGTCTAAACTAAGTTTACTTTGTGTAATTAATATATTTAATTAATGGTATGGGGATGTAAGATATGTTAATATTGTCCACCCTTTGATCTGTTATTATTTATTTGCAGACGCCTGAGGTAATTTTCATTTCGCAATTTTATTATGAACACTGTGGCCATGCGACAAAAGTCGACAATTCATTGTCGTTTTCGTGATTTCCATCATGATTAGTTCCCCCTTTTTGTTTGGAAACAGAGAACAGGACGATATTAGATATTTAGTATCATTCAGATTTCGTTTGTAATTTTATTAAAACCTGTTAAAAGTTAAGCTCTCTGTTTGAATAGTCCGAGTTTTATTTTACTACAGTTTTTTTTTTAGTTTTAATTTACACTAGTCTTCTATGCTAATAATGTTCCAACTCGTTTGATAATAATTAGTCGAGATTTATTACATACTAGCTGTGTACCCGCGGCTACGCCCGCGCTTAATAAATTCTTCACTGTGTTTTAATTTTTTAATACCTTTTTCTAAAAAAAAAAAAAATATAACTAAGATAAAGTAAAATATTTGATATTTCTCATAAATTATAACAATTGTCCGTAAACTGAGCATTGAATCGGATTTTATTCAAATTGTTATGAGTTTTTTTTTTACACGGAACTCCAATTATTAACCCAAAGCACCCTATGGTACCCGGAGTAACTTCAGCTATCTACCAAAAAAGTCCCTTCAAAATCGGTACAGCCGTTCCGGAGATTACCCATTACAAAAAGACAGACTGACAAACAAAAACTTTAAAAATTATATTTTTGGTACAGTTACCGTATACATAGTACATACATTCATATCTATTTAGTAAAAAAAAAATGACTTTACTAACAGACACATCAATTTTATTTATTATTAGCTGTGTCTCCGCGGCTCCGCCCTCGTTTCATATATTCGTCACTGAGAAATTTAAATAATCATTGAAAAATAATCGCATTTTATTCCCAAGTTTATGAGGTTTTACTTACACGGAACCGTAATAAGTCTAATTTTTTTTTTAAATCAAAGATATTTCTCACCCATTCAAACACCTGCCAGTAAAACCATGCATTGAATCTGATTTTATTCAGAACTTTTAAGGTCTATTTTTTTTACGTGGAACTATAATTATTTTTGAAAAATAAAGCTAGCCTACTTACACGGATTAACTTCAGCTAACTGTCAAAAAAGTTATGTCCAAATCGGTCAAGCCATTCGTAGGATTAACCAAAACAAACAGACAAAAATTTAAACATTGTAGTTATTGGTATAGGTCTAGGATAAACATTCATATGTAATTTAGTAAATAAAAGTTATTTTGACATTAGAAACAAACACTTCAATTTAATGTATTAGTATTGTTTAAGAAATTAAAACTCCCCCTCGAACTTTTTTATTCCAAGTTCAAATAACTATACTGTTAATTAATATTTTAACACTTGCTTAATATTTTTGTCTCATATTTGATTTATAAATCATCATCATTATAAATGGTCCTATATTATATTATAGTGAACAACAGAAATCTCTACTACGACAGTAAATTTATCCACCCTTTTATGAGCATATAAATGACTGACGTACCTATTCCATTTTCTCAACAAACGAGAGACTACAATTTGAGCAATTCCGGACATCTTCACAGTAATTGTAATATTTAGCCTCAGGTGGCTTGGCTTGGCTTTGTGTTGTAGTTGACGTAATAATGCCAAAGAAATTCTCAGAAACCATATTATTAATCGAGATAAGTGGAAATTAACTTAATTGATTTCTTTAACATTCAATTTTTATAAATTACTAAAAAAAGTAAATATTATTATTATTTTTCCCAAAATTGAGCTGATAAATTGAATGTCACAAATATGCACAATATAAAAAGTTTTTAACTGGAGCTACTATAACAATAAAAGTACCTGTAAAAAAATTGATTATAAGTGATTGATAAGAATGGTAGAAACGCAAAAAAATCTCAGTAACATCCCAATAATGACCAAATAGAATTCAATTCGAAGGAAAGGTCGGTAATCTGGCTCTGAACGGCGATCATAATCCCCTTTGATGTCGGCAGTTCTACTCATTTCATATGAAAATATATCTATTTATTGTCATACATAAAGGGTTTAACTTACTCGAATATATCATATTTTCCGTTCTTTTCATCTTACGTATATAATTAACGTAATGGGATTTAGGAAACTTAAGTGAGTGACAAATTAAGCGCAGTTGATTTTAATATATATCTCATACAAAAACAAAAATTTAAAGAAACCAAAAATGTAAACGAACTTGGGCAAATAGATACCTGTTTACTCAAATTTCCAAAAAACTATTCGAAACTTAGTATTTAAAGGGATTGCCAACAAATAAAAAATGATTTATGTATGTAATATTACCCAAACAAACAAAACATGGAACTGACTATTTATGACAAAGTGAAATTTTCGTAAATTTTTCATACTTATTTTCGTAAAAAAAATAATTCGTTGATAATTCGTCTAATGTATTTTCTATGATTTTTTTATCAGTAGAAAAAAAGTTGTAAATTAATGGTAAAAGTAAAAAACAAATCAAGTCTATCTGGCTTCACTAAATACCTCTTATCGTCTAAATTATCTGATGAACGGCAAACTAACATCTTCAACTACTGAATGAGATAAGGTTTCCTCTCGAGAATTAACTAAGCGATTGTCGATTCTTACCCCACTCCGATTTATTGGTTTCAAAGAGAAAGGTTTCAAATAAACTTACAAGATTCAGATATACCTAAACTTAAAAAATAGGTCTGTAAGCTGGTGGCAGAATATTTTTCTAGATAGAAATGGTAAAATAAATTGAAAATGATATTATAATAATGCTGATTGCTTTGGACGAATTGAAGCCTTGGGCATGAAAATGTGATATGTGATCTTACACGATAAAGTAAATTTGAAATATAATGAAATATATCAAAGATAATTAATAAATAAAAACGATGAAGATATGTTTGAAGTTGAACTGATTAAAGTCCTTACAACAAAACCAAAAAATTACAAGGATTTTTTCATATAAAAACAATTTATTCCAAAAACCCAATAACCTAGTAACTAACAAAGATTGTTAATATTATTATAACATCAAATGTTCGCTACGAGAAAGCGAAAATAAATTTAATTCTAACATGTATTGAGATAAAAACTGTTTTTACCGGACAGCTTTCACGCGTAGTTTGCCGATAAAAATTTAGAAATTTCAAAGAGAATCCGATATTCCCGGGATCCGGACGTTCTTTTACTTTTTTATATTTCTAAAGAGAAAATCTTTTTCCTCTCATAGCTCCGATATTTGAGTTGATGTTTAACGGAAAAAAATAAATTAAAATGCATAGTTCTATTTTTGAAAATATTTTAAAAGACAAACGGTTTAACGGTCACGTCCGACGGACCGTATCAAATTATTCAACGAACCCCCTTAATTTTAGGCAAACTTACCATGGAAACAGGTGACAAGCAGAAGGATTGTGCATAGATGCGTCAACGACACACGGTCAACCCGCCTTCGCACCATCTCATATGAATCACCATACCACAGAACGATAGATCGAAAGCACTGTTCACTCTCCAGGAATGACGTAACAGAAAGTTGAGAGATCACCCCTCGGACGTGGCGTCCGCTCGCTCTGGAGCGACCCGTACGACTGTAGGCAACATGCCGTGAAGCCTTCGTGCCGGAGCCGAGGGGAGGGGGCGTATCAAATGTTTCGTACCCTCACACAACCCCGAACCGGACCACGTGCCATGTTTAGTCAGTTTTACGTTTGAATGGCCGCAAGGGCGATTTGAATTTTTATTGTTGCCGTTAAACGAACATCATTAGGGTCGTACGGGGCTCCTGTTCATACGCGACCGCCGCTCGTGCAGTTTCATCGGAGAGGAAATTTACTTCCGTGCAACCTTTTTTCATCTGTATTTGCTTATTAATTTTTTAAACACTATATAGTGATGATTTTTATCTATATCTATCTAAACTAATAAATAAAATTGAAGTGTTTGTTTGTAATGTCAATTTTTTTTTTTTTTACTAAATAGATATGAATGTACACATGAAACCTATACCAAAAATATCTGTCTGTTTGTACCGGGTAATCTCCGGGACGGCTGAATGGATTTTGACGGGACTGTTTTTGTTAGATAGGTGAAGTTCCTCCAGGTAACTTACGGTACTTTTAATTTTCGAAAATAATTAGGGTTCCGCGTAAAAAATGAAACATACATACATAACATAAGCTCACGCCCGTTATCCCCGAAAGGTTAGGCAGAGGTGAAATAGCGAACTACACCACCCACATTTTGCCGAGCTTAGTTCCGTTCCAGATGTGACAGGGGGCGAGTCTGCTGTCATATCGCGCACAAATTCCAAACTTCAGGATGATACTGAGTAATAAAACCCAATACCACTTGACCAGACCCGGGGATCGAACCCGAGACCTCAGAACAGCAGTAAAAAATTAAAACTCCTAAAAAATTTAATAACATTCTATTCAATGCAGTTTTACGGGCAAGTGAATTTATGAGAAATATTTTTACTTTATATTGATACTAAAAAAAAATTTAGAGTATCATATATAAAACCAAAATGCAGTGAAAAATATGTGAAACGCGGGCGCAGCCGCGGGCACACAGCTAGTACTGTATACGTTTAGTTTGAACTGATATCAATCGATAACTTAAACCGTTATGCTACCAGATGATAACTATAGATGTTTGATTATTTTACCAGAAACTACCCTACTACTATAATATGTTTAAACCAAGATGTTTTCCCTCATATTTAGCTAAGGTATATTGTGATATGGAATACGAATCTACGTCGGACAACGCAATATCCGACTGCAACACCACCGCTAAGCCTTCATCGCTTCATAGAGAGCTGCGTGATAAAACACACTTGTCTTGCAAAAGATACAGTATTGTCAACAATTTGGAAACAAAACAGCAAATGCGAAATGGCTGATAGTGATTCCGCGTCGATGGACGTTGGTTTGAATATGTTATTAGCAATCTTCTCGCGTCCTCTTGCAGCTCAAGCAGTTTAGCAGCGGTGTGCCGTGTGTTTCCCTAACTTTATTTTTTTTATTTCTTTTTTTTTTTGGTTCTTTATTTAAGAAAAATCATTACAGATGTAACTTACACATAAATTACAAATTATAATAAAATTAAAAAAATAAAATACAAATAAAAAATAGAATAAATAAACAAAGCTAGAAAAACTACACAGACTACACTTACTAACTAAACTACGAACTAATAGGGGACACGGGGAAACCGCATCAGGGCTATTCCCTTCGACGGTGGCCTCTCCTTTGTCCGCGCCTACGGACAAGTCTACTGGGTGAGGCACACAGGTGCGTCCCTCGTGGAGTAATTTTCTGAGTTCTGGGAGCTAATCCTGCTATCGATCGGACTCTGAGGGGTCAGGGAGATGCACCCGATCTATACGGGTCATAAACACGGTCCTCCTTCAACTACCTACTCAGCTAGGCGAGGACCGGCGTATGAGATCGCGCGCCTGAGGCCTATGTATTAATGACAAGCGATCACCTCTTCCTCTCCGTCTGTCGGGAGGTCTAGCGTGCAACGGCGCGATGTTCTGGAGGTGGTTTGAATATGTCTATCCAGTCATATAATAAACCTGAGCTCACAGTGAAGAGAAATACCGTTAGGAAACCATATTATGACGATAGGACATTTAATAATATTACCCGTCTATCACTCTTGTTTACTTGTCAGAAACTGTTACTGAGCACCAATAGGTGTGTGCGGAGTGAATACCTTGAGAGTCGGTACATCTAGACTTCGTGTGTTCATCATTCTGGATCAGATCATAATTTAAAATCAGATGAGATTGTAGTCAAAGTGCTAAGCCTATACTATAGTATAAAAAATAACTTGATAGATAAGTAAGTAGCAGTGAATATATTTAATGTCTGTGGTCTGAGTTCATACGAACCGATAAACGGTGAGGTTATGGGACAAGTTTATTTGATTGGACTACGTATAACCGGATATAGCCGGTTGTGAATAGATGACTTCGTCTACGTATAACCGGATATAGCCGGTTGTGAATAGATGATTTCGTCTACGTATAACCGGATATAGCCGGTTGTGAATAGATGATTTCGTCTACGTATAACCGGATATAGCCGGTTGTGAATAGATGATTTCGTCTACGTATAACCGGATATAGCCGGTTGTGAATAGATGATTTCGTCTACGTATAACCGGATATAGCCGGTTGTGAATAGATGATTTCGTCTACGTATAACCGGATATAGCCGGTTGTGAATAGATGACTTCGTCTACGTACAACCGGATATATCCGGTTGTGAATAGGTGATTTCGTCTACGTATAACCGGATATAGCCGGTTGTGAATAGATGACTTCGTCTACGTACAACCGGATATATCCGGTTGTGAATAGGTGATTTCGTCTACGTATAACCGGATATAGCCGGTTGTGAATAGATGATTTCGTCTACGTATAACCGGATATAGCCGGTTGTGAATAGATGATTTCGTTCTGTAGTAATATATGGCTTGTTTTGAATAATCAAATAACAGTTACAAATTTTAATAAAATAAAACTGCGAGTGTGAAATTATTTAAAGAAATCGACCTATTGAAAGTATTTTAGAAGGTCTGAACTAAGTATGCCATGTTATTGGTGGCGTAACCGTACGCCTACTACGACGCGGACCGTACGTCTGTTTGCTACTTTTAGAGTTAAGGGCTTGTGGGCTTAGTTTTTCACAAATATATGAAGGTGATAGAATCAAAACATTTTCGTAACTGTTATTTAATTTGGAAAGTTTCTACGCTGTATAACTAATGCGTATTTCGTATCCGATATCTATAATTAAATTAATAAAATTGCAGTGTCTGTTTGTAATATCGAACAAATAACTATTTACTAAATACATACGAATCTAGTTACTGTATAATAAAAACACAATTTAAAAAAAAAACGGCTTGACCGATTTGGCTAGTTCGACGGCGTAACTTTTATACTTAGAAAATAAAGGTTCTGCGTAGAAAAAAATTACAACTCATTAATTGTGAACAAAATCCGATTCAATGGACAGTTTTACTGGTAATTGTTTGAGAAATATCTTTTCTTTCTGTTATTATCAAAACGATTTTGGTTATGTACACAAAATAGGGTACATTTTATCCCGTGATTATATCAAACTATGTTACGACGCACTATCTAATTGTGCGGAAAAGAATTATACATGGGAAAATCAATCTGCATGCAACAACCTAAACAATAAAGTATTAGATTGGTGTTTCATTTATACAAAAAATCACATTGAGTAAATAAAATATATAAAAAATAATAGGTATACGTAATACTGAAAAAAAAAAATGTATAGTTCGAAAAATAAAATTCTGAGATGTCTACAGGCGTTTTTTGTAGGAGTCGACAGAGAATGCTCTATATGATAAAAAAGAACGCTAGTATAAAACTCTTACAAAGAACGTGAATTGTGATGTCATAATATATTAGTACAGTATGCTGTCTCTTTCTCTCTATGATACCATTAAAATTATTATAAGTTCATTATTTTTGATCAGGTTTAAATTTTATTTTCAAGATTTAGCCTTATTTTTGGTCCATCCTTCTTATTTACAGTTATCTTATTTAAACGGAGTTCCCGCAGGATAAATAACAGATGTGAAATATTAAGCGTCTCGCTGTTTACCTTCACGTCTTAAGTGTCATCCCTTGAGATCTATATTATGACTCGCGTCTTAATTTTTATACAAACACTAGCTCTGCCTACGTTTCATATATTCTTCACTGCATAATATGACTTTCAAATAATCATTGCAAAATGGTGGACGATCCAGTAGATAAGTGGACTGTAGCTGGTTTAAATGCGAGGGCAACGGTATAACGGATCTGCTCAACCGCGGGAAGAAAATATATTGAATCAGTTGAGCTGTAAGGAAAGAAAAACATGCACACTTACTTGGCGGCGCGAGTGATGCGCGGCCGCTCAAGTGGCTCTGGTGGCAGCGCTGCTGTGGTGGCGATTTCTTCTATTAATTTATAGGCGAAACACTTTTGTAGATTGGATAATTAGCGGGTAGCTTTCAAATATTTTATAGTCCGAAGGACACGGCAATCACGGCGGCGACTCTGGCCGATTCCAGACGTGGACTGACCACGAATCAACTTCGCGGCGTTGCGGTTTCAATGCACATGTTTAGGAGCGGAAGTTAGGCACAAGAGGAAAAGGATTTGCCCTCGCGGATACTACTAAAACTAACATAAAATAACTACCACAAAATAATGTTCTATTGCATTGAATATGCATTGAATCGTGTTTTGTTCAAAATTTTATGAGTTCTATTCTTTTTACGCGGAACCCTGATTATATTCGAAAAATGAAAGTAGCCTAAGTTACGAGGAGTAACTTCAGCTATCTGCCAAAAAATCCCGTCAAAATCGGTACGGCCTGAGAGTAGCCGGGCAAACAAACAGACAGATAGTTGTTACTTTTATATTACAAACAGAAACTTAAATTTTATTTATTAGTCTAGATATATTCAAAAATGTAAGGAAATGAAGAACCCGCTAACTCGATTCTCATATAGAAAATAAAAAAGGTGAAAATACATTTTAGAAATCCTTATAAAACAGCCTATAAAAATGCTGAATAAGTTCAATAAACAAAAAAAAAACAAACAGAATCACTTCCTTGACAGTTCGCGGTTTCACAGTCACGAGAACCGGGAAAGAAAAACACAGCGTCAATTTTATAACGATAATATCTGTGAAATACCGCGAAACTCGTATTAAAGTCGACGGGAATGACCGAACTTTGCTCGGTATTCGTACTAGGCCGTCTTGATACCGGCTGACTTTCGGAAAGCCGAAGAGAACGCCGAAAGTCCCTCACTAAAGTTACAGAGTTTACTGCACGATTTGTGAACTTTTATGAACGCCGTGTGAAAAAGTGTCAAGCGATTTGTATGGGCGGAATGTTGAGTGAAGTTTTATTCCTTTGAAGCGATTGTATTTTATAGTTTCTTTTTAAATAATTTAAAATGTTTTTTTTTAATCTATGTAATATGTAAAATGTATATAAATGATGTTCAATGTAGTTTTGATTCTTTTTAATTATTCACAACGTTATATATTTTACCTAAAACATTCAATTATGTCGTTTATGAGGTGGTTGATTGCCATAATTATCGCGCTTGGCATACGGGTGGTTGATCGCAGTTAGGTTTTTGTGGTACTTAGAGCTGCTAGCCATCCCCTGGTTTATCCCTTAGTCGCTTTTTACGACACCCACGGGAACATATGGTGTGTTACTATTCTTGGCCGGCAACACACGGCTTCATAGAAGGTCGTGGGAGTCCGCTGGATGCGGGTGGCGCAAGGCCAGTCGTCGAGGAGATCTTGGGGGAGACTTATGTCCAGCAATGGGTGTCTTTCCAATCTCATATGAGTGCATAATGTACAGAATAATTATAACTATATCAAATTTAAAATATTCAGTCAATATTACAAGTGGATTAATTTAACGAAATGTTGTCTTTCAAAATTTTGATTACATAAAAAGAATATAGGTAATTAAGACCTACAAAATCGTAATGAAATCGATCCTAAATCCATCGGGGGGTGCCTTCTGTATTAATGACAAAAACTAAGGTAAAATCAGTTTAGCACTTTCAAGCCTTGGGCGATAAAGTAGGTAGTAGGTTTTGAAGCGATGATGGCGCAGCGGGTAGTGCTGCTGGATTCCGCAACAATCGACGCGGGTTCGATCCCCACCTATCCGACTCTAAAATCGGCCTCAATTTTCGGTGAAAGAAAACATAGAGAAGAAACCATACCATAGTGGTTCTACCCGTCTGGGTAGCTACCATCCTCAAGTTTGGAAACCTTTTTTTTTTTGTTTTTTTTTTTTAACCTAGCTAACGCTCTTGACCGGAAGGGCCTTAACAGCCTTAACTTTGGGGGTGAGTGCTAAAGGTACTCAGCCACAAAAGGTAACTAGCACCAGGGTTATCAAAACGGTATGAACCTCGGCTTGGCCGTTATCTGAGTGTGTAAACTCCCGCGGAATGTTGTTCGTAACTAAACAGTTTGAAAACCTGTCGCCAAATACCAATAAGTCTGTTACGGTAGCATCACTTGAGAACGACTACCTCTAGGCTTAGTGTGTTCAACATCCTGGACGACATCATTACTTAAGATAGGGTGAGATTGTGGTCAAAGCACTGAGCCTATTCCGCGTAAAAAAAAAGGTGAATTGTTCTAAAACGAACAATTCTAACTAACAATTTAAGAGATTTCAGTTTCTAATATCGCATGAAAAAAACAAACTTTGTACTGGTACCGTTCATAATGTATAAATAATTACATAACTTTTGTGTCGTATAATTTATGAACATCATAACTTATCATACTTGCATATGCCGTTATTAAAAATCATTTAGGGAGTTCTCAAAAATATCCCAATTTTTTTTTTTCGTATATTTACAAATTCAAAGTCAATAATGAATTAACAATAATATATGTATCATGTTAGATAACTATTTTATTTCATACAATTCCAAATAAATTGAACTGAAATTTAATAATATATAAATGACGAAGGACTTTATCGGGTATTCGTATTTTGTTATTGTTTTGAAAACCTCGCTCCAATAATAAAGCTAACAACTGGATTATGACGTTGAACCGAATCAGGATTCAATTACTTGCTTGGATAATTATTTCGATATGTATGCGTTCAAATAAATTATTTTTGGAAAGTTTAGCTAATATGAAATTTAATCTATAAAGTGTATGATTGACGAACAAATTAATCAACAGACAGACAGACAATTTTTTTGTAAATCTATCGAAATGCGTTCTGTAATTGTGTTTGAAGTACCGCATAGTATTTTTCTTAAATATCTTCAATGCACAGTATTAGCACAGAATAGATCGCGGAGTATTTGAAATAACAAATTTATACAAACATTTAATTGAGATGATGAATATAAGCTGAAGGTCGAGCTCAGCGATTTAAAATCAAAATCAAAATTTATTTATTCAATTTAGGCCCTCAGAAGGCGCTTATGAACGTCTAAAACACTACCACCGGTTCGGAAAACAACCCAGTCGAGAAGAGCCGGCAAGAAACTCGATCTGGTTCTTTTTTTTTTTAAATATAATATATATCATTTTTTTTGTTATATAAAAAACTATACAAATCGTAGTCTTAATAATTTTAGTGGAAGCACAGAGATGTGGGTTATTTCCAGACATCACTATCGTTCACGTAATGATCCACCCTGTAATAACCTTTTGAGATTAAAACTTGCTTGACATAATACTTGAACTTATTGTCAGGTAAATCGGTAATGTTACTTGGGATCTTATTGTAAAACCGAATACTATTACCAATAAAGCTTTTATTAGACTTACTTAACCTAAAGCGTGGTTCCGGACAACTTGTCTTTACTTCTAATATTAAAATGATGACGATCATTCACTAGATCTAGCTTGTCTAAATTTTTACGAATATACATTAAGTTATCGAAGATTGGAAGGGCAAAGTTAAGATATCATATTCTTTAGAGATTCGCGAGGTCCCATATTGTATATTGCTCGAACAGTTCTCTTTTGTAACGTAAAAATGGTGTGTACCTCTGCTGCTGTACTCCACAGCAAAATACCGTAAAACATTAAGCTGTGAAAGGAAACAAAGTAGACTAACCTAGCAGTAGCAATATCCGTCAACTGACGAATTTTTCGAACAGCAAAAGCAGCGGAACTAAGCCTTCCTGACAAAGTTTTAATATGCGGACCCCATTGTAACTTATTATCAAGTGTGATACCTAAAAACATAGTTTTGTCAACTAGGCCTACTAAATTCCCTTCTATCTCTAACTTACAATCAATATGTTGCACATTGGTCGTAGACATCGTCGATCCGCGGAAATTATTAGTGTCATGTATCGTGTTATGACAAATATCAAAATCAAACAAAGGTATTTTAATAAAGTACCCCTCAACGCGGCAGGAGACGTCGCCTACCGCTAGTCAGCTCGTGACCACGTGATCTAAAGATAATTATATTAAATATTGCTGAGGCTCGTTTTGAATAAATTGATGTAGATATGAAACGTGAAATTTTATAAACGAATGATGCTTTAATTGGTTACGTATTTCTGCAGATATAATAATAATCGGTCATAGTCAAATTAGCTTCCAAAAACTTGATTAATTAGGGTGTTGCTTGACGGAAATCCATCGTGAATAAGATGATTGACATGACATTACTTTGCTAATTTAAAGCGGGGAACTTCATCGAACCGCGGCTCAAAACATCTGGTTTATCTGAAACGTAATAAACAAACTAATATCAACCATACAGTTTTAAAAAAAACTGAACTTATTTTATTGTTTATGAAATTTTAAAAACTATATTCTTTAATCCTCAGCGGGCCCAAGGTTTAAAACCAGTCGTAAGTTACAGACTGATTCAAGTGACCATCGAACCCGCAAATAAAACGCCTCCACTTAGCTTTTTCAGTCCACAGTACTAATACACAAAGCCGCGGGGTTGGGGCGGGTTGGAAACTATCGAGCAAAAACTCTCAACCGAATCAGATTTCAGATTTGGGTTGCGCTGTTTAACTAAACCCACGAGCTGAAAAGTTCACAGTAAGTGGAAATGTTGGACGCCTATATATATCATATTATAATATAAAAAATTGTCGAATCCTATTCCGTAATATGGCTATAAAAAGTTTCCGCCTATTATCACAGAAATATGTACGCGTATTTAATAAAATACTGTAGATATTTTTATTACGATTTGTGCAAAGGCGGTATAGTTTTCTTAATAAGCAGATAATATTATTCTATTTGTTTACACCATAGACTCAGCACGTTAAGCACAATGCCACCTGATGTTAAGTGATGGTATAAACACACTAAGCCTAGAGGTGCTGGTTCTCAAGTGATGCTGCCGGAACACACCTATTGGTATTTAGTGACAGGTTTTCATCTTGAAGGTGATAGCTACCCAGCCGGGCATTGTTAGGAAATGCCCTACCGTAAGCCGTAAGTCAATTTTTAGAGTTTGAGAATTGGGCTCGAACCTGCACATGAAATGGACATTTACACAAAATCCGACCACACTACCAACTGCGGCATCATTGCTTCATTTACGCTATAGTCATGGAGCTTTAATAGTTAAGACGTTGGTCCTTCTGAAAGGGTAATTGTTCTGTGTTAGTGTATCAAATAAAGAGTCTTTCGAATGGGGGTTCATTTCTTTAGTCCGCATATTAAAACTTTGGCAGGAAGGCTTAGTTCCGCTGCTTTTGCGGTTCGAAAAATTCGTCAGTTGACGGATATTGCTACTGCTAGGTTAGTCTACTTTGCTTACTTTCACAGCTTAATGTCTTACGGTATTTTGCTGTGGGGTACAGCAGAGGTACACACCATTTTTACGTTACAAAAGAGAACTGTTCGAGCAATATACAATATGGGACCTCGCGAATCTCTAAAGAACAAGTTTCAAGAATATGATATCTTAACTTTGCCCTCCCAATACATCTTCGATAACTTAATGCATATTCGTAAAAATTTAGACAAGCTAGATCTAGTGAATGATCGTCATAATTTTAATACTAGAAGTAAAGACAAGTTGGCCGTCCCACGCTTTAGGTTAAGTAAGTGTAATAAAAGCTTTATAGGTAATAGTATTCAGTTTTACAATAAGATCCCAAGTAACATTACCGATTTACCTGACAATAAGTTCAAGTATTATGTCAAGCAAGTTTTCTTCTTGAATCTCTCTCTTTAATCTCAAAAGGTTATTACAGGGTGGATCATTACGTGAACGATAGTGATGTTTGGAATTAACCCACATTTCTGTGCTTCCACTAACATTATTAAGACTACGATTTGTATAGTTTTTATATGACAAAAAAATTATATATATCATGTTTATAAAAAAAAAGAACCAGATCGAGTTTCTTGCCTGCGCTCTTCTCGACTGGGTTGTTTTCCGAACCGGTGGTAGTGTTTTGGACGTTCATAAGCGCCTTCTTAGGACCTAAATTGAATAAATAAATTTTGATTTGATTTGATTTGATTTAGTGAGCCCTAGGATGCAGGAAATACCGCGATTTCATAATAAATATAGATTGATATCTATTGACCAGTTATCTAGCAACCTTATGTTAAAATCTGAATCTTCAAAGTCTGAGTGTCTACCAGTAACATGACAAATAGTTACTTGAGAGCTAGCGTTATCGTGATTTAGCTCAAATGTTAAAAGCTGCACAGTATAAATAAAATTCATTATTAGGAAATAATTCTCTAGAACTTTTGATAGCTATAAATTTCAATGATCACTTACCCTCGAGTGTTTTCTTTGTCAGACCATAAAAAAATAAAGACTACAAGACAATGAACTTCAAATATATCATTCTAGTTTCTAAGCCGTGGAAACATCCGTTTTGTGTTTTTTTTTTTATTATTAACCACTGATATATTCAGATTAGAGTGACTAAGAACCTTTCCGAATGGTACTCAAACAGAATAAGTCCCGATATACTTTTACGAGGAAACATAAGTAGTAAGTGTTAGTGAGCGTTAAACTATATAACATTATCTCTTAGTTTATAACCACAGTACTGCTGTAGTATTTTTATAGATAAAATTCTATGTGTGAAACAATTTACAAGGCTAGGGAGTCTGGGCACGTCGGTGGGGGTCGACCTAGGCGAAAGTATCTCGACCAAACCGAGCATGTCTTAAATAAAAGCTAGGTGAAAAGTACCATCGCCGCAGGGGGCGACGCGGTGCTTGCGAAAACCACTCCGTGTCGCCCCTATCCCAAATGCGGCGGACGGCCCGGGGGGTTTTAGTGGGTATTTCCGGGCGACTCTCGCCCGGGTGAGTCCCACACTGGCACGGAGTTCGTCCCTCCGTGCCCCCTTACCCATTGCATTTGGGGACTTCGGTCTCACTAATGCAATGGGTAAGGGTAGTGCGTAAATGCATTTCCCCCGACAAAAAAAAAAAGGAAAAAGTTTCATGGTGGTTTGAGAAACAGACACAAATGTTTCTGGTTTTACATTAAAACATAACATAAACATAAGCTCACGCCTGCTATCCCCGAAGGGTTAGGCAGAGGTGAAATAGCGAACTATACCACACACATTTCGCCGAGCTTAGTTCCGACCCAGATGAGACAGAGGGCGAGCCTGTCGCCATATCGGGCACAAATTCCAGACTCCGAGATGATACTTAGTAGAAAAAACCCAATATCACTTGACCCGACCCGTGAATCGAACCCGAGACCTCAGAACGACAGTCGTACCGTAATACAAATATGCCACTGGGGCAGATTTTAAATTATCAACAAAAATAACACTCAATGAGCTTTATGTTAGTAGATTTGCAAGAATGAAAATGTAGGAAATATAAATAAATTTCCTAAGTTAAATAAACCACAGATTTAATATTTATACACATATATTGCATAACCTATTTCAACTATTTTTATACTCTATGATATCAACATAATTTTTTATTTGGTAACTTTTATTGACAGAATAAAGTACATTATGAAATTTAAATGTCGTTAAACATAAAAGAGATTGACTAAGTAATTATGAAATTAAATTTTTACAGCTTCTCATTTCCAGCACTTAAACTCCGTTCGAGTTTTTGAATAAAAATGAAGTCAAGGGAAGCCATTTACTTAACTGTAACAAAGTTACATTATTATACGTCATTGTGTGAAACAAACTTACACAAATTTTCGCAAAAAAATCTTGGACTAAGTTTAATTACAACATGTTTTAACTCTTTATCAAAAAAAAAAGTAGAAAACCCGAATATTAGAATAATAATGAATCGTAAGCGAAGCCGAAAGACTTCCACTAGACATAGGCTTCCCATAAGCATCTTAAAAATCAGTCAATGGTACTTGCCGACGATGTGTCTTCCATTACGTGGGCGCCATTTTAGAACCCGCTGTCCCCATTAACTCTACTCCCAGTTAAGTTTAGCAATTCTTCGTGTATACGTTGGTTCATCTTTGGATATCTTTATTTCTGATTCGATCACGCTTTGAAACTCCAAGCATATCTTTCTTATTTCTTCTAAGGGTAACCTTCTTATAAGATCTATTGAGAGTGGCCATATCTCAATGAAGTATGACATCACTAGTAACACTAGTGGTACACTAGCACGCTAGTGGTTCTTAAAATGGGCCTATAGCCATTTTGTGAAAATAGCAGGCCCAGAGAAAATTGAGAGGCATTGAGATAGCGCAAAGGGGCAGATTAGGCAGATTAAAAATATAGTCTAAAAATTAATTTGGGTAAATACGTGTCCTCAAAGTGGGTGACGAGCAAAATAAGGTTAAGGAACTGTGCACGTTCGTCTTGAGACACTGCGGTATTTATGACGATAAGATTCTGCGTAGCTTTCCAAGTGCATACCAGCTGAGTTGGAGATACGGTAAATGACCACTTTCATTAAGTTAGACCTTTTTTTTTTTTTTTTTGACGGGGGGAAATGCATTTACGCACTACCCTTATCTATTGTATTTGGAGGATCAAAGTCCTCCAAATACAATAGATAAGGGGGCACGGAGTGACGAGCTCCGTGCCAGTGTGGTCATTAAGTTAGACCTAACCAACTTCTTTACTCTAATAATTTAATATTAAATAGTTATAATGGAGTGAATAATTGTAAATAAACTAAATAATGTAATATGCAAACAAAGCCGCAGATCATCGTTAGTATAAAATATTATATTTCATTATGCATCCACAATTTTAAGCCCTAAACTCCGAATATTTTAACATTTATTAAATTACAAATAGAAATAAGTAATTCTATTTAATCATTTATTGCATTTGAATAAATAAAAATACCTCTAAAACCAGTAAATGAGTATTATAAAAGAAAAGTAACAGTAGTAATAAATTATACGCTTAAGTAACTAATAAAGAAAATTGCCCATTAAATCAAACAAGTCATTTGTGGTGCATTTTAATAGTCTCGCAAACGTTTACACATTTCCGGTTCATACATCTTTGGAACGACTCATTCCGTTTACTTTTGTCGCATAGCATAAATCAAGTCGATGCCTTTTATCTGTTTCTATATTTTATTTAGATGCTTCATATATTTTTAAATGATAACTATAAGAGATTGAGAAAGAGATAATACCTATTTGCTCGCTTTCTAAAAAATACTCAAACTTACGCTTTCTCAAGAAGCATAAAAAGGAGAAAATAATAATTCTACAGTAAAAAAAAATATTGCGTTGTTATTTTGTTTGTATCTTTCTCTCTCACTTCGTACTTCTTTATACCATCCATCCATTTGACCGAAAGACGTTCACAGCTGAACATAAATCTCCCCAAAAATGGGGGCATTACCACGCTTAGCGGGCGGGTTAGCGATCGCAGTTAGGTGTGTGTGGGTTATGGGGGGCAGGAAGTATATTCTGCCCCCCGGACTTTTGATCAATTTGGTCGTGCCTCTTTGTGAAAGGCGGGCTAAGAGGTGAGGGGGAAGTATTCTCCTCCATCCCTACCGGGCCATTGCACGGACGAGGCCTGGTGGGTTCGCTACAGGGGGCGACGCGGTGCTTGCGAAAGCTATCCCGTGTCGCCCTCATCCCAAATGCGGCGGATGACCCCGGGGGGTTTTAGTGAGTATTTCCGGTCGCTTCACGCCCGGGTGAGTCCCACACTGTCGCGGAGTTCGTCCCTCCGTGCCCCCTTACCTATTGCATTGGGGGACTCCAGTCTCACTAATGCAATAGGTAAGGGTAGTGCGTAAATGCATTTCCCCCGTCAAAAAAAAAAAAGTGTGTGTGTGGGTACTCAGAGAATGCTGTTGCCCATCCCCTGGTTTATACCTTAGTCGCCTTTTACGACACCCACAGGAAGATATGGGTTTCAACTATTCTTAGCCGGCACCACACGGATACGTCTTTCAATATTCAAAATCATGACGCTTAGCGACAAAATATCCGACGCAAGTAGTATACTTTAAAAACGAAATACGAATATTATGAAAATGTCTATAGATGGTAATAAGTCAGTTTATTGATAGGTGTATTATTATGTTAATTCTATAAAAGCTTATGCATGTATAAATAATAGGAGGAGCGATAGAAGGGCATAACAAAAACGGCTTGGCACGTAGCCAAGATATTCACACTAATTTGGATAAGTCTAGGACAGGCCGAGGTTTGCGTGTTGTTGCGGTAACTAAATAATTTGAACCCAGACAATTCTAGACAATGTAGATTATTTCACATGATGATTATGACATCTATATCATTGTTGTTTATATTATGTTAATAAAAAAATTTATGTGCTTTTATCAGAACTCAAGAATGTTTGAAGACGATTAATATATTTACGTCCATTTAAAAACACACTTTATTCAATTACTGGTGTTGGTAATTAGGTTTTAAGCATTCGGTATTTAAGTTGAAATAATAATATGCACATTTATTTATAATTCAACAGTATTTTATGCGTGTGATATAAATTAAATGTAGATCTCAAGTCTTTGGAATTCGTTTGACCACCACACGCATGGGAAAAAAAATCCACTATAGTAAAACGTTTTGGTCCTTCGTGTTTTCACATCAGCCAGAGTAGATGCAGCTGTTAGCGGAATACTAGCTAAAATAAGGTAGACTGGATCGTGACTTGTGAAAATTTTATCATAGCGTTCGGCATACATCCTCTCAATCGAAAAACGTCCATACCTGGACTTGGTTATCCCCGAAAATCTCCACAACGACCGTTCTTGTGCCACCTGTATCGAGTTGATTACCGCGAACTTCACAAAGTCGTCACTCTAATTTGGGGGGGGGGGGGGGTTTACCCATGCTGCGTTTTCCACTTCCGGTACACGGCAGACATTCTAGAACTCGTTGGCGCCATGGAGCATTGGTTCTACAAGCAATGTGCCCAACCCATTTCCATTTACTTTTCATACTTTTGCGGATCTCCTCATTTTTATTCGGTTCACTCCATTGCCCTTTCGGTAACTTTGAGCATTCTAATTAGGCTCAATGTAAACGAATACGTCCCCTTACAATAAGTCATGAGCAAGTATTTATGTCCAGTTCTACCTAAAAGCTTTAACTGTGATAGAGGTAAGCCGGTATGATAATAGATTAGATAGATTCTTATCATTTAGCTGTCGTCAATGTTCTTGAACTTTATTAATGAGATAATGACAACTATGCAAAAGAACTTAAAATGAAAAAAATACCTATGAAAGATTTTATTAAAAAAAAAAAAAAAAATTAATTAATGGAATCCTATTGTAACACCGTAAAGCCAATATTAAAATAGTATCTTTAAAAGCTTTTAAAAGTTATAATAACAATTTTAATTTTACTTTAAGATTATATTATGTAAAAATATGCTGAAGTGTTTATTTTACATCTCTTTGAATGTAAATGAATTTAACTTGTAATATTTGTTCTCGCCAAGATACGCTACGAATCGTCTAATACTTGAATTTCTAGTAATTCAGACTTTCTTATTGCTGTATCGATAATATTTTAGCCTTTGTTAGGGAATATTTTCTGCCACAAAAGCGCTCTGTTAAAAAATTGATTACATTTATTCGAATTGTATTTGATTTTACGTCTATATGCTTTGTGTAATTTTTTTCTGCAATATTTCACAAATAAACCAGACACGTATTTCAAATTTATTTACGATAAAATGTATGTTTTAGAGATAACATAGAAAGAATAATATATAGATCTAGTGAATGATAGTCATAATTTTAATATTAGAAGTAAAGACAAGTTGGCCGGAACCACGCTTTAGGTTAAGTAAGTGTAATAAAAGCTTTATAGGTAATAGTATTCGGTTTTACAATAAGATCCCAAGTAACATTACCGATTTACCTGACAATAAGTTCAAGTATTATGTCAAGCATTTCTTAATCTCAAAAGGTTATTACAGGTTGGATCATTACGTGAACGATAGTGATGTCTGGAATTAACCCACATCTCTGTGCTTCCGCTAACATTATTAAGACTATGATTTGCATAGTTTTGTATATGACAAAAAAAATGATATATATAAATATAATATTTATAAAAAAAAGAACCAGATCGAGTTTGTTGCCTGCGCTCTTCTCGACTGGGTTGTTTTCCGAACCGGTGGTAGTGTTTTAGACGTTCATAAGCGCCTTCTTAGGGCCTAAATTGAATAAAGAAATTTTTGATTTTGATAAGTTAAAATAATGTACGTTTATTTTCATTTAACGAAAAATAAATACAAGGACATTTCGATGCGGAGTTTTTGGATGAATTGTTTACCTGTCACGTACTAATTTTTATTTTCAAGCTGTTCGTTTGCACTATTTAATCCTAAATTATATAATACTTCACCCGCGTTTCATACATTCTTCAGTTCATAATACAGTTTTTAAATAATCCTTGGAAAATAATTGTTTGATGGTCCTGCACTTTGAATCGTATTTTGTCAATTTTATGAGTTTTAATTTTATTACATGAAACTCTGATTATCTTTCAAAAGATTTTGAGAGTAAGAGAAAGAAAATATATTACGCATAAATTCAAGCAATTTTGAATCGTTTTTTTTTTTTTCTACAATATCTAGGGTGTTTATTTTTTTACGCCATAAAAAGTACCGTCAAAATCGATTTTTTTTTTTTTTATAATGAACAGCACAGTGACTGTACTGGACCTGATGGTAAGTACAGTACAATCCAAAACAGCGGCGACTGACACTGAACAGAATTCAGTGCTTCAGCTGTTCCGAAAATTACGCGGAGCAGACAGACACTGAAACTATTTATTTAAAAAAACTAAAATCGATATTACAAACGGACACTTCAATTTTATTTCCTCGTACCATACCTGAGTACATTCCTTTAGTGTACTTTAGTATTTTGTCATAATAAACACTGGTAATCGAAATTACGTATGAATTATTCTAAACCAATAAATAACAGGTGCTAATGTTTTGAGTTAGTTAAAACTACGCGTACTAAGGAATTATCAAAATAAATGTTGATAAATTATAGACCATGTTTTTAAATGTTTATAGTTTAAGGTAAGGTAAAACAGTTATTTATAAGTGTATGTTTGTAATGTCATTTTTTTTTTACTAAATAGATATAAATGTATATACGATACCTATAACAAAAATACATTTTTTTTAATTTTTGTCTTTCTTACTGTTTGTTCCGGGTAATTTCTGGCTGGCCGAATTTTGACGAGACTTTCTTTGGTAGATTGTTGAAGTTACTCCGGGTAACTTGGGGTACTTTTCGAAAATAATTAGGGATCCGCGTAAAAAAATAAAACTCATAAAAAATGAAACAAAATTCGATTCAATGCACAGTTTTACAGGCGAATGCTTGTATTTATCAGAAATATTTTTACTTTATCTTATTACAAAAAAAGGGTTCCGTATAAAAAAAATATATTAAAACTCAGTGAAGAATATATATTAAACGTGGGCGCAGCCGCGGGCACACAGCTAGTATCTAAATAAGATCATTCTCTGGGTTTTTGCTGAAGGCAAACATAGTAATGTTACCGTTTCATTGTAGTGTTTTTTTTTTTATACTTACTCGGCTAGCTACCTCGCTCAAGTTTTTAAATCTTTTGAGAAATACCAATATGTATTTATTCAGGCAACATCACTTGAGAACCAGTACCTGTAGGTTTAGTGTGTTTACTGTCTTGGACTATATCGTCATGTAACATTAGGTGAGATTGTAGATAGAGCACTCAGTCTACACAGTATAACAAATAAAAACATCAAAATGTGGTTAAATTCATATTAATTGTCTAGTTAATGCGAGTGAAGCCACAGGCATAACCTTTTATTTATGTAAATAGTGTCTATGTAAAAGTATATTTAAATTATCTATTTTCTAAACTTTTGATGATTAAAAGCAATATCCAATATCGAAGTCAAAAGGCAGACTTATTTTCAAAATCCTCTCTCTGTCGCTGTAACGTTTCAAAGCAATAAAACGGAGTCATCTTATTACAAAGCAACAATTCCGATCGATAATCGTCTGACTTTATATACTTATAAAGGGGCATTTCTTTACGTCTAAATTATTTGGGCGCTCTGTCCGACAGCAGAACCTTTGTTCAACCCGTCTACGCTTCGCCATCAATCACACGGTTTTGGGAAAACACCTATTGTTATCGCAAAACAAAATGAAGCGTTATTTACTGTTAAATTTGAAAAAAAAAATCCAACTTTATACTTAATCACTTACTTATTTTTTTTGTAGTTGATTAAAACTCTGTTGACCGGAAGGGGTTTGAAAGCTGTATCCCACTTTTGAGCGAGCGCTAAAGGTACTCAGCCAAAAGAGTGATAACTGGCACAAACAGACCTTGGCTTAGGCCTACCTGAGACTTAAATTCCGCGGAACTGCCCGGCACTAAATCTACTGTAATTAAGGGAATTACAACGTTTCTTACTATGCCCCTACGTGTAGTAATCTGTGTAATGCATGTTATGCCAGTGCATGAAAGTGTTACTGTACCGCCCTGACATCAGATACAGGAATCATCCAAATTGGAGATCAGATCACGTCCTGGGTCAATGTCCACGGAGTTACTTATCTTTTACGTTTGCTGACTTTAAGCTACTTTTATTTCATGTGGTTCAAGATATATGTTTGCGTTTCTTATGAAATACAGAACTCACCAAATTGCGAATCGTATTGAATAACTCAGTAACTCAGTAAACTACTTGTTTAATGGAATGTCTTCGTAACAAAAGAAAGAAACGGTGTACCTGCTAAAACAATTTAATCTTAACCTATTGAATCTTGGAACCTTTCATGAAATGTTGGCTTTGCGCGCAAGCTTAGAAGCGATATTCAGTTACAGATTGTTAGCTTTCAGCTTAGGTTATGGGACTGACATGTTCTTGCTTAACTTTAGTCCCTAAATTAAATATTAAGATAAAGAAAATCAAGTATAAAATATGCACCCTGTACATCTGGTACAACTGGATCACAGCAAGTCAATCGTCTTGGAGCTGTAAGATCTAAACTTCGAAGTTAGTTATTGATAAGTTGCTCTGCTCTGAGGACTAATTTGAAACGTCTCGTAAGCCCGTGTGAGTTACCGATCACGTTTCAGACTCAAATGTACTAAATAAGGTGCTGTGTGTATATTTGTTCAGATATATACAATTGACGTGGTAATTTAGTACATCTACAAAAATAAAAAAATGTGATTTTCATACTGCCTTGTCCCTGAACGAAGTCATTTGAAAAAAACTTTTTTAATTAAAAACAAAACCGACTTCAAAAGTATAAGCTACAAAAAAATGCACTAAAAGGTTATTAAGTAATAATTACTTTCTTAATCTGTTTCGTTAATTTTGATATCGGTGCCGGCTTACGGACAACAAAGTGGTGTAAAAGTACGTTAAAATCAACCTAGTCCTTTATTTGGCTTATGAGTAATTGTGAAAAAGTTTAGGCAGTTATTTCCACTTGTAAATGATGGTTAACTCTATCTGGTACCGACTCCAAAATGAACGAACCAGATTAATGAAGATATTTAGTGCATTTTTTAATAGTTTATTCTTTTGAAGTAGGTTTTGTTTTTAAATTTTTTTCTACTTTCTACCTTATGTATGCACTTTCAGCTAAAGCTATGAAGTCTACTTCATAGCTTTGGAGAATAATATGTGAAACTCGTGTGTCTATAATATTCTAGGAATTTTCTCAATTTTCCTGATTTCATCAGATCCTGATCTGGTTGAGATGGAATCACCTCGGAAGTATAATCAGTCAACAAATTCCAGAGAAATCGAGTTTCAAACATTAAAAAAAGACGAATTGATAACCTCCTCCTTTTTGAAGTCGGTTGATAAGAATAATAGTCGAATTTACGACTCAATAAAAAAACAGTTACTCATTACCTTTCTTTTACCCTAAGCGAAACAAGCTGTATGAGATTGTTTATGAGCAAATAGTTTAAAATGTAAATCTTTACACTGGAATGATGACCATCAACCAATTCTAAATCGATCACCGTCACTTTTTGACACATCGGACCTAGTACTTATTAACGAAGTCATTAAAAAACATAAACCCTCTTCCCATGTGCATAGAGATATTGCGAAGAGATACAACAATGAAACTGGGTCGGATGTAGCTTAGCTGGCATTATGCTCGGAGGTAGCCAGCCCCGCTGTATGTTTTTACTCCCACAGCTACCGAGTAGCACTTAAAATGCATTAAAATGCACATAAACTTTTCAACAACGGATGCAGAATAGAGTATATTGTATTATCATCTCCATAATGGTTATTTAATAGTCTGCCACGTACAATATAGAAGCGACTTTAAACTGTATTGAAATCACCAAGTTTTATATTAAATTTCTATATTCTTTTTCAATATAATATCTATTGTTTATCATAACTTGCCTTAGGATATATCTGTTATTGTTTTTTTTATATCCAGACTTGTTGAGTAGTTCTTGAGTTTTGCCACCAGACGAGCGAATTTCATAATACTTTAAAAATTCATAATACCTAAGTTTAATGATACCAATAAATAAATACTAATTTACAAGACGTTAAATAGTTTTCTAGTGCACATCAATAAGGTTGTTTTCACAAAGATATTAATAATATGGAACAGGATGTTATTTAGAATCACAGAAATCTCGATTAAGATAGAACATGTGAAACTATCCTAGAATTGGAAAGTCGAGCCAAAGGTGAACTAAAGGATTTTGTAAAACAGTTTACAAGATTTAAACACTCCATCGGCTCATACAAATTGCTAGATAAAACAAAACTATATTTAATTTAAACGTTATACGAGTTTATTTTGACATGATTTTGAGGAGGGAAATGATTTTAAAAATGCATAGTTATCAGAGAATAAAGAATTAAAACTGCGATGTTTACTTTGACTCTTAATGCAGGCAGTTTTGGATTATATATAACCATTCTCTCATTCAACCGAATAAAGTCCACTGCTAAACATAGGTCTTCACTGAAGATCTTCAACAGGGTCTTGCGCCGCCCGCAACCACCGGACTCCCGCGACTATCATCAGGTCGTCGGTCCACCTTGTGGGGGGCCTAACCAGAGTGCGTCTTCCAGTGCGTGGTAGCCATTTGAGAACCCGTTGCTTCCATCAGGCATCGCTTCTGGGAACTATTTGTCCAGCCCACTGCCTTAAAAAAATCAAGTCAAGAGACATTAATTTTTGTAAAATCAGTTAATTTTAACGGGTTTTTACGCGTTACCTTTGGTTTTTTTTCTTCCTATCCCGACGTTTCGGCTGAGTTTCACACAACCGTGGTCACGGGCTGACTGGCGGTGCGCGGCGTCGCCTGCTGCGTTGAGGGGTATTTTGATGAACTACCCCCGTTTGGTCTTTATATTTATTATAGTCACAACACACAACACTAACAGTATCCATCGACGATGCCTGTCAGCCCGTGACCACGGTTGGTGTGAAACCCAGCCGAAACGTCGGGATAGGAAGAAAAAAAACAAAGGTAACGCGTAAAAACCCGTTAAAATTAACTGATTTTAAATATGGAACGCGAAAACTTAAAAAATTACATTAATTTTTGTAGTTTTATTTCGATCTTTGATGCTCACGTTAAATATATGGAATTATTCTGTAACTTACTTTTAATCAGTATCATCCGTAGTATCGTACACTGCCATAGTTTTTATGGAGATTAATCCGAACCGGGGTTTCAAGCCGCTCCGGTCGTTTTGCAACGAAGTACTGAATAAAAGCGAACCGAACTCAGATAAGCCGGTATTATGCATACATGCCTATCTACTACTTACGCTTTAGCCTTCTGTCGACGTGTTGCAAACATTCACAATGGATTTCTATAGTTGTTTTTTTTTACACGTAATGTACAAATAGAGAACACAAAAATCTTTATTACATATCTATATATCTCCGCACTAGGAATTCCTTCCTATATTGCGTGTAGGTATAGGTTCAGTTCTTTGACCACAATCTCACTTGATGTCAAGTAACGGTGTGGTCCAGGATGGTAAACACACTAACCCAAGAGATACTGGATCTCAAGTGATGTTGCCGTAACATGCCTATTGGTATTTAGCGACAGGTTTTCAAATCTGAAGGTGGTTATTTATTATAATTTCATCTGCTTTTATTTCAGTACTTAACCTATATGTTTTACTGTGTTTTAATTCTACTTTTCTCTTTTATTGTTTTAGAATAAAGTACTATATTAGTTAATTGATTTACAATTTAATGCAAATGGAAAATCTGTATCCAACGAGATACAAGAACTTACTTAGTGTGGGTCAACTTTTTGCAAGTTCATTCTATATTTACTTTTATTGTATCATATGCATAAATAAACACGTCAAACAATACCACGAAAGTGATTCGATACAAACTTCATATTATGTCGCACCGGACAATAGTTCGGAAGCCACAATCACAATGGACGCCGTCTGGCCGGGCTGTCGAGGACTCCGTGAACTTCCATACAAGTTTGTCACTTCGAGTCAAAAGTTCGACCCTTCCACTTGAAACGGTTCGACTTTCGATTCCGAACGAAAGTTTCGCTTTACGCCTTTTTATTTTATGACGGGTGTCAATTACCGGCTGTTCTTTTGTTCGTTTCTTTTTTTTTTTATTCTTTTTCGTTCGGAAACCGACAAAGTTTTAATAAAGTATTTTTTGCACTGTCGTTGTTTTCGCTGGTGATGGTGTTTTTTCTACTTTTTTTTGCGTCTAGCATTTGACAGTTTAACTGGTTTTAGGTGACTATTTAGGGTAAACGAATTGCTTGCAAATTTATTCATAGATAGTGTAAGTGGTGGATTGTGTTTATTTATTCTTAAATATGTAAATTAATAACAACTTTTACCACATTATTTTCCTCTTATAGACTAAAGATAAAAACACATGTATAAGATATTATGAAATTTTATAAATCTATAATAACCAGATTAATGAAAGCCCGTGAAATTGAAATAATGAAAGTTTTTAACAACTGACTATCAACTCTACGGTATAATAATAATTACCTAAATAAGCACAAAAAGGTTATTGTTGAATCCGAACCCAAAATAACCCAGTGATATTTGAATGCATAAGAAATGAGCCACCACAGTTTACGTACTTTTTAATATTGCACAGGCTCAGTGCTTCGACAAAAACTGACTTGACGGTAAGTAATAAAGTGGTGCAAAATAGTAAAGACGCTAAGCTTACGAACTCTGAGCACTGGCTCTCAAATAATGCTGCCGGAATGAACATGTATAAGCTTCGTGACAGATTTACAAACTTAAGGGAACTAGCCAAGAGATAATTTCCTGCATTGCAAACGTAAAATAGGATAGGTTTTATTTGAGCATACGTCCATAGATGCTGTATTCAAATATAGTATAACTGTGTTTTTTGCAATATTCGCTAGCGTCAAAAAATAGCAGAAAACCTAAAGCCATTTATCACTCAGCCATATATATCTTAGGGTTAGATAGAAACAAAAAACACAATTTTATTAGGAACACCTCAGAGATACCGGCGAAGTCATGTCCACACACGTACAGGTAAGGTAAATTAGAAACACAAATACAAACATACCGGGCCACTGTTAGGTAAACTGTGTTACTTTGGATTAGGGACTGGACAAACAAACAGAACCAGACGGAGGCAAATTGCGTTCGCTCTTATTTATTGCGGAACCCTAAATTTAATATACAACCGTTTGCTTTTACCTTCGAAGATGTTTAATTGTGTTCTCCAACAATTTAAATTGTAACGCCTCGGATGTTTTGTTCTAGTTCCAGTTTCAAAATTTATTGAAACTTGAAAATTCTTTGAAAGAAGTACATTGTGGGTGGGTTAATAAACCATTACCTATCTTCATGTTTTAAGTTTCTCGCAAGACATCTGCAGAATATTCCAGCAGCTGAATTGATTGTTGCCGAACTGGTTAAATTGTTGAACATAATATCATATAACTTAGTAGACTGTATTATTAAGTATTTAAATGTTGACATAAATGAAAGATTATTTTTGCTGGTGTGTGATTTTAATAGTGAAGTAACGAAGACCAATTGACAACACATTAACTATAGATAAAACATAAGCATGCACAGATATTTAAAGCACACAGATAATAAACTCCAACGACCATTTTCGAAAATGTAGGCATATAACATCAGAGGTATTGTAGTCTGAATCTGGTCATCCGGAGAAAAAAAAGATAATTACTAAATTCTAATTTAAACAGATCTTGAATGATGTGATACTAACCATCGTTGGGTGACTTAGATTGCAATCCTATCCTTTAATTAGCCTAGAATAAGGAAAAATTGGTGTGTTCTGGTATCATCTCCCATAAACCAGTTTTTCTATGTTTAGGCAATTTAGAACATATCGTTACTTAAAATCTGGGGAAACCGTGATTAAACGCAAAAAATTTTTACTTGTAAGATTTTAATAAGAAAATAAAAGATGTGGAATCCCACGTTCAATCTGTAAGTCATAAAAAGTGATTTGTAATACTAGACCGCACGAAAAGGCCCTACGTACACTTCTATCCTGCAATATAGGGACTTTTATATACACAGGTCAGCACACGTCGACCGGCGACGTAGAATAAATCATAATTGCCGTTGCAACGTGCTTTTATACCGATTTCTTTAGAGAAGGTATTACTAAAAATTATTGAGCGCTAATCCAATCACAAGATGTAAAAATACACGATGACTGAACTTAAAACGTAGGACTATTACGTATCTATCTTTTAAACCTAATCATGTTCACTCCATGTATTTTTAATGTCATTTCATCACCAAAAAAGCCTACCCCGTACACAATTTTATATAATATGAGATATCATAATACTATGTACCCAAAACAACAAAAACAAATTTACATATTCCAAAACTTCCCTACCAAAGTATGTAACCAAGACAAACTCGAGAAAGAACAGAGACGTACTATATTTTTTATTATTATTCCTTGTTCCTATTATTCCATGCCGTCGCAGACTTTCTCTTTATGTTTCATAAAAATTTAGTGGATACTTATCTTTCTGCTTATTCGTTACATCAGCATTCTATTAGTCTTATTGTTGTCATATTTTTACTTAAGTAAGTAAGGAAAACCTCTAAATGGGCTTCGGTAAATCCCTACGTAATATTTATGTGAAAGTGTGTTGATTTGTTTTCGTGGAGTTTTATTTACTGATGAATATAAAAAGTAATTCATAAGATTTTTATAATCAATGATAATTAAAAAAAACTGTTAGTTATTTACATAATATTACTAAAAGTATAAAATATTCTGTGACTTGAATTCAAAGGTAGCAAATTCTGACATCGTTATAGCATCGCATTTTACATAAATCAATCAAGTTTTCATAAATAAACTCCGAATTAGAAGTTTTTTTTCAAGTGATAAATTATCACGTAAACTAGGTTTCTTTGCAAAAGAATGATTATTTCCTTCATAAACTTATAAATCCTTACTAATCAATAAAGGCAACGTATCGCTATTTCACTGTAAATCCATTAACGGGTATTAGTGATCTAGATAAATAGTAGACATATAAAATTATGTAGTCTAGTTAGGTTTAATGTAATCCATATAAATAATCTTTATAAGGACGAGTTGAGTAAAGCAACCTTTATCTATGGAATTCCAGTGAATCAATCTTATGCCTGCTAGGAGATCCGTAGGAGTACTTGTAATCATACCTCTGTTGAGGATTCGTCAGAGGAAATAGCAGTTTGTCCGTCTAGAATCAGTGAGTTAGCGTCAGAGATGACGGTAGACCATAATGCTACCGCTAAAACGTATTCAGGTACGCTTTTATCTTTTGTATACACTTGAATAAAAACTGTGTATGTGATCGGAGTTATTGACACATCCAGTACTTAATAATATAAGGCATCAAGTGTGAATAGAGTATAACTATATTTTTACAAATTTAATTTATTCTGTGTCAATTAAAAATAATGTGTTGTTTTATACTTTGACTACAATTTCTTATTTAAATGAGGATATGGTACAAGATAATAAACTAGATTAGATGTACTGGTTCTCAAGTGATATTGGCAAATATACCTTTTGGTTTTTGTCGACAGGTCTTCAAACTTGAGGGTGGTAGCTATCCAGGCGGGCATTATTAGAATATACCCTACCACCATGGCTTTCTCACGATGATTTCCTTCACCGCAAGCTCAGGCTGATTTTAGAATTGAGTTGAACCTTCGTCCATCGACGCGGAATCCGACCGGACTACCAATTACGCCACCATTGCTTCAAAAGTTAGTAAAGTTAACGTTACATAGTTACTAACGATAACGAATATAAATGGAACATTAGCGAAATTACCACTACGATATAATAAGTTAGAAAAAATGTCCCATAAACAAGTCATTAACGTAACTTTTAATGGTAACTACAGTATTACAGACCGTGTTAATGGAGTGCCATATTTGGCACCCTGCAGTTATATCTTAGAGCAATTCCCAGCCCCGGGGTTATACATTCGACTCCCGCGTGGCTTGAAACTTAATTAAACTTTTAATGAGCCGAGCGATATATGTTTTGCAATTTTCCCAAAGATTATAATATATACACGTAGGTATGACACTCTGTTCGATTAAGCATATACGAGAACGCTTCAGACATAACACTAAATAATTAAACAACACAGCGTAATATAGTATAATAATATAGTTATTTATAAAACAAACTTTAAATGATCTGTAATACATTGATTTTTTCTAATTGGTTGGTATTTAAATCTACTGTTCCAGATCTTAGACTGAAGTCTATTTTTTCCTCCTTAATAAATGCCCTATCTAATAGAATCATATTTCTAATGTAACATATATTTCTTTTATATTAGCACCTTCAGCCCCACTGCAGCTTTGTGAGAAAATTTATGTAAGTAAAAAAATATATGGTTCCATACAAAACGTCCTGATCATTTAGCTCACTTCACAAGGATACCTACAAAACGTACCCGGTATGTATTAAAATGTTAAATTTTTTTTAGACCAGAATCCTTTTTTTTTTTTTGACGAGGGGAATGCATTTACGCACTACCCTTACCCATTGCATTAGTGAGACCGAAGTGCCCCAATGCAATGGGTAAGGTGGTGCAAAGGGACGTCTCCGCACCAGTGTGGGACTCACCCGGACGTGAAGCGTCCGGAAACACCCACTAAACCCCCCGGGGCCGCCCACCGCATTTGGGATCGGGACGACACGGGATAGCTTGACGGGGGGAAATGCATTTACGCACTCACCCTACCTATTGTATTAGTGGGACCTAGTGCCCCTCCAATACAATAGGTAGGGGGGCACGGAGAGGGTATACTCCCTACCCCCATTAGACCAGAAACCTGCCTATGCTGAAGTAAAGCAACTCAATATATTTAGTCACAACCAAAACAATAGTTTAGAATCTTATAGAGGACAAATACAAAAAAAAAAAAAATATCGTTTAAGATGTTTTACGTTCGTGATGTTAATATTAATAATTTCCTAGAAAACTGCTAAAGATTACAGTTATAACAATACGGTTCAAATGTTTTAGCAGCCTACGTTTATCTGCGCATTAAGAGATAACAAACTTTAACAGTAATGACTTAGATACGAACAGTCCATTCTGTTTTAACCACTGCTTGATCTTTGTCGTTAAGTTTGATTGCGCTCTATTAATGATACAAGAGAGTTAATTTAGATCAAATATTGCGTAAACAATTATATTTTACCTCGTTATAACTTTAACATTGCGGTCGGTCGATTGATGTTAAATACTTTTAATGACTTCATGCAACAATTTCTTTTAACTTTTTTTGAAGTGAAAAATTCTTTAGCCGCTTTGAACGATACTCAGTAGGGGTAAAATACATAGATTCGCGTTACCGCCAATGCTGTGAATTCAGCCGTAGGTGACATGCTATAGTATGGTATTAGATGGCGTTTAAGTACTGGGGATCGGGGACAGGCGGCTAATTTTGCTCCCGCACACTCTCCGGGTCCCCCTCAGGCGGCGACCCAAGACGTGCTTCGTTCCCCAACTGGGGAGGCTCTTGACGCCGCCGCAAACGCGATACAGTGTCACTGCCCATGCATTGAGCATTACACGCACAACACTGCAAACACACTCTTGCACATAACACGCAGGTACATAGGTCTTGTAAGGAACCCTTTTTTTTTATTATATTAATAAAAAATGTAGGGAATAGCTAGGTTCAAACTCGCGAGAGAGTTTTACACTCAGGTGACGGCCAAGCCGAGGTTCGTACCACTTTGGTAGCCCTTGAGCTAGTCACCTTATTGCGGCTGAGTGTCTTCAGCACTCGCCCCCAAAGTTCGGTGAAGCTGTAAAGGCCCTTCCGGTTAACAGCATTAGCTAGGTCAAAAAAAAAAAAAAAAAAAAAGTACTGGGGCTTTTGTGTTGCCACATATAAAATATTACCCTATAAATTCCGAACAAAGTAATTGCGTCTTTTTTATACGGTATAAGCTCAGTGCTTTGACCACAATCTCACCTCATGTTAAGTGACGATGTGGTCCATGATGGTAAACACCCTAAGCCTAGAAGTACTGTCTCTCAAGCGATGTAGCCGAAACACTACCAAATTATTCCGTTGTTTGTCTTCAAGAAACAGTTTATTTTCCAACGTTTTGAGTTGTCACTTCTGTCGGCAGCCTCTATGACTGCCTAGGTGTTTTTTTATTTAATAATTTTGGAAATATATTTTTTGATTTTTATTTTAGGTACAATGAATATAAAGACTGAAAGAATATCAAGACGAACCGTTTATTGACAGCTATTCTGGCCGTATATTTAAAAAAGTACAGGTTGGATTGATGTACATCAGCTGATGCCGGATCAGATAATGTTGGAGCAAGTTAATTTTCTGATTTAGGGTAATTTATATCTTTTACCATGGCTAAACCCAGCATGATGTTCAGATGATTTCCTTGGTACTGGAGGTGGACCTGTTTGTTGTTGGATCACTATGAAAGAATACATCGTAAGAAATGTGTAAACTTAATAAATTGTAGATAGATCTAACGTGCGATGGATAAAATGAACAAAGAATTATTGCGAATCATTAATAAATTTAAGTGGCATAGTAATTAATCCAATGCTATCTCACGTGTAAAGCTTGATTAATAATAAATATTATTATAGAACGCCTCTTTTTAAAATATTTCGCAAATCCTATTTTCCACCAGAAGAATTGTTTCTTTATTTCTTCACTGTAATTTACTTGTTTAACTAGTTCCTCTCTGTTATTTTCATAATATCATCGCAAGAAATTATTATCACAAAATTTAACTAAATAGATTTGAATACAATACATACATTTCTGAATTCTGCTGTAACTCCGCATGGGACAGAATTTAGTGACATTTATCTCTTGAAAACTTTTTGTTGTCGTCCAAACTTAATTTAAATCGTATATGTAAGTGGATGTTTCTTTACCCTACTTATTTTATTAAGTAATTACTGAATTGGGTGGATATATAACACACTTCGTACTTAGAAATATAAAAACGAATATTCTCATATTATCGAGCCTAAGCTAAACCTTTACGATCTTGGCAAGCATCCAACGCTCAAAACATTATGTCCCTCACATCAAATTGTTCATATCGTATCCACGTTTTAGATATACTAGGTAACTCTTTGAAATTATCTGTAGCTTTTTAAGAATTTACAACGTAAAAATAATCACTTTTAATACAATGTTTTTTCGGTTTAAAGTAGTTGCGTTTGTTTATTGCAATATTTGGAAACGCACTAACTCAAGCTATCTGTGTATCTCATCGTACGAGTTGCAAATTTTTTCGTCGCAGAGAAATGTGTTTTGGCTTTTCGCCTATAGAAACGTTATGCGCCCGATAACTATATTTTCACCGTTATGGGCAATTAATTTGTCGTAGGCGGCGTTTACAGCACGTGGACAATCCTCGACGATCGTTTAAGGCTTACGCTGAATAAATGCGCGGCCTGTTGTCGGTAATATATTTGATTTCTATTCAGGTGTATTACTTTTTCAAACGTCCTGACTTTTGGAAATAATATTTTTCGATATGTTAACTTTAAACAGTTTACAAACAGAACTGTGAACGTGTCAAAAACTCTATTTCAAACAAGGTGTAGAGATTATTCGATATGAGTAACCACATATTTATTTTTCATTTCAGTACATTTATAATTTACGATAATTAACAATACAGTTATAACAAAGAGCATATACGAGCGGCACCTCAGCGTCGGACTCTGAATATGTCCAGAAGCGAAAGAGACGATTGCGCACGAAGCGTGCTCTTAGCAAACGAACGTTTCCGAGTAGTTGCTATCGCACAGTACTAGAGCTATATCCAGAGATTACAATGAGATAATAAACATCAGAAAGTTAGTGTAAATATACACATAAATAATAAGTGTTTATATTATAAACAAAACCTTAACAATTAAAGTGTAAAATAGTATATCAAAGAAATAGTTATATTATTTTACATACTAACTGGTAAGTCTGCTATTCACTTTACATTAAATGATTATTAACTTTGTAAACGATCTATAAGGACGCCATTTTTAATAGAGATGGTCAATAATAGGTTGATGTCCCTGAACACTGAAATGAAACGTTTTGTATCCTACTACAAATGTTATAATACGATAAGATTATTATATTATAGTCAAATAAAAATACATCTTCACACGTATCATTTTATGGTTTACCCATAGCGTTATTTGTATATCTGAATATTCAATAGTTCGCACAAAAGTTGATAGTTTTTAGTAGACTTAATTTACTCATAACTTTTTCAAATAGTACTTAATGTAACATAATATAATACCAAAATGTAAAGAGACAACATTTATAAAAAAAAAAAAAAAAAAATAATTTTATAATCTGGTTAATTATTAATCTACTAATGGAACGACAGAATGATAATTATAGTAAACAGTTCATTTAATGTAACTATCTACCTATTAAGAACGACGTTCTTAATCTTACTAAAGAGCTGACAGTGGAGTAGACATGAAGAGTGTGGCTGTGAACGTACAGAACGTGCCGTTTAAACGCAATAACCTAGGAGAAGGTTGCTGGAGTCACCGGAATCACTGCAAAGTTGGCGAGCTGCCAGCCCAGCTCACACCTTCGTTTGTAAACACACATATCTCTTTTCCATATTTAACCGCTTCAATAATCCGCAGGATGTTCAATTTGCTGTCCATAATAATTCTTAATAATTTGTTTCCAAATTTAGACTGAAACTTATCATTAGCTACTAAACAAAGAGAATTTATTGAACAATTTTATTCTTACCCATTAATTTATAGATACCTATGTTCTTAAAACTCAAGCTTAGTTATCTAAAATTTAAATTCAATTTGAAAATCTCTTATCTATGTACAAACACTTTAGCTATTAACAGTTTCAATTGTAACAATAATTGATAACAAATATTTTTATAAAATTTTAAAAAATAGTATATTTGAGCCACATTGCCAGTGCACTTTATACAGGGCGCTTCTATTTTAAATTCAGAAGATAGTGATATTAAAAACAATATAATCTTCTTCTAAAATTAATAATACTGTTATCACAATAGTATATCTATCGACTGTCTCTTATTAGACTGTACTATTCGGTCAGATACAATGTACGACATACAAGTTTCCGTGTGTACTTTGTATTTATCATTGCGTGTGTTTTCAACCATTACAGTTTTACTTTACGTTCAACATTAGAACCGTCATACTGCGAGTGGTGATTATTGAAATTACCTGCTTTTAAACCTAGAGCTTAGTAAAAACATTTGTAAAAAAATACTTCGTTTTGTGTACACAGCTGAATTTTAAAATCGTTCGAAAGGTTGTTACGAAAGTAACGTAACCTCTACAAGTAACACTCTTGTTTATCTCTTAATGTATGCTTAGTTTGGATCTTAAATATTATCTCGGTCTGCACCATTAAAGTGAAAACAATAATTATATCTAAAACTTCCAAGAAAAGGAACAGTTATGTAACCAATTTGATCTATTTAGTTAACTTCGAAGCAAAGAGTTTGCACTGGTTAGGCCATTTAAATCAGATGAAGCCCTCGCATTTGTCTAAGTAAATGTGGATGGTCACGAAATTCACTACAGTGTCTTGTTAATAGTAATAGGTTAGTCCAAGACCAAAGAATACATTTATAGTAATGGTAAATATCTCCGATGAATCGTTAAGGTTCCATGGACTGAAAATTTCAAATTGACCCTGTGCATGACGACATCATGTACGCTGCCTTGTTATTTACGCCTTGTTAAAATTTAGACAAGCTAGATCTAGTGAATGATCGTCATAATTTTAATATTAGAAGTAAAGACAAGTTGGCCGTCCCACGCTTTAGGTTAAGTAAGTGTAATAAAAGTTTTATAGGTAATAGTATTCGGTTTTACAATAAGATCCCAAGTAACATTACCGATTTACCTGACAATAAGTTCAAGTATTATGTCAAGCAAGTTTTAATCTCAAAAGGTTATTACAGGGTGGATCATTACGTGAACGATAGTGATGTCTGGAAATAACCCACATCTCTGTGCTTCCACTAAAAACTACGATTTGTATAGTTTTTTATATGACAAAAAAAAATGATATAAATTATATTTATGAAAAAAAAAAGAACCAGATCGAGTTTCTTGCCGGCTCTTCTTGACTGGGTTGTTTTCCGAACCGGTGGTAGTGTTTTAGACGTTCATAAGCGCCTTCGTAGGGCCTAAATTAAATAAATAAATTTTGATTTGATTTTGATTTGATTTAATAGGTCGCTTTATACATATAAATTATATTTATGCAGAACACATTATAAATAGATTTATAGGTTATTAATTTTTGACAGTTTGACTTGACATTTAAAGAAAAACTTAATCGAATTACTAGCCCGAAGCTGAGAATCTTGTGCTATTTATTGTTAAGTATTTTCGAGTATACAACAATTTATTTAGTTATTATAAATATTCTCCGTCAATTATTGACCTGGAATAATGGATTCATTTTTATAGATTTGGTCACAGTTTGTAGAGTGATAAAAAACATTGTACAGTTAGGAATATGTATAAATTACTGCAAAAAAAATATTACTAAGATAATATAAAAATAATATTTGTGAGTTATTAACGTATCCCGTAATTATACGGGAAATTACTTAAAACAATTCAAACAAATTATAATTAGATAATTATATCGAGCTCTTAATACAATTTACAAATGTGGTTGTAAGTAAAATACTTCGATCAATATTTAACAAGAGCCTACAACGAAACAGACAACGCACAGACAGCCAATTAGGTTCTTACGGTACAAATACGAATAATGAACGTAATGTTGAATTATTTATTCACATCCCACGTGTTTTCGTGTCGATCGACATCGAATAAATTATTTATCACATGATTCTTGCTGTTTATGTGGTGCTGTTGCCTATTAATTGTTTTTTTTTTATCGTGTTCACAATTCATTTTATCGACATTTTACTAGGGTTTTTGTACAAGCTTTTAATGATTTATTTGCGTAGTTTAAAATGTTTGAATAGAGTAAGTCGGTAATTGTATTTTATTGAATGACAAATATAGTTTTATTCGAAACGAGCTACTTCTTTTAGCTTCAGAATTAATCAATTTTGTGTTATTAGTTAAATTAAATTCAGGTTTTTTTTCAGTGCAAATGGAAACTTTTAAAATCCGAGACGAAAAAAATCATTGAAATTAGTCGATCCGCGTTCGATACAAGCGTACGTTTTTTTTCCATTTTTTAAATCAATCATAGTCGTGTAAATCCAGTCATAATTACTATAAGACTGCATTATACTGTAACCTTAATTCTTGCTCAATTAATCTAAATTTCTAAAATGTACAAAAAATATACGACCGTGTAAAAAAATAAATTTAAAAGCTGTCGCAGCGCAAAAGTCTGTCATTAGCAAACAGACCGATCGCGGGGCGCGAGTCTGCGTGTGCATTAATTATAGGACTTGACCCGGACGTGAGAACGCATAATATTTTGTACGACCGATCATTCGTTACATTTGACTTGGGAGCTATTGGTTCGAAGAAAGTGAGCGCGCCAAGGCAATATTTACTGGAACGGATAATTTTATATGTACATTAAATATATAACATATCATCTCCTCAAAATTAATTGCCTTATTTATCTATACTAATAAATAAATTTGTAGTCTCTCTTTGTATGTCAAAATAACATATATAAATGTATATAAGAGACCTATACTAAAAATACAACTTTTACAATTTTTTGTCTGTCTGTCTGTCTGTTTATTCGGGGGTTAATTGGGGGTTTATTCTGGAACGGTTGGATTCACGGGACGCTTTTTGGATAGATTGCTGAAGTTACTCCGCGTACTCTAAATTTGTTTTCGAAATTAATTAGGGTTTCGTGTAAAAAAATTAAGACTCGTAAAAAATTGAATAAAATTCGATTCAATGCCCAGATTTACGGGCAAGTGTTTGAATTTATGAGAAATATTTTCACTTTTTCTTAGTACTAAACAAATTTTGGAAAAATAATTAGGGTTCCGTATTAAAAAAATTTAAAACGCATTGAAAAGCATACGCAACACGGGCGCAGCCGCAGGCACACATCTAGTATTTAATAAGTTTAGTACATTCCACTATATACACTGAATAATTTAGGGGGAGTGAATAATAAACGTAGTAGGTTATAAAATTAGATACAAGGTAATTGGTATTTAGACTCTCAAATATAATTACCCACAGAAATACACGTCTGTAGAAAACCCTACATAAAATTATAACACTAATATAACAGAAAATACAGATAAAAAAAAAAATAAAGTAAAAATAAAAAAGCCTTTAATTTATAACTTATAAAATTAAATGACACATTAAAAATTCAGAGAATTTAAAGAAAAATTAAACTAATAGGTCATAGTTGCCTCCTCGGCGTAGGCCTGCCTCATTACCGACCATACTTCCTTGTTCATTGCAATAGTGTGCCCGCCTGGGCCAGCGCGCTCTCTAAAGATGTCTTCCCATCTTCTAAACGGTCTGCCTCTTTTCCTTTGGCTACTTCTGGGCAGCCACTCAGTACTTAGCTTTGTCCATCTATCATTTTAATTCTAGATACATGTCCAGCCCAGTTCCATTTCAATTTCCTTATCCTATTTATTACGTTCGTTATTTTTGTCTTACTTTTAATAATTTTGTTACCAAATCTATCTTTTAACCCTATTCCCAGCATAATCCTTTCCATCTTTCTTTAGCAGACAGCTAGCTACAGATAAATTAAGAATAAAAACAAAATCCACGAGAAATTCCAACATAATTAGCGTACACAAAACTATCAATTATGAACTAAGTGCGATGGAAATTTCCCAAACGTTTGAATTAAAAAACAACGTATATAAAGTTCTTAACTGTGATAATAATAATAAATCTCGGTAATCTTATCAGCATTAATAATGTCTGACCGTTCATATCAAGCTATCAAAGCCACGAGCTGATACTAACAGGCTAATGCCCAGTGTCGTGTGACAGTTCTATTGAAATTCGATATCGAAGCCGTAGCACAGCTCGGGTGTGAATCGATAGGATTATCCCGGCTGATGACACCTCCACGACCTCTGTTCACACGAGTATAGACAATTTGAATTATAGTTTCATATTGGCCACGTGTCCTTGGGTGTTTGACGTTTTTACCCTAAAAAAGAATGAAGCCTTAAGTCATGCATAAATTAAGGTTAGAATAAATTATATGGGTAATGTAAAGTTTCCAGATCTCGAAGCAGTTTTAACGGTCAATGCTAAATATATATATCACTTTATAGATGCAGTATATTCCTACGAACGATTTAGTACAAAAAAATTATGCTCATTGTTTCGTTTTGTTTCAAACGGAAAATTAAAATCGCTCCAAAAGAGAATTGAAATTTCTTAAATAATTTACAATAAAAGTGATTGAAAATATAACACGACAAGAACTTATTTTGAGCTATTAAGAAACGACAAAAAGTGCTTTTTGTATAGTGGTGTGGAAATATCTAGAAAGTATGATGTTGAAAGGAGCAAACGGAATTTATTTTATTATTAGCCTTCGATTAAGCTGGTTCAGATTTTATTTTCCACCTCACTTCATTTTATGAATGTTCTATATTCTCGTAAGTAATATAATTGGATAATTAATTTGCACTTTTAAATATATGAGAGACAGTGGCGGCGGTTGCGTTTCGGTGTTCCGTTTTTTAATACATAGACTAAATAGAGCGGGGGCGTAGAGATAATATAGAGAAGAAATAACTTACAATAAGAAGAGAATATATATTATAATAGATGGCGTTAACATATAGTATTTTAATTGAATTAATTATGAATTGCTTTTAATTTTTTTTTTGCTTAATATTCATTCATAATTCTCCTGAACTTATACTGTGTCATATTCAAAGTAACTAGAGGCAGATCATGGGTTACTAATTTTAATCTAATACGATGTTGATTTCCATAGAATTATGGCAATCGAGGACGTTGTCCAGTGTCTGTCAAGTGAAGTGGGGTCGGTAAGTGGTAGCCGAGCTCACTCCTCACTTAAGTTTGACAGGCTCTCCACACACAGCAGACATTGATTTACTAATCTGCAATCAACTGCATGACTACATGATCATACACACATAATATATATTTTATTTTTATTTATTTACTAGCTGGTGCCCGCGGCTCCGTCCGCGTTTCATATGTTCTGTGCATATGACGTTTCATTATAGCTAATTTAAAAAAAAAACAAATGAATGAATAAAAGTAATAGTATTTTGTTTTTATTAGCGGAAAAAAATGTATATAAGCGTAAATTTAAGTGGAAATTGTACAAAAGAGTAAATCGAAAAGAAAAATGAGAGAGGATCGGTGGAATCCAAAAAATACCTGTCTACGAAAATTACTGCGTTGAAAGGTATTAGTCTTATCCCGATATGTTCAGTAGTTCTGAGGTGATGGTGCGTCAAAGGAACCCCATTTTCCTTCTATTTATTACAAGGATAAATGTCTGTCTTTTGTTTTATGGGAGCAAATAAATTAATAAACAAACAAATTGAGAAAACATGGCAAAGGGCTCATAGAATTTGAAAAATATAGCCTATAACCATCTGCGATCAATTCCGCGTCGAATGGTTGTGGTTTCATGCTGATCGGTCCAGTTGTTTTCGAGTTTACCTCGGACAAAGAAAACAAACTTTGCTTATATATATATATAGACTTTTCCACGGCATAGGGCCAGTGCTATGACCACAATCTCACCTGATGTAAAGTGACGATGGGGTCCAGGATGTTAAACACATTTAGTATAGAGGTACCTTGTTCTAAATCGATGCCACCGGAACACACCTATTGGTATTTTTGCGACAAGTTTTCTGACTTGAGGGTGGTTGCTACCCAGTCGGGGATTATTAGCAAATGCCCTACCACAATGTTTCCTCACAATGTTTCCTTCATTCAAAGCTCAGGCTGATTTTAGAGGTTTTATAGGTGGATTCGGAAATCGACCGTACTACCAACTAAACCATTATTGTTTCAAACGTCATGCATTACGGTGTAACCTAATTGATATGGCAACAGTTTTGGATTGGATATCCTGTATTCTGAGTATAGGTATATGCTTCTATTCTGCCTATTTTAGAAAAATCTACATGAAGCCTACAATTTGGAATATGAAACAAAACGCCGAAACATAATCGACAATTAAAAACATACCTCTCAAACAGCTTAAGCATTCGATGATGTCAAACATGATGGGCCCGTAATACGGTGATATTTTCTTCTATTAGCTGGCAACGAGTTTAATGCTTTTTACAGCTTCAGGAAAGTTTACAAACTGATAAAAAGAAACTCTTACATATTAAATTATTAGCTAAAGAAAGTTTAATAACAGTACTATTGCTAATTATAAACGTCCACTTATTGGTAGCACTTTGTACGTATATAATTACGTTTACATAAAAATTTACAATTACAATGTTACAACATTCAATATTTTAGAAGTGAAGTTAAAATAAATTGTGTAAATAAAAAAAAAACTTCGTGTGACAGTTAAAATACCCGGACACGAGCGGAGAAAATTAAATTGCTCCCTAGTAATAATAAAAATGAGTGTTTGGGAACACAATGGGTGTGCCTCAAGGGTTAGAATGAATGTAGTTTATATATTATTATTTATCTAATAAGGACTTTTTTTTTAAAAACATTTCAGTACAGATTGTATTATAATCTATACTAATAAATAAAATTTAAGTGTCTGTTTTTTAATGTCAAACTTAGATTTCACTATATAGATATGAATGTATGTACGATACATATACCAAAACGACAATTTTTTTAATTTCTGTTTGTTTGTTTGTTTGTTCCGGGTAATCTCCGGAACGACTGGGCGGATTTTGACGGGACTTTTTTTGGCAGATAGCTGAAGTTACTATGGGTAACTTAGAGTACTTTTCATTTTCGGAAATAATTAGAGTTCCGTGTAAAAAAAAAATTAAAACTCATAAAAAATTGAATAAAAAAAATCCATTTCAATGCACAGTTTTAGAGGCAAGTGCTTGAATTTGCGAGAAAAGATTTTTACTTTATCTGAATACTAAACAAAAATTTGAGTTCCGTACAAAAAAATAAAATGCAGTAAAGAATATCGTTTTATTTCTTTACAACTGAAATAATATAAGCTGAATTATTATGACGACATGAATAACTATCATCGAATAAGTTAGTTTCTAAAAAGGTATTTCGTTACTAATTTTTCTTGTTAATCGTGTTAAACCATCCATTACATTTTGTTACCTAGCTAGATCACAAAAAGCTAGTCGATTTAACTATTTCGATGCGATTTAATAATAAGTCTTTCTAAATGTTAATTATGACAAGATAATATCATCATCATTCTCCTGCCTTTTCCCAACTCATTGGGGGTCGGCGCAGTATGTTTTCTTCTTCCATACGTCTCTATTAGCTGTCATCTCTTCATTCACTCCTTTTTTTTCTTTCATATCATTTCTGGCACACTCCATCCACACTTTTTTTGTCCTTCCTCTACTTTTATATCCTTCCACATTCATATTCATTACTATTTGACCCACATGCGCTTCCTCTCTTCTCATAACATGTCCATACCACGACAAACGGGAACCTTTCAACTTTTCTACCACTGGCGCAACTTTTAAACTCCCTCTAATATATTTCTTATTTTATCCATTCTTGTAACAGCACACATCCATCTCAACATTTGCATCTCAGCTACATGCAATCGCTTCTCATCCATCTTCTTACTAGCCCAGCATTCTGATCCATACAATGTGACAAGTCTTATGATGGACTGGATGACAAGAAATGAATGAAAATGAAAATATACGCCAGAGAACCAAAACTTACTGACAAAGCAAAAAGTAGGTGAGCTAAAGTATTCGGCTCCTAAATAATTAATATTATTAAATCAAAGGATATATTAAAGTAAACAGAAGTAGATTAATAAAGTAATTATTTATTTACTTTTTGGTGCATATTTATAGAATGTACTGCATTATTTTGAAGCCGTTTTCGTTTTTAATTTTAAAAGTTTTTTTTTCTACTTTTGACTTTAAGTATGTATACTTTTAGGTATAGTTTTGAAGCCAGTTATATTAATAATAATTTTATTTACGTATTCAATTCTTCTACTACCTCTTTTTTATTCACTATTACTGTACATAAATAAAATAAACATTTACATAAAAATATTCTTCAACTGTCATCCGTCAAAATTTTGTATCTTCCATCATCAGATCAGCAAAATAAGATGGCTAATACTTGAATAGCTTTGGAAACAAATATATGAAACACCTGTAAGTGTTTATAATATTCGAGGGTTGACCTCGATTTCCCTGAGATCCACTGATCAGATCCTGGCTTGGTGACAACAGAACCACATCAGGAGTGTACTTTAAAAAAAAAAGACAAATTGGTCCATAATTGACGGAGAAATCGCGTGACAAACATACAAAAAAAACCAAAGACATGGGTCAAAGTAAATCGAAACATATGTTTTAAACGTGGAAAATTTTCAATATCTACCAATAATTATAAAACAATGCAATCATTTCGTCTATATAAATCTAGTCAGAATAATGCATTTGATTGTTTCGTACAAGATGGATACTATCTAACCCCCAACGAACTCCTTCAATTTGGCTCGACCCTCCGTCGGAATGACCAGTGTCCACTCTCTCATTATTAACAGACGTGTGTACTGTACCGCTCACGATATTATAGCCGTTTTTCACGTCGAACGAAACTTACCGGGTAATCTTTGTGAATGAAGAGATTTCATGGGCCGATGATTTTAGTGATCGTTGCACAAATGCACAAGATGTAGCGTGGGGTTACTTGTATGTGATTATAAACTCAATAAAGGTGTTGCAACACTTTATAATTGTTTTCTTTTTTTTTTATTTTAACTTACTCGGAAGGATACCAAAGGGATGACCAAGCGGTCATAATATGGATTCGGAATTCATATATAAAAATTTGAATCAAAAATTACATGGATCATCAAAATATACATACAGTATGTGTTAATCATTGATCATAACTGAAAAAAGGGGTACTTGGATTCTATTGTAGTACCCGCGAGAATTGTCGCAGAGTTCAGTTTGATAATAACTTGACGCGAGGATACACGTTTTTATAGGTGAAAGTTGTTTGTGCTTAACTTTAAGAGTGCCAAATTATTTTTCCTTCCTAGCCTTCCTAGCTATTACTCAGTTCACACATTCACACTATACACTGTTTACTACACACGGGCTACGGAAGGTGAAGCAGGACACCGGCGTTACTCGAGAGGTAAGTGTCGATCTATAAAACATTATTTTGGTCTACTGTGAATCGCAGGTCGGCCAGGGTTAATCACGACCCCGAATAGTTTAGACTAGGGCCCAGCGCGATTCGTGTGATTACAGTAGTGACTAACTCAAACAGTATATCTTACACTACATTATCTTCCATGTTTTCTTGATTTAATAAATAAAAAAAAAATATTTTGTTGTACATAAAATGATACAATGAAAATCCATACCAGCAGAAAGATTAAAAAAAGACTTTTTTAACTTTATGCCACGGATACTGCATTGTCTGGGACGCAATTTAAATAGTACAGGCATACCATGGATCTACGCCATCCTCTCAATCGAAGCGGCTAAAAAAATAATTAGGTAATATGTGTGACGACAAATCAAAAGAATGTGACTGTGATAGCGATGTGTAGAGTAAACAATTTATTATTAATATGTACGTTACAAGAGGGGAGTATTAAACCATAATTCATAGTAAATGGTTGCCTGATTGCGCTCCCGTGACGGCCGACCCTGCCAGCGCTTGTACTGGATCAGTTGCATGCCATTTATGGCAGCGCAACTATAAACAACTAGCGATTTGTGACGTATAGGAAGATTATTAAGGAGATTATATGGATAACACAGCCCCTGACTATGTGACTTGATTTTTAATTAAAGAAAAGAGCACCCCCATCTTGTCCTCAAAAATCTAAGGAGCAAGAAATAATTATTGCTCAAAACGTAGCAGGGAATGCTGCTTCTGCAAAGGAATCGCTAAATCATGCCAGCACCAACGCCTTGATATATAATGAATTGAATTTAAAAAAAAAAATACAAAAATTAAAATTGATTTTAAAATTTTGAAGAGTGTCAAATAATTAAATATATGCTATAAAAATAATGAAAATAAAAAGTTAACCAAGTTGATAACTGAGCTTTATGCGAATAATGATAAACGGACGGATTCACGTGTTTCTATTTTAAAGGATGTAATTATCATAAAAAATAATTATGGTAATAAAGTAATTTTAAACGGTTTTCACGTACTTCACACAAATGGTCACGCGGGACTACATCGTATGTTGTATAATATAAAAAAATACTACTTCTGGCCAAGTTTGACTAAAGACATAACGAAATAAAATTAAAGTGTCTGTTTGTAATGTCAAAATTATTTTTTTTACTAAATAGAATGTATATGAATGTATATACGATACCTATATCAAAAATACAATGTTTAAAATTTTTGTCAGTCTGTTTCTAACGGGTAATCTCCGGAAAGGCGGGACCGATTTGGAACAAACCTTTTTTTGGCAGATAGCTGAAGTTACTTCGAGTAACTTAGGGTACTTTCAATTTTCGAATATAATTATGGTACGGCGTAAAAAAATTTAAAGTCATAAAAACTTGAATAAAATCAGATTCAATACACACTTTTACGGGCAAGTGCTTGAATTTATGAGAAACATTTTTACTTTACCTTAGTACCAAAAAAATTTAGGACATTAGGGTTCCGTATAAAAAAATTAAAACGCAGTGAAGACTGTAAGAAACGTGGTCGGAATGTAAGAAATCAAGAAATACCACCTAGTGAACGATACTATGTGCCACTATCCCATAACAGAATACTATATATTTGATTCGAACAAAGCCGAAATTTAAAATCCCCAAAGGCCGCACAGAAAGCTTGTTTGTACCGTAGTAAAATTCAACACACAACAATATGATATAACAAACACATAACCATTCATAAACCTTTGAACGTAACTCTAAAATAACATAATATAGCATAATGCCAGCTCTGTTGTTATTTAAGCCGATTTTAAGCCGCGATATAAGCCGCCGGCTTACTGGAGGGTGTTTAGGGCGATTTTAACGATCGCCTTTACGATTTGTAGAGAAACACATTGTTTTATTTTCATGTCAAAACAGAAACGTGAGAGTCGGCATTTAAAACTTTTCCCGACGTTAAAAAAGGTACACGTAAGTTATAGGAAATATAAAAAATAAATTATTATATTTTCGATGTTTCCCAGTTTCGTTTACTTAATGTTTTAATTTTGTTATGTATTTCCGCGGGGGTAAGTTATCATGTTATTCGAGTGAAAGCTTATACATTCCCAGTTTAAATATAAATAAAATAAAAAAAAACAAATACTTTTACTTGATCATGACTGTAAGTAATCATTTTAAACGTAAAAAAATTAGAATGATACCAAACAAACAAAACAAACATTTATTGGTTAATCATATCTTCAAAAATGAAAATGTTATAAAACTATCATATCAAGTATCACCAATTTGGATGTTTCAAACCTTTTCATCCATCCACTCATCCATTCAATCGCAAGACGTCCACTGCTGGACATAGGTCTCCCGCAAAGATCTCCACGACGACCGGTCTTGCGCCACCCGTATCCAGCGGATTCCCGCGACCTTTACAAGGTCGTCGGTCCACCTTGTGGGGGGCCTACCTACGCTACGTCTTCCGGTGCATTGTAGATATTCAAAAACCCGTTAGCCCCATCGGGCATCGGTTCTTCGATCAATGTGCCCAGCCCACTGCAACTCTTTATTACTTCAAATTATCTTGACAGAGTACAAGGTTCATTTTCAAGTCATATAAATTAACTAATAAGATAACTAAGTACACCAACTTATGGGCGAGAAGCCGCTGGACATTATCAGTGCAAGACCGGTCCTTGTGGAAATCCTTGGGGGAAGCTTATGCCCAACAGTGGACGTATTTTACCATACATACAGATTATGGGACCATAAAAGTCGACGAACTCTAATTTGCTAAATTTCAAATCACTTAAAGTTAAGATTGAGAAACCACTAGGAATTGGAAATGGTCAAAGTATCCAGCTAAAACTATTAAAACAGGTAACAGTACTTCATTATATTGTATTAAGTTGATTTTGTCCAGATATATAATTTAAGAGGGGCACTAAAATTTACATAATTCTGTAGTAACAAAACCCGATTACAGAACCACCCTGTTTTATAATAACTTGTTTACGAAAGTTCACCGTCAGCGGAGTAAAATTGTTATCTGTAAAAGCAATTATTTGTTAATTACCGTACGTACACTTTATAGACTATTTTAAAAACGCCTTCGAATCAGGTGTATGTTGTAAGTAATAAGAAATTAGCGAGTGGTTTAAAGTCTCCTAATAATGCATCAACATATTTTGAATGTACGTTTCTACACCAATTCATAGTTCAATGGTTGTTTTAAATGCTACTTCTGTGTTATGCGACAAAATAGAGATGATTTGAAAAAGGAAAAAAAGGAACTCACTTAGTTTTTCGTATAAACACAAATATTTGAGTATAAACAGTATTTAATTGTTATTTTATAATAGCAGTTGTCCGCCCGTGGCTGCTCCCGTGTTTCATATATTCTTCACAGCATTTTAATTTATTTTTGTACGGAATCCTAATTTTTTTTACAGTACTAAGATAAAGTAAAAACATTTCTGATAAATTCAAGAACTTGCTCGTAAAACTGTGCATGGAATCATATTTTATTGAATTTTTCTATGTGGAACCCTAATTATTTTCGAAAATTAAAAGTACCGTAAGTTACTCGAAGTAACTTCAACTATTTATCAAAAAAAGAACCGCCAAAATCCGTCCAGCCGTTCCGGAGATTACCTGGTACAAAATGACAGTCAGACAGACAGAAAAAATATATATATTTGGTATAGGTATCGTATATACATTCATATCTATTTAGTATAAAAGATAGAATTGACAATACAAACAGACACTTCAATTTTATAATATTGATAGCATTGAACACCATTTAAATAGTGACGTCATTTGTAGCATGCATTTATTTTTTATTGACTACTACCTAAACTGATTACCGCGCCTAATAGTAAACTCAGTACAATCTAAAAGCTGATTCATCTATCGCCGGTTGCCGCTATCAAGCCGGTCTGTGTTTTTTCATCATCTGGCTAAATATACGAGGGATAATTTGAAAGAGATCATTATAAAGAATATGTCGTAGTTAATGTCAACTCAGGGAAGAACGACAAACCTACCTTTCTTTTTTTTTTTTTGACGGGTGGAAATGCATTTACTCACTACCCTTAACTATTGTATTAGTGACACCGAAGTCCCCCAATACAATAGGTAAGGGGGCACGGAGTGACGAGTTCCGTGCCAGTGTGGGACTCGCCCGGGCGTGAAGCGCCCGGAAATACCCACTAAAACCCCCCGGGGCCGTCCACTGCATTTGGGGTGGGGGCGACACGGGGTGGCTTTCGCAAGCAACGCGTCGCACGACAATCCTACCTACCAATTTGAAACTATTCACTAACAATCCAATGCTATTTTAATTCCAATAAAATTACTACTTCTTAACAATGATAATTATTTTTACTATCATTTAGGCTACATGTGAACTTAAAAGAAGATTTACTTTCATAATACGACCATTAAAAGTTTTAATTTTGTACAAGAAAGACGATTGTATGAATTAAATGTATGCGTTATTAAAAGCTTTTGACTCGGCCCACTACCGAAAAGTCAAGGGTCACGCAACACTCCGCTTTTTTAGGCTTCAGCCATTATTTAATAATAAATTATTCGTTCCATAATAAATTTACATATTGTGAATCGACCACCGTTGAGTAGTGAATAAATTTCGTTTCGTTACCTTCTCACTCTGTTATGATTAAGTGGTAATAATATATGACTTGACATTAAGGTTTCACAATTACGTTATTCGAGCGACATGCGTTTATTTGAATGTTGGTGTTTCGTGATTTAGCTATCACGTTTTAAATATTAAAAGTTTTTTTTTATATTTTACCAGCATAACATTAAGTTAGAATATGATCAGGCGCTAGTCTTATAAACAAATTATATATTCTTATATTATTTATAGAATTTAATAAGTTGTTTCATAGTTAAACGATAATCTAAGTATCCTTTCGATAATACATGTTATGAATCCCCCATGTAATTATTTCATATTAATAATAACAACATAATATATATGAAGGAGGAGGAACGTCCGTAGTGTTTTTAAAAGGTGTGACGTCAGCATTGTTGACGTCACAATTGTTAGTTTCTCATGATGATTACTCATCTTTGGGTCTTCGAAAGAAAACATTACGAGCAACTGGTAAGTTTCGTCTATTCCTCGGGCGGCTTAACAATGTCCCAGAGAGCTCCGTACTGTATGACGGCTCGTGCACGAATGCCCGAACATCTAACCTAGCTAATGCTGTTGACCGGAAAGGCCTTTACAGCTTCACCGTAATTTTGGGGCCGAGTGCTGGAAGCACTCGCTGCAAAAGCTAATTATCTCAAGGATACCAAAGTCGTACGAACCTCGGCTTGGCTGCTACCCGTGTTGAAAAATTACCGCGGAATTTAATCTTAGCTAAACCATACATTTTTTATTTATTCATAATAAAAAAAAAGGTTCTTTACAGGACCTATGTACCTGCGTGTTATGTGCAGGAGTGTGTATACAGTGGTGTGCGTGCAATGCTTGATGCATGGGCAGTGTCACTGTATCGCGCTGGTAGCGGCGTCAAGAGACTCCCCAGTTGGAGATCCGAGCACGTCTTGAGCCGCCACCGAAGGAGGACCCGGAATATATGCATGAGCAAAGTTAGCCGCCTGTCCCCGACTGCTGCGGGAACGGCGGTATCGTGGGCGTGTGAGCGCTGGCACCCAAGTAAACGCGCTTGATGCATGAAGATCCTATTCATGCGAGTGATGTTATCGTCGCGGTCGGTCAAGTTGTTAGCGGTCATCGCATGTTGGGGGTGATGTTAGGGTCGGGCGAGTACGAGACGGCTTGTACTATGAGGGGGTCCATGTGTGTTCCTGCACGTTCGAAGAAGGTGCCCGAACACTGCCAGTGCGTACGTATTTCTAGGAATCGGCACACGTGCACGTGCTTGTTATATTTACGCCAATATATATAATAGAAAGCACTTAATAATTAATTGATTTCGAATGTATGAAAATCAGCAATTTTTTTACAAGTATAAAATGTTTCTAATATCTTTCATTTTTCTCAAAATTTAACACATACATATTAAGTTTTTTATTTAGAAATAAGACATCAAGAAGGTTTAAGTGCTTTCATTATGTGAAACTAAATATTAAGTATAGTGTTTATAAGTCATCAATACATTGAATGAATCTGAATACAAGAATACATTTCAAATTATTTATTTATAAGTTATGTATATTAATAAATGTCAAAGTCATCTATACCGATAAATAAAATTGAATTGTCTGTTTGTATTGTGATTTTTTTTTTAAATAAATAGACACTAATGTATATACGATACCTTTACCAAAAATACAATTCTGTTTGTAATGGGTATTCTCCGGAACAGCTGGACTGATTTTGACGGGACTTTTTTTGGTAGATAGCTATAAGTATATAGTAAGTATATGATAGATAGAAGTTACTCCGGGTAACTTAGCCTACTAATAATTTTCGAAAGTAATTAGGGTTCCGCGTAAAAAAAAAAATTAAAACCCTTAAAAACTTGAATAAAATCCGTGTTTGATCTTTAAAAAATATCGATTTCTGAACGCACGATTACCGAACGCATCATAGATGTATGTATGATCGGATCGGGGCCGGAACGCGCAAGTGACTATTACTCTAATTAAAACTAATTCGAGATCACGACCGATTCGAGATTACGAAGTTTTTCATCCTCATTCGACGTGGGAAGAACAGATCACCGCCAGCAGCTCATCCCAACACAGGTATGTGATGTATTGTATGTGATATCTTAACTTTGCCCTCCCAATACATCTTCGATAACTTAATGCATATACGTAAAAATTCAGACAAGCTAGATCTAGTGAATGATCGTCATAATTTTAATATTAGAACTAAAGACAAGTTGGCCGTCCCACGCTTTAGGTTAAGTAAGTGTAATAAAAGCTTTATAGGTAATAGTATTCGGTTTTACAATAAGATCCCAAGTAACATTACCTATTTACCTGACAATAAGTTCAAGTATTATGTCAAGCAAGTTTTAATCTCAAAAGGTTATTACAGGGTGGATCATTACGTGAACGATAGTGATGTCTGGAAATAACCCACATCTCTGTGCTTCCACTAAAAACTACGATTTGTATAGTTTTTTATATGACAAAAAAAATGATATATATTATATTTATGAAAAAATAAAAGAACCAGATCGAGTTTCTTGCCGGCTCTTCTCGACTGGGTTGTTTTCCGAACCGGTGGTAGTGTTTTAGACGTTCATAAGCGCCTTCTTAGGGCCTAAATTGAATAAATAAATTTTGATTTTGATTTTGATTCGGCGGTTTGTCGTACGTTCAACCATCCTCCATATACGAATCTACCCAAGTGTACGGTACATGTTTGCTGTACAATCCGATTCAATGCACAGTTTTACGGGCAATTGCTACAATTTATGGGATTTTTTTTTTACTTTATCTTAATTTAGGAAAATAATTACGTTTCCATATACAAAAAAATTAAAAATTAAAACGCAGTGAAAATATACGAAACGTGGGCGCAGCCGCAGGCAGACAGCTAGTCTATAATAAAACACACTGAAGAGTTGTTTTAAAAAAATGATGAATGTTCTAATTATACTAATAAGCGTAAATTACACTCGAGTTGGTAATATTAAGGTCGAATGAATTTGAAAACCTTAACCCACTTTAAAATTGCAGTTAATCATGCGAGGGGTAACTAACGTTCGTGCTCAACTTTCGTGGATATGAATTTCAGTAACGTTGATAAGCGCTTCACATTTATGTACACAGAGAGACAATTTTAAAATTAGAATATTTTAAGTCTGTGTAGAAATTTATTTTCATTGATTTCATCATCTCATCATGTACATATACTCCTGGAAATAATCCTCTCCTAAGGTACTGAGCACTTTGTCCAAAAACTCACCCAATTTTAGGTAAAAAATATAGGTTAAGTCTAAAAGTACTGTTTTTTAAGTGATTCTTTCGAAACACATCTGTAAATGCTTGGCAACAGATTTTCAAACTTGAGGATAGTTGGCCAGGCATGTATTAGACATAGCCCTATTACCACCATGCTAGATTTTATAACGGTGTTTCCCTTCACTAAAAGCCTTGGATCATTATGGAGTAAGAAGATTCGAACCTACGTTAACCAACGCAGTATTTACTCAAAATATCACTGTGCTATCTCCACATATTTTGTATCAAGAACCAAAGTTAGTCAATAGGTAAATTAACTTAAGATTTGTATGCATTAATAATTTTTTTTTTAATTGCAGTATTGTCATTTATACTAGTTATAAAGTATGTAACTCTAAAATGTTTTTACACAAAAATGTATTACTAATTTCTTTAAATCGATTAAAGAACCTAATTTAAAAACTGCTTACTCATCTGAATAACACGTACACACTTACCACTAAAACCTTCGTTTAACCTCATCGTACACGAAACAAACTCGACCTCCGAACGTGTGGTCGCGTGACCAACAAAGTGGGATCTAATTTCTTGGGCCACTTAGCCAATTATCGGGAGGGTCGACGTGCCAGTGCCTCGTCGCGGCGCACTTGCTGACGGATCAATTACAATAATAATGACTCCGGAGACATTTTATTGTATCTCGAACATTATTTTTTCAGGTCTGTGTTACGCATTATGTCCAAAACAAAAATTTGTGACACGAAACAAACACGTAATATTGTTATTTAATTTCTGAAACTCTAACTGAACTAGTTAGTAATAGTGATTAAAACATAAAACAAGTACTAACAACAAATTCTAATCTCTTAGCACATGTGATTGTTTTAAACACACCTATTTAATGTTCGGCTAATTTTCATTATGGCTATAGAAATTTTGCAAAACAAAAACCGTTTCAAATGTATTTTAATTCATAATACTAAAACTCGTAAATCACATAAACACATCACGCGCATCTAAATAAATAAAAGAATACATTTGAACAACAAACCAGAAAAAAAGTTATTGAACTATTTTATGTTCGTATATCCAAATGATTTCACTAATTAATTAAACTCAAAGTAACACGTTACGCAAGCACAGTATCATTTACAAATATATACTAATGTCAAACTAGTCTCCAATTATGATTAAAGTAGAGAATACAAAATCATCGGAAACAGCAAATCCTAAAATAGGCCCCCCGCTATAGGACAAAGCGAATAGAGAATATTTCACCTGTCAGACCTATCAAAACGTGAAATATTTTCCACCAATAAGATTCTATTTTGAAATAACTTTTCGTTGTAGTCTATATAGATATTACTTGAATACACATTATGGCTAAAACTCTAACATATATAAACCAAGGAATGCTGCGATCGAAAATCCGGCCAAAGGGGTGGCTTTCGAAATAGTTAGAGTTCCATCAAAACCGGTTATGGACAATCGAATGCTGTTTCAATGTGTAGTACAAGTGATCAGATAAAAAAAAATTATTAATCGTAATTCTAAAACATAAAATTATTTAGCATCCAATAACTGCTCAATTAATTATCTATTTGTCAAGAAAGCAATATTTTCAAAACACCATATTATTTAAAATATAATAAAAATGAAAACGCATGCGTCAATTGTAACATTTTTATCCTTACATTAACTTGAACTTGAATAGATAACAGATAACAAAACTTTTAAAACACACACATTTATTTTTAGTTCTGTCTATGTCTAGTTATTAGATTAACAGTTAATTTCAAGTTAACTGTCTTGTTAAAGTGAAAACTTACATCCATTCAACCGTAAGACATCCACTGCTGGACAAAGGTCCCCCCCCCAAAGATCTTCACGCCGACCGGTCTTGCGCCACCCACATCCAGCGGATTCCCTCGACCTTCACCAGGTCGTCGGTCCATTTTGTCTACCCACACTACGTCTTCCGGTGCGTGGAAGCCATTCGAGAACACGTTGGCCCCATCGCCCCCGCAAGCAATGTGCCCAGCCCACTGGCACTTAAGTTTAGCAAATCTTCGGGCAATATCGGTTACTTTGGTTCTTCTGTGGATCTCCTCATTATTGATTCGATCACGCAGTGAAACTCCAAACATTAGATCCATTGTGAGGGACCACGTCTCAGTGGCATATATCATAACTGGCAACATAAACTGGTCGAAGACTCTCGTCTTGAGACACTGTGGTATTTCGACCAGAAGATTCTGCATTGCTTCTTGAACGCAACCCACCCGAGTTGGATTCGATGATTAATTTCTTTCTCGAAGTTGGGTGTACCTAATTGGACGATTTGTCCCAGGTATATAACTGTCAACAACTTCTAGCATAGAGATACCGATTTTTATAGGAGTTGGCACAACATTGACATTAGACATGACTTTCATCTTATCCATGTTAATTTTTAGGCCAACTCGTTCGGAGTATCTAATGAGGTCACCGGGCATCGTACTTAGGTCTTCTGCGGTCTCAGCCATGACTACTATATCAACAGTAAATCGGAAGTGTGTTACGTACTCGCTGTTTATGTTAATGCCAAGTCCTTTCCAATTCAGAACCTTGAAAACATCCTCGAACGCAGTAGTGAACAGTTTCGGAAAAAACATCTCCCTGTCTAACGCCACGCCGCAAAGGTATATGTTTCAAGGTCTGGTCCTATAATCGGACTGACATGGTGGCATTTTCGTACAAATCCTTCCGCGCTTTGATATACCGATAGTCTACTTTGCACCGCAGGAGAGACTGCAGTACAGCCTAGGTCTCAATCGAATCGAAGGCTTTTAGTAGCCCACAAACGTTAAACAAATGGGTAGCTTATACCCCTCGGTCTTCTATATAATCTGCCGCAGCGTATGAATGTGGTCTACGGTGCCAAATCCAATGTGGTCTATGCTGCAAAAGTCTTTTCGGAAGCTTGTTCGGGAGGCTGGAAGTCGTCCTCTTGTAGTGATTTGAAAATAGATGAAACGAAAAAAGCACATGTTTTTATACATTTAGCGATTCGTTTCGGTCTCACCTAATTTTAAATGACAGTGTGATCATTTGATCCAATAGAGGACATATTTCTTAAAGGATTTACCTACTGATAATTGCAGACAGACTCTAACTTCAAGATGATATATCTAAACGGGTATTATAAATTACCCTACATTATGAAATTAACAAATTACTATATTACATTACATTATAAAAAAATCTATATTTTTTAAATATCAATTCAATCCTTTGTTTTTCACGTGCTCCAAATTTATTATGTCATAAATAACTCTTATTTCCTTATCGCTTACGTTCCATAACTCGTACCGTATATCAACCGCCTAAACTTTATACAGGAATTTGGTGCAGCGCGTTTAATGGATTTTGATTTATTATACAGTTTCTATTTGATGTGTTATTGTCCGCGGTTTTTCATTGTTTATTCCCACAAACTGTTTTAGTTCTATGTTTTTCGAATAACCAATTTGTTTGTATAATATTATGTTTAATTTTATACCTAGTTTTGATTTCAATAGAGTTGAATCTATTAAGAATCTCTTATTAAATTTTTAATTATGAGCACTAAAAGTATTAAACAAGATTGTAACGAGATCATCTGTTAATATAATACTAACTGTATAACTTAGTAAAATTCTATAGGCATTAACACTTAAACGTAATTGAAGCGCAGTACAGTTGAAGTCTACAAGAGATCATATTAAGATGAAAATCCGTAAATATAACTTGTTGTTATATTCTACCAGAAAATATTAGTAGCGGCAGCAACTGGTGTAAAAATTATTTACTATCTCTTGGATTAAGATCTTGCACCTGGTGCCAGCAATTTGTTAGCAATAATTCATCACACACTTGCACTTTCCAAGAAAATCCTTTGGAGGCCTTTTTTGGAAACTGTGAGGTTTAACTAAGGTCAATTTCATGGAATTTACCCTTCAACTGGTAGCTTAAAGTGAAGTTCATGTCATTGCCATACCTTTCTGTCAGTTACTACTAAACCATTTATGATAAATAAATAGTCCATACAAATTGTTAACATGCCTCGACATTTAAATTGTAAAATATAACAAGTGTATATGTAAATATATTTGAGCTTTATACAAAATAATTGTAATATTATAATTTACAATAAAACAAAAAATGCCATCCTTTGTTATAAAGAATTATTAATCTTGAATAACTTCATTGATTTTATGAAATATTAATTTTAATTCGGTATGGGTCGATGTCTAACAAGCAGGAATAATCTATTGTATTTTAGAGCTAATTGTAATCACCTCTGTAACGGACGGACACACGAGTATGAGCGTCCGTTTATACTATTACGTAGACTGCTCTGCCACGCCCTATCAGCATAGAAACAGGATGGTATAAGTTTGACAATTCTGTACGCCGAAAGGGACGCAGTAGAGCACGTGGACCGGGTCGTTGGAGGAAAAATGCAACAACGCAGTATATTTTCTATTGTACACACTTTTTATTCACTGACTAAACTATTACAAAGAAATCACTTGTCTTGAACTTAACTTTCTCTTTGACGATCGCGACGAGACTACCCTTTCTCGGCCCATATGGCCCATTCTTATTGTGCCGGCTAGTTCGGCACCCCGTACGCGAGAATCTCTTTCATTGGCGTACCCCTACTGTAGCGCGCTGTATGGTCAAATATTATTATTATGCACAATTTATTTATCTATCTGAATAATTGCTAATTGCTATCTTAATAATACAGCGCACTACGTTTGTATACACTAACCTAACTAGAGAATTAATATCTTTATTATCATCTTAATTATAATTTACACATCGCATAGTATCTTATTTCTAAAGTCTTGAAGCGTCGCTAACAACCTCAAACTAAAATGGAGTGCGTATATATAACGTACTTAGAACGAAACGTTTCATGCGATTTTTTCCTGTTTTTCGTTTCCTAAAATTTGTGAATATTATCGTCATTTAACAAAGTAAATATTAGATAAAAATGTAAATTAAAAGTTGGCTAAAATAAACTTTATAAGTATTATTATGAGCATAGAATTCGGTTTCTGAGAGGCTCTCGTGAAACGGACAATACCAAATCATTATCGTTAAATTAAAATATAAAATCATCAAATACGTTTTCTAAACATTGAGCAAACAACTCTCTCAGCCCGTTCACCGCGACAAACGCGGCAACCGCCTCGGATTGGGCTCCGTTTTAATTAGTTAGTTTATTTCACGAATCCGACTTACGAATCTTATAAAATGTTGCGGCTGAACAATTTTAATGAAAGGACTCACCCCTGTCAATTCCTAAGAAAGTTGTTTAATTCAAGTTGAAATTGTGTTTTAACAAACTGCAAAGCTTTAACTAGTCCATCTTCAGACAAAGCTTAATTTGATTTTGGTTTTATTAAGAATTTAACTGTGGAAAATAAGTAAGATTCAAACATTAACGAAATTTGCAATTAAATGTTTTCGTTATGGTAACAAATAAAACAATAACTCTACCAGGAAAATATTTACTGGAACTATTCATATTCGATTAACTGCAAATATATAAATAAACACGAACATGTTGGCAAGGTACTGGCTGGCTGGCTACCGCATTCTGAATTTAAAAAATCTGTCATCAAGAACCTATCTCGTTGTAACTTCCTTTTTAAGTTTACCCTATCTATAAATCGATAGATTTCAGTTATAATTCAAACAAAGATGGTGATATTATTATGCTATTTTAATGTAATATCAACCAGATTACTTACGATATATCGGCTTCATTAACTAAGCACAGATATACAATTTTTTATTTAAATTACCTCGTCTTGAAAAGGTTCTGTGAAAGTCTCTTATTCTGTTGAATACAGTTTTAGGAAATCGGTTTATTTAGATCTAATGGAAACATGCTCTTGAAATTATAATAAATAGTTAAAAGTATCTCTTAAGGGAATGAGATACCACTAAACACTATGATAAAACATAACATAAGCTCACGCCTGTTATCCCCGAAGGGTTAGGCAGAGGTGAAATAGCGAACTACACCACTCACATTTCGCCGAGCTTAGTTCCGTCCCAGATGTGACAGGGGGCGAGCCTGTCGCCATATCGGGCACAAATTTCCAAACTCCGGAATGATACTTAGTAGAAAAACCCAATACCACTTGACCCGACTCAGGGATCGAACCCGAGACCTCAGAACGGCAGTCGCACCGTAGTACAACTGCGATACACTATGATACTTTAATGTATATAATAAAGTAATGCTAATGTATAAAATTTACTATTTTATAAACGTCAATATACATTTAATCTCTAAGGGAAAATGTACTTAGATAAGATAAATTGTCCTGTCTTTCACAGATCTTTTGTAGTTCCATTACAATATGTCTGCGTAGAAATGGATTATATTATTTCAACAGGAAACAAAAGTATCTAACTCTCCTCTACTTGTTTTGTTAATATTACTAATGTGTTTTACTCACAAATTTTAATTTTGCAGTGATTTAATAATACCTTTTTTTTTTTTTGACGAGGGGAAATGCATTTACGCACTACCCTTATCTATTGTATTTGAGGGATCAGAGTCCCCCAATACAATAGATAAGGGGGCACGGAGTGATGAGCTCCGCGCCAGTGTGGGACTCACCCAGGCGAGAGTCGCCCGGAAATGCCCACTAAAACCCCCCGAGGCCGTCCGCTGCATTTGGGATGGGGGCGACACGGGGTGGCTTTCGCAAGCACCGCGGCGCGATTTAATAATACCTAGAAAGTAGAAGCAAGAATACGGTAATAAACCTTTCACCATTTCTTTAACACACGCGCTCTACATAATAATATTATTTATAAGAGTACCTTCGAATTCTCAAATTATTAACTACCATTATTTCTGTTACTGTTCTGGTCTGAAAACATAAATTCATTGTAGAAGACGATTCGAACAGTTCGTCTTACATAATTACATTACAAATGAGTTTGATGTTCATCACACTCGAGCGATCATAAGTTCGATTTCGCTAAACACAATAGGGATCTCGCTGACAGATAATATCGCTTACATTAAAATCTTGAAGTAGATACTAAATATATTTAAATGAAAATACCATATAAGATCATAATATTATTAGCTCAAAATCAAAAATTTATTTATTCAATTCAAGCCCTAAGAAGGCGCTTATGAACGTCTAAAACACTACCACCGGTTCGGAAAACAACCCAGTCGAGAAGAGCCGGCAAGAAACTCGATCTGGTTATTTTTTTTTATAAATATAATATAGATCATTTTTTTGTCATAAGTATAAAAAAACTATACAAATCATAGTCTTAATAATGTTAGCGGAAGCACAGAGATGTGGGTTAATTCCAGACATCACTATCGTTGACGTAATGATCCAGCCTGTAATAAATAAATAACCTTTTGATATTAAAACTTGCTTGACATAATACTTGAACTTATTCTCAAGTAAATCGGTAATGTTACTTGGGATCTTATTGTAAAACCAATTACCTATAAAGCTTTTATTACACTTACTTAGCCTAAAGCGTGTGACGGCCAACTTGTCTTTACTTCTAATATTAAAATTATGACGATCATTCACTAGATCGAGCTTGTCAAAATTTTTACGAACATGCATTAAGTTATCGAAGATGTATTAGCTAAAAACAAACAACTATTTTAACATTAATTTCAAAAAACGCGTTTTTAAAATTCGAATGTGTTTATCAAAAGCGTACACCGTGTCAGAAACACTCAAATTAATTGAACATGTAGAAAAAAAAAACTCGAGGGATTCCCGTGCCGAGCTAACTTTCTGGTCGCAAATTTGTCGTGGTGCGAGATAAACAAAACCGCTCCAACGATACAACGAGGAGCGTGTACGTCATGAATATAAACAGTTAAATTAGGAGTACGGGTTGGACGAACCGGCTAATATGATATACAGCGTGCTCGGCTAATTTAATTCCACGCGCCATATTTAGTGAGGTCCCTCGTTGGATTCAATAGTATTTTTTTTCACATAATTTTATGAGGGCACGTAAAGGAGTCAGGCTCGATTTATGATCGTCTAAGCTATGTGTAATTGGGGTAATATTTTATCGATGATCCTCAGTATATTAGGATACGATGTTCATGATACGCATTTAATACATCAAAATTGATTTATTTAGCTTATAGCAAAAATTAGTCACGATAAAAACAGTTATAAAATCTACACCACGAAAGGCGGCTTAATGAATATAACATTTTTTTTTAAATATAGATATTTTCACTAATAAATTTATAATACCCACGTGATAAATTTATAAAACAATAATTCAAATCATCAATATTCTTAATAAGTTCGATTGACGGATTCAATCTTTCATCTTGAATTTATTTCAAGTCAAAACAAAGGAAGTCAATGGTACGATTTGTTCCACAAATGAAATCCAACCGTAGGACAAAGAAGATGGATTAACGTGAAAAACGTCCAAGTAATTGTGAAAAATGCGAATCGGTTCGCAACAATAAAGACCTTAGTAAACATTGAATTGAAATTTAAGCTTTACATTTAAGCATATTGGACATAAAATAGATTGATCGGCCTGAGGACATTATTCACAATGGCATTTGGATCGGAATTTGGATGATTCCTAAACATTTCAGTTTGCCCGTTTGTCGCTAAATCCGGTCAAATTATATCCCACGAGAATAAATTATGAGGGCCGGTCATTCCCTCTCAACGGTACGACTAAACTAACTTAAATTAAGCTGCATTTCGAGTGAAATGGCTTCCCCTTTCAAACATTTAGAGGAAGCTTCGTGCAGTCAAATGATGTCCAACTTTTTATTAGAGCTCGTGAATTCTAGACGAGCCGGTCGTGCAAAAATGCAAAGAGCCGAGCCAGTCTCGTATGTATGAAAATGACTTCATTTTTCTACATGAAGAATTCGAAAAAGCTATTAGTGGTATTTCGCAGTTTTATGTAGAACACGTACTAAATAACATCCAAACTACACTGTTGTTTACGGCATGTGAAATAAAGTTACTGGTTTTAGAGCTCCGTTGTGAGTAGTTAATTTTAGAATCGCTCTGCTAAAGAAACTTCCATAAATTCTTTAAATGCTAATGAAAATTGCTAAATAATTACATTCTAATTCTTATTTCTAATATAATAAATTGTATGGTTCTGTTTGTAATAATCCCGTACTTGGTAAAAATTATCAATTTGTTGTTTCGGACATATTTAAGTTGGGTACATTCATTTACTCCACTCAAAGCCAAGCAAACGTCTACATTACGCTATAACAACTGATATTATGACAATAATAAAATATTATTTTCATGGAAGGGGATCAAGAGTGGCACTTGAAAACGCCATTCGGTAGTGGCAGAGAAGCCCAGAGAAATTCAAGCGACGTATTTACAAATCTAGCGAAACGAACAATAAATTAAACAGTGAACCTTATGCCACTGAATTTAGGAGTTTTAATGACAGTAACTATAATATAGTAGAAGTTGCACATTTGGCAGACGCCCAGCACAGATTTCGTACGTTCCGGGGACAAATCATTGAGAGAAAACAGATTTGCGCCACCATCGCTGCTACACTATATAGTGGAAATGTAGTTTGTTATTGTTGTTTGCTCGCCTTTATCTGTACGACGAGCTTACGAATCACAAATCCCACTTTGAACGTACAATATCAAATATAAATAGAAGGATCTCTTTATGAAATAACATAAATATCGTATATTGTTCGAAAGGCAGCTGTGGGTGGTCGAAACTATGACGTTTTATTTTATTCAATACCAGTAATGTACGACCAAAGTTCTTCAGAATTTGAAAGCAATCAAATCTATTTTGAATTTCATGGAATTGTTACGGGGTCCCTTTCAAGAGGCTTTTTAAAAATAGGTTCTTTAAACTTTACAAAAGAATGTTTATTAATAAACACAATTAAACTTTTACAATAATGATAGGGACCCGAAAGCAACCGTATCGCGCGAGAGATGTGTAATTAGACTGCCTTCTTGTTGTCGCGACTTAGTATATAAAGAGTTATAATGCTTACTAAGCAAAGGGGCTGACGCGGAGCGGTAGCGCTGTCATCCCTTTTAGGTACACTGGAGGATCCTAACAGAATGTATCTAACATGAATATTTTTAAATCTTGTGTAAATAATCGCATCTGATTCAGAGACTTTACAGTTCAAAATGGTAAACGCACTATGTCTAGAGGTACTGGTTCCAGTATCGTTATCGGAACATAACTATAGAAGCTTAGCGATTAATTTTAAACTGTAGGATGGTAGCTAATCAGAAGGTTATTAAAAAAGCCTAAGAATTACTAGAATAGGATATATAAAGAATAGAAGTAGTGTAGGCCCCCAAAGTGGAGCGAATACCTGGTGAAGGTTGCGGGAATCCGGTGAATGCGAGTGACACAAAACCGGTTGTTGTGGACATTTTTGGAAGAAACCTATTTCCAGCAGTGAATGTCTTTCGGCTAAATGGATATAAATAATAGGATATATGGATTCGAAACTACATCCAAATTTGACCATATTATAAATGATTCATCAACACTTCAAGATTATCGGGGCTTAACTTCCACTGTATTAGCAAAGGCTTCGAAGCCATTTGATCCTCACTTCAATTTCCTTAAATTATACATTTCATAAAATAATAAATAAACTATAATCGTATAGTTACAGCCAGGCACTAAATATACATGATTACTATAAAATATATGCCTTACTTCGGTACTAAATGAAAATTCCAAATTTTAACAATATTATTTTCTCAAAAATAAGCTGTCATCTAACGATTTAAATTACAACAATGATTGATTTACTTTTCGCATTGGATTCAGCAACTACTAAGCGAACATAAGCCTCGGACCAATTAGAAGGGTTTCTTATAACTATCGGCATTCCTATGAAACAGACCACATTAGATGCCACTAAAAAACTTAATGTTTAACTTACTGTATATTGCTTTTATAAAGATGTATTATCAAGTTGTTGTTGTATTATTAAGTTGTATATAAAGTTTAGGTAGTTATTCCCATCTATAAACTAACTCTAACTGGCACCGACTCAATTAAAATAAAGGGTATATTGAAGTAAACAGATGGTATTTATAAAAATGAAAACAAATATTGACAATAGGTATGAACATGAAAAACTAGAATCGAAGCAGTTTAAACTACACAAATAATATAAAAAAAGACTCTAAATTAAAAGAAACATAGTTATAGATTTTAAATTATATTGCAGTAGTAGTAATAGAAGAGAGAAAGCGCATGTGGGTAAAACAGTAATGAATATCAATCTGCAAGGATGGAAAAGTAAAGGAAAGCTAAAGAATGTGTGGATGGAGTGTGCAAGAAATGAGATGAAAGAAAAAGTAGCAAAGGTGCCGGGTAATAGGAAAGCATGGAAGAAGAAAACATACTGCACGGACCCCAATTGAGTCGGGAACAGGGTATGAGAATGCTGATGATTGAATGAACAGGTTTTGATCTGTTACCACATTATAATATCTCCAATATATTGTGTATATTAGTAATATTATGTCCTTTTTCTTTTTGCAATATTATATTTACTTTATAACGTAGCTAAATAAATTAAAAGGACACTTATATTGCGTATTTTTTTTATTCAAAAACTTTATCTTTCCAAGTCCATCTTACGGTGTCTTAAGATTTAAGATGTTATTACATGTAAACCTTTTCAATATTAATAATGAGCCGTTTTTATTTATTTTTTATATTTCATGTAACAATGAATTCATCTGGGGGGGGGGGGGGGGGGGGGGGGGGGGGGGGGGGTCAAGTGTTTCATTTAATCTCCGCGACCTATGTTCAGTACAGATGCCGTAGAAAAACGGTATGGCATTATTTTTCACATGTACAATTTAAAATGAGTAGTCAATAAGGAAACATTAACAAGCATACGCTAACTGCTACGAAAGCATGACGCGGTACAAAAAGCTATCAGAGCTAATCGTGTGCCAACGTAAAGAAAATTCCATTGGAAAGCAGAGATTGGCTCCCGATAAAGGGCCATTATTGTAAACTTTGAGTGTTCCACCAACTTAGTGCATACGCCCATACATTTAACAAGTCCTTAACGAGTTCTTTTTTATTTTATTTTCGCGTGATCCCATTATGAAATTTCGTTTTCTGTATTCACAATAATCTTGTTTCTATTCATTTTATTTATGTTTACCTTTTTAATTATTATAGTTTTTCTTTTTGATTGTATCTTAACATTTTTTTTTTATTTTGGCAGCTTTAAAAAGTAAATAATATGTAGTTTGTGTATATAAACGATCGTAAATTTTCTGTTTTGGAATACGCAGCACATTAAGTGCCTTAGAGATTGTAAACTAAGAAAGTATCCAGTTCATATTCATTCATTCATATAGGCTTTTGTAAATAATTTAATTGTTTATTTTACTTGAAAGAAGTTGTGAGAACCAGCTGGTTTTATATAATACATACACATATAATGGTATTTACATTAAATAATTTCTCAATCTCTTTTTTTTTTGTTTTTTAAATATTACAAAAATATTTTCTTCAATGACTGATGTTCTATTTGACAGAGTATGTGGATTTGTATTATATATTGAAATAAAGCATTTAACAATAATGAAATCAACACTCAGATTGTATAAAATTTACACAAAAAGTATTACAATGTAAAACGTCAATAACGGATGATAGCTCCGGCAATATAACTCCAGTTATCATGCAGAAAGACTATCTTTTAAACTGGTAAGGTTGACTACAATAACTAATAAGTGGCTCCAATAATAGAGAAGTTAAGAAGCAGTCGTCTGTCCTGGTATGGGCATGTGGAAGGAAGAGGTATTGGATATGAATGTAGACTGTTATATAGGAAGGGAAAGACAAAAGAAAAGATGGATGTATTTTGTAAAAGATGATATGTTTAGGGAGAGAGTGAATGCGGAGGTGACTACAAATAAAGAGGAATGGAAGAGGGAGATATGTTGCACCTACCCGAAATGAAAATGGGAAAAGGGTAGAGAGATGAAATTTTACTACAATACCAGTGTGCCTCTAATGTCTCAGTAAAGTTATAAATCAAGTTAAATTAAGTTTTAAAAGAAATGGCGACGAGTAAAAGACCATTACGTAGTGCGACATAGACTATCGAACCACACTAAGAATGCAGTGTGATAGAATCGATCTATTACTTCGAACGAATTTAAATAGGGCAGTTTACAGTGAAGCTTTACACTTAAAAAAAGGTTCGGGGTATCTACATAAAATCACGTAACTTAATAATATGAAGTTTGTCATCCTGCTAACTGCTTAATTTAAACTAAGCAACCCCGAAGTCATGTGTAACAGAACCATACCACTATGCAAAAGCTTTGAACTTCTATATAAATCTGTACACTTCTCATTTGCTTACTTTTACATGGTTTTTTTCATGTTGCATCTAAATCGAATACATTTAAACAGTAATTAGAAATCACAAAAGGATTTAATATGAAAAACAATAAAGGAGGTAAACAACACATAAATCACACACATCCAGTTCTTAAAGATTTCAAGTCAAAAGTAATGAAATAGCCCCTTACCCTTTGTTATGGTCGTACATTGTTCGCGGAGAGAAATTTCTAGAAAACTCACGGCGGGAACAATAAAACGCGGGACGTGATGGCCGCCGGGAAACGAATGGCGTTGGGGGCGCTGTATCGCGTAACTTTAAAGACCTCTTCCTCCCTTCGAATTGCTCGTGGATTAGGGATTAAAATTTGTTTCTACTGTCTTTTGAATGGTTGTTTGGGATTTCTTTTAACGTTTGTTACGTAAATTTCGTCAATTAGAGTACACAGTTACGATTTGATCGTTACCACATATATGATAAAAAGCATTTCCAAGGGTATGATTACTGTATCATATTCCGTGACTAGTTGATAAAGTTCTCACGAAAAAATACGGCACTCCATTATTAGAAGTGAAACAAAAGTGACCGACTCCCTTGCATATTCACTAAAACTAAAGTGGCGTTGGGCCGGACATGTTGCAAGAATAAACGATGATCGCTGGTCGAACCGGCTTACTAAATGGTCTGGTCCAGTGAGCACAAGAAGGAGAGGAAGACCCAAAGCACGATGGGAAGACGATATTAAAAAATTAATAGGAAAAACATGGATGATGATAGCCAAAAACAGAGATCGTTGGACAAGTTTGGAGGAGGCCTTCACCCTCATATGAGGGGTTCTTGGATTTCAAATGTATTTAAATTATTTATTTGTTAGTATTACTCACACTAAATTAGCTTTTTGTGTTTTTTAGAACTGTATCATTTATATAACAAGAAATAAAAGGCTTTTTTATTTTATTTTATTTTTATTTATTCCGTGACTAGTGACATTTTTTATAGGCCTCACTACTGAGCCATACGACTAATATTTATATGAGAGACATGCCTGTTAGTTTTGTTTCTTAAATATAGGTAGGCATATTTATATATTTATGCTTTTTTCTTAATTTAGCATAGTTTAATCGTATGTGAGATTCACAAAAAAAAAAGAATTAGTAAATATTTGAAACTTATTTGCTTTGGGAAGCTTAAAAGAATAAAAGGAAGAGCGGCAGCCTTGGCATAAAGCCTTTGTTATAAAAGTACAATATCTAACAGCTTTTGAAAGGCGATATCAGAATAAATAAAAGATAATTTGCATTTTATCTAAACCTAAGTCGAATAGTGTGAGGTAAAGTAAGTGTGAAAAAAGAACAAGAAAAAACGAATGCTTATATAATATGAAGGTGGGCGGATATAAAACTTGTATTTTGTAGATTTTGAAAGATTTAATTTCTTGGCCAAAAATTATCTCGGTATTGCAGTTACCCTACAAACCTAATTCAAAAATAATTCTTAATTGATCTCCAATCTTTATAATTGATCCCATTACGAGATTTCTTTTTAATCTTACTGATAAAACTGTTCAAAATTCTTTTGAATGTGAACTAAATATAAAATTTTAATAAAAAAGTAACCAATGTTTGCGAATTTATTCTCGGGTACGTGAATCAAAAGTTTGCAGTACCTATGTAACTATATTTATATTTAATGTTACTATTATACAAGTTTTCAATCGATCTTCGATATTCGGGATAGAGGTCGGTGTAAATTTAACAACTAGTGGTATGGTAAGATGATTGAGTTCATATGGACTGCGATCACCGTATGTATACTTGTTTAAAAATTGTCATAGTGATGCGTAAAGACGTATCGCCTTCCGGCATCAGCAAGTCGATACTCAGGGTAACCCTGACAAAGACAGACAAACAGGTTTTAGCTGTAATAGATGTAGTTCGGAATAATGATGCCATCTTTCGATAGATTCTCATATATTAAGCCTCAGTCACCATTCTTAAATATACTTTATTTACCCTCAGATACCTACCTATACAGATTTAGAACAAAAAAATACTGTTTAGCGGTCACCTATGAAAAAACGTAACGGCAAGATTCTTTATAGATATCTGTTTTGAGGTTTAAGAGTAACTTTATTTGTCATAAAGAGTTACATGATTCACTTACTGAGAAACAAATGTTTAAAACTAGGATTATTATTTAGACCGCACAAAGGTACGTAACTAGATTACAAAAACAAAGAAATAATTACAAATATGTGGGTAAGATACATAGAGACCGTAACAATTTCGATCCTTGTCAAACAGAAACATGTGTTTGTTGTTTTGTTTCAAAACTCAAATTCGAATGGATTTCTTTATTTAATATTTTACGTATAAGAGTTAATATGTGAACTTAATTAAAATCGATTCGGCATTCTTTCAGTGGAGCGCGTTTAAAGATAGAAAAAAAAAACGGGTGCGTGTACTTATGTACGCGCGTGAGAAGTTATACTTCTTTGGCATCATTAAAAAATAGTTTTTAATTGCATGCAAATAATTAATTACAATAAAATGATAGAAGGATTGGAAAAAGATAATCAACAAAATACATTTTAAATTTGAAAAATTAAATAAAATAATTTAATAATATTTAGTGTTCATTATATTAAATAAAAGTATTTTAATTTATATCAATAAATAATACATACGGACAGTTAACCTCAATTATATTGGAGCACTTGAAAAAGTATATAAGCACAATTTTCTTCACTAATATTCACAAATAGTAAGTGATATCAATCAAAATATTCAATTTAAATCACTACTGAATATAATTTATTAGCACATATATAATTCGCACTTGTATGGTGAAACTAAACACGTGTTGTGAATGTATAAACTAGAAACATGTTGATAAATATTATAAATATGAAAACAGTGATCAGAGCTGACGAGCGTACCAACATGCGCGACTAATATCGAGGTTCAATTTCTATTTTGTTGGTAGCTTTTTTTTCGAGACTTGATGAGCGGTTAAGCAGACAGCTTCATACTGTTAATTTTGTGTCACGGATGCGCGCGCATTTTAAAATTTCACTCTCATCATTTTTTTCATAACGCGCCTAAAGAAGTATAACTTCAAAAATTAACGATTTAATTGAAGTGTAAACTTGTTTAGTGGCGGCTATTCTCGGTAGCCGAAAATCATTTAGATACGCGCTACCAATGCAATGACATCAGCCGTCAATATGCTACAGTTTGTCAAGTATAATATGGTGTTTGAGTGGTGGCGCTCAGAAATAAATAATCAAATGTATACTTATTCACCCTATCGTGTTCTTTGATTATAAATAAACTAATGAAGATAACACATTTATTGCTCGGAGTGCCGATAGATGTAAAATTAAACAAATGCTAAATGTTAGGTTATGTTAGTAATTTTAATCAAACATTATGAAATTTATACATTAAACAGTTTTTATAGGTTCGAGTGTTCACTTAATCACTTCTGTCGGCAGTCCATATGGCTGTCTAGTTTTTATTTGCTTGAATTTATTTTTATACAAATCGATAATATTACGAGCACATGGTACCATATGAGGTACATCCTTACAGAAAATCGTAACATATGGCTGGGTGCACGTTGCTTCGGACGAGAAAATGCAATCACTTGAACGCTCCCAGTATTTTGCACTGCAGAGCTAGACTAAATGGAACCATAAAATATTAGACACTATAGTAATGATAATTTATATTTATGCGTTGACGTAAAAAGTCGCAGCGAAATTGTAAATTTTAGAAATATTTGAAATTGATTATGAAATAGGTTTTTTTCTATATTTTGATGAAAAATATAGAGTAAAGCAGACAAGTAATGTTTCTAACACTTCAGACCTTCAGTCTTGTGCTGTTCAAAGCACAAGTTCGACCTCACACGGAGTACTGATCACATATTTGGGTCGGTACTCCTGGTTACCAGCTTTCTCCTCTTGACTCCGTGCAAAGGCGTGCTATTAGGTTTAGTGATGAACCCGAATTAACATGCGGTCTAGATTATTTGAAGTTTCGCAGAGACTTCGGGTCTCTATGTGTCTTGTACCGCATGTAAAATGGGGAGTGCTCAGAGGAACTTTTCGAAATGGTACGCTCGTCGCCATTCCAAACAAATTTAAACATCAAAAACGACTGGCACTTCTGCCTTGTGACACATAACAGTATAAAATCTTTTGCCACACAGCAATTTTCATGCTGAGTATTGCTACAAAATAATTTAATACGAACAAAGTCACGGTCAGTAATAAAATATTATGATTTCCTACATAATAGTATCCACGAAGCAGCTTTTAGGCGAGCCATAATTGCTTAGTCAAGTCAAAAAGAAACACTAAGAGCTTTCGAAAACAGTTGAAATTAAAAAAAAAAAGTAACTTTTTATAAACTGGCAGCAGGCTCGAAGATCATAATCGTTGTAATTTACAACAACCTAAACAAGTTAACGGCATCGTAAATAAGGCTATTTAACCGCCCTTTGGGATGGAGGGGGGTGGGGCTCGGACTTATTATATCTATGATAATGTATTTACAACATGTTGTAATGCGATATGAGGAAATTGACATAACATATAATATAATTTACAGAGACTTTACACGCTCAGCGCTTGGTCCACAATCTCTCCTGAAGTTATGTGATGATGTGGTTCAGGATGGTAAACACGCTACGCCTAGAGTCACTGGTTCTCAAGTGATGCTGCCGGGTCACATTTATTAGTATATGATCGTTAAACTTTTTTCTAAATGAAGTGTGGTAGCTATCCACGAGGGTATTGTTATAAAATGCACTAACACCATGCTATGGTTTTCTCACGATGTTTTCCTTCACCGAAAACTGAGGCTGATTTTAGAGTTGTATAAATCGGCTCGAGTCTGCATCCATAAAATCAAAAATCAAAATTTATTTATTCAATTTAGGCCCTAAGAAGGCGCTTATGGACGTCTAAACACTACCACCGGTTCGGAAAACAACCCAGTCGAGAAGAGCCGGCAAGAAACTCGATCTGGTTCTATTTTTTTTTTTATAAATATAACATTTTTTTTTTGTTATATAAAAAACTATACAATCGTTGTCTTAATAATGTTAGCGGAAGCACACAGATGTGGGTTAATTCCAGACATCACTATCGTTCACTTAATGATCCACCCTGTAATAACCTTTTGAGATTAAAACTTGCTCGACATAATACTTGAACTAATTGTCAGGTAAATCGGTAATGTTACTTGGGATCTTATTGTAAAACCGAATACTACAATTGACGCGTAATCCCGCCGCACTGCCAACTACGCCATCGTGGCTTCAAAGCGATGAAATTATAGAAAAATTTTACTATCAACTACTGCGTCTAATACCCTTCATTGCTAGCCACAGTTAGGTATGACAACCATCTCTCTATATAGTTGAATCACAACTGTCATCTCGGCAGCACAATTTAATACCCTTATCGACAGAGAAAATCAAACTACAAATAAAACAATCGAATTTTGGGTTAGTGGTATTGATACACCTGTGTGGTGGCTAAGAATACCATCACTCCATACAGCGCCTAAGGGATAAACCAGGAGATGTGTAGTAGCATCCTCTGAGTACCATAAACACTTACTGCTATCGCCAAACCGCCTGTCAAGCGTAGCGATTATGGCAATCCCCCTGTTTAGTATAGGTAGGTAGATAGATAATTTTTAATATTTGTTTTGTAATTTTTTGTTATGAATGGAATTGAGGGTACGTGGTTTGATTGACGTACCGGGACTGGGACCAGTCGCGTTGAGTGCGTGCGATAGTTGATAGTGCCGAGCCGCCGCCTTTGGATGTCAGGTGGTATCACGCTTACACATTCCTCACATCTCCTACACAAAACCTACACACCCTACTTCCACCTGTCTCCGGAGCATCGGTGTCGACTGGTATAGGGTGAGTACACTTAATTTAGCGCTGTGGTAACGCATGCCGGGTGCTCTGTTACACGGACGCATCGTTCCGCCATCCGACTATCACATATAACTTGTATCACCGGGCCCAGCACGCATAGTTGGATGGTGGTTCGGGTGCGTTCGGTTATGTAACACCCCCCATTTTTTTGAGAGACACCTATATCCAGCATTGGACGCCTTTCGGTTAAATAGGATGGATATAATTGGGGTCAAACTATTTCACTTAATGTTGAGGCCTCATTTAGAGTATCGAATGATTGAACTAGATAATAAGCTATAGAGTTTAGTGTTTATACTGCTGCCCTGAATTTGTTTTTGGATTTTAAATGATTTTAAATTTTGAGTTTAACATTTGAATTCAGTTTTAACTTTTAACTTAAATTGAATCTGTATGAATTGATTTTATTTGTAATTTAGTTTTTAATTTTGACTTTAAATTGATTTAAGTATTTTAATTATATGAATTGATTAATTGTTTAAATTGTTGATATGACTAATATAACCATAAGACTGGACTTTATTTTATTAATTTAGACGAACAGACTGTATTGTTAGATTTAAGAGAAATAAAAAGTTTTATACAAAGAAAACATAAGCAAAAGAACATGCTATAGAAAACGAAAAAACAATAAAAGATCACAAATAAAAGGACAGTAATAACAAAGTCTCTGGTCATGCCAGAGGAAAAAATTGGCGGGGAATAAACAAAAAAAAAAATAGGATGGATGGACTATTGATTGATCAATGATGAAAATATCTGAAGAAAGCGAAGCACTTATTTAAAAATGTACATTTTGATACATTTAACACTATGAAATGATATTCTTAGTGACATATTTTATACAAGCTAATGAGATCTACAGATACACCCTGTATATCGCACCCTCGCGTGAGAATGAAACGTTAACTTTAACCCCTATTAATTTTCACATATCATACAAATGCTTCCGTACAAGCTATTTCTTTCACACAACTGCCTCGGTGGCGCAGTTGTATTACGGTGCGACTGCCGTTCTGAGGTCTCGGGTTTGATCCCCGGGTCGGGTCAAGTGGTATTGGGTTTTTCTACTCAGTATCATCCCGGAATTTGGAATTTGTGCCCGATATGGCGACAGGCTCACCCCCTGTCACATCTGGTACGGAACTAAGCTCGACGAAATGTGGGTGCTGTAGTTCGCTACTTCACCTCTGCCTAACCCTTCGGGGATAACAGGCATGAGCTTATGTTATGTTATGAGTGTATAGTGATTCGTATTCATGATATGAGTTTCTTTTAGTGTGCCTGCACGTGGGTTGGTCTAAGGATATTATGTCACGAATATAATTTAAAATTCATCGCTGAATAATTAAATTTCACTTCGCTTATAATAAGAATCTACACTGAGTCCATACTGATGATGGCGCAGAGGTTAGTGTAGCCGGATTCCGAGTTAATGGACGTGAGTTCGAGACAACCTATCCAACTCTAAAATGAACCTGAGCTTTCGGTGAAGGTAAACATCGTGAGAAAACCATAGCAAGGTGGTAGGGCATTTTATAATAATGTCCGCCGGGGTAGCTACCACATTTAGTTCGAAAACCTATCGCCAAATATCAATAGGTGTGTCCCGGCAGCGTCACTAGAGATCCAATACCTCTAGGCTTAGTATGTTTACCTTACTGGACCACATCGTCACGTAACATCAGGTGAGATTGTGGTCAAAGCACTAGACCTATGCCGTTTTAAAAAAAGCTGTAAGGCGAAATTAGGCCATAATATAAAGATAATGAAATAATCTAAAGAAATGTCAATTAAACATAATCTAATAAATATATTGGTGGATAACAAAAAAAACAGCTAAAATATACAAAGGTGTAGTCAAATACTAGATAATTAACTAATTACTTATACGCTGTGTTTTAAATTATTTTAACTTTGAATCATTTTCAATTTATAAATTATTTTTGGAGTTGATTAACGTTTTAACGTTAAAAATGACACAAACAAATACTTATTTTTATTATGTACGCATCACTTTTGTGTTAATTGTACCTCTTAAGTGATCCTTCGCACCTAACGCGGTTACCCCGAGGAGGTAGCTCAGGACGGATATGTACCGGGGTGCGGTGTCAGACAACCTCCTCGTGGTGCACCCTGGGCAACGGCAGTCCTTTTGACTGCCGGCTAATAGTCTGACCGGGCGGCTGGGCGAAAGCCCACTTTTTTTGGGGGGGGGGGGGAGGTGATTACTGCGGTCGCAGTGATCACTCCTCTTCCCTCCGGAAGGTAATGCCTCTTTCAGAGGCGGGCGAAGAGGTGGGGTAGAGAAGTTCTCCCCCACCCCCGCTGGGCCATAGCACAGACGAGCCTGGTGGGTTTGCCGCAGGGGGGCGACGCGGTGACATGCCTTGCAACCCCGTATCGCCCCCTATCTCAAATGCGGCGGACGGCCCCGGGGGGTTTTAGTGGGTATTCCCGGGCGCTTTGCGCCCGGGTTTGAGTCCCACACTGGCACGGAACTCGTCACTCCGTGCCCCCTTACCTTTTTTTTTTTTTTGTTTTTTTTGACGGGGGAAATGCATTTACGCACTACCCTTATCTATTGTATTTGAAGGATCAGAGTCCCCCAAATACAATAGATAAGGGGGCACGGAGTGACGAGTTCCGTGCCAGTGTGGGACTCACCCGGGCGAGAGTCGCCCGGAAATACCCACTAAAACCCCCCGGGGCCGTCCGCTGCATTTGGGATGGGGGCGACACGGGGTGGCTTTCGCTAGCACCGCATCGCCGCAAGCACCGCGTGCCCCCTTACCTATTGTATTGGAGGGACTCAGGTCCCACTAACACAATAGGTAAGGTGAGTGCGTAAATGCATTTCCCCCCGTCAAAAAAAAAAAAAAAAGGACGGATATGTACCGGCTGCAACCGTGATTCAGTGACACTTTCATGCATTCGTTTACATTACATTAGAATTACACGCATCCACACGTCTCCTCATATTCTTGCTACTACACGCCTGGGTTCTGCAAAAGACCCTGAGATCGGCAGTTTAGGTCAAGCTATAAATTCGAAAAAATACCAACGCGGTAATAACATAATTTTGCTATTACTTGCAAAATCGATTTTACTAAAACAATACAATTCCGCCTGTAACATCTAGATACAGTTGTACATTAAATCGTAAAAAATAACTTTAATTCGTTAATTTAATATATTAGCAGTGGACTTAGGTTTGAATCTACCTATTAGATAATGACTCTGAGCTTTTGATGAAGGAAAATATCGCAAAATGTATGATGGTAGAGTTTTGTCTAATAACCACCTGGGTAGTCATAAAACTCAAGTTAGAAAATCGGTCGCCATGCTCTTATAGGAGTGTATACCCAAGAGCTTTTACCTCCAGATTTAGCGTTTTTTTTAACATTTTGGGCAACATCATTACTTAACACCAGATTTGATTGCGGTATTAGAGCTAAATATATATCGTTAGTTGCGAAGTGAACTTTAAATTTAAAAAAAATAAGTTAATGTTGGATCAGTTAAGATCAACAGGAACCGATAACCAGCTAAATAAACCTTAGTAAATAACAATATCGCAGGGAGTGTCTCACACCCGTACGCAGTACGAAGCTTAGCCGTGGTGCTCCGACACGCCGCTCCGGGAACGCCGCACAGGGCACGTAGCACAGGGCACGTAGCACAGGGCACGTAGCACAGGGCACGTAGCACAGCCCTCGGTGCTAGCACGCGGTGATCAACATGACTGACTTGAGAACCCAGGACGATAAAACACTTTTCCACGCTTGCAGTTGCAGCACGCTTCTATAGGGGTTTCGTTTAGTGAGTTAGTCGAGTACAGTTCGTAATAATATAGTATAAACAAATATATAATTGACAGAAAATGTGACGTCGATAACTTTTAAATCCTGTTAAAATACTACGCAAATAAAAAAGGTGGACTTATTTTTGATTACATGGGAAACGATTATCTTACGCAAGTTCGAATTAAAGGCGTATTAATTCAAGTGTAGTGTGTAATTTATATGTTTAAAATATTGTGAATAGTGAAATTGTGCGTCCAGTAAGCGACGAATATACATTACCACTGCAGCTAGTTACTATGTTAGAATTCTAGAACAATTCCCTGGCTTTGAACAAATGTTCTCTCAACTTCACCTGAGTTGCATCACGAACTATAACAAGAGGGATTAAATGAAAATTAATTTCAGCTTACATTGTCCGAGTCTCAGGGAAGTTTCTTAACTCCACGCCTAATTGTACATTCTAACTTGACGTTTTACTTTCTGAATAGTTTGTTTGAACTGACGTTCTCATTTTTAGCATTCACTTTATTGCTGCTCAAGTGTAAACTTTAAATAAATATTTACTATCAAAGTAAATACATTCTTGAATAAATCCTGGAGCTCATCAGGGCATTTACTCAGTGCAAAACTGAAGAAGCCCTGTTACTCAGTAGAAATTAGCAACGAGTATTAGTGAGAGCCCTAACTGGGAACTGTTGTTTGGACAAGCATATGCACAATGTGTCCAGAATACAAGAGAGTGCAGTTTCTGTACATATATATACAAATGAAACGTCAAAGCACATCTTGTGTGAATGAGATTCCTTAATTACTGCCCATACGCAACTGAATTCTTGGTAAGCATGCGTTGCTCCCGGAAGCGGTACAGACACTCTCTGCCTACAAAGATACTACAGTATATCCAGGTTGTAGGCCCTAGGTTTTAGCAAATAGCTTTAGCAATACAGAGGCGATCACAATAGATTTAAGATTCAACTAGGTCGCAGTGATATGACTTAGTTCTGTTAGACCTAGGACTGTTTTGGCCTGCATGGGCCCTTTTCGAATAATAATAAATATTATCAAACAAGCGTAGGATAAATAAAATGATCGTTAATGTTCAATTTATTTGGTATAGAGAAGAAAGACACTACATAATTATTTAAGCTGTCTGCAGCGTTCCACGTAATATAATCTTGAGGCTTAATTGCATAGTCGTGTGTGTAGGTTTTAATTAAACTATTCAGTCCTTGCTCCTGACGGAAAGCATCTTCAGATTTAATTTCACCTCTCCCCCCCCCCCGCCCAAACCCCTTTTGTTTCGCAAGACATTCGCTATTGTTTTGCGAAGCTCATCGTTCCGCTAAAAGGAAAATAACAAAGATTTATAAACTGGTAATATAATACAGAATCTGGATATAATTAGTTTCTAGCTCCGTCGCGTTAAGCGCCATTGTCTCTTTCTTAATTATGAGAATACTTTCGGTTTGATGAGGGAGTTTTGAATGGAGCATTTTGAGCGAACTTAACTTATCTATTTTAAGATGTGACTAAGTTTTTATTTTGTTAGTTTGGTTAGTATTTTGTAACAGGCTTTCTTTTATTTTTCTAGTTGTTAAATAAAAGCAGAGATATGTGATATAACTTTTCAGGCGATAAATAATTAAAGCCACTTTGTGTTTTTTTTTATAATCAGTATAATATATATATATATATATATATATATATATATATATATATATATATATATATATATATATATATATATATATATATATAAATAGTATCACCACATATCTTCCCGTGTGTGTCGTAAAAAGCGACTAAGGGATAAACCAGGAAATGTGCAGCAGTATCCTCTGAGTTCCATATAAACCTTACTGCGATCGCTAACCCGCCTGCCAAGCGTGGCGATTATCCCAATCCCCCCCCCCCCCCCCCCCCCCTCCTTATTGGAGGAGACCTACGCCCAGCAGTGGACGTTTTATGGTTGAATGGATGGAATATAATTAACCAAAAACAAATGTAATTACTATGAACATAAGCTAAAAGAATAAACACTTATTCCCCAAGTATTAGCCAAAGTTAAATCACAGTGCCGGCTACAACGTATCCGCTATTTAAGTTCAAATAAATCCATACTTATGTTCTGTTTTTCGTTTTGTAGTGTCTAAATTTACTCGGAATGTTTTCGTCACGTTAATCTATAATCACGTTAATCTTTCATTCGCTATGACTTCGAAAGATTATTGTGAAATCTTGAATAGTTTCCGCATGAAACCATATATTTTTTAACACAAGTTTCTGCTTGTTTCCATCCATCCAACCAAAAGGCGTTCACTGCTGGATATAAATCTCCCCAGATAAGGGAAGCTTGCCATAATCAGCACGTTTGGCAGGCGGGATGCCGATCGTAGTCAGATGTTTGTGATACCCAGATGACGCTGCAGCCCAACGTCTAGTTTATCCCATAGCGGAACCCTTCTTAACCAGCACCACACAGGCATTAACTTGCTTTAATCTGACTTTTTAGATATGTTTAGCTTGGATCACGATACATAGACAATGAAAAAGTTATTCTAAATATAATATGTCTTATAAGGATTGCGAACCGGCTATTTTTATGCACTCCCATAATATGGGTATCAACTGAAAGACTTTGCTAAGACGGATATGAAAACAAAATAGTATCACAAAATATTCAATATAACGGATGAAATCATTATTTAAAAAAAAACATTTAAAAACAAATTTGCATTTCATTTTTCAGTATAAAAGCTTCTTTTTTTGGTAATAATTTTTTCCCGTATATATTGACCATTCCGTGTGGTGCCGGTTTAGGAATAGTACCACCCCATGTCTAGCCGTGGGTGTCGTAAAAGCCGACTAAGGCATACACCAGGGGATGGGCAGCAGCATCTTCTATTGACCGCAAACACCTACAGCGATCGCCAATCCGCCTGCCAAGGGTGGCGATTATGTCAAGTCCCTCCTTATCTTTAAGGGAGACCTATGTCCAGTAATGAACGCCATTACGGTGGATATATTGACTACAGTCTCATAAATCAAATAATAATGTGACCAATAATTATAAGATATTAAAACTTGAGGGATTGGTTGTCAAATGGTTTTATTAGAAAACATCTACCCACAGGAGCTTAGAAGAAGATTTGTTGCTAGATGGTGGTTAGCCGTTGTGATCCTCAGAAAATATCTTATGGTTTTATCACAATATTTTCCTTGACTACAATCTCAGACTTATTGCAACGTTCGAAACCAAACCCACATCATCTGATCACATTACAGTAGTAGATATATTTGTTTATCAAAATCAACGAAGCGCGACTGTTCCGAATTGTTATTCGTGAGTCGCCAGTACAAAGCGGCGCAACTTCGCAGCCTGCCTATACAGCCACAAACAGATGCAAGTTTAATGTCTTTCCACAGTATGATTTCCTTCCAACACATTGAATTAACTCCGTGAATTATATTCATAGGTAATATTGATTTAATTTTAATTATTTCACAAATTAAACTTTTTATGAAAACTTTATAGTTAAAATAAATATACAAACAAGAGTATGTCTTGTCTGTCTATGTCTTCAATTGGTCTAAAATAAAGATAAAGGTAAGGCGTATAAATCACCAGAGTTATTTCGTTCTTAAAAGCATAAAATATACCTATGCAAAATTTGAACTAACCTGGACTAAGGTAGTGAGGAACAAAAATGCAACGTCCTTCTAATGAGGTCAACTACATTTAAAAACAATCCAGTCTATAACATAACAAAAAATTCACCAAAATCGGTGAAATACTAGAAGCGCCGCTTAGCACACTAGAATATTAATAATTAAAGTACACTCATGCCTTTAACAAACAAACAATAAAAACATCAATTTTCCCAGTTTCTTCATTTCACATTTAAACAAACGAATACGAGAAAATGAGCATATTCTTCTATCATATTTTACTATACATTGATATGTCTAAACTGATACGGTTTGAATGAAAAACAATAGAATGAAATGTTAACCAAATATTTTGAAAAGAATTATCAACATTATGTGAGATGGCCACACTGATATGTAACTAGCATAATTCTTAGCAAAGGTCTAAAAGCCATATTCAACCTAATTCGAGGACTAAATCAGCCGTGAAGTTTAGGGTAGATGTAATTAACCTGGTGAATGAGCTGCCCCGGAGTGAACCATTTATTACAGCTGGAGGCTGTGCAAGGTTAAACCACAGGTTACAATATATTTTTAGTGAATATATTTCTTGATAACTCGAATTTTAAAATATTGCGTATGGAATAGATTATTTATATATAGTTTTCCTACGGTATTTCTAGTCATCAGACGATCAAAAAGATTTCGTTTAAAACCTAATTAGTATTCCATTACAGATTTAAAATATATTTTAATTGTTTCAAATGATTTAGCTAGTACGTGTTGTCAAAAATTAAGGTTTTAATAGTTATTTGCTATTAAAGCCATTTCTAGACACAAATAATCTACGTATTTTAGTATGTACTCCTAGCTGTTACAAAGCGGCGCCGTGTGAATAGTGCTAGTGGACCTGAATCGACTCTCCACGTTCAATAGCCTTGCCTTTCAGTGCGCATTGCTAAGGTAACGGATTGCCATCCTGACGGCTTAACTGAATGTCCGTTCCGTATACTATAGAGTTGCCATATACAGATCACATTATTGGTAAATCCACAATTTCTTTTTCTTTGTATGACAGCCGTGCTTTTAATAATTTTATAAGCATTTTGAATTAGATGATTTTTTATTTTTTTGATAACAAATTAGTAGCCGAATATACGTATATGAGTTTAATTGAGAGTAACAATTAGACGCGAATTAAAATCATGTAATTGAGGTTTGGTTAAAAATTATAAAACATCTTTTTGTACTTACTTATCATGATAAAACTTGAATGTTTTTTTTTTCATGAATATTTAAATTGTACACATGCAATTAGTCGATATTCCATTTTAGAGTTATGCAGAAATAAATTAATTTAAAGGTAATATTTACAACAAAAAACCTGGCAACATTGATCAACTCTCATTAAATACAGAGCGCTTCCCTCTAAGATAGGATTAAAAGACTGAAAGTCTGTAATTAAGGCAAGTGAATGAACTAACTTACGACTCGTTCAATTAACTTTTAGCACGTTTATTGACATTTATTAACAAGTTATTAAATGAATATACATACATAACATAACATCATGTGTCTCTTCCATAAGCATAGGCAACCTTCCACCTACTACGACACTGACACACGTCTTTCCCTTCTCCTACTTTTATGAGCGCTTCTATACACGCTCTTCTGTTACGAGTACTTTTAACGAAATCGCCCTAAATCAACTACTTTATCGAAGCTTAGTATGTTATCATTATCAGGATCATTTGACATCTGTTAAAATTTCAAATACCAAACTTATTGCGGATCATCCTCCGGCAGTAGTCCAAGAGTTGCTTTGATCTCTGATTGGTAGAGCCTTTATAGCTACCGCCAGCCCAATACAGTGACATAACATAAGCTTAGTGCATCGCACACATCATACTGTACATCACTCGAATGCACAGTGCACACTACACGCAAATTACAGGGATCTTTTTTCTTATATTTACTTTTTAATACACTCTGTACAGGCTCTAACTTTAACCACAATTTCACTTAAAGATAAATGGCAATATGGTGCGATGTGATGAACACACTAAGCCTAAACCTCACTACACACCTTTAGGGTTCTTTGCGGTGAATGCTGCTGGAACACACTTATTAATGCTTGGCGATATATTTACAAATTTGAAGATAGGTAGCTACTCAGGCTGGTATTATTACCTTACCACCATGACATGTGTTCAGGCAACACCATGTAATCTGTGCCCGGTGGTTTTCGGTGTTTCGACGCTTGGTGGCGCCCCTCTCTCGCCAACGGATTTTCAATCACTCGACACGGTCTCCTCGGAACGTTTTATAATCAAATCGACTTGGCTATTATTTTGGCTTATTTTAAGCTCAAAGCGCGTTCAGCGTTTGTGCGTGCTTGGATATTAAGAGTAGCTATAGTGAAATTGGTTACGGAAAAGAGCGGCCGCTCAACATCAAGAAGACACATTGGACGGAGCTGTGCATCATTGCAGGGCGAAGTATCTGCATCGGCACACCAGGTAAGTCGACACTGTTACTACTGGGTGCGGTTATTTGGTGAGCCAGAACAATTGATAAGGAGTAGGAAGCCCTAGGATCGGCGACAAAGCTATCGAATTAATTCAAGGTCCTTCGATTCGGTCATACACCCCCAACATGGTTTCCTCAAGATGTTTTTCTTCAACAAAACTCAGAGTTATACAGGTAGGTTTAAATCTACGTTCATCGACGTGGAATCTGACTACGTTAACAGCTGAACCATCAACCTTTCGAAAACTAAAGTAAAGTATGGTTAACTAAAGTAAATTCCGCAGGTCTTTTAACACAAATAGCATCTCGACCCGATATTTATTTTATATTTATTACGATTTTGGTGGTTTTGCATTAACTACATCTTTTGGCTTATTCTTACAAGGGATCTAGCCCCAACGTCCAGCGAAGCTGTCGAGGCTCCTCAAATCAATCAATTGGTAAAAAGACTAAACTCATAATTCCTTATTAGGTTTCATATCTCACTGTTTGTTGACTTTTACATAATTATATAGTATAAATTTGCTAAATTACAATAAACAATTTCGGTCAAAATACGTACATATGAGTCACCGGAATATAATGGAGTGTGTAACATAACAAATGAAAAACAGACGGGAACGCACATCTGCTCTCAAAGACATATTAATTTAAATGTAGCCCACATTTCACCGCGTACACGTGGAACATCGAGATGTTTCTGTAGATTGTATCTAACGGCTGGATGGGTCGGTGATATTTTTTTTATCTTTACAACCGTTTCTTCAATCCTTTACTAAAATTGTACTACTGTACTAAAAAATGTACTAAAAAATAACTAAATACTCGCTAATGGTCAGCCGACGATCACAGTATCTGATAGAGAAATTCTTCAAAGCTAACTAAAGTAATAACTAATTAAAGTTGGATGACAGTCGTAATCAAATTATTATAATTAGTTTAATGTCTCATTATACATACAAAAAAAAAAAAGTTTTACAACGATTGACTGACTGGCCGAAGCTGGTACAATAAAACTTATATTATCAAAACGGCCGTATGACCATTGTATGAGCGAAATAGTGGACTGTATTTGGGTGATGCAAACGATACGCTAATGGGGACGACAAATTTAGGATAGGAAAGATGGGTACTTACGTGAGATGATGCCGATGCAGGGTTCTTCCACGGATCCAGACTAATGGTGTTCACGATCCAGATTAGGTACACTTAATTCACTTATCACTAGGTGGTATGTACGTGCGCACGAGTTTACGATGACCATCAACGAAAAGCGATATAACGACGAGTCAACGACGAGCGATGATGAGAGAGCGATGATAGAATGACGACGAGAGAACCATGAGTGCGTGCCACGTACATCTCACAGGCAAGATATTGGAGCGGGGGGGTTGGGGGGTGGGATTTAGGGATGGGACATTAGAATATCTATTTGCAATCACCAATCGACAATTACGCGCAACCAACCATATAACTAGAATCATGTTACATAAATAGGACTAATATCTAAATAATTAATATATGAAGTAATCATAAAAGTACGCAATAATTTCTATTCTTCTTAAAATCGTCGACCCATTTCACAGGCGCCACAGAACAAATACGCCATTAGCGCCTATCGAAACCCATTATTATAACAATTCAATGAACATTTTAATAACGCTATTCAAGAAGTAAAGGCGTTTTATACGAACCAAGAGCTATCAACTGTAATAGTTACAAGACATAATTTAGTTGAAAGTGTCGAGTTGGAAAATTACTTTGTGTTTTTATTTATTCCCTGAAATACAAATTAGGTTAACGTCTACAAAATCTGTTTTGTATAATATAATTGTGTTCAAACGCGCAATACTGTAAATTACTGAACCGATTTAGTATAGTTATCAAATAGATACAGGACTGAATCCTATAGTAACTACGCTAAAGATCACATTTTTAAAGTAATAGCAATATTTTTATTCTACGCTAACTGTGTATTAATTGTTTTAACAATGCCCTTAATCCTACGAACTTCGCATATACTATCTTATACCAAGAAGTCTCTATACGCTGTCTACCAGAGTTAAATGTTTTTTGACTTTAGTAACTTTTTAATTCAATCCTGAAGAATGCTAAGAACGTAGCTAAAAATCTTTGCTAGCAAATAGTACGTTTACTTAAACGACGATGGAAATTAAGATCCTATAAAAATCATTCATTTCGGATTATTAGAAGTAATATTTGATCATGGTTTGTACTATTATCGCTTAATTTCCGTTTGCTCATTTATCCCAAATGTCAGATCACACCAGTCGCAAAAGCTTTATTATAATGATACATAAGGAAGATTTAGAGTCAGGGGGCGGGCACTTGAGGTTTAGTGGTAACTGTGAATTAAGAAGTGTTAATTATGGCAATAGTACGCACAAAGTTCAATATGTTATGCATCAACCGAACGAAAGAAGTCCAATGCTGGACATAAGTCTTCGGCAAAGATGTCTACAACGACCAGTCTTACGCCACCCGCATCCAGCGGATTCCCGTGACTGTCGCTAGGTCGTTGGTTCACCTTATAGTAGCTAATAGAGAATCTGTTGGCGCCATCAGGCATCGGTTCTGCGAGCAATATGACCATCCCACTGCTATAACTGTAATAATATAACAAAATTAATAAATACATTACAAAAATATTTTATTTGAAAAAATCTAAGATCAACAATATACTAAAAGTCACTATTTTTTGAATTTGAAGAATTTAATAAAAAAATAATTGATTATTAGAACTGTGAAAACTATATACAGTGATATTAGAGACAAAAGATTATTAGCTCCTCTTAGGTTTTAAGAACATTCATTTTTCGACATCAGAGCGCGCGGTCCCATTAACTTCGCAGAAATAAGGAGGCCACGATTACTGCAACTAATGGAAAATAATGATATGGGCGTTGACTCAAACAATATACATTTCGAGATATATGATATATTTTCGAACACTTTAATTATTTTATGATATATACAGGAAGCGCTTCGATAAATGACATGACATATTCAAAAAAAATGTTTTAAAAATCTACAAAGCAAATTAAATGAAAATTTATGTGAATTGCAAATGAGTTATGATTTTTACGTTCATTTATTTGCATAATTATATTAATATCATACATTTATATTCATACTAGCTGTGCCCGTGACTATGTCCGCGTTGAATAGTTTGGGTTTGGGCAATTATTGCTTGTATGACCTTTTGGTATCCATGTTTTATGGCCATCTTGAAATTATAATCCACTGCCATCAGTATTCGCATGCGTGTGACATAGTCGTCTGCCCTCATGTGTCTCCCCGTTCCGGCAGAGTGAAATCTATAGAACGTACTCAGACTTATCTCAGACTTAACTACAGAAATAAAATTTATAGCCTTAAGCGTAGCATTTGCTTAGCTTAAGCTGAGCAAAGTCCAAGTCGTCAGATTCGACGACTGACGGAAATCTTAGCTATTTTTATTCGAGCTTGGCAAAATGATTGCACTTCATCACCTGATGTTAAATTAAGATAAGCTGAAACGTGTCACGGTATTTCACCATGTGTATGATATGTTAGTCGCGACCGAATCGGGATTATTCTCTTACCTCCATATAAATTGTCGAATCTATATTGGCAAATTGCGGAACGTGGCGCGTCGAAATATTTCACAATAGCGGCATTTCACCATGTGTATGGTAGTCGCGACCCAATCGGCATTATACTCTTACCACCAAACAAATTGTCGCATCTATATTGGCTGATTGCGGAACGTAACGCGTGTGGCGTACCACGTCGCGCTCCACACGTGTGCCGTACCACGTCGCACTCCGCTGCCCCGCTGTGCTCCGCCTCCCCGCCACCCCCCAAACTTATAAAACAGTATCATAAACCTTACATATTTCCATGCAAACTTTCATCCCCTATTCCCTATATTAATTTTACACCCTTGAAGGTAAAGCTTTTAAAAACTTTGAATGTCATATTTATTAAAATCGAATCAACAGCCTTCAAGTTTCAAGTTTCTAGCTCTAAAAATGACTCTGAAATACTTCCACACAACTTTTCATCCCCCCCTTCAGCCCCTTAAAACCCTTTTTTCACATTAAAAAGTAGCCTATGTCCTTTCTCAAGCTCTACACTATCTGTGTACCAAATTTAATTTAAATCGATTCTGTAGTTTTGGCGTGTTAGCGCTACAGAGAGACAGAGTTACTTTCGCATTTATAATATTATTAAGGATAATAACGATCAAATATTAAAACTTGAATAATACATGGCCTTTTGAAAAACAGTATTTCTTACATAGCAGAATTCGAGTTTCATTTTTTGCATACAAATTAAGATGGCGCGCGCATTCACAGTCACTAATTCTGACCACTAAGATGGTACCTCTGACGCTTCTAGAATATATTTTCAGCTGTTCATTCTTAGAATACGTACGACGTCGTTTATTCTATTTCTTTATTTCTAAAGTAGAGCCAATTTTTCTCGCAACTGCAAACCTATTTCTAGCAACCTTTTATTAAAACATTTGTCATTATCTTTAACTGCACGATTTAATTATTTTCTTCTAACACTTACTCCTAAATAAAAATGACTATTATACCTATAATAATAAATGCAGTCTTATTATTTTGTAGATAAACTTCATTTTAAGGATCAAATATGAGTATTATCAATGAAAATTCAATTTATATAATTTACAAAGCTATTACTTTTAGTGATCCTCTGAAATGCTAGTGAAATATATCAAAGTATTGATATTATAATAAGTAAAAGTTATTTGGGATCAAATAAGCTTAGTTTGTTAAAGACTTTCATTAAAAAAATTAATATTAACTCAATAAATTATTTAATAGTAGGTTCAATAAATTATTAGAGGAAAGTTGAAATTTACTGTAAATAAATCGAATACTTTTTCAAAAGAATCCCAAATTAAAGAAGCGGTTTACATTTAAAGCAATTTATTATTACATCAAGCTAGAAATTATTCGAAATATTAATGTTAAAAGCAAACAACAGTTTCATAACGTCGTACCGGCTGGCAAAGAATCGTAATAGAGTGGAATTTATTAAATTTCGTCTAAGGTACGTGACCGCCCCGGGCCGACGGTTTCAACCCCATTAACCTTGTCTCGCCATGATTTAAGGCCGAAATACGAATACCCGAAGTCTACCGTTCACCTTTTTCGGGGAACAGATTTCTTTTCCCCCTTGGATTTAACAAAGTGACAACCGATAATGAAGGGAATTACCGCACCGGTGGTACATTTAAAGAGAATTTTGCAAATTATTAAATGTCTCTAAACTTGATATTACCTTTGAAATTGTAGTTAATAGACTTGTTAAAAATGTTGACCAGTTATTATAGAAACTAGATTTAGATTTAAATTATTATTTATTTACAATTTTTATTTAATTTTTGATACATTAACTGTAATATTAAAATGATATGGTAATATCTATTATATAATTTTAGGAATTGATGATAGTTCATTTGATTTTAATTGATTCAACCGAAAGATATCCACTGCATGAGGATAAATGCCACAAACGCCACCCTATCCAGGTGGGTTGAGAGTGAGGTGTTTGTGTGGTACTCAGAGGATGCTGGCGCCCAACCTCTATTTTATTCCTCTGTCGCCTTTTACGACACCCACAGCTACTATTCTTAGCCGGCACCAAACGGACATTGCATTTGATTTAATATATTAACATTGCCCCCCCAATACATTTTAGACAATTTAATATACGTCCCCAAAAATTTAAACAAGTATAATATAACAAACTGCCGGCATAATTTTAATACTAGAAGTAATCACAAACTAGCCTTGCTTTAGGCTTAGTAAGACCCATAAAAGCTTTTTAGGCAATAGTGTCAGGTTCTACAACATGGTACCGAAGCACATTACCGATTTACCTGACGATAAGTTTAAGCACTACTATGTCAAACAGGTTTTAATATCCAAAGGTTATTACAGGGTGGATCATTACGTGAACGATAGTGATGTCTGGAAGTGACACCCCTCTTTGTGCTTCCGCTAAAACCGTTTATTATTATTATAAATTGTATAATTTTAATAACTTAAAAAAAACTAGATCGAGTTTCTTGCGGGTCTTCACGACTGGGTTGTTTTTTCGAACCGGTGGTAGTTTTTTGACGTTCATAAGCACCTTTTTAGGGCCCAACTTCACTAAAGAATTTTTTGATTTTGATTTGATTAAATCTAATTTTTAAGCCAAAAACCAAGTAAACAAAAGTCGTTGTATTTTAATAGCGGTAATTGTAAGCTAGCCAGCATTAGAAACTTAGCAATTTACAATCATAACATTGTTCTTAATATCAAGAGCAATTTTAGTTACAGAATTTTAACCGAATAACCTCAAGTGTCTAATTCATCATTTCGCTTTGAAATTGAGAAACAATGAAATGGTTTATACAATTAAAAATAAATCATAGATGCATTGTCTATTATTGGAATGTTTTTATAGTGGTATATTACAGTGAAAGGTTATTTTGAAAAATGAATACTAATAATGCAAATACAAGCATAAGTAAAGTTGTTTCTTACTTATTAAAACAGTAAAAGTCCTTATAACATTTTTGAGGCTAACAGAAATATATTATGTATACCTTATGGACAAGTGCTTTCACCACAATCTCGCCTAATGTTAGCTAGCTGTTAGCTAGCTGCTAGCTAGATAATATGGGCGAAGATGATAGACACGCTAAGAATAGAAGTATAGTCGGCTCTCAAATGATAATGACAGAACACGCCCATTTGACAACAGATTTTCAAACTTAAGGGTGGAAGCTAGCTAGGGGGATATAACTATAAAACAGCCTACTACCATGCTTTTAGTCTCCTCATGATTATTTCTTTAACTGAATCCTTAGGTTTACTATAGAACAAGATAGGTACACGCATTAACCCTAAGTCATCGTCGCCTTAAAAGTAAAGCCCATACTTATTCTCTATTTATCATCGCGTGACATTTAAGTACATTGATCATATAGTTAAAAAATGATAGAAGAAGATATGGAAGGATTTTATCAAGAGTGAAATGTAAATAAAATCTTTGAGTATCAAGATGGCAATCGAGAGGAACGACAGGAAGAAGTAAGTATGTATGTATAAAAAATCATGATGATGAAGTGTATAACTATGAGTTGTAAAGATCTATTAAAAAAAACATTTAAACATACAAAAAAATAAATTGAGTGTCTTGTTAATCTTGATGACTGATATGTTATCCGAACCAGTGGTGCTTTTAATGTGGTTACAATGAAATAGAAGCAATAACAATGGGCCTAATAAAAAAGCTCAAAGTTGCTCAAAGAGCAATGGCCTCAATGGCTATGCTTGGAGTTTCACTGCGTGATCGAATCACGAATGAGGAGATCCGCAGAAGAACCAAAGTAACTGACATTTCCCGAAAAAATACCAAATTTAAGTGGCAGGGGGCTGGGCTCATTGATCGCAGAACCGATGCCCGATGGGGCCAACGGGTTCTCGGATGACTACCACGGACAGGAAGACGTAGCGTGGGCCGAAGACCTGGTGAGGGTCGCGAGAATCCACTGGATGCAGGTGGTGCAAGACCGGTCGTCGTGGAGATCTTTGGGGGGAGACCTATGTCCAGCAGTAGAGGTCTTTCGGTTGAATAAATGGATGGAGAAGCAATGTGCTGCTCGACGTTTGTCCTTAGTCACACCTAATTTATGTGAAGGTGAGGCCTTCGATGATACACGTTTGCTCAGTAACCACTGATTCACTCTTCTTTTAAAGACTCCTGTATGATAGGAATTTGGAAACTGGAAACAGATGCAAATAGCTTATTTAATTGATTCTCGGTTCTCATTTTAAACGAAGATGTAAAACTCATTGTGCGAATGAATGGAACACCTACAATGTTAGAAATATATACTGCACCTATAAATCCCATGGAAGGGAGAGGATGTGATAAGGTCTTGCAACTCTTCAGCTCCTTCACCAAAAACAGCTTACTTCATCGATGTTCTAATGTTTGTAATTTTGCATTTGTCAGTGTTTCGTCAGTTAAGTCCAATGTGGCAGACTGATATTTGGCAGGTCCTATATAATCATGGATTGCTTTATGCAAGTACTCTTTACTCGTGACAGTCTTATTTCTTTCTTACTGCCCATTTCAGTATCGAAGCTTAACTAAAAAGATTGAGATCAAGTCAGTTTTTTGAGTGATTTGACACATTAGAGTTAAAAATGATTTGAACGTCGGATTTCAGTAGGTAAAAACAGATCGAGATCACATTTTGAAATCCAATGTTAACTGTTATCAATATTAATCGAAAAAAAGAATTTCTTACTTAGCTTACCTCACATTAACCGATGGTCACCCATAAAGCAAATTGCTGAAACACACAAACACTCGACCATTAAAGATCATATCCAGCAAAAAGGTAGACGCGGGCCATTCATTCCGGACCCTACCCTCCCCCCTCCCTCAGTTTCCGGCGTTCTCCCGCCAGATAAAAGTTAATGGGCCAACTTGCCGCAAATTATTCCCTCGACGAGGCATATTTTTTTTGTAGCCCCACAGTGTAAATGATTTAATAATTTAACCATTTTTAGTAGGCAACAACAATAAGCGTGGATGGTTATGCAAATTTTTCCCCGCTTTATTGTTTTCTTTCTTTATCAAAAATATTTATTTTAATTAAATACATGCGCACTTTAAGGTGTATCAAAGAGTATCTCAGTTGCTCTAGACAAAATTATGTGAGAGGTATAACAACTGTTTTGAACAATTTTTTATTCGAGTTGCGCTAAATAATAATGAATTAAAAGACATGCTAAATAAAAGACATTCCAATATATATGTAAATATATCTGCAGTTGTCATCATATTACTGGCCTAAATCTACGACGGCTCTAGGTAACTCGGGATATACAATTGCTGATCCAGGAATACGACACATCTTAACGGTCACTAATTAACGGGTTCTTCTCGAGTTTTCTGTGGTCACGATCCATTCCGGCTTAAATTTGTCAAGTACCCTGTTAAATCCTGGATATTGTAGGAACAGGTCAGGGTGCAGTAATTACGCGTATATAAATCTGTTTGAAACGTATATTTGGCCATGCATTTTACAATGATAAATAACACTCTATGTGTTATCCGTGCGACTTCTCGATAACGACTCCCCTAAATACCCGATGGGTGACTAATTTATATTGTAACGCATGCAATACCTGTTAATAATATTCTTAACAAACAAAATATGTAGACATTCTTATTGATTAATTCTTACATTGCTTATCGATTAAATCTAAAATTAATCTAAAATTAACTCCACTTCCGTTTATATATTTTCCGGTTCCGGTTTAGAAATGTATACGTAAATTCTATTACAGTTTCATATTAATCAATCTTACTACTTATTTATGTATATAAACAAAATATATGAATAATTATCCTAACACTATCCTAACAATATACACTGATCCAAAACGAGATGCGCTGAAACTTACCCCTTTTTTTCACCGTAAGCACAATGGTCGCGACCAAGTCAGACACCAAATCGCTACCACCTTACGTTTTCACTTCGCGATTAATTCAAATCTTTCATGCCTAATGTCCAAAAGTTGTATTATAGGGTGATTCATTACCTGAATAATAGTTACGTTTGAAAAGGCCGCCGCTGTCCGTGCTTCTGCTAAAACCGTTTATTAAAATTAACATGAATAGTATATTTATATAATAGTATATTTATATTTGATATACAAACGGTTTTTTTACAACAACAAAGAATCCAGATCGATTTTTTGCCGGTTCTTCTCGATGACTGGGTTATTTTCCGAGCAGGTGGTAGTATTTTGACGTTCACGAGGGCCTTTTCAAAACCTAAATTGAGCTTACAAAAAAAAATGTGTTCTTTCATTCAAAAATGTCCATTTTTATTACAAATGTCTCCCGAACAGTTATTCGGTCAATGCCTCCATACAATACAACATAAACACGGATTTCTCTAGAAGAATTTAGATACATCAGGTGACTGGTGGATTTCTTTGAAAAATTAGGCTGTCAAGTCAGTCATAATCACGAAAATAAATAACCCCATTAAAAATCTGTAATATTATACAGTCTAGATCATTCCTTGGATTTATATTGTTACATCCGTGAGTTATTCCCGCGCATTTTATTTACGCGATTTTTTTTATTCCAAATCATCTTTCCTATACAGTAATATATTCCCTTCTAATCCTTAAATGTCTACTTCACTTTTAATCATTACTTTTTTATTGATTTAATTTACTACTCTTTTATAGACAAATTATGTAAAATTACTTTTTTTATTACTGTTTGCTGCATTATTTCCTTTAGAATTCATTGATCTAGGTAAATATTCCAAGAGAACACATCTAACCAAAGAATACGTCTATGGTTTAATCACGGAAATCGGTTCAAAACTGATCTCTAGTAATGAGATTGTGAAAAAGATTCACTTTAGCTTTTTATAATATCGCATTAAGAATATCAAAAGGCTTTGAATAATAAAATGAGAATCTAGAGGATACAAATTAAAATATAACATTCAACCACGATTTATCATCTGCAGCGTGTTTTTGTATCTGTAGGGGCTTAGCGTTTATTTGTATATCGGTTAAACTGTGTTCACGTTCATAATTTATTAATTAATTGGTCGCCAGAGGGCAACACCACTTGTTTGGTTGATTCCGTTATAATTAGTTGCATGTTTCGATGCAACGCTTTGCAATTGTTATTAATGTAGTTATTCATTTAACCACATAATCGATATGTTGTATCAACGCTTTGTAATTAATAGGAGATAATGTAATTTATTAGATGAAGACTTTCCAATGTCTGATTCTTCTTCGTATTCCTTCAAATATGATTATAAGATAATAATTATCTGTTATACAAAGACCTATCACCTATCAGCTGAGCGCCTTAATCCTTAACACCAAAAGTTCGGTGAAGGTGCCAAGGCCTTCGGGCCATCAACATGTTTAGTCAAAAAAAAAAGAAATAAAGATTTAATAAAATGAGACCAGTGTACTTTTATACGTTGTAAAAAATTGTTTACCCTATTTTAGGACTATAAGTTAAACCTAGCGGCCCTTCAATAATTTAATAATGCTTGAAAACAAATGTTCAATATGAGAGTTTAGAACAATAGAAACTATCCTACCGCTGTGCACAAATACTCTATTAGCCTCTTGAACACTAACCTGGCGTTTACGCTATCTTTCCATTGTTTTCCTATTGTCACATTTTTGTGGGCAATCGACATATTAATTGTAGGATAGGATTGGAAACAACTATGATTGACGCGATGTTCATTTGTTTCAGAAATGTAACTCTGTTAATAAATTAATATTTATCGCTACATACAATAAAAATTGTTTATTTATTTAAAAAAACATCGCAATGTGGCGCAAGATGTAACAATTGAATCTAAAAGATGTTCAAATTTTTTCGAGATATGGTTTTTGAAGATTTTTTTTCAACCTTAAGCTTTTGACAAAAGTTTTAGAACATTCTTTTATACCACAAATTTAAAGATAGACTACGTTTATAGTGTTATAAGATAAGTTTTCATTATAAAACCATTTGATTTCTTTATTTTAAGTAAAATATACTTTATTTCAACCCGATTTAACTTCTCTACTATCAACAATGCAACACCATATTTATTAAATTTAATGGAATAACACAAATAGCTATTGTAAAACTATATTGAAAGTCCTTCAGCTCTAGACAGCGTACCTCCGTAATGATTGAATCTGTAAAACAAAATACTAAGAAACACAATCTTCAAATGGAAATTAAGATTGTTTCGTTCTAGAAATAATAGAATTTATCATCTCGTTTTTCGATATAAAATATCAGTAGGATTATTTTGTATCTTTGTTAATATAACCTTTTTGGTGTTAATATGGGTTAAGAGTACATAAATGGTAAACATAAAAAAATAGACTACAAAAGAATTTAATCATCTTCGAAAGTATGTCTTAATCATTGCAAGTAAATTGACAAATCCTAAAATTCCCAGTTTACACAAGAAATATTACTAATGATAACTGCAACATATTGTATATTTTTGCAACAATGACTCAAGGTCTAAGTTTGGCCCTTAAAGAAGAGTTTCTTAAGATCAGGCATGACAATGTTAAATCACTCGCAGTCAAGAGTAGCATACTATTCGTATAGCTTTGTAGTAAAAAATAACCTTTTTGAAGGACCTCTTTTAGCATGACATAGCATAACATTTACGCAAATTTTACATATGGTATATTCATATTCATATTCATATGAATCATATTCATGTCACCATCAAAAACTGGAAAGACCCTATAAACTAACAAGATACTCAGACCTTTAATCAGACTTAAAATTAGAAGTAACGCATTCATTCACTCAGCGCAAATCTGAAGAAGCCCTGATTCTCAGTAGGCATCAGCAACGAGTATTAGTGAGAGCACTCACTGGGCACAGTTTTTTTTTAGCAAGCATATGCACAACATCGGTGTCTAGAACACAAGAGAGTAAATACGCAGACGGAACGCCAAAGCACATCTTGTGTGAGTGTGATCCATTACATTGTAAGCACGCGTTGCTCCCGGAGGAGGTACAGACACTCTCCGCGAAAAAGATCCTCCAATATATTCAGGTTGTAGGTCTAAACACTAAGCTTTAGCAATATAGGGGCAATCACTATATATCTAACTAGGTCGCAGTGATACAGGACTCTACGAGCCTGCATAGCCCCTTTTCGAATAATAGTAATAATCCTTATAATTACGATAAAATCATAAAGATACCAGTATACGATAATTTATGATTGAAACCATTGCCCAATCTCAATATATCATTAACCTTGAAAGGTATGAACACATCTCTTTACAGAGTTAGTGTAGCAAATAATGTGTGCTTTACTTTCCAACTCGATTCGTGTGAAAGCAACATATTCTTTTGAAATATTTTTATAAAATAAATAAATCGATTTCGTGTCGCCGCTCGCCCAATGGCGCAGATGTGAACGTCTTACGTCTGTACTTTGTACACATCTCTTTGATACTTATAATATTTTGAAAATTTTAAATTAAGAATCATATCAGATTCGTAGGTTATAAAAATACATTATCTAGTTATTTTACTACTAGTCAAAGATATTTTAAAATACTTTTTTTTTTACACGGAATTGGCTCAGTGCTATGTCCATAGTCTCACCTGATATTAAGTGATGATTTGGTCCAGGATGGTAAACACACTAAGCCTAGAGGTACTGGTTCTCAAGTGATGCTGCGGGAATACACCTATTGTTATTTGGCGACAGGTTTTCAAACTTGCCTGTGGTTGCTACCCAGGCAGGCATAATTAGAAAATGCCCTACCATGTTATGGTTTCCTCACAATGTTTTCCTTCACCGAAAGCTCAGGCCGATTTTAGAGTCGGATAGGTGGAGATCGAACCCGCGTCGATTGATGCGGAATCCGGCCGCATAACCCATTGCGCCATCATTGCTTCAAAATTCATCATTAACCCTATACGAAAATGTAGCAGTAATTTAAAAAAATACCCAGACTATTTTAATGTATTATTTATATCAAATTCTCAATTATTTAAGAGACGTAAAGAAACAGGTTCATTGAATCTAAATCTAAAAATTGATGTTGAAATTACTGACCAGAAAAGTTATGATAACCAATAGACAGGTAGAAAGACTTTGTAATTTTTATAATATGTGAAGAGAATTATAATATTCAGTGTTGAAAGCACCTAAATATAATGACGTAACAAAAGAAAAGGTATTCTGCGCGTTCTATAGCATAAGCTGTTTCGTTTACTTACATTTACTATCAAACACTAAAAGCATTCTAATGGTTTTTATGAGTTCAACCCAAGGGTAAATTCTTTGTAATATAAAAAACTTATTTAGAATAAACTATTAGCATGATTTGGAAATTAGGTATTTCAAAAACTTACTGTGTACTTTATTGATTTATAAAACAAAAGTGTAGTGTAATAAGGAATGAATTGTGCAGAATCTATTCTCACATTCCTAGCAAACTAAGTTTGTCTGACGATGGTGGTGCTGAAAGAAAACAACGCGTTGACGCCTAACTGTCGCACAATTAAACTGACATAGTATATTTAATTACCAGAAAATCTTTTTTTAAATTTTATTATAGGTCACTTAATACAGAGTGGCTTGTTTTAAAACATCGTCTATTTGAACCTCTAAAATGAAGCAAGTATGATAAATTCGCGCACTCACAGAGTAAAGCCAAGTATGTTGGAACTGCTTATATAGGTACGAACAGTAACCAAGACAGGGCAATGGATGTGAAAGACATTAATATAACCTGTTAATGCGAGCCGCTAAACATTACGGAAGAAATGCAAAAAAAAATTACAAAAACAACATCAATTTAAACAAAATTAAAATGTGTTAAAAATTCAATAAAATACAAAAACAATTAACATTCCCTTTTAAAAAGACACGTTTTACATCGTAAAGGAAATTTAAAAGGTGTTGTATAAAACTGGCAGCGGAATAAGTGTCCATTCACTTCAGACTCATTAAATTTTCACACGTGGAGAAAGAATAGTGCGCTCCTGCGAGAACGACTACTACATATATTGTGATAAGAGTTACGGACTTGAATAAAACTGGGTAAAAGGGGGAAATCGGGTATGTAATAGCGCATGTAATGTTCGGCCGTGGCTCGCTCAATATGGCGTAGAAATTGTATGTCCGACACGGTGTTACGTAAATGTTACATTCCGTTTGTGTCTTATTTATAGTTTATTAAAAAAAAAATATCGTTCGTAACTGACATCATATTTCTTGATGCAACTACTATTTTATTATAAAATTGGCAATGCGACCGGATTCCGCGTCAATGGACGCGGGATCAAACCCACTTATCCAACTCTAAAATAATCAGCTTAAGCTTTCAGTGCAGGAAAACCATAGTATGATGATAGGGCCTTTTCTAATAATGTCCGCCTTTATAGCTACCACCATCAACTTTGAGAACCTGTCACCAAATACCAATAGGTGTATTCCGGCAGCATCAATTGAGAATCTAGGCTTAGTGTGCTTACCATCCTGGATCACATAGTCACTTAACATTAGGTGAGATTGTGGTTAAAACAATAAGCCTATACAGTGTAAAAAAGGTCCAAATATAGGAATTAAGGAAGAAAAAGAAAACATTGTAATGAGGCTTTAGTACATTGTGGTAATCTGTCTTCTTTTGACTGGCTAATAATATTCTCATAGTGAATGAATTTGACAACCAGTACTATATTGTGTTACGTGTACTAAAATAAATAATCGCTACCGTTTTTAATAAAAAATCGATACGCTAATAAAAATTCAATTCTAAGCTGTACTTCTGGTAGTTCAAGAATCTAAAGCGGCTGAAATTCCTCTATTTATGAAGCAGGTAGTAACGGATTCCGCGCTGCGTCGAAGCGAAATCGGTCGAAAAGGCTTTAGTTACTCGCTCAGTAGGTATATCGAACAATTCTATAGTGCCTAGCCGGTTCAATTAGCCGGTCGTTTTGCATAAAACATCAACCCGCGTGTTTCGAATAAGGCCTAAACGGGAGATTAACCGATATAGTAAGGTGACTTTTAACTTTACATTAAATTTGTTATTAAAGTAGATATTTTTGCAATGTTAAGTATAAAGATGGATATAGTAATATGCAGATGCAAATGCCTATATAGATGTAGAATGAGAGGAAAAAAGGTATGAATGGATTGTGTGAAATAAAATTGATTAAAACTGTCCAAGATCGCAGAAAATGGCATAAAATGAAGGAGGCCTACACCTCAACGGTCAAGAAAGACTAAAGAAGAAGGAGAACGATTGTGTGGAGAATAACATGCATTTAAATGTTAATATGTTAACACTGTTAACTAACAGAGGAGAGTGGAAGAAGAAATCATGTCGTGCTGATTGTACTGAATGTAGGGAAAGATGAAAATGATGATCTGTAGATATTTTTACATTCAAACTAATTGTTTTGTTGATAATTGTAGTTGCAAAATTATTTTCTACTTTTTAGTTCGGCTAGCTATTAAAGTATGTTCCAAAAGGGTTAATCTTTATAATGTTGCTCGCTTTTACCATAAAAAATAGGTATAAAAATTAAATGTATTATTTACGAAACACTTAAATACGAGATTTAAAACATATTTGATTGAATAAATTGTACAAGGCTCATAGTTTCAGTGATTCACATAAATTATCCGGAGCTCACGCGATATTCTATACGACATTCCGTAAGTGAACAAATGTATGGAGTTTCTGCGGTATTACTGTAACAAATTAAAAAAATTGTAACAGTATTTTGGTTTGTAAAATTTTGGTTACGTCCGAAATAGATTACATCGTCACATGATACTAACAAAACGGATTAATATAGTAATAAATTTCGATAAATTAACAGAGGACTATTATGTTTTAAGAAAGTTAAAATAGCGTGAACATCGGAAAGAGGGGTTTTAACAAACTTCACGACAATACGAATCGAAGCCGAAAACATTATTTTCAATCCGAATGGAATCTAATCATGCGAATTATACAATTGAATTTACATGATATCGAAGAAGTTTTGTTTTTACATCGATTTTCGCGAATTCCACCAGTGGTTAATAAAATTTATTATCATGATCGAAAGGTATGAACATTTTCGGAGTTCATTCCTCATTTTAAAAATTGACACAAATTTATACATCATTTTATGAAACATGAGGCATTTCTATTGTTCGACAAAGCCCATCCCGCTCGCATGGTCAGTTTTCTCTATTTTTAAATCGTTTACTATACTGCAATTAGCTGAAGAAGCCCTGATGCTCAGTAGGAATCAGCTACGAGTATTAGTGAGAGCACTAACTGGGCACTGTTGTTTGGGCAAGCATATGCACAACATCGGTGTCCAGAACACAAGAGAGTGCAGGTTCTGTGAAATAGTAGACGAAACACCAAAGCACATCTTGTGTGAATGTGATCCATTAATACCCATACGTAACCGAATTCTGGGTAAGCATGTGTTTGCTCCCGGAGGAGGTACAGACGCTCTCTGCCAAAAAGATACTACAGTATATTCAGGTTGTAGGTCTAGGCAGTGAGGTTTAGCAATATAGGGGCGATCACAATAGATCTGACTAGGTCGCAGTGATACAGGACTGTTTAAGCTGGCTTAAACTATGCTTAAGGCTATGCAGGCCCTTTTTTGGAATAATAATAATAATAATACTGCAGTTAATCGTCAATACAACTTGGAATAGACTTCACATTCTTTTATTTTACTAATGAATTTGCAAACGGAATTAGACCTAATAATTCCAATGACTATGTAGCGGATCCACTAAGTCGCGTTACTGGTGGATCTACTATCCTCAGTAACAAGGATAGCTTAAACGCTCCTCGAAGATAAGACTCATTAACGAACCAAGAACTTGTGGTACGCCCCTTTTAACATGGCTGCATGCGACGACCAATCATAGGTCAACTCCGGCGCATCGATGGTCGTCCATGATTGATTAATATTATTAATTGCTAATAATTATAGAAACTTTGTAGCTGCGACTACACATTCTTTACGCATTTGTCATTCTTAATATGAATTATACCGTTCAACAAATATTGTGTTTCCTTTCATCTTGCCCTCTTAATACGTATACGCACACCACAACTAACATCATAAATAAACATCATTCGTTAATTCCTAAGACAAATCAATATAATATAATATACTGAAATTAATACGCATAAGTTTAGAACTAGCAGCCGATATTTATTAAGAAATCTTTAACAATTTAAATAACTATAAAACGGATGGCGTATCGAAAAGCATTCCAAGCGACTAAACCGCCTTGAAATTTATGATAGCATTAAACGCAGCTCGGCAAATAAACTCACCAGTGTAAAACCCGCTCGAGGTACATTTAATTTTACACGGCAGTAATATCGTGAAAGAAGACTAAGAACTTTTCTGCAAAGTTTCGGTCCAATCCTTCCCGAGTTAACACTACGATCCCCTGCCTCGTCGAAATGCCATTATTATCTATTTCTTAGCAAACTATTTAAACAATTTTCGCTAGTGGAAAAAGAAATAAATCTGTACGAATTGATAAAATGTAATGTCTGTTTGTAATATCAAAATAACATTTTTTTTAAACGGAATAAGCTCAGTGCTTTGACTACAATCTCACCTGATGTTAAGTGACGATGTGGTGCAAGATGATAAGCACACTAAGCCTAGAGATACTGGTTATCAAGTGATGTTGCCGAAACACTCCTATTGGTATTTGGCGACAGCTTTTCAAACTTGAGGATGGAAGCTACCCAGGCGGGCATCATTAGAAAATGCCCTACCATCGTGTTAAGATTTCATCACGTTGTTTTCTTTCACCGAAAGCTCAGTAAGATTTCGGATAGGTGGGGATCGAACCCGCGTCGATTGCTTTTTACCATACGGCCGCAATTGAAAGCAGATTTTATTCTTAGTTAAATTTTATTTACCTCGTTTTATATGATAAATTAAATTTAATAAATAAATTTTACTCATTCATCTTATCTCCTCTACATTATTATCTCTAAATAACTTTATCGATAATTCAGTGGACGTCTAAACTTTACCACTCGACACCTACAAAAACGATATCGTCCGACAATACGACAAAAACAACAAACACTAATTGGCCAATATCTTCCCATTACGAGGTCTCCGTTCCACAATGCTGTTCTCATAGATTTATACGATTAATTAACATCTGTTATCGACGTTTTTCTTCGCGTTACACTCCTAATGGACCCTTGTACCGAAGGACGGTTCAGCCGTTAAATTGAATTTGCTTGGCCATTTCCCTTCATTTTACCGTGAAGTTATTTTAATTTAGAGAATAGTTCACTCGGTTTTACTCGGATATAAATGTATTTTATAAAAAAAAATCACTTTTCTTTTTTCATTCTAGAATATCTGTAATTCTACTGTAAAATTTACGACGAAATAAATGTATATAAATCATAAATCAATTTAAAAAAAAAAAATTGGAAGTGAAATCTATACGGATTAATCAGTCAGTCATATATAGATAACGGACTGTACGAAACACCTTACTTCCGTCCACACTTGTTTAAAGATTCCATCGGCTGACTTTTTAATCTAACATCACTGCAAATTTCGGTAGGAACTTCTCGCTTGGCGGAAGAATTTGTTGGCTATTTTAACTCCTGTCTAGATTAAAAAATACAAAGTACCTCGAATACTCTCCTCTAACGAAACCCCTTATTAGGTTTGGCAACTTGTTTACAGTCGATTCTTTAGGAGACATTACTATTCACAAACCATTGCATAACTCGGAGAAAATATACATTTGTTGTTATCATTAATATGTCGATTACCCATAAAAATGAGACAATAGGAAAACAATGGAAAGCTGGCGTAAACGCCAGGTTAGTGCTCGAGGGGTTAAGTAATTCGTCTTCGCTGACAAAAATAAAAGTAACTGTACTTTTATAAAAATACTATCTACTGGAACATTTATATTTCATCTTTTTCTGTCCATTAATTACCCTGTAAAAACATTAAATTTATATAAAACGAGGGGTGTGCCCGCGGGCGCAGCGCGTTTATATATTTTTCACTGAGTTTTCATTTTAATATAGGGAACCCTTATTATTTTTCTAAGATATTTCTAGTACTAAGACAAAATATAATATGTCTCATAAATTCAAGCACTTGTCCGTAAAATTGACCATTACATTAGATTTTATTCACAATTTCATGAGGTTTCCTAGTTATTTTCGAAATTCAAAAGTACTCTAAGTTACACGGAGTAGCTTCAGCTATCTACCAAAAATAGTTCTGGCAAAATAGGTCAAGCCATTCCGGAGATTAGCCGAAGCAAACAGAGAGACAGACGGTTGTCAGACGGTTGTCAGAAAGACAAAAATTTGAATTTTTTTTATTTTGAAATCCCGTATAATCCCGGCCATGACAGCCGTGTGATGCCGGCGAAGAATAGTATCACCCCATATCATTCCCGTGGGTGTCGTTAAAGGAGACTAAAGGATAAACCAGGGGATGGGCAGCAGCATCCTCTGAGTGCCACAAACACCACACTGCGATCGCCAATCCGCCTGCCAAGCGTGGCGATTATGGCAATCCCCCACTTATTAGGAGAGACCTATGTCCAACAGAGGACGTTTAATAGTTGATTGGATGGATGGACTTTGTAATTAATATGTATTTAGTTAACAAAATATTATCTGGACATTACAAACAGATATTTCAATGTTATTTATTAGTATAAATATCAAATGCATCGACAGCTAAACTATTATTGAGATCACCTAATATTTTAATAACCACACACGTAAAGTCTACATTGATATTCGAATTAATTATTATAAAAGCATCAGTTCCCAGGCCGAAGCGCGTAAAGGTACTTATTATTGAATTTCCATATTTACCACGCGTATTAATTACGAACAGTTAAAGTCTGACGGGTGGCGCATTAGCTTAATTCGATGCCGGATACGATTTCAATTTTATTAATTTTTACGCTCACACGGGACCCATGATGTCGTGAAGCACTAGAAAGGCTTATAGCTGTGAATTCACCTATCAAACGTTATAAAATAAGTTCCCAAGAAATAATACTGCACTAGTACGAATATTATGTTTCTGTCGATCATCTTAAATACAGGTAAAAAAACTAGATATTTATAAAACTAAATTTTGGTTGTCTGAGGAATCTCAAATAAAAAGTTATACATCATAGGCATCTACTAGATTCAGGTACATTGTGACTAAACGAAATGGGATGGAATGGAGATTACTCAATTATTTTGTTCCAGTATTATTAACCAGATGTGTGCCTGCGGCTGCGTCCGAGTTTTATATAAATTATCACTGCATAATATATTATATAATTTTTTATTTTTTTATACGGAACCCTAATCATTTTCCAATTTTTTTTACTGCCAGTTAAACTGTGAATTGAATCGGATTTTATTTAAATTTTATGACTTTTATTTTTTTAAGCGGAACCATAATAATTTTCTAAAATTAAAAGTAACCTAACTTAAGCTATCTACCAAAAAAAGTCCCGTCTAAATCTGTCCAGCCGTTCCCGAGATTACTCGTTAATAAAAATTTTGACTTTCATCCGTTATCCCGAAGAACCCTTCGCGTTTTATGGGACAAATAGTATCCTAGATGTTACTTTATAATATTCGTTATCTCTTGTCAAGTTTCGTTAGAATTGTTTCAGTACTTTCGGAATGATACGCGTACACAGGGAAAGACAGACAGACAAAAATTCTAAGTAAAATATATTTGCTTCTATTTCGATAACAAAGTCCACCCCGATTATAATTTTCAAAAAATATTGAATGTACAGATTTATCCTAGTTACAGTTTTATTATATGTATAGATATACTGGCTCTCAACCACCTCTACATTATATTATTATATATAAATTAGCATAAGGTCTTTTTGCTTTATACTTTTACAAACGACGAATATTTACCAAGCGATTTAATAACATTCAATGATTAAAATAACTCATTCAACAACTAACTCTAAGCCATTGGTCTCCTTATTCTACAGTAATGTGATAGTTTTCCCAAAGCAAGACAAAAAGTAACTATATCGCAAATGTAAAAAAGCGCTTCCAGTTTGTAAATGTCAGAGGTCACCAAACCCCGGGGTCAGGTCGCGTGGGATACTCGCATTACGGGATTCGTCGCGGTAAAATACGACGTCCGTATCAGCGCGTCGCAAAAATTGGACGCCGAGTGTTTTTTATTGGGCCCCGGGTCTCCGTGCTGAGTACGGGCCCACCTGGAAAGGATTGTATTTATGTTATTTTTGTTTGGGACGTATAATAAAAATGCTTCCATTTTTGCCATGCTCAGTCGCTGTCGATCGGTTCTGTCCGTTCGTCGGACTTTATTGGGTGGATATGTTTCGCAGGATAGACAATTTTATATTAAGACGTAATCATTCAGTCCTGAACCTCGATGGTTCGAACTTCAACCATTCAGTCACGTAATTTTCATCAGAAAATATAGGTAATGTTTTTCAACCATGTATGTATGTATATAAATAATCATAACCATTCGCAGTCAATTTCTTATAACGTTGTTCTATATATACATATTTTAACCAATGGAACCAAGGAAGACAAAGGAACATACTTATTCGTCACTCAAAGACGGACATATTTATCTCCCTGACCCCTCAGAGTCCGATCGATAGCAGGATTAGCTCCCAGGAACTCACAATATTACTCCACGAGGGACGCTCCTTGTGTGCCTCACCCAGTAGACTTGTCCATAGGCGCGGACAAAGGAGAGGCAACCGCGAAGGGAATAGCCCTGATGCGGATTCCCCGTGTCCCCTATTAGTTCGTAGTCTAGTTGTAAGTTTAGTATGTGTAGTTTTTCAATTGTCTTTTTACATACATACATACATATGTTCACGCCTGTATCCCCGAAGGGTTAGGCAGAGGTGAAGTAGCGAACTACAACCACCCACATTTCGCCGAGCTTAGTTCCGTCCCAGATGTGACAGGGGGCGAGCCTGTCGCCATATCGGGCACAAATTCCAAACTCCGGGATGATACTGAGTAGAAAAAACCCAATATCACTTGACCCGACCCGGGGATCGAACCCGAGACCTCAGAACGGCAGTCGTATGTAATACAACTGCGCTACCGAGGCAGTTTTTGTTTTATTGTCTTTTTATTTGTTAATTTTATTATAATTTGTTAATTAATTGTAACTTGCCAATTGTAATGATTTAATAAATTAAAAAAATAGTTAGGGAAACACACGATGCACTGCTGATGGATTGTTTGAGCTGAAAAAGAGGGCGCGAGAAGATTGCTCATCAAAGACGGACATGACTACTTGTACGAAGTATAGCAATAGACGCTCAAACTTTACCGTTTTACATAATTACGTAATGCTCGAATTTTCATATAAGTAGTATAAATGGCTTACAACCATATTATAATTGTATTATTGTTCGATGTTTTGTTACATAGAAATTTCCTATGTATATAACGAAACCATGTATATTTGTATTATATATGTATGATGGCGCAGTGTGTAGTGCGGACGGAATCCACGTCAATCGACCCGGCTTCGATCCCACCTATCCAACTCTAAAATCGGCCTGAGCTTCCCCTGAAGGAAAACATCGAGAGGAAACCTTAACATGGCGGTTAGGCATTTATCCAATGATGTCGCCTGGGTAGCTACCCCGCTCAAGTTTGAAAACCTGTCAATAATATTTAATATTTCAACAACAGATATTTATAATAAAAGTTTTAGCTATTGGGGGGTGGGGGGCGCTGATGGGCTTGAGTTGAGCAAACATTATATCGAAAATAACGATATATTTGTTATATATATATATATATATGCCTCGGTAGCGCAGTTGTATTACATACGACTGCCGTTCTGAGGTCTCGGGTTCGATCCCCGGGTCGGGTGAAGTGATATTGGGTTTTTTCTACTCAGTATCATCCCGGAGTTTGGAATTTGTGCCCGATATGGCGACAGGCTCGCCCCCTGTCACATCTGGGACGGAACTAAGCTCGGCGAAATGTGGGTGGTGTAGTTAGCTACTTCACCTCTGCCTAACCCTTCGGGGATAACAGGCGTGAGCATATGTATATATATATATATATATATATATATATATGCCTCGGTAGCGCAGTTGTATTACATACGACTGCCGTTCTGAGGTCTCGGGTTCGATCCCCGGGTCGGGTCAAGTGATATTGGGTTTTTTCTACTCAGTATCATCTCGGAGTTTGGAATTTGTGCCCGATATGGCGACAGGCTCGCCCCCTGTCACATCTGGGACGGAACTAAGCTCGGCGAAATGTGGGTGGTGTAGTTAGCTACTTCACCTCTGCCTAACCCCCTTCGGGGATAACATATATATATATATATATATATATATCTCTCACGCAGAGTATCGACTCAACATTACGGCATATCATATCAATATTTATTTTACATGAACCTCTATCGCCCGCCCGCTAAAAATATTTCAAAAAGGCTCAATTAACACGAAATATTATGTAAATTGTAAAATATAATGAAAATCATGAAAAATCCAAGCTAACCATTCAGCATACAGAATTCATTAAAAGGCGTTTAAAAACTCTAGCACGAGTACTTATTAAGCTATTCCGTGTTTGAATAATGTTACTCGCGCATAAATATTTAACATAACAGTTGAAGTAATAATGAACAATTACAGTTTTTTTTACACACAATTGGCTTTGTTTATAGCTCAAAGGGTTTTTCATATGAAACTCTTAATTATTAAATTACAGATAAATTACTTAAACTAAAGATAGTTTACCGACAACGTCTCGATTTGCATTGAAAAATGATTCGAAATTTGAAATGAAAATGAGCAAGGAAATGAAATCATTAAATTTATATTTAACTAACGGCCACCCGTGACTTCGTCTACGTTCTTTATCATAATTAAATCTGGAGTGTGTCCTGATTTTGTTCTGTTTTTCGTAGCATATCTGTTACCGAACGACACATGCTTCCTTACACCATATTTGATTCATTTTTTCTTATAATTTCTAAATATGATATAGATAGTCTTATACCCAATCAATCACTAATCAATAAATACTTTTTGCAACACAAAATTTTATCAAAATCAGACAGGCCATTTTCAAGAGACAGAAAAAAATTTCATGTCCGATTAAAATTAGTAACCGGTAGAATAGTCATGTGCCACAATATTTGTAAAAAAAAATTGTACAAAGGATAAGTTCAGTGTTTTTTATTAATATAGATAATTTCAATTTAGGAATATAGTATTTAAATAACTTAAAAAAGACTGACACAGAAAAAAAAAAGCATTAAGTTTTTTTATTAAAAAGAAATTATATTTACTTGAAATAACGTACAAATATTCATTATTCATCACCTCTAATTTTAATGTGAGTTGTTAAAAAAACAATATTTCATGTGAAGAAGTCTTTATAATGTTTACCGCAAATGAAGTGATTTCGCGTGACTTTAATAAGTATTGACTCAAAAACGACTTTTATTCTACTAAATATAAGAAATATTTAGTTAATGTTTAAAACGTGAATACTTAAACTAAACAAACGTTTGATCTAAAAAATAATTTATTTTTTTATGATTCCGATAATCATACATTCATTTTATTTCGATCTTGCACGGCATCTTGCAGTTCTTATGAACAAAGACTAATTGTGACAGCTTCCAGATACTTCGTTGTTGGCTTGTTTTGGCTTTAAGAATTTGAAAAAGTAATTTTCAGACCTCCTCCGATTGCGCTAGAATTGATATGAACTCATCCATGACTAAAGCATTAAACCACGTATATTAGTTCAATCCATTCATTCGACTGAAAGAGTTCACTGCTGGGCATAAGTCTCCCACGAAGATCTTCACAACGATTGGTCTTGCGCCATTCGGTGGACTCCCGCAATCTTCACCAAGCCATTTGTCCACCTTGTAAGGGCGCACACCCACGTTGCATCTTGCGGTTCACGGCAGCCATCTAAGAATCCGTTTGTCCCTTCAGGCATCGGTTCTACGAGCAATGTGCCCAGCCCATTGTCACTTAAGTTTGGTAATTCTTCGGGCAACATCGGTTACTCTAGTTCATCTGCGGATCTACTTATTTCATTCGATAACGCAGCATAGCCCTCTTTATTTTTCTTTGGGTAACTTTGAGCTTTGTAATTAGGCGACCATTGTAAGCGACCACGTCTTAGTGCCGTAAGTCATCACTGGCAATACACACTGGTCGAAGATTTTTGCCTTGAGACACTGCATTTTTGAGTTTTGTATTTCGAACTATAAGTTATGAATAACTTAAAAAAATCAAATAGTATTCACATGAAAGTAGCCAAAGGCTTGTCATATTATTTTTAGCCCCTTGCAATGATTATTTCTCAAAAATTGAAAACGTACATACACGTGAAGTTTACAGTTTTATTGTTACTATAGATGTTATTCAAAAATATTTATCATAGTTCCAGTTTGTCACAACAGAGTAAATAGTCGGTAATGCGATCGTAGCGCAGTCCGCCGGATCCAATATAAAATATTCCAAGGAGTTTAGTCATAATCACATAGAAGTTTATATATCTACATATATTAAAAAAGATGTTGGTATCGATAAAGATCTTCTGTGCGTGTGTATGTGACTAAACTCTTCCTAAGCGGCCGAACCGTTCTTAATGACATTTTGTTTGCCCATTTCTGAGGATTCGAGAATGGTTTAGATTCACAATTTGTTCAAATTGATATTGTTTTTACGCGAACGGGGTCGCGGGAACAGCTAATTTATAAAGATATAAATTGTGAATCTAAACTATTCTCGGCCCCCAGGAATAGTCACAAAAAAATTTCATTAAAATCTGACCAGCCGTTTAGGAGGTATTTAGTCACATACACACGCACAGAAGATTTTTATATTTTATATATATATAGACGTAGGGCACCTAATCTATGTTCCGGTCGTATATTCCAGCCGTTAGCCTGTATCACGCTCGATGTACTTTTATGTCTCGTGTCAAGTATCTAAACGTCTAAAAGAAATAGGCACGTCTGTACACACACGATGTTGACTCGAGAGGTTTTGTGTTTGTCTATATATCTTCATTTCTTATAAGTGAAAAAAGTTACATAGTGAATTTTTTTTTACACGGAATATCCTCAGTGATCACAATCTCATCTGATGTTAAGTGATGATGTGGTCCAGGATGTTAAGCGCACTAAGCCTAAAGATACTGGTTCTCAAGTGATGTTGCCGGAAAACACCTATTGGTATTTGGCGACAGGTTTTCAAATTTAAGGGTGGTAGCTACCCAGGTGGGTATCATTAGAAAATGCCCTACCACCATGCTATGGTTTCCTTACGTTGTTTTCCTTCACCGAATGCTCAGGCTTAGGATTGACGCGGAAACCGGCCGCACTACCCGCTACGCCATCATGGTTTGAAATTACGACTCGATTGAAAATCAATTTTACGACCGGTCGCCTGCTTGACGTCAAACCTCCTTGGAAATGCTTTTTAAAGCTAAATAATAAAAAAAACCGCCACCTACGGTCTGAGTGCAGATGTATGCCTGTGTTTTTCCCTTTTGTCACTTCTTACGACACCCCACGAAATAGGAAAGGGGGGTGATGGTATTCTAGATCCGCCACACATTCGGTGGCGGATAAGTTAAGAAGTCGTCTGTCTTGGTACGGACATGTGATGCGTTGGGAGGAAAAGACAGTTGTTAGAAAGGTATTGGATATGAATGTGGACGGTTATATGGGAAGGGGAAGACCAAAGAAAAGATGGATGGACTGTGTGAAAGACGATATGCTTAGGAAGGGAGTGAATTCAGAGATGACAGCAAATCGAGAGGAATGGAAGAGGGACACATATTGCACCGACCTCAAATGAAAATGGGAAAAGGGTTTGATGGGATTGGGATGATGATTATTGACTCCTTTTATGGATGTTCTGAAGCCTTATTATTTTAACAGATGAAAACGAATGGACAGAAAAATGAATAAAATGCAAATATCTTTAACAGATATCTTTATTTACTCTACATCCTTGCTGAATATTCCGATTTAAATAAGGTAAAGATTGAATTAGACTATAGAACTCTGTTTTATTCAGTAAACTTATGAAACAACAGACATACATATTAATCATTAAATACAGAGTAAACTTTATTATGTTTACAAAAGCTTCGTCCATCCGTGCAAAGCAATATCACTGCGAATGTAAAGGGAGCTGTTCTACGCACACAACTATTAAGGGGAAGCGTAAAACGACTGCAATTCCGTTTGCAGCCGCTTGCCTTTATACACACCCAAAGTAGTATGTCCATACTCTTTATAAAACGCGTTCATTACTTGTAAAATAGAATGTAAGTTAAAATATAATAGTGACATTTGATTTAAGACTAAGAGGTAGATACCTACAACGAGATACACGTGAAATAGTATAATCATCATCATCATCATGAAGCGATTATGGCGCAGTTAGCAGTTCGGACGGATTCTTCGGCAATGGACGCACGTTCGACCCCACCTATCTAACTCTTAAAACCTGTCTGAGCTTTTGGTGAAGGAAAACATCGTAAGGAAACCAATAGCTTGGTGACGGTGTATTTTCTAATAATGCCACCCTCAAGTTTGGAAACCTGTCGCCAAATACCAATAGTTGTGTTACGGCAAAATCACTTGTTTAGTATTCTGAGCCACATCGTCACTTTAAATCAGTCGAGATTGTGGTCAAAGCACTGAGTATTGAGTATAAAGAATAAGTATAAAGAATCATAAACCAAAAGATGTCCATTGTTAGACATAGGCCTCGCTCATAGGTCTTTACAGCGATCGTTCTTGCTCCACCCGAATCCAGTGAATCCCTGCGACCTTTGAATTGTCGGTTTAAATAGTTGGAGGCCTGACCACACTGTGTCCTCTGGTGCGGGGTAGCCATTAGAGAACCAGTTGACCCAATTGGAAATCGATTCTATGAGTAATAATTACTATAAAAGACCGATATTCATGTAATCCAAAATCAAAGAAAACGAAATATTATGTTTATACAATAGATTGAATGTAACTGTGGCAGAAAGCAGGCAAATGTCCACTTAAATTGTCTAAATATATGCAAAATAAAAACTTTATCATTTTACTTCTAATATGGCCGCATTGTTTTTTTTAAATGAAATATTAGTGATTTATCTATAAGATTTAGGAATTCTTTTTCTAAAAATCAACACAGAATCGTCGAGAATAAAACGCATGGTAACCCCTCACGGGACGTAGCTTATTTAATAGTTTCTTAATTACTGCTAATCTCGCTACAGTGCAGTGCAGTACCCGCCTAGTAATTTGCTTCTATTTAGCTCGACTGACGAACTGAATCGACCGGGTTTTAAGTTAAATTAGATGCGAACGAATTCTCCAGCGTACACCATTATTTTCACCATTAATGCATTTCACTCAGTACTTAAAAATAGCTTCCCGGTCTAATTGAAATAGATTGAAATTTATTTAAAGGTTAAAAGTCGAAAGATAAATGTGGAGTATTTTTTTGCTTACATTTTTCCTGTATTCTAATTTGATGCAAATTTGAATCATTATGTACCTTGTAGCCAAGAGTAATTAAATTAATCAAACCTGGCATACGTTATCTAAAAAGTGACGCTACGGTATTTTCGCTACATATATTAGTAAATGGATTAGTGGCTTAAACCTTTTTAAACGGTTACCGCTTTTCCTACCACATATGAACTAAAAATTCTGGTTGTAATCAATCTTAAATAATGAACAAGGTATATTTGGCACTTTCTTTGTCTCTGGTATTTCATTGAATCCTTTAAAAATAGTCCAATAATTATTAATAAAAATGTAAATCACCATTTGAAAATACTTTTATAAGAATTCTACTAAAAGCAATTAAATCAATTCACGTTCCACAATCAGGACATATGGTATTCACAACAGTTACAGCCATTAATAAACTAAAATGTACTGTGAGCAGAAACAACTTCTTACAACCGTAGTATTATGCTGTCGTAATGATTCTAACTTCCGAATATTTATACGTCTTACTAATAGTGCTAGTCTTTAATTTAGTCAGTGTCTATAACCAATACGAAAACATTTTTAGACTTAGCCTGTTATGATACTCACAGAATGCCAGATAAGATTTTGATCAATTAAAAGAAAAAGGTAAAAAGGCAATATGTATAAATAATTGTTGAATTTACTCTAAAAGTACTTGAAAAAGAAAAGAAAATAGTTTAGATTTAAATCCCAACTGTAACACAACGATACATACATAAAATTAAGACGAAACACAGGCCTTATAAAATTTGGCATATCCCCAGAACCATTCATAGTAATCCTTCTCGACGCGGCGTTAGAAATTTAAATTAAAGGGACCGGAGACCACGGTTTTAATATTTCAACCGGGAACGTTGTTGTGTACGTTGTACGTTAGTGAATTAATTATGCAAATTAGTTTGCGGGCACATTGAATATTAGCGGCCATTACACGGTTAATGATGCGTACGATGCGATATTTTATATTTGAATGCCTGCGAAACGGTTCGAATCTGTTTAAAGGTTTTTATCCAGATTTGAAATTGTTGACTTCATAAAACGTAATAACACTTTGCTTTTCTTATAAACTCTGTAAATGCTGTTTGACTTTAAGAATCTTGACTAGACTTTAGGGCGAGCGCTTAAGACCCTCAGTCGAAAATGGTAGCTAGCGCAAGGCCACCAAAATGGTGCGAACCTGAGCTTCACATACATACATACATATCATCACGCCTTTCTCCCGTAGGGGTAGGCAGAGATTACGTCCTTCCACTTGCTACGATCTTGGCATACCTCTTTCGCTTCCTCTACTTTCATGAGCGCTTTCATACATGCTCGTCGGTTATGGGTACTTTTTACCTGGCCTTTATTTAAGACATGATTGATTTGGTCTAGATACATTCGCCTAGGTCGACCCTTACCGACTTGCCCATTCACCCTCGCCTTATAAATGAATTTCGTTAATCTTCTCTCATCCATCCTCTCTACATGCCCAAACCAACTAAGCATACCTTTCTCTATTTTGGTCACCACATCCTCTACCACACCTGAGCTTCAGCTTCTACCTATATTAAAGATTTCGTGAAATTTGCCCTAGTTAAATAATATTTTGCGTTTATATGTTTATATGACACCGTGACAGCTTAGCGCGAATGGATACAATGACAATGCGTTTTACTCCAAAAAGAGATCGAGCTTATGGTCAATAAAAATATTGTGATTTAACCGTAACCTGTCATTAGGATATTTTGTTGCATATATGTAAGTATTTCGACAAGCATATTTAAATCTAATTCGGCGACATCACTTCATTATATTCGGCTACATCGTTACTTAAAAACAAATAGGATTACTCTCAAAGTCTAAAACTGTGCAGTATACGAAATGTGTAACAATTTTCAAAAATGAAGCTTGATTCGTTCAAAGGGTATATTTAATTACATGCGTTAACTTCTCCATAAATAGATAAAAGCATTGAAAGGCTACCTCGTCACGTCTTTTAATATGCTTTATAAGACTTTAAGAGCACTTGTACAAGTTACAAATACGGTGTAGTACTCGCACGGCCGTTTCCATCGAAACGATATGGTTGTCATACACCGACCAGTACACGAGGCATTTTAACTAACACTAACTAACCCATTTGTAATTCAAAGTTAATAATCAATCTGGACTTACTATACCTACCAAACCTACATATTTGCTATTTAATTGTCGGAACAAATGACTAACATTACCATAGATAAGACTAAATCTCTATTGTGAAAGGTATAAATAATAATGTGGCGCTTTTTATTGTCCTCTTACATTTATTTTGCATTGATTACTTACATAAATACTTTTAGCAAGACATTTTTAGTAGATTTTACTTTATCTACTTTCAATTATCTATTTAATACTTCTGGGTAATATACACATCTCCCGCGTCTAATTAAAGATCTTATTCATTAAAGTTTGTTTGTTTGTATATTGTCTTTAATGGTTGATAATATAACTTCACAATAATTAGGTATCAAAATGTTTCTCCCCAGTGCGTTGTCTAAAATCGTTAATTTCTCGTATGTTGATATTATTTCATTGCTTCTAACCGACCGAAATTTGCGTCGAAGTGTGTTGTCTTATTTAGATTCGACATAAGCTTTACGATAAATTTAACTCCAGTCCTTCTCAATCTGCACTCGCATTACTGACAAGACCTGTAGCAACTGTACAAACTTTGTCTACATAAAGGAATTATAACTACTAGAATAGACTGCTTTGCTATTATAAGCATAGCTACTAACACTTTTGTTTATTCAAAAGCATATTTTGAATCAGAAAATCTATATCAATGTGTAAAACAAATTCTTTTACTTATGTATACTAATAAATAAAATTCAAGTGCCTGTTTGTAATGACAAAATTTATTTTTTTACTAAATATTAATGTATATACGATACCTAAACCAAAATAACAATTTTTAAAATTTTTGTTTGTCTGTTTGTTGGCTCCGGGTAATCCCCGAAACGGCGAGACGGATTTTGAAGAGACTTTTTTTGGTATATAGCTAAAGTTACTCTGGGTTACTTAGTGTACTTTTAATTTTCGAAAATAATTAGGATTCCGCGTAAAAACATTAAAACTTCAAAAATGGAATTAAATCCGACATAATGCCAAATTTTACGGGCAAGTGCTATAATTTATGAGAAATATTTTTACTTTACCCTTAGTACTAAATTTTTTTTAGGACAATAATAGGTATTCCGTATAGAAAAATTACAACGCAGTGAAAAATATATGAAATGCGGGACACAGCCGCGGGCACATAGCTAGTCACCACTTAAAAACAAAAAACGAATAGAATATTTCGGCACTTTTAAATAAAGGTTTTCAAAATGTATATTTAATGTTAAGATAATAATAATATTAGTTACTTAGTAAAGTTTCCAGTAATCGTTCTAGTCAATTTTAATTCTGTTTACTAAACTTAGCCTTTAGTTATGGCTGAATTCAGTTGTATTCGAACCGTTGCTTTGAATCTAGCCCCAGGTACTACCAGTGTTCGTGTAACTTACAAACTTATAAATTATTAGATTATTGTCAATGTTATGATTTAAACCCGGTTGTTTTCACATTATACATTATTTAGAATCTATCCGCTTAATAGAAATTAATTTATGAATTTGTTACTAACGATAGGGATATATTTTTGAATGTTATATCGTTTTCATATAAAACTAAAGGTAGCATTTACCTTTCCGTTAAAATGTTTGTAACGTGAAACAAACTCAACCTATTTACATAATTGTTATTTTAAATCATAAGTAAGTGCACGTGATGAGAATAAAATTTAAGAGGTCTTGCGATGATTGTTAAAAAATAATTGTAACGAAATTTAATATTAAATAAACGATAAATCTTTAGAAACATTTGAAACTTTAGGACTTTAGGAAAAATCTGTATTTTTTGTAATTGTTGTATAAAAAACAAATTATCATAACAATATAACATATCATTTATATAGTCTACTTATAACAACTATTATTCGTTTTTTTAGTTACTTTATTATAAAAAAGAAGGTGATTCACTTTTGATACGTGTTCTCTATACACATGCTCCTTACAAATATCTTGTAAGTATTGTTACAAGTATCTTGTATAATAAAAATAACTATCAGTGCGTTTCTTACAATACTTAAAACAACTGAATAATTTATTGTAACTTTATTATAAAATACAAGTAATTTTAAAAGAATAAAGACTGTCGCCACCTGAACTAGGACTACCTGTATCTCTGGCGGTAATATAGTATGGTTATTCGGCTGCCAGTATGAATTATAACAACAATTCTGTGTATGCTCAGCGTTTAGTATAACTCATGGAAACTAATCGAGAACTCTTTACTTGATAAATTTGATAGCGGTCATGTTGTCTATTTAAATCTTAATTTTAAATATTTTGTTTTATTCATAATATTTTGTTTTAAATTATAAAACGATACCATAAACTTGATTGTATAGTATAGATTCAACCCCGTTTGGTCTTTATATTTATTAATATAAAGACCAAACGGGGGTAGTTCATCAAAATACCCCTCAACGCAGCAGGCGATGCCGTGCACCGCCAGTCAGCCCGTGACCACGGTTGGTGAAACCCAGCCGAAACGTCGGGATAGAAAAAAGCAAATGTAACGCGTGAAAACCCGTTAAAATTAACTGAATTTTAATATGGAACGCGAAAACTTAAAAAATTACATGTATAGCATAGTAAGTAAAAAGGTAATATAGACGTAACATTAAATTATTCAGATTCGTAGAAAGATTTGCTTAATTTGCTTAATAAAACAGTGCGCTGTGGAAACTCGATGCCGCCGCAAATATCACACACGATCGTTTGTGCGACAGGAAATAAAAACCGTCGACGCTTTGACAAAGCGCAGCGCATCGCGTGTCACTAGACAAACTGACGTCATTACTACACTCCGTACAGCCCTGTAGTGATACAACCGGATGAGTTATATCCCAACTGTTCTAACAAATGTTGGCACTAGTATGGTAAGCCCCGCGTCATATGCATGTAGCATAGACTTGTACCCCTCTCTCTTTAACTCACACGCTCCGACCACGTGAAAGAACGAGATAGGTTAAATGAATATTATTTTCTGTATGTTCATACTACTTAAATATTTAATTAAAAAATTAAGACCACCGTGCGCTTTTTGTAAGTTTTGTTGGTAATAGAAAAATCATGTTTTTTGTTATGTCCAATACATTTTATTTTATATTATATCACTAAAATCATCATCATTATTCGTCTTCTACACAACTCTATCTATAAAAATGTTTTATTTTAAACTTTATTTTAGATACTCTTATTTTAAATTCTCATTAACCGTGTTCCCTCGGCTCTGCCCGCGTTTTATGTATTCTTCACTGCCTAATATTGTTTGTAAATAATCATTGGAAAATAATATTTTGATGGTGCTGTCCCTTAAATCATATTTTGATAACAATTTTATGAGTTTTAATTTTTTATGCGAAACCCTAATTATTTTCGAAAAATAAAATTTACCCGGAGGAAGTTCAGCTATCGAACTAAAAAAGTTTCGTCAAAACCGATCCAGCAGTTCCGGAGATTACCCGGAACAAACAGACAGACAGACAAAAATGTAAAAAAAAAAAAGGTATATTCTGGTATAGACATCATATATTCGTATATTCATATATGTTTGTTAAAAAAAAATGATATTATAAACAGACACTTCAATTTCATTTATTAGTGTAAAAGTATAAATATTCAATTTTTTAATAAGGTTGGAGTTGATTTTATGCATCCCGCTTACTCTTACAAGGAATAATGTTAGTGAGAACAGAGCTAATACCTTTACACTGTTATCAATGACATTAATTATGTTTGTTTTAATGTCCGTCTTTATTTTTTCACAATGTATAAATTTAGAATTTGTCCTCATTATTTCCTTGCGTTATATATCGAACTGTATCTCAAGTAATAGCATTGAAACATACGTATAGGGGTTCGGATGGCTGATTGCAGCATGTAGATTATAACAAACTAGACGTGTATTAGGGCACAGACTATACACACGCTATAGTTATATTACGATGTTTTCTTTCATAAAAAGCAAATCCTCTCTGTATAATTAGAACTCGCATTAATCAACTCATACTAACGCTATATAACAAAATATCATGATACAAAGAAAAATAAACAGAAATCTATTAAAATTGTAAAATAAAAACGTGATTATATTCCGTTCGTGATAGCGTAACAAGGTATCCGTAACAATTAAATCGGGCCTCGTCAAAAGTTTTAATGATTGTTCCGCTTTGTAAAACATAATTCGGTTGTGCGTGTGGGATGGAACTCAGCTATACCAAAGGTTCTGCAGGCGCTTTATTAGTACATAACGTTTACATACATTTTAGATAATATTAACTCAAATAAAGTGAGGTTATAGCTTAAAAGAATTGAATTATTTTTAGACTTTTTAAATTACTTTTTTCTATATTTTCATATCGGGATAATTACTGATCTTCACTTGATGTTACTATGTTATATGATGCCATTACCATGAGCGAAGTTCCATAATAGACATTATTACAAATTAAAAAAATATATAACATTTTCCAAAAGGTCGAAGGTCGAGGATTTTCAAAAAGAAAATCGGTTAAATAAAAAGGGAAGAGAAATATCTTAATAATTTGCATATTTATAGACACAAAAAAACCCATTTTTTTAAATAGGTAGGTAAAAATGAAATGATACCTACGAATGCTGTATATTAAAATATTAACCTACCGATATACTGAACTCCAAAAAAAAAAAAGAATCATTATCATTTATTAAAAAAACAAACCGTGAAAATACAAATATCGTAGCTGACCTTGCTTTACTGTTTTTCGTGAAAATTATAGAACCAGAACCTTCAACGAAAACAACTTTCGTCAAAGTTTGTTTTTTTCTTCTTTACTTTTTATAATTATAAAAATTTTAGGGGAGGTCTTGTTAATTTGATCGCTGCGCGGCATCGATTCCAATTACAAAGGTTTTTATTTTTCCTAATTTATTTCGGTTACACTTAACATCTGGTTTAAAATAGTAATCAATTTATAAAGTTACAGTCACTCATCACTATTTTAATTTTAAAATTCAGTCAAAATTTGAGTTATAAAAATGCGTTTGTGAGTTTGTTTGTCACCCTTTCACGTCTTAACTACTTAACAGGTCATCGTAAAATTTGGCTTAAGTTCACGTTGTCAGAGGTACAGAAAAGTGCATACTTTCATCTCTTGATTGATTGACAAAATCTACATTAGCTCAAGTGTAAAAAACTTTTAAAAAATATATCATTTTAAAAAAACAGAACAACAAGTACCTAGAATAGTTCTTAGTATTTGGATAATATTTATTGTGCACAAAATTATGCAGACATAATTTTTACAAATATTTTGCACATACCTTATCCGAATTATGTTGTTGGGAGTAGGACAGCCAATTACTATAAATTATGACTCCCTACTTCTTTGATATCTATGACGGTTTTTATTCTCAGTTGTTCTAAGTATTGAAGTCATTCAAAATAACTCTAAATTCGCCCACTGATGATGAAGTGGGAAATAAAAAAATGTGGGACAACTCTTGTGCGCGAAATATTGATATTGCATACTTTGATATTGCTCGCATGAAACTGTACATCATTATACAAGCAATATTATATTTCTATATAAAAGACCTTTTTCCTTTTATACAATCAATAGGATTTAGCTAGAACTGATTCTGCGAAAATTCATTCACAAATACCAGCTTAAGTAGTAGAATTTTGATGAACTTTTATTTTCGGATGACTGCAGAAAGCACACTCCTCAAAAGTCCAGTGAAGTTATCAAGACCCTTCAAGTCAATAGAGTTTAGTAAATTAAAAAGAAATTAGCATATTTTGTAAAATAAAATTACGCCTTTTGAAATGAAAACTTCTTTAGCATAGTTGTGATTTGAAAGTCGATGCAACGAAAAAGCGACAGTACGTTTCCGATGGAGGTCGGATTTGGTCATCAAGTTTTTGAAAGTGTGGTTAACCCGGTGGACCGATCCGCGTTATTATTAGACGATGCGACTGAAAGGTCACAGGTTCGAACCAGGGTGGGTAACATATTTTTTTCACTTATACGTTTTTTGAAGGTTTCACTTCTACCACGTGTGGATTGCACGAATTATTTTTTTACACAGAGTTAACAGTTTGCATAAAACGTGGTAGGTACATTTTAATCCATATTCAAAGCATATTTACTTGAATGAATTTACAGACATGAGTCAGACATAAATATAAATCTGCTACTTAATATAATACATAACATAATAAATCACAATCTATTTTCATATCGCTAATAAAAAGCATTATTTCACGGCACACTCGAACAAATTTGCGATTTATGAATACGTAGGTACGTGGGTATTAACGAAAGAGCAATAACTCATGACGCCAATTTGCAACGCATAAAATTTTAACAAACGCGTCTATAAATGAAAAATATCATATATATTCAGAGATCGGCTTTGCTATATTTCTTTTACTGGATTAGCTTGGAATAATTGCTACAATAGATAAAGGGATTTGTATATTATTTAGAAATAATAGATACTCCATTCCTTGGCAATTTGTGAACTGAAAACTTCTTTAGCGAAGTTGAACGATTCTCCGTAGGGGAAAAACCTGTAGATTCGTGTTACCAATGAATGCTACAGTATGTCAAGTCTAAGGTGGCGTTAAAAATGCTGGCACTCTGAGATAAATAATAAAATTTATACTTACGCAGCCTATCGTATGATTCCATTATGAATAAACTTTATGAAAATGTACATAACTGAACCTAGGAGCGCCAGAAGATTTAAAAATCAGACAAACGTTACATTTTAAATGTTAGGTTATGTTAGCAATTTCAATTAACAAATCATAATTTAAACATTAAAGAAACACAGTTTCGTTTTTTTCACTTCTGTATGCTGTGGTTGAATAGTTTTTTTTTTTGCCTTTTATTCGGTCTTGTTAAAACTAACTGAACTTAATCTTATAATAAATAAAGTACAGTTTAACAGTTAGGATATCCGATAAGTAGGACACTATGCACTATGAATATATTTAAAATTTTTAGGCAACTATGAACAGGAACAAAAGTGTTTAGCAGACATTCGTTCAATCACTTATTAACTACGTGATAACTCTAAAAAAAATTCATAAATACCAGCCTAGCTGTTATGTGTAGATAGATATATACGAGTCATTCCACCTCCAATCGACCAACAGTCGGAATCAACCTCTATCGATTTTGACAAATTTTGTTCAGAAGTTTTCTTTTATCATAATAACGAAGTTCTGCCAAAAGAAAAAAAATATTTTTCAAAAGTTATACAAAATTCATAATTTCGCTATTTTTCAAGTTTTTATCTTATTCTTTTTAAATATATCGAAAACGATTATAGTTTAAAAAATGGACTACAGTTAATTTAAAACAAGATAGAAATTAAAAAACTAAACTTTTGAGTCTGAATATTTTATTAAAACCAAATTTCAACAACAGCAATTGTTATTATAACATTCCACCATGCTTATCAGAAGTGGGATTTTTGTCAGTTGCCCTTTGATGTTATTCGTAGATTAGTCAAATTCTCGCCGCAGTTCTCATCTCTTTTCGTTCTCTCAGGGGAACGATCGACGTAAGTTTTGTGAATAATATTTCTAAAATATTCACGTACTATGTACGTAGTACATAAGCACTTAGTGTTTAAAGTTGGCTCTTTGTTCCAACTTGTCTAGATGACTGCTCGTACGCCAAGTTGTAAGTGTTTTAAAGTTTTAAGCATAATGTTTGTTATACAAAGCACTACGTTATATATTATTATTACGTGTAACTCTTTGTTTTACTAAACTATTTATTTAAATTACAAGAAAATTAAAACATATTAACTTTAAGAATATATCCAATGTAAAAATCGAAAATAATTTTAAAACTCAAACATGTCGTAAACACAAAAAATTACCGCAACAATAAAAAATATGAAAACATAAAAATCGCCCAAACCGAGAGGAAGACGAGCAAATAAATACACAAAAAGTTCACAGACGTCATTTGTTTGTAACTTCATGACGTAATAAACTGACCTGAAACAGCTCCGGGCGAATCATACCGAAAAACGCTAGTCAATTTAACACAAACTTTCCATTGTTTGGTTTGTTTATAAGTTAGTTTAATAGTTATTCGGAAGAGAGAATTTAAATAATACATCAGACGTTAACGCTCCGCGCAGTAATAATAATTTTAAAACGAAAATACGTCTGTGTGGAGAAGTGAAATTCTTATTGGTTTAATATTTTGAAAATATGTTTTCAGTGAATTTAATGCGTCGATTAGAAATTCTATCACTAGCGCACACCTCATATTGAAAATAAAATTATAATTTATTTTTATTATAACCTTATATGCCTTAATGCCTTACAATATTGATTATCCAAAGCATCGCATGAAATCATACTTGATAATATCATAGTTTGGCGAGTGTTGATATAATGGAAAACATTAAAAACAAATTTGTAAAAGTACAAAATGAAATTAATACCCTAAATCCGGTAAGTATCAGAATGTTCATTCATATCTTACTAATTTTGACAAATGGGGCGTTACTTGGATTCTATCTCCATTAAATTCTTAGAGTTTACTGTAATGTCCGTTCATATTAACGTTTAAAAAATAAATAGGTAAATTTTACCTACAAGAATTGTAAATAACATTAATCAAACATCAGTAAAGCGATTATGACTCAATTGGTAGTGCGGTTGGAATTCGTATGTAGGCGTATGTTCGAGCCGAAGTATCCAACTCTGTAATGAGCGTGAGTTTGAGAAAAAGAAAAACGTCGTAAAAGAAAACCATAGCATGGTGTTAGGGCATCTTCTAATAATGCCCGACATGGTAACTACTACTCTCAAGTTTGAAAACCTGTTGCCAAGCACCAACAAGTGCGTTACGGCATCCTGAACCACGATGTCATTTGAAATCAGGTGAGATTTTCATCAAAGCATATCGATCCATCCACTCAAACGAAAGACGTCCACTGCCGGGCATAGGTCTCCCTCAAAGATTTCCTCAACGACTGGTCTTTCAACACCTGAATGCAGCGGATTCCCGCAACCTTCACCAGGTCATCGATCGACCTTGTGGGTATTCTACCTCCACCGCATCTTCTGATACGCGGCAGCCATTCGAGGACCCATTGATCTCATCAGGAATCGATTCTATGAACAATTCTTCGAGCAATGTCAGTTACTTTGGTTCTAACTTATGTTATAGCTTTTAAAAAAGGTAATAAATCCCAATACCACATCCATTTCACATTGTTAAGCATTTATGTAAAGTTATACGAGTATCACTTTTAGAGTTTTGAATTTACAAGAAGCTCAGAAGTGGGATGCTTTTATAAGTTTTATCAGAAATCCCGTTGTGACTCGTTTCGATTTACATAACACGCGTAATGCGCGGCTAACTTCAGTTTTCTTCCGTCAAAGTTTTGACGTGTCCTCGATTAGAGATTCCATATTTTAATTTTTGTAATTTTACGTACCTTATCACACATACATTTCGATGAAAATTGTATACGTCGCTTTGTAATACGAAATATCTTAAATGAATGTTATTTAAAAAATGTTTTTTAAAAATATCTTTATAAATAAATATGCATCAATTAAAGCAAAGATAAAAGAAAAAATGTTAAACTGAACAAACCATCCATCTGCTAGTTCAAATAAATTATTTTTAAACATATCATCATTTGCTTTTCGATTGCATATTTCGATTGAGAATTAAAAGACAAGAGCGTCGTGTCGCGACGTTTCGGCGCAAACTGTCGAATAAGCTTTAATAATTGATGGCATTCCGTGTCATCAACGGACTCTGTTTGACTCCTACAGAAGACGATATCTATTTAAAGTTCTCTATCTAAGTCTAGTTTTAATCATTGTCTTGCATTCATTATTGAAAATCTATATTTGCAGTGTCTCTTGTGAATTAATAAGTGACAAATTTCCTCCATGTTTGCGCTCAAAGTATTCCGTATTCTTGTTGTTTTCGATTTGTATTTTTATTATCTACTAGCTGTGTGCCCGCTACTCCGCCCGCTTAATATAATTTTAGATATTTTTTTAGAAAATAATGTTTGATGGTACTGTCCATTGGATCGTATTTTGTTCACGAATTCGTGAGTTTTAATTTTTGTACACGGAATCCTAATTATTTTCTACTAGATACTAGGATAAAGCAAAATAGGATACACTATGAAACTGCACTAAAAAGTCAATAAATAATTACTTTATTAATCTGCTTCGTGAATTTTAAAATCGGTGCCAGCTAATGGATAACAAAGTGGTGTAAATTTTCTTCACTAATTATATTTAATTTTGATTAATTTTTCTTCAAAATCACCCTAGACTTTTATTAAGCTTATATGTAATTATTATAGCTAGCTGGCACCGATTCCAAAATTAACGAAGCAAATTAATAAATTAATTGTGCAGTTTTATAGTGTGTTCTATTGAAGTCGGTTTTGTTTTTAATTAAATAAGTTATTTTTATTTTTCAAGCTTTTTAGTTTAAGTAGGTACTTTTAGCTATAGCTGTGAAGCCTACTTCACAGCTTTGGGAACGAATATATGAAACACGTGTAAGTGTCTATAATATACGAGGGTTTTTTTTTTTCTCAATTTACCTTAGTTCCACTGATCAGATTACGATCTTGTGGAAATGGGCCCAGCTCGGAAGTGAACTCTTTCGATTAAAAAAAAAATTGCAAATAGGTCCACAAGTGACGGAGAAATCGAGTAAAAAAAACATACAGACGAATACATAACCTCCTCCTTTTTGAAGTCGGATAAAAACACTTCTCATGAATTCTTATAATTAAATCCTTTTATAAATATGATCCTTAATGAACTCAGCCACAAATACCTAAGAGTTATGGTGATCACTACCCATCACATGGGATGTTGCAGATATGAACGATCAATTCATTTTTAGCTAAATTTATGCACTATTTATGCACATTTTTCCTTTTAAATTTCCATTAGAACAAAATATAATATTATCATTTCCTAACACGATTGAACGCTTCCAATAATTGATAGCGCCTAGTGTCGACTGTTGGAACCATTTTTATTTTAATTGAAGTACTATTTCCTATTTCAGAGAATGTATTTCAACGTTTTTCAACTTTAAAAATGTTCTCTTATTCGAATTATAAAAATAACTAATGATATTGTGAAATATATTGAGTTATTAAATCTAATACGTTTAAGAAGTATCCCAATCCTAATTTATTTTAAAGAGTAAAAGCTGTATGTCTTGGCTTATAATGCCATTACTGTTGTACTGATTTACAATACTTTTAAATTTATAGATTTTTCTATGATTCTTAGATATTTTATTATTTATATACTATACATTTATTTTATATTATATCATTTTGCTCAATTTTACTCAATCTATCAATTTTTTGTTGTCGAATAACGCTACTAAAACGCTTTTATTTACAAATTACAAACTACAAAAGACGCCGCGTTTCAGTCAAATTACTATAACTTTTGATTGAGTAGAGCGATTTTAATTAAATAATGTTTTGATGTTATTTCGTAATACGATTTATAATTACCTTTTTCAATTTTTAAAATATACCTAGTACTTTCTAATTCAGACCTTTTTTTTTTTTTTTTTTTTGACGGGGGGAAATGCATTTACGCACTACCCTTATCTATTGTACTTAGGGGATCAAAGTCCCCCAGTACACTAGATAAGGGGCACGGAGTGACGAGCTCCGTGCAGTGTGGGACTCGCCCGGAAATACCCACTAAAACCCCCCGGGGCCGTCCGCTGCATTTGGGATGGGGGCGACACGGGGTGGCTTTCGCAAGCACCGCGTCGCCCCCTGCGGTCGCGTCGCCCCCTGCTTCTAATTCAGACCTGCAAAGACAAACAGACACAGACATTTCTAAAAAATTATAAAAATGTGTTTAATTTCTTATTTTTAGCCCCTTACAATAATTCTTTTCACAAAAATCAAATATGTACAGACACGTGAAATTTACAATTTTATTATTAGTATAGATAATAAATTTATTATTTTAACATTTAAGTATTACCAATTAAAAGGTAATTATTATTCAATTAAATTACGCCGTATATGTCTCGATATTACAATTTTATTCTATGTGTGTGTTATAGTGGCCATGTTTAAAAAAAATCTTATTTCTTAACGTATTAACGTGCTAACGAAATGATATTGTAAGTTTTAAATTTTTTAATGAAAATGTCCGGAACATTTGGTTGAAAAATATCGGCATAATAGAATTTCGTATGATACGTGTCAAAAACTCTGTGCAAATTCTTTTTTTTTTATAATTATGTTTAACTTTATGGGGTAATATGGCGTTATTTTTTATTTGGTGCATTATTGTAAAAGTATGGATTTCTTATACGTGAGTGGAGCCGCGGTTACAACTAGTATAACTAAATCGTAAATATTCTATATTCAAACGCGCATCACTTGAATGCTATAGAACAGAAATGACTACAGTTGTAATTTCGAGAACTAACTTCAATGTTATAGAGCAATTGTTCAGATAGTTCAGTTTGATTTGCTGAAACAATAGCTCGGTACTAGTTGGGTTTCATATCGATCTATGTAGAGTCAAATTTACGTTTGAGTTTTCGATGTCGATTACTATTGTGGTTGTAGCTTATGCCAAGTCTAAGCTATTTTATAATTTTCGCATCACTAGCTAGCACTCTCTGATAAAAAATATACCACCAAAGATTTATAAATCCGGTAGCATGGCTTGAATTACATCAGGCTTAGTATTGTTATTATTCTAAAAAGCGTCTACGTAGGTTTTATCAGTTCTTGGGTCAGGCAGCGATTTCTCCCACATCCCCAACGGGCTAATTTACTGGACGTGGCCCTGTTAGGCCTGCCGCAGGGGATGACGCGGTGCTTGTGACATCGATCCCGTATCGTCCCCTGAATGCGGCGGGCGGCCCCGAGGGTTTTAGTGGGTGTTTCCGGCGCTTCTCGCCGGTTGAGTCCCACACTGGTGTGGAGAGGTCCCTCCACACCCCCCTACCAACTTCATTGGGGAGACCTTTGGTCTTCTTAACGAACTTGGTAGGGGTAGTGCGTAAATGCATTCCCCTCGTCAAAAAAAAGAAGGTTTTAACAGTTCTATATCACTAATTTAGATCTCTTGATCGCGTCAAACTATCTAAACCTATGCCTGATGGTACTATAGTAAAATTATTGTTGAGAGCGTCAGTACTTCCTCCGGTAGCAATATAGGCTTAGCTTAGCATTTAACTAACTTCGGCCACATCGTCACTAACGAGTAACATCAGATAAAATTTTAGTCGAATACAAAACCTGTATACACATACTTATAAAAACAAATATGGGTTAGTGACACCATTTATATATAACTCAAGAACGAATTGACCGATTTTAATAATCTTTGACGTGTTCTATTGGTTTCCGTCCTGTAATAAGTAGTCTAAAAATTTGAACAATTTTATAAGAAAAATGTTTTTTTTTTATAAATATCGATTTTTTCATGCAATTTGTATTGACGCCTGGTCAGCAAGTATGAAAATAAAATTCGTGACTGTGTTATTATTAACCCCTTGAGCACATACCTGGCGTTTACGCCAGCTTTCCATTATTTTTCAATTGTCTTCCTATTGTCTTATTTTTATGGGTACTCGACACATTAAGTAAATTACACGAATATATAATGAGTTCTTTAAAATTATTTTAGCTTAAAGTAAAACTTTGAAATGTGCGACATACTAATAATTAATCCTGGAAACTGAACAAATTCAATTTAAAGTAAAAAAAAATCGCAAAGGTGTTTACGTCCTCTAATTAAGTCCTATCGCAGAGTCGTCACCCTGGCTCTCACACTCGACCCATGAACAACCGAGACTCGACGAGTGTATTTTAACTAAAACGAATCTAAGACTTTCAAGACTCGACCTTCTAATTAGTGAGCTATTTCATTTGAATACCGCCTGCGGGGGTACTTTACGCGGCCGTTGTTTCAGACGTTAATTATATTTAGATATAAACTAGCTGTGTGTCCTCGGCTGCGCCCGTGTTTCATATATTTTCCACTGCGTAATATGGATTATGAAAGCGAGCATGTATGTAAGCGCTCATGAAAGTAGAGGAAGCGAAAGAGGTGTGTCAAGATCGTAGCAAGTGGAAGGACGTAATCTCTGCCTACCCCCACGGGAGAAAGGCGTGATGATATGTATGTATGTATGTATGTAATATGGATTTTAACTTTTTTATGCGGAACCCTGATTATTTTCCAAAAACTTTTTGCTACTGACATTAGCATAAGCAAAGCAATTACTCAAAAATTCAAATACCTGCCAGTAAAACTCTGCATTGAATAGGGTTTATTCACAATTTCACGATTTTTACTTTTTTACGTGGAAACCTACATATTTTCGAAAAACAAAAGTACCCTTAGTTACGCGTAGTAACTCCAGCTATCCACCAAAAATGTGCCATCAAAATCAGTCCAGCCGTTCTGGAGATTATCTGGAACAAGTAGACAGACAAAAAATTTAAATGTTTTTAAAATTTTGGTATAGGTATCGTATTTAAAAAAATTGATATTACAAACAGACACTTTAATTTTATCTATTTGTCTGCGATAAACTCCGAAATTACTTAACCCATCTAGATTTAATTTTGCATACCGCATATAGCATAGTCCAACTTAAAATATAGAATCGTTTTTATCGCTATTAATGAACTAAATATTTTTTTATGTAAATTTAAATGTTTTATATACATTTCCATACAAGTGCTAAAATCCAACACGTAATAATTTCCAAATGTTTTCTTTTTATAAGCGCATTATTTCTCACATACTCCATCCACATTTCCTTTGGCCTTCCTCTACTTTTCTATAGTTCGAGATTCATGTACATGTTACTATTTCATCCACGTTCGCGTCCACTCTTCTTTCCCTTTCAACCACTTCTACCACTGACCACTTTCATACTTCCTCAAATATGTTCATTCGTGACTTTATTCATTCTTGTCACAGCACACATCCATCTCAACATTTGCATCCCGGCTGCATGTAATCGTTTCTCATCCATTTCCTTACTAGCCTAGCAATCTGATACATATAATATAACAGGGTTTAGAAATACGGCGACGTTAACATAATATGATGTTTTTACATGCTATATTATCAGGTTACGTAGACTGTGCCGACCTTCTAAGTTCAATTTCACTGCGAATACCAAGATATCGTACACGCAAGACACCGTTGCTAGTCGTTTCATACGCTTAAAACCAACTATGCTCAGAATTCGGTACTATGCCAAATTACTCGCTCATATAATAAACAATACGATACGATAGACATATTTCAACACACAAAACGATCATTTAAAAACGAAACCATAAAATGAAATAGCGGAAATATATAAAATAATTATTAGTGTATGTCATATAACATAAGACAAGTCTTCACACTCAATCACTCGCTTAAACATTCAAACACACGACACTCACACACACAACACATACAAACGTCACAGCGTCAGCGTCAGACAATAGTACCTTTATTTTCCTTTTCTTTCTCTAACTCGTATTAATAATAAAATTTATATATACCACTATGAAGTAATTGTGGAACCCTGTCTTTGTGAATGTTGGGTTTCCTCACAATAAGTAAATTTATAATGGACTTATGTATATATGTGGGAAGTGTTTAGATTTTTAAAGCCTAATACACTTGTATTCACTACTGTAATAGATTAACAAAATGACTTGTCAATAAGATGTGTTACGACTATGTTCCTTTTTTACGACGTAAGACTATAAATAAAAGATTTGAGTTTGAAAGTGATTATTTCCCACCTTATTCCCACATATATATACCTTGCCTTTGGTTGAATTAAAAACGATAATGAATATTCAAGTTAATAAATAGATATACGCAAACGGAGACAGTGACCACAGTAAGGAAGTCTGAACACGTTCGTAGTTACGTTTTCTCCTCAGCAGATTTCATTCGACTCACTTTGAAATTAAACAGTCAGAATTGAAATAGACCGTTTGAGACTAATGTGTTTGCGTTAGTTTTACTGTTTGTTTTTTTTTATGATTCGAAAAATCGAACAAGGACTCGGCGTTTTTCGTCAAAGTATTTTTTTCGCATTGCGGCTTTTTTCGTGTTTTATATACAGATTTAACTATAAATCTCTAAGCTAAGGTTTGGACTCCACTTATTATTGAGTGATTGCGTAAAACTCATGCGTTTCATGAAGTCCATTGTTGTTACTTGTAATTGAAAATTACAAAAAACTTTTTTAATTAATAACAAAACCGACTTCAAAAGAATACACTATAATAATGCATTAAAAATTCAATAAATAATTACCTACTTTATTAATCTGCTTCGTTAATTTTGGAGTCGATGCCAGCTAGCTATCATAATTACATATAAGCTTAATAAAGGACTTGGGGGATTCTAAAGAACAATTAATCAAAATTGAATGTACACTTACACCACTTTGTTCTCCATAAGCTGGCACCGATTTCAAAATTAACGAAGCAGATTAATAAAGTAATTATTTATTGAGTTTTTAGTGCATTTCTATAGTGTATTATTTTGAAGTAGGTTTTGTTTTTGATTAAAACAGTTTCTTAGTTTAAGTATGTCCATTTAGGTATAGCGGTGAAGCCTACTTCATAGCTTTGGAAACGAATATGTAAAACATAAGTAAGTGCCTATAATATACGAGGGTTTTTCCCAATTTCCCTGAGTTCCACTAATCAGATCCCGATTTGGTGGTAATGGTGGTCGGAAGTGTACTATTTCGATCAAAAAAATAAAATAGCAAATTAGTTCACAAATAACGGAGAAATCAACTAACAAAAAAAAAGTTTGAAGTCGGTTAAAATGATAAACCAGATCATATTTGTTACCAGCTCGGAGCGTCAATGCATGTAGAATCTAGATAAATATTTTATATTAAATGTTTGGTTAAGTTAATAATTTCAAAGAACAAATTATGAAATTTAAACACTAAAAAAGAGTTTCGAGTTTTCAATTTCGGCAATCCCCATGGCTGACTAGTTATTTTATTCCGTTTTTTTTTTTTTTTTGGAAAATTATGGTAACACCTTCTCTTGCTACCAAGAAAACAATTAATACATGTAAAAGAAACCTTAACAATTAAATTACACATAGCATTTATACGGTTAATTAAGAAAAACACCTCATAGAATTAACCGTATTCAGGATTATAGCCTGCAGGTAATAAATATTATTATTATGATGTAATTATTAACATCAAACACAAAGGAACTTTTGGTTATGGCATTTCTATAGAACCCGTCATACAATGTCTGGATGGGTATTAGTCTGTTATGACAACACAACTTCATGAACGTGTTCTGTTAATGAGAAGAGTACGGTACAAAGCAATTTGGAACAATAACATTAATAATATAATCTAATCAATAAATAACGTAAGTGAGTACTTTCTTCATTTTTTTTTCGGACACACTTTTAAGTAAGACTTATTACATTGTTTAAATGTTTCATATTATTTAGGGTAATGATTAGTCGAAATAAATATATCCTGGTCTATATAATCTGATTAAGTAGCACTTGGTGCATTATAAGATATCGTTGGGAGGGAATCTTTAGCTTGATACCGAAGGTGCGTTCGTAGGTAACACCATGAAGTTAGTTGAAAGTTGCTAGAAATGTTGACTAGATTCAAAGCTGTTAAAATGTATAAAAACTAGACTGAATATTTTTTAGATTACTCTGTTGGTTTCCGAACAGGTAGTAATGTTTTGACGTTGATACGCGTCTCCTCAGGGCCTAAATTAAATAAATATATAAAATGACATAATGCTAACGCTAAAATAACTGCTGTGGTACTTGAAAACATGAAAATACCTCAAAAAAATTGCATGACTGTAGATTTATTTCAATTGCTTCAGATTAAAGGCGTCATACTATTGAGCAAGACGGTGGTACTGTTACAAACGAACCTCCCACAGCTACAGCTGCTACCCCTCCCTTCAAACTTACAACAAACAACTTGTTTAGTTGTAGAGCAGATCCTCTGAATGAAGTTCTTAAGAATCTACCACATACCGAAAGACACAGTGTGGGCAGATCTATTTTCGCGTGGGGAAACCCATCAAGTCTTCCCCGAGTTGGAAACTCTCACACTTATGGCTAGACCATAGAAATTACTAGCGCATTCATCTTCAGTCCCAGCAGGTACTGCCTTACAAATGAGACAATCGCTATTTTATGTTAATTTCGGAAGGTCTTTAAATATAAAGCGCACGACAACTATTTATACACACACGTCGTACAATTGCAATGACTTGACCCGATTCCAACAGATCATATGCACATCGTGGATTAAATCCAGCAGTGATTATCCCACGATAAAATGAAAAAAACGACAGAAAAGAAAGCAACCAAAAAAGATTCCATTTCCCTAATATTTGAAGTAATAACAATAACATGGGATACCGTATAATAATCTCCATGTTATTTCACGATTTATTGACAAATATACAATAGAGCTTCAGTGGCTATAATACACCGTGTATTAAGTATTATATTATTCTCTATCACCAATAAAACCTTAGAGTCGGAAGGGATAAAAAGAATTATTCGGAACAAAACAGGAGGATTCCCATGGTAGCGGGTGCCGCGTAAATCCACGCATGGCCACGCTCTGCGGTAATATAAAACACGAGGTAATGGCCACTAAAACTTTTCTAATGACCGAAATGTCCCAAAACTGTCTCCCGAGAGCGGAGTTTCACTGAAATATTTATGATTTTTGCTTTACCAGGCATGTTTTTGTTGGTTTATTATTGCCGGTTTCCTTCTGTGAAGTATGGGGTAGTAAAAATATATATGGTATTGTTCAGTTGAGTTCAGTCAGTTCAATTGTCTCTTAAGTCGATTAAACTTGGGAGAGGTACAGAGAAAATACAGTATTTTTACTTTTATATATCCTCGTTTAAAATATTGTTTGACGTCTTAAGAACTAGACTGATTATGTTCCAAACCTTATTTTTCTAGTGATTTTTTATAATGTTTAAACGTTACATATTCATTCATTTTGTAAAGGAAAGTAAGAAAGAAATAAAGACAAAAATAAATTTAGTTTAACAGTGTTATAATCTTCATTATAAGAATGCACGGAAAACCCAAAACGTGTCTCTCCATTTCGATCGCATTTACACATTCGACCCAGAGGCACGGCGCTAGCAACTCTTGCAAGTGTCATGTAAGTCTATACAATCTTACGTATAACAGAGATGAGTAGCTCTCCAGCGGTCGATAAACAGCTTTTCTTTACGATCCTGTAAGGATTTATTGTTATGTACGTACAGTGTATTGTTTGTTAGTGACGTGATTTTTCTGCGAACACATATCAACTATTTCGTTGTTTTTTTATTTAATTAAGCGCTACTTGCAACAATAACTCCACGTCCATATCTGTACTAATAAATCGAATTGAAGTGTATATTTTTAATATCAAAGTAACAACTTTTTACAACATATATGAATGTATATGCGGTACCGATAACAAAAACAAAATTCTTCAAATATTTGTCTGGGTGTGTATTTCTTCCGGTTAATCTCCTGAACGGCTGGAACGATTTTAATAGGACTCTTTTTCGCAGAAAGCTGAAGTTACGCCGCGTAACTGAGGCTACTTTTGTCTTTCGAAAGTAACGTGTAACAAAAATTAAACTCATGAAACATAACATAACATATAACATAAGCTCACGCCTGTTATCCACGAAGGGTTAGGCAGAGGTGATGTAGCGAACTACACCACCCACATTTCGCCGAGCTTAGTTCCGTCCCAGATGTGACAGGGGGCGAGCCTGTCGCCATATCGGGCACAAATTCCAGACTCCGGGATGACACTGAGTAGAAAAACCCAATATGACTTGACCCGACCCGGGGATCGAACACGAGACCTCAGAACGGCAGTCGCACCGTAATAAAACTGCGCCACCGAGACAGTTGAGGCAGAACTCATGAAATTGCGAACAAAATACGATTCTATGGACATCCCTATCAAAACATTACGTTTTCAATGATTATTTAAAAAAGGATATTACGCAGGACCAACACACCTTTATCAGGACGTCGGTCCACCTTGTGGGGGTCCTACCCACGACGCGTGTTCCTGTGCGTGGTAGCTATTCGCGAACCCGTTGGCCCCATCGGGAATCTGTTTTGCGAGCAATATAACCGAATGCCACTTAAGTTTAACAATTCTTCGGGCAATGTCGGTTACTTTGATTCTTCTGTGGATTTCCTCATTCCAGATTCGATCGCGCAGTAAAACTCTGTAATGTGGTATTTCGGACGAGAAAATTCTGCGTAGCCTCCCGAACGCGGCCCAGCCGAATCAACAAGTTCAAGCGTAAAGTCACAGATTTTTATAGGAGTTGGCACAACATGCACATTAGACATGACTTTCGTCTTGTCCATGTTCATTTTAAGGCCAACTCGTTCAGAGGCTCTAGGAAGGTTTGTCATGCCGTTTATGTTGATGCCAAGTCCTTTTTAATCCAGAACCTTGAAAACATCCTAGAGCGCAAAGAGCTTCTGCTGGGGGTCTCAACGATCGGGTTTCCACCCGACTTCAGCAGCTCGGCTGTTATTTCGTCACCACCCGGCGACTTGTTGTTTTAGAGCTGTTTGAGAGCCGTTTCTTACAAACTGACGTCCGGTATATATTGGGAAAAGTGTCGGATTAATCTAGCTCTGGGGTCGTTAGCTAGATTTCGAGTGGGCTTTCGTTTAAAGTTGCTCGTAGAACTTCTCGACTTCAGTTCAGTTCAGGCCTGGAGGATATGATTTACAGACGTCAGCCTTCAGCTGGGTCAATAGGCTATCGGTTAATACATTACAATTAATATACAATAATTACGTATTTAGTGAACGTAACGAGAAATTCATTTACAGGTTAATATTATTAGTCGCGTGCCAAATAGCCTGAGGGTAATAAATATTAATTTACTAATAATACCTTTATGTGACATATTATGTCGTTCGATGTATGTTAAGCGCATCTATTAAGTGGACTAAATCAATTACGAACGGGTTCTTATAAATTTAGTATAATATTTATATGTTATTATTTTCGAAGGCTCATCCGTAGAGAATTACTGAACCGATTTTAATGTAATTGTCACATTGAAATAGTTTTGGTAATTTTTTTTACACAGTGTAGGCTCAGTGCTTTGACCACAATCTCACCTGATGTTAAGTGACGATGTGTCCAAGATGGTTAACATTTAGTGTGTTTACTTCTAGTACTGATTCTCAAGTGATGCTGTCTGAACACGGTTATTGGTATTTGACGGCAGGTTTTTAAAATTGAGGGTGGTACCTACCCAGACGGGTATTATTAGAAAATGCCCTACCATCATGATATGCTATGCTCACAATGTTTTCCTTTGCCAAAAGCTCAGGCCAGCTCAGTTGAATCTGACGGCACTACCCATTGCGTAATCCTCGTTTCCATTTTCGATCATTTTAGTTCAGACTATTAAGATTAATTTAGAATATAAAAAAACAAATTATTTCTTATTTTTATGGTTATTAAATAGTAATTTACACAGTTATTTCTCGTTAATCATAATTAAATAAAGGAAATATAAGACATACTTATAAATGACATAGAAATATCTGAGTTTCTGAAAAAACAATAATTTTGCTAACTATAACTCATTTATTCGCCATTGGAGAATGAAATAATTTTCAATTCAATTAAGAAAGACTCCAATCGTATATGGGACTTAAAAAGTCCAAATGACCTTTATTTGGATTTTTTTTTTACCGTCAAAATGACAGGATAGCATCGAAAGATATTCACAGAAAAGTTTTAAAATAATCAATAACGGTTACAGCGAGTTGAACTTTCTATATTAAACACAGTTGTCATGACAACCTACAAATAACAATTTCAAATGTATCTAGCTGGCTGGATAGACCCCTAAGCGGATTAATATTGCGCATCGTATTTATTGTTAACTATCTAAATGGAGTTACGTTTTCATCTACCGCATGATTGTTTGTTTCCATTGATCGAGTATACCTATAATTTTATTTAGAAATAAATTATCGAATCGTATTCACACTATTCAATAACATGTTGAAATAGGTTTCGATACAACAAAAGATTTTTTTTAAATACTATAATGCAGACGTAACTTACGAAGGATCTATAGATGAAAATAAATAATGAGATTCTATTTTACAAAACAAAAAACTCAAACTCTTCTTTACATTTTGATTTAGGAACGTATCTAGGTAATTTTTCTTCATGCATGGTTGAAGATTTAAAACCAAGTACGCAGCAGAGTCACTACGAAACGATTGATTATTGGAAAAATACAAATATATTGAAAACCATCATATTCTATATCGGTAAATATGAAAAACAATATACTAGATATAATTTAATAATATTTTAGAGATTAGAAATAAACCAGCAATATATAAAAATCTAACGATAAGTCTATTAAATTCATTGTAAACGTAAATTAAAAGAACATTGAAAATTAAAAAAAAAAATTACCTCACGTTTCGCTAGTGGTAACTCTTCTTACAACGAAATTTATCATGACCAATGACATCATACGAAATATTTCAAAACGTTACTACCCAAACGTGAACCAATGGAAACGCACATCGGTTAATCTACAGCAATAAAATCTTATACAATCGGAATAACACGTCAAATAAAAATGAAATTTTAAAAACGAAATTTTTGTTTTCACGCCAAAACGTAATTGAGATATATAAAAATACTAAATACACACGACGAATCGTTTAATGCCGCGAAACATTGCGATTTACATTTGTGAAAATTAACGGTAAAGAATTCCCTGGAATCCTATTAAATCGGTAATACGGGCAATTTGCGAATGTGTGTACATAAAAACGCTTCACAAAACAGAATTAAAAGTAATGAATGCGAATAAATCAAGAAAATATTTTTCATTGGAACGTCTATATGTGAACTCCACTACCATTTTCATTATTATTATATAGGAACTAGCTTTGCTCGCGACTCCGTTTGCGTGTAATTTCGTGTTTATAAAATGATGATTTCAACGGTAAAGTATATATTTTTTAATAATTATTTAATGTATTCGTTGGAATCATACTCGCCCATACAAATCCCTTGAGACTTGGTCCTTCTATGCTTAAAGCATTGCCGTGTCACATCGACGCTTACCACGCGGTGAGATTGCCGTTAAATTTTAAACCTATACAGTTATTTAAAAATATTCCTTATATAAATTACAATTACACTTTTGTTCTTTAAACTTATTTAAACCTTATATAAATCTTTTGATCTTTGATTATTATCAAAACGAAAATTTTGACTGAAAATAGATTTCTTTAGAGGCATACAAAAGTATTTTGTACATCTTTGGTCTAGTCTAGTTGTAGGTATTTAAGAGCATTAACACAATAATCTACAATATATTAATGCTAACATACATTAGTGCTAGCAGTAGTACATTTAAGTGGTACCAATTTAGATAGTTAAAGTCGAATGCAAAACACTTAGATAAAAAAAGATTATCCCATTAAAGACAGTTGAAGAAACATAATGATAACTCATCAATTGGAGAGCAATGAAAAAGTCATTGAAAGATAGATACAAACGAAACCAATTTGGTAATTTTAAAATAAGTTAAAATAAGTTAAAACGTATTTAGTTCACTCACTTACTAAAGTTTCGCCGATAAATATGAATTCGAAAGTAATCCTCGAGGCATCGCATAAAGAAAACTTTAAGACGTCATTAGGCGGCGCTTTATTTGCCGCCCGCCGCCGCCCAGCGGGCACGTTTCGAGATTTACCGAGTATGTAGCGGCCACGGTGATTTACCATTCTGTTCGTATATTTTAAAACGGTCTCGGTTCGCCTCAGGGGATGTTTTTGTTTACTTTATTACTAAATACTTTGTAAACTTTTAGTGTTAAAAGTATTTTGGGTCACTTTCAAAGTATGACTGTATGAAGTATACACTTTCAAACTTTTCTCTTAAGTATTTGTCAAATATAAGGCAAAAATGAAATATTTTTACATACAATCTAATCTATTTACATACTAGTTGTATCAGCGACTTCACTTGCACATCACTATGTCTATTATTTTTATTTATCCCTTGTATTATCTATCTATACTATTTATATATAAAGACTGTTTTTTTGTTAAGGCAAATCTTAAGGTATTAAAAAAATTGTTTTCTACATTTTTTTTCAAAATTTTAAGTCAATTGAAGCAAAATTGACGAAGTTATGAGTATTTCTTTACCTGTCGGATTTAATTATTTTACCTGCCCGACCCGAGCGCGGAATTATTACCTGGCAAATGTTTCGCTCTCTGCTGGAAGCTGAAGCTCTGCTGAAGCTGAAAAAAATACAAGAGAAGGCAAGATTCATCGTAGACAGGAGCAACAAAGTGCTTTAGACATATTTGATGATAGCAATATCCTTTATGGACCAGGCATTGACGATTCAATATGAGATAAGTCGATAAAATTCGTTTATGAACGTTTTATACCAGATTTTTTTGTGTTCAAAACTTTATAGTGTTTTCCTCACAACTAACGTTTTCATAGTCGGTGCCCCTCATAACTTGAAAACTATAGCGCCGATCCCTTTGATATTTTGAACACTAATTCTGTACATCGTTTACGAGGTAACGCTGGAGAGTTTTTTTCAAATTTATTAATAATTTTCATTGTACAATACAATTTGTAACAAATTAGCCAAATTGAAATTTAGAAAAACCCTTCTAGTGTTACCCGGAGAAAACTATTATCTAACGAATAAATTTTAATTTTTACATTTCACATGATCCAGCAACCAAGTTATGAGGGAAACTGCAATTCTAATCTTTTTTAGAGACACGTCCAAATAATTGCTGCCATTGCCGTATTTTTTTAATATTTCTTCTTGAAAATTTTATCTAACATTCTTTGAATATTACATTTTTATGTACCAATAGTTTCAATAAAAAGTTTTTAACTGTGTCGTCACAAAAAAACACCCAAAAACATGCCTTTTTTTGTACGAATTAACCTTACCCCCCCCCCTCTTAAATCCGCTTAAATCCACTGAATCGATTTTGTTTGAATTTACTTTTAGTCAATTATCTTAATATTGAGAAGTACATAGGTAATTTTTTTATTATTATTTTCATTTTACATTTTTTACAACAAAATAGGCACTAACTTCATAAATCGTGTTGCTATTCAGTATTTATTAATCTTTTTTCATCGTTTATTACATAAATATAATCCAAGCATCGCCGAGTAGCTAATATGCCTATAACTTACAATAGTTTGGCTATCTTTCATTGAACATAATTACTGGTTGTTGTGTCGACTTTATTCGACGTATAAATTTTTTAATTTACCTACCTACTATCTAATATAACAAAATGTAGACAAAAACCTGCTCAAAGAGATTAACCTAAATCAGTGATTATCGAGTTATAAGCCAACTAATTGACAAACTTATAGAATTAGATAATTAATAATGTAAAGGAAAAATAACTAAGACTAAGCCAGATTTAAGCATTATTTTTGGAAGAAAAATAACACGTGATTAAATACTCTTTGTAATAGTAATTATTGCGTAATAATGACATCATCAGTTGATTAGTGTGACAAATAATGTCCTTTTTTTTTTTTTTTTTGACGGGGTGAAATGCATTTACGCACTCACCTTACCTATTGTATTAGTTGGACCGGAGTCCCTCTAATACAGTAGGTAAGGGGGCACGGAGTGACGAGTTCCGTGCCAGTGTGGAACTCAAACCCGGGCGAGAAGCGCCCGGGAATACCCACTAAAACCCCCCGGGGCCGTCCGCCGCATTTGGGATAGGGGCGATACGGGATTGCAAGGCATGCCGCCGCGTCGCAACAAATAATGTCCTTGATCCAAAATCTGTTTTTTTTTTTGCTGCGTCAAAGATATACTACGAGTCCCATTAGATAAACTCTAGCATACATGGTGCCCTTGTACTAATTACCTCTTTCGGCTGGCTCACTCCAAACTTCACTAAAGCTCTTAAGGCCCTTTCGGTCAACATTATTAGTCAAATAAAAAGAAACCTAGCATCCATTGCCGATGAATACAGTGAACTGCATATGACATACTTGTAAACAGCACGCAAGGTGCATTCATAGGTTGAGCAAGAGATCTTTTTTTTAAATTATAAAGTAATAGTTTCAGCTATGAAGAATCCTGCAAAATTACCTTTAACAAGCCATGTCGATATTTGCACTACTGTGATGCCCTTTTATCAATGTCCCACACGCTTGTCAGAGGACGCTATGTCGCGATTCATCAGGTCAAAAAAAATATTCCACAGTCAATTTTTTTCATACAGAAACAAGGTGAACTATCTCATGAAATTAACATCTTAATTATGATACAAACAGAATATAATACAAATTACCAGTGTCTAGACAGTAGATGGACTCATCTCAAATTAGAATAATAAATGTAGGCTTTCAGAATACAAATTTCAGTAAATAAAAACGAATGAAAAGTTAGTTGATTATTTTGACGTAGGGGTCGCAAATGATTTTTTTTCTTTATTTTTTTGATCAAACCGTTTCGCCCCCGTTAGGCGGTGGTAAGTGAAGTGGTTTTTTTACTGGGTTATCCCGGCGCTTCACGCCGGGCGAGTCTCACATACTTCCTGGCATCTCTAATCCAGGAGACTACTCCCGGATTAGAGATGGCAAGGGAGATACGTTTAGGCATTAACCACTATAAAAAAGAGGTCGGAAATGAGACATTTAGGGGTATACCACATAGCATGTGGTTATCACATTTTAGCAAATTTTACGTTTATTAATTTACTGATCTTTTACTGAGAAAAAATAATAATTTTAGAGTCCATCCGATTGCCCACTTTGTTGACTATTTCTCTGCTAATTTCTCCACCTATTGTCGAAGCTTCTTTCTTCTACTATCCTCATAGTTCTTCGCAAGTAACGATTGAGTTAATATCATCTTATCTATTCTTTCCATCCTGTAATGGCTCAGCACTTTCACTATAATCTCAACTGATGTATAAGTGAAAATGTTCTGAAACGTGGTAAGACTCGATGCACTAGTTTCGAAGTGATGAAACTGGAATACACCTATAACATGCCTAGAAACAGATTTTCAAACTTGAGAACGGTAACTAACAATGTGCTTAGTAGAATATGTACAACTTCCTCCACATTAAAGTTTTGATCATTATGTCCTCCTTCATCAAAATCTCAGTTTTATTGTAAAATAACCCACGGCCATCAACTAGCAATGAGCCATCATTGGATTATTTGCCAATATATTAAAATTTCGTTTTCACAGTAATACATAAATTTTCGTTTACTTAATTTTACTCAATTTCATATTAAGAAAAGAAGATTTGATTCTGATATACTTTTCTTAATTTTTAGTATTAAATAGGCAAACAGTTCACCGGATTTTAATGGTCTCTGCAGCCTGAAATTCCCCAGCTTAAAAAAAAACAACAGTTTCATCTGAAGCCAGTCAACAATATACTGCTCGTCGTGAGTAATTATTGAATGAGGATTATGTAGTAACCACACAGTTCCGACCTGAACATAACTGTGGCTTGCGCTAATGCTTTACGGTAAATGGTGGTAATTACATACCTATATTGGGTTAAATTGCTTGTTGCGAACTTACGGAATTACATGTCTAACACATAACAAATCACTCTCCCTAAAATTATAACGTAAATATTGATGTGACTAGGTTAATATTCAGTAAATTTGCGACTAACAAAGCTTATCACGGTTTGTGAATAAATAAAGAGATACCAGTCGTTCGCATAAAGGACTGCCCGCTAATACACAAAGAACAGCGAGTTATAAATAAAATTGATATGGTATCACATAAAATTAAAAAATAAAACTGTTTTTTTTTAATACTAAACTGTAAAGATAAACTGAAAAATAGAATAAACGTTTGCATTCAAAAATATATTTTTTTCATCAGTTACTTCGTCCGCCTTTTTGATTTTTTTTTGACGTTTTTTATTTTAAATAATTTTCTCTGTTTTAGTAGCTGAGATTCGATTGTTGATATGGATGTATAAAAGAATGGATAAAGCCTGGAATGAATATAATAGAGGGAGTTTGAACGTGAGGCCAGTAGTAGAAAAGTTGAGTTAAAATAGTAACGAATGTGGAAGGGTTGAAAAGTAGAGGAAGACTAAAGAAAGTATAGATGGAGTGTGTAAAAAATAATTTGAAAATAAAAAAATGAATAGTTTTAAGAGATCTCACATGCAGAAAAAAATATATAATACGATTAAAAAATAAAATTATTGTGATATTCGGTTTTGCTACTCAGTATCATCCCGGAGTCTGGAATTTGGCGACAGGCTCGCCCCTGACAATATCTGGGGCGGAACTAAGCTCGGCGAAATGTGGGTGGTGTAGTTTGCTATTTCACCGCTGCCTAACCCTTTGGGGACAGCAGGTGTGAGCTTATGTTTTCTTAAAAAATGAAACTCAACTAAATATTTTATGTAAAGCATTTTTATTTCAATTCTTAAAAGGTTAAATTTCAAAATTTAAATATTCCTATAATAATTTAATAAAAACACAGACCTCATGGTGTAGATGCAGTAACTTTTACTCTACAACGAGCAGAGAAATCGTGGGTTTGATTTTCGCATAGGACGATTTTTTTGCGTCACGATTATTTTAACTTTATTATCGTATCTAGCAGATATATATGCATAATGTTTGTTCAACTCACAAGAAGTATTATATGCTCGATTTAAAAACAGACTTATATTACACAGTAAGTAAGAAAATAACGTAAGCGTTAATTAAATTAAAAAACAATTATAAAGTCAGGTAATTACCCGATCCGTTTATTAACAACTCTGTGGAATGTGTTACAAATAATTCACCACGCCCCCTCGAGAACAAAGCGAAGGCTAAGGGAGTGAGTGGTGCTTACACTTATTCTAGAACGTTCTAATATATTCTGTGTATATTTAACACACTTAATTGTAAAACCCTTTCAGGGCGACTAATATTTGTAATTTACTGTTGTTACAGTATTGTCCCATGGAAGGAGAAAATTATTAATTCCTAGGATTACATGTACGTACATATTCAATATGTTTTACCCTAAATTACAAGTTTCCCTCGCATATAATAATATATGTTCTTGCCAATTAATACAATATTTATGAAGGAGAAACAGGGGAGATATGTAAGATTAAAATTAAGATATTTTTTTTAAAGTCAAATGAGTTACTTGCATAGAAACATATACACAAATTTAAAGTAATTTATTTCCAGAAATAACGGCTCGTAAAGGAGTTATTTAGGAACGTTTATCTTTAATTTAGATTTGTATACTTGGTAACAGTAATGTATGCTTGAACTGGAAAGGTGACTTTAGCTATAACATTTGCAGATTTTGGTATAAAGGATCCGAGTATGTGCGGCTAATTTTACTCCCGTGCATATTTAGGGTTCCTTTTTGGGAGCGAATTAAGGCGTACTTCAAACCTCAATTTAGAAAGCTCCTGCATTCGCAGCCAGCAATACACTGCATGTCGTATATTCATACATGAGCAATACGCACAAATTGACAAGATTCTCTAAGGCACCTTTTGTTTTTGGAGTGAAAACTTCTTTAGTGGCGCTGAACGATTCTCAGTAAAGGAAAAACTTATAGATTCGCGTTACCAATGCTAAGACATCAGCCGTCAACATGCTACAGCCCAAGTATAAAAAGGCGTTTAAGTGCTGGCACTCAATGATAAATTAATAAATAATAAACCATAGGAGAATGTAAATAATTAATGCTCGGAGTGCCAATAGGTTTAAAAATCAGACAAGTGATATATGTTAAATGTTAGGTTATGTTAATAATCTGAATTAACAAATTATGAAATTCAAACATTAAAAAAAAAACAGTTTTTCCAAAGTTTCGAGTTTTCACTTCTGTCGGCAGTCTCTATGACTCCCTAATTTTTTTTAATTTCATTAATAGTTAAGATTAGCTAGGATACATTCCGTGGAGTTTGCAAGCCAGTAACAGCCGTTCCATAAAGTCAAATAAAACTGTCAGGGCTACTCAAATCAACGGTGTTGATAAGATAAAAAATACCTTTTTTTTTTGACGGAGGGAAATGCATTTACGCACTACCCTTATCTATTTTATTAGTGAGACCGAAGTCCCCAAATACAATAGGTAAGGGGGCACGGATGGACGAACTCCGTGCCAATGTGGGACTCGCCCGGGTGTGAAGCGCCCGGAAATACCCACTAAAACCCTCCGGAGCCGTCCGCTGCATTTGGGATGGGGGCGACACGGGGTGGCTTTCGCAAGCACCGCGTCGCCCCCTGCAGCGAACCCACACGGCCTCGTCCGTACGAGATAAAAAATACCAAAGAATTTATTAGATACGAGAACGGTACTACATAAAAACAGCGTCTCAATAATCTATTCTAACAAAAGACGTCCAATACTGGACACAGGTGTCCCCGATGATGCGGGGATTGCCATAATCGCCACGCTCGGCAGGCAGGTTGGCGATCGCAGTAGGTATTTGTGGTGTTCAGAGCATACTGCTGCCCATCCCCTGGTTTATCCCTTAATCGCCTTATACGACACCTACGGGAAAATAATAGACTGGTACTATTCTTAACCTTAACCGCACGGCAGCCATAATAAATAAAAAAACAAAATTAATATAGAAACTTTAAAAGTTACCTGAATACATACTTAAACAATTGTTGCTTTGAACAAAGAAATACTTACTTGTAATAAAAAATAATATTAGAAAAGTTTACAAAAGTTAGAAACACGTTGTAAAGTGGAAATTTTTCCAGAAGGCTAACTTTTTCACGTAGGTACTACGAAGTGGTACAACGATTTCGAAAAGTTTAACCGGCTATTACCTAAGTTGTTCGCAATCGCTCCGGGCGTCGCGCCGCCCTTTCTGATATCTTCCCGAGCTATTCGCAACCTTTTATTATAGATCAATTGTTGTCGCTATTAATCATGTGAAGCGATGATGGCTCAGACATCCAACCGAGCACAAGGATAACATCCTGATGGACTTAAGTTTGAATCAATTCTATAATTAATCTGAGCTCGAAAAACACTAAAAATCATAGTATTGCGGTAGAGAATTGTCTAATGCCAAACTGGTTATCTGCATCACTCAAATTAAAAAAAATCAATTTTTGAGAGCCAGCCACATCATCACTTAACATCAGACGAGAATGTGGCCAAAGTGCTGTGCCTATACTTTACAAAAAATCATAAAATAGTTAGCTTCTCTCTGTTTTCCTGGTATGTTATTATTTAAAAAAATGACTTTGATTAACTAATTCATTGGGCTTCCCCGTATAGAAAGTGTTATAAATTATTCAGTTCAAATTTAGTTAAATCCCTTTGATTTACATTATTTTGCGTGAGTTTAAAGTTTTATATTATTTAAAATCGCGTCGATCACATAAAATAATATCTGACACTTACACCGCACAAGCGAGGCTTCTAGTAATCACCGATCGCGAACGTGATATCGGGGATCTGTCATATCGATGTCATATATCCGCGGCATATGTTTAAAAATCGGAAGATATCGTAGAGGGACTACATACTTGACTGTGAATCGGTAATATTGATTTATTACGTTATTTAATTACCAATTTATTATTCAACATTCAAGATCGTCTTCACACGATGATCAACGTTTACTAGACTATAATACATCCAATAGAAAAAATACAATAATCTAAATTGACGTCACACGCGTAATGATAATATATCGAGAACAGTTCCGTTGGGAACAGTTCGCTTCATTTGATGATGGCTAAGTTAGTAGTCTGGTCAGATTCCGCATCAATGAATGTAAATTCGTACTCAACTATCCAATTTTATAAGCCTGAGCTTTCGGTAAAGGAAAAAAATCGCGAGGAAAGAGTACCAATTTCTATTAACACCCAACCACTAATTATCTATTACCTATCTATCTGTTCCAGGTAGCATCACTTGAGTGAGAGCCAAAACCTTCAGGCTTAGTTTGTTTACTATCCTGAATCTCATCATCAAGTGAGTTTATGGTCGTAAAAAGAGTGCTGGGCAAACGTTTTCAAGTGAAATTACCAGAAAACATACATCGCAAAAATAAATCAGAACAGTCTCTTACAACGCAACCGGCATTTATCGCACCACTATTAATTATATTAAAGCTGAAATATATTTGCAAAACTGTAATTCTTCGAACAATTCATCACTAAACTGCTAAAAACCGGTTCGAATATAGTTTACAGATCATTTCAGAAGAGCACCCGTCAAAATACCTAGGCACTATTGCGTTTTTTAATATACATATATTCATTCTTATACATACATATATAAGTAGATTATAGTGAATATATCCATACGTACTTAAGTATATACTTAGGTAACATACTCCTGGGTTAAGAATCATCATATTGTTCCATTTAAATAATTCAGATTCTTGTTTAGAAAACAACCATTATTTGTGGTCCTGTAACTTAAAACTAGAAATGATTTTTGTATACTGTACGAGACGCTGAAATGAATTCCATAATCTTATGGCAGTTATTGTGAAAGTGTTGGCATATAGTGTAGACTTGTGTTCAGGGATTTCAAAGGTTTTGCTGTAAGGGGCCAAAGTTACGACGGTGACCAGTAACGATAGAATGATTCACGGCATTAAAGTCCCAGGCTGGCAGGAAGTGTATCAAGTATACAATCCTCTTTAGCGTGTGCAAACGCCTGCAGGATATGAAATCTGTTCGTGATTAATTCTGAAGCCTTAAAAAGTGACTATCACCGCTTACACTTGAACGGTTGGCGTCACCTGACAATTTATTTTAACATTTCACTTAAAGGGTCAAGCAACTTAAGGGTTTTTATTTCATAAAATAAACGAATCATATATCGCTTATTGGTAATGAGTAAATGTAAATTATTTCTTAATTTATTACTAATTTAAAGCTATCATGCGTACTCGTCGAGTTTGAATTCGGTTTCTCAAATCGTTTTAAAAGAGTGTTGATGAATATATAGGTATAATTGTTAATTAAAAGGATATCACTCAATCATGTCACGTTGCGGTGAGCGCCTGACACAAACTGAATGAGTTAGAGTGTAGACATTCTGACGCGTGTTCCAAATAGTCGAATTGAGATGTCTTCTACAGTGCGTAGTACATGATAACATAATATATTAACTTAAAGAGTTTATTAAATTGATAATAAAGTTTTTCAATTAAAATTCTCTGGCAACAACTAGAAAGTCGTCGACTTTAAGATTTACCGATAACAAAGTCTGGCGCTGATAAGAAAAAGCCACCTACATATATAATTGGAGGCTGGTAAGGTAGGTGAATCCGTCCGGGGGTATGTCGCGGTGCATGCTTGCGATCCCGTGTTGCCTCCCCTCGTGTGGCGGTAGAGACGGTCACTCATAGGGTTTTAGTGGGTAGTCGCTAGGGTCTCCTCCCTAGGGTCCCATACACCCTCCCTGCCCCCGCATGGGAGGACGGTGCCTAAATGCATTTCCCTATGTAAAAAAAAAAAAATGTTAAAAATTATCTACCATCGTCATCTTTATACTTTGGTTCTCCTGAAGAACTAAAGTAACCGACTTTGCTCGAAGAATTGCCACACTGAAGTGGCAATGGGCTGGGGATATTGCTCGTAGAAGCGATCCCTGATGGGGCTAGCGGGTTCTCGAATGGCTGAAGGTCGCGGGAGTCCCTGAATGCGGGTGGTGCAAGACCGGTTGTTGTCGAGATATTTGGGGGAGACCTAAGTGGATGGATGGTTATCTTTAAATCTTAGTAAGATTTTTATTTATTTTTTAATATTATAGCTTTTAAACATACTTTTTTAACTTTTTAAAGATATTATTCAACTCAGTTTATTTCAACTCCATGTTTCATTTTTTTGGATTCCGTATGCACTGTGTTTATAGCTTTATTTTTTTTCTATTTTTTAACCTTTATGCGTTTTTTTTTTCAAAATCTCGAGAACTCCCACCTCCCAAACCTACCTAAACCTACCACCTAAAATCAAAGATAGCCCCGCGTGTGCTTGCGATCCGGATACTGCCGAGACAGTCTTCCATCTAATTATAGACTGTCCTAGGTTCGGCTCGTCCAGGTGTGACCTCGAGTGCAAAACCGGAGTAGGGGGTAAAAATGGACACCTTAGCTGGTCTATTGTTGGACGATGACCACCGTCCAGCTTTCCTGCAGTTCATAGGCGAGATTGCAAGGAGAGCTGGACAAAGGCACAAATAGGAGGTGGCCATGACTGCAGTTAATTGGACGTACGTTTTTTTAATTTTTAAAATTTTTAATTTTATTTTTCAATTCATTTTTAATTTCTTATTTTTAAATTTTTAAATTATGGATTATTTTTTAATTTATTGTCTTTATTATTATTTTTTTATATTTATATTATTATATTTACTGTCTGTTGTTATAAATGTCATTTATTTAAATCTAAGTTTTTTAACTCAAGCTTATTTTTCAATTTATTTTTCAATTTTTAATTATCAATTTATCAATTTTATCAAATTTTATCAATTTTTATACTTTTTGACTCAACTGGTTTTTTGACCAGCTGTTTTATCTTAAGTTTTAAACTGAACTATTGACGATTTGTGACACGAATTATGGCCTTATACCACCTACTTTTATTCAATTAAACGTATTTATCAACTAAAAAAACAAGTGTAACTTTGTTTTAATAAGTGAAAAAAAAACTACTCATGTAAAATTCATTATGAATTAATAGTTTATATATTTACTATCTCATATTTCAAAATGTATCCTAACATATTATTATCATGTGTTAAAAAAATATGAATTTCGTGTATGATTTTTTGCTTTTTTTTAATAAATGTCGTGCTAAAGTTTGTAGTATCAGCTTGGCCAGCTGGAAAAATATTTATCGCTCCATATTAACATCCAGTGGCGTGTCTAGGCTCTATGCAGGCAACTACATAGCATTTTCATATTTTGCTGGCGACTGCAATGTTTTATTCAAGGCTTAGATAAATTATTTATTACCACATTATTGTTATTAATCAAAGCAATTTAAATATATAACATGGTTTATAAATAATTATCATAACGTAAAACGAAATATTATTTATAGGGAATTTTTAAAACACGAAAAACTTTTAGTTTTGTCCGACTCGCATACTTTTATGACGTGACTGAATAACTGGTGCTCGTGAAATAAATATTATTTTGCATTAAAAAGGTAATTTTTTTATCAGTTAAGTATTCTAATTTTAAAGACGATTACCAAATTTTTTTTTATATTTATAAATGTGGGAGGATGGTTTTAAACTACGACGGCTTTACCGGTGTTTTCGTATTGCGGCAAATAAACACCAAAAGGACAGTAATTATGATGTAGTGTACTGCTTAAATAAGACTAAACCAAATATCGAAATAAATCTAATCGAGTTACCTACAAATGAATTTGAAAATAAACGTATGATCTATGCATTTAATTTCGTAATTTTCACGTCGTATTTCATTGTTCCGTACTTTTGTTCATAGTTCAGACATGAAACATGCCGACTCGGTAAAATTTATCGTTTTAAACAAAAATATTAACTTTACATTTAGCGCTTTATTTTTCGTTTATCTGTTTTATAAAATACTTACCTGGTTAAAAGTTGCTACGATTTAAAGATAAATAAATAATTTTATTTAATACAACTATTTTAAAATTAATTATTAGCCATCAAGTTTTCTTAGGCCTAATGTGACGTAATCTTCACATTTTAAGAATACAAACAATTTTCTTTTAATTCTATATACAATTAACTAATATTAGAAGACTTCAAAAAATTTTAATATAGACGTATAGCATATTTCGGAGCACAGTTTAATTTTACATATAATCCTTAAAGTAAGACCTGTTCTGTTACAACTATTATTACTTGAACACATTTCACTTCGAAGATCTCACAAAGAATGACCCCACTGTTTTTTTATTTAAACTAGCTAATGCTGTTTTAGTTGCTTCTCGCCAGTTGAAGGATGACTGGAGGGAAAGTCGTGGTACACGTTGAAAGTTATTTATTAACTGATTCTTATATGATTAATTAATTGATTATGATTCTGATTAATTCTGAGGACATATAGTGAAACTTAAATTCTAAAAGATCCCTCGTTAGTCGTAGGGCTTACAAAGATTACGGTGGTCAATCAGAAACATGCAGAGTGCGAGCGAGACGGGACACACGGACTTCTCACATGCGAGGTATTAAATATATGTAACCCGTGCGCCCGCGGCTCGCGCTAGTGTGCCGTTAGATGTTGATGAGGTCTCTACACTGTTGACTATTAGGGCCTTTACAGCATCACCGTAACTATGGGGACGAGTGCTGAAGGCACTCGCCGCAAAAGTTAACTAGCGCATGGGTACGAACCTCGGCTTGGCCTCTATCTATGTCATAAAATTCCCGCGGAATTTAAACATAGCTAAACCCTACATTTTTTATTCCTTAATAATAAAAAAAAAGGTTCCTTACAGGACCTATGTACTTTTTTTTTTTTTTTTGACGGGGGGAAATGCATTTACGCACTACCTATTAGTGAGACCGGAGTCCCCCAATGCAATAGGTAGGACGCAATGCAACGGAGGGACGAACTCCGTGCCAGTTGAGACTCACCCGGCCGTGAAAAGCCCGGAAATACCCACAAAACCCCCCGGGGCCGTCCGCCGCATTTGGGATGGGGGCGACAGGGGTGGCTTTCGCAAGCACCGCGTCGCCTCCTGCGAGGACCTATGTACCTGCGTGTTATGTGCAGGAGTGTGTATGCAGTGTGGTGCGTTTAATGCTTGATCCATGGGCAGTGTCACTGTATCGCGCTGATAGCGGCGTCAAGAGCCTCCCCAGTTGGGGAACGAAGCACGACTTGGGCCGCCACCGGAGGGGAACCCAGATAGCTATTACGAGGGCTTATTTATTTATTTAGGGCAAGTAGATGTCTGCCTGCGGCTGCGGCTGCGTTTCATACATTCTTCACTGCCTTTTTTTTTATACGAAACCCTAATTATATTCCTAATAAAAATAAATACTACGATAAAGTAAAAATAGTTTTTCATAAATTATAGCAGTTGCCCGAAAACTGTGCATTGAATCAGATTTTATTCAAATTTTTATAAGTTTTATTTTTTTACGCGGAATTTTAATTATTTTCGTACATTCAAACCCTAAATTACCCGGAGTAACTTCAGCTATCCACCAAAAAGTCCCGTCAAAATCGATCTAGCCGTTCCGGAGATTACCCATTACAAGCAGAGAGACAGACAAAAACATTTAAAATTGTATTTTTAGTATAGCTATAGTATATACATTAATATCTATTTTGTAAAAAAAATAATTTTGACATTACAAACAGACACTTAAATTTTATTTATTAGTATATATATAGTTTCTATACACATTGTAATTATATAAATACTAAAAAATATCTGTTCATCACAACAAATAACCTTGATATGCCCGAATTATCTCAATTAGTAACATATTTTAAAAAATATACCTAAATAAATAATTTTGGGGGATACTAACAAATGTTAAAATACCTATTAAAACGTATTAGTAATAAAATGTTCTGATTTAAAAATAACGTAAATACATCTATCTAAAATAAATGATAAATTCTAACCATCTTTTAATGTTCTACGGTTATTCTATTGTTCAAATGAAAATCATTTAAATTATCCATTCATTTGGTAAATGTCGCCTCTTTGAATCAAGAATTTTGTATGTAAACCTAAAAAAAAATTACTGCCTACTGCCTCGGTGGCGCATTTGTATTACGGTGCGACTGCCGTTCTGAGGTCTGGGGTCGATCCCCGGGTCGGGACAAGTGGTAATGGTTTTTTTTTTACTCAGTATCATCCCGGAGTTTGAAATTTGTGCCCGATATGGCGACAGGCTCGCCCCCTGTCACATCTGGGACGGAACTAAGCGCGGCGAAATGTGGGTGGTGTAGTTCGCTATTTTCATCTCTGCCTAACCCTTCGGGGATAACAGGCGTGAGCTTATGTTATATTAAAAAAGATGATTATTAAAAATTAAAAATTAAAGTGCAAACTTTAGAACATAGATAGATATTATATAACTAAGTACGTATAAATCGACACATATTTCAAAAATATACGAATTGCACCCTATTTTTATTGGTCGATTAATTTTGTTGTTAACGATAAATCTAAAATCTTTATAAGGGATGAATACTCCGATATAGAAGATGAGATTCTGGAAAATACATTTGTTATTTATATCATATTCCCCTATCTTAATAAGCATGAATCATTACATTAAAGATAACAAATAACGAAAATTTGTTTATTCTTTTAAGAATAATACTATTAAAAATCCAATTAATTTCATTAATTATAAAATTCTCATTAGATACTTTAACTTCCTTCGGATTCTTTTTTAATTTTCTGATATTGAATCTTCAATAAAGCCTTACAAAAATCGTATTCAACAAATGAAAATCGTTACCGATAATATAATTACCTCAAAGTAACGTAAAAAGATATTTTCAATGAAAGATAAATTCTTATTTTCTACGTAATTGCATCGTCGGTCTTATTGATATAATAATAAAGCAGGTGGAATAATGTTCGTACCGTGTAGATAGAAAACAAAAGTGTAGCGGAGAAATTTCATAAAGTAAAATGAACTTGAGCAAGCAGAATACAGCATTTATAAATAGGACTTGAGCACTCTAATGAGAGCAGTCTAGGGTGTTATTCAAAGAGCGTTGCACCGGTTTATTGTGAGTGCAATCACCAATACAACGAAGGTACACAATTTCGTCAAAGATTAGTTACTTTGCATCAATATTCAGATGAGATAAACACCATTAATACTAGAAACTACGAAGTGTATAATTTGCACGTAACGTTAAATTCTTTATGTCTCTGTCTTAACAAAAACACATAAGCAGATCAAAACAAGGATTAGTGCTATTCAAAGTGCAAACACGGTTCCACATGAGGTAACTGCCCGCGCATTTACACGCATCACACTTGCTTGTATACAATAGAAGATGCTCTGAGGAACTTTTTGATACGAGTTGGCTGTCTGCATATTCCCAAATAATTAAATCTAGCTGAAATACAACAATATTAAGATACTTTAGGGCCTTTTTATCTCATACGCTACCGTTGTGGAATGGTGTGCCTAACTCGTTTCCCGCAGGGTTATGATACGGAGTTTTACAAGAAGGAACTGAAAAATATGGTTATCCAAAGGCGATAATAACTATTTACCATCATCTTAGCTGTTTGCCTGATTACTGTCCTTAGACAAAATACCATAATTATATTTTTGAATAGTAAAGTGAGTGTCCTAAACGTAGTAGTGAGTCTTTTAAAACGGAAGTTTCAGAAGCATTTTCTATTATTGAAGAAGTTTAAAAAAGTGTGTTTATTATTTGTTATATAGTTGTGATAAAAAATAATGGAACTCACTACCATAATAGGTAGTTTTTGAAGAGTTTCCGATGTTTTTACCTTTTGCAAAAATAAACTTCAACGGTTTTTTTGTGACATAAACGTATTTATTACACACAACTTTAACGATAAGACTTTGTTATAACTTGTATCTACTGCTAAAACGAAATTTATGACAATATATTCTATAACGGCTTCTAATCTTAAGATTAAAGTAAGGTTTTTACTTTATTCGATAGTTTATGTAAGCCTATTAGTGTCTCCAAACGATATTATAGGTTTTGAGATAGACGCACATTAAATACGCGGAAGTTATAATACTGGTATTCCTATTCTTGATCTGTGCTCTAATTGGGGCATAATTTCTCTGTTAGTGTGATTTTTCATTCTTTGAAGTTGTAGTTCGATCAGTTAGCTGGAGTGTTATTATTTGTATTGTAAAATTACTCAATTTAGTCCATTGTCTGTTCTATAGACATATTTCTCTAAGAAACTCCAAACAAATAGGCAGACAAAAATCTTAAAATTGTATTTATTCTATGACAAAACAAAACTTTGAACTGCATCTGTATTCCCAACAGCGTCGATAAAATTTGTCATTGCTTTGGATAGGGCTTGGTAAATTAGTATCTTGTTTGTCTGAGGGGAAATAGTTAATTAACAAACATAATACAGTGAGTTCGTGTTATAGCTTAGAATACTACTTATATTCCTAAAATTTTCATCTTTTATTGGATTTCATTTATTATGCGCTATACATATCTCCAACTTGTTCAACTTAATATATGTTGAGAGCAATCAGAGAATGTCTTCTGTTGCCTACACAATTATGAAGTGTTAGGTCTATTTGGATCATGAAACCATCATATAGCAATCTCATCATAGAAGCTAAATTTAACGCACAGTGTTTTATTTATTTATTTATTTCTTTTTATTTATTTCAATCACCAGCAAGATATATAATGTGTTTAGCTTATTAAAAATGAAGTTATTATTACAATATATCTTAAATGTAACCTTAATTATAGATGAGTACGGCATTATTTATGTGAGCAAAAATTATTTATGCGACAATGAACTTTAGTTTTCTTAGTAGATCTAATCTGGTCTAATCTAATCTAGTAGTACGTTACAAAAAATATAAAATACAAAAAAAAAAAACAAATCAAAATGAAACTAATTCTAAAATATAAAAATAAATACAACGAACTAAAAGTGTAATAACTAAACTAATATAAAAGTTATTAATTACATTTTTAATTTTAACATCGAAGACAACAATATTTTCTTTCTTCTTTTCAATTCTTAAATTATTATGCTACAAAGATTTTAAACAATTCACAAATTACAGCGATTTATGCAGCGACTTCAAACTAGATTCTTTAGAAATTCTACGACGTCAACATAATACGATGTTTTTGCATGCTATGGTATGGTTACGTGGACTGTGCCAACCTTCTAAGTTCAATTTCACTTCGAGTACCAACATATCGTACACGCAAGACACCGTTGCTAATTGCCCCATACGCTAAAACTAACTATGCTCAGAATTCGGTTCTATGTCGTATTACTCGCTCATATAATAACCAATACGATACGATAGACATACTCGTATTTCGACACATAAAACAGTCATTTAAAAACGAAATAATAAAATTAAATCGCGAAAATATATAAATTAATTATTAGCATATGTCACAGTCATAAGTCTTCACACTCAATCCCTCGCTTAGACATTCAAACACACGACACTCACACACACACAATACAAGCGTCACAGCGTCAGCGTCAGACAACAGTGCCTTGTTTTCTTTTATTTCTCTAACTCGTATTAATATTATAATTATATACCACTATGAAGTAATTGTGGAACCCTGTCTTGACTTTAATTACTAAACAATGTGTGTTATTCTATATAATTATGTATGCTGTTGAGTTTCCTAGCAATAAATAAATAAATATCGAAGACGAATTTGAAGTAGATTTATTTTTTCTTTTAATGCCTAATTTAGTAATTAATTCGTTTACAGTAAGATTTGTATCAAGATATCAAGATTCGTAGTTTTGAAAACAATCCACTGTTACTTTATAAAGTCCAGTAAGATAACCGCGTCTGTCGGTTGTTATTTATCTAATTTAGTGGTAATATTTTATCTGAGGTGAAATAAAAAACATTGCTCTTGCAAGAACACTACTCTAATATGGTTATAGTATGGCAAACAATCATACTGTAGTTATGAAATCTATGATACTCTGTATGCGTGAATAAAAAGTTCACGTAAACTCTGTTTGTATTTTGTCATGGGGTCATTAACCGATAGGATACTGAATAAGTCACACATAAGATTTTAAGAGGTTGAACAGGACGTCCGATTTATATAACAGTTGAATCCCAAATGGTCTCTTTGTGCATTACTTCCCTTGAATTGTAATATATATTTCAAGCTGGATTTTTATCATTTTTAATCTATAAAATTGGCTTTTTGAAGCAAAATATTTAATTGTGGCAAATACTAAATGATAAGTAGTAACATTAAACAATTTACACTCATGATTCAGTGCCTGATTTACCAAATTGAAAATATTTTCAAATTCAAAATTATGTTCCAATCAGTTTGACAGCGGTGACTTTCAATGAAGAATTGTTTGTCGGAAGTTGATAATGTTCTAAGAATATATTAGAAATACCATTACAATTGATGGGAGTTATCATCAGGTAGCTTTTTTTTCTTATTTTTGGAACTCTAGACATTATTATTAGCAAACTTCATTAAATTATTATACGAGTAAATTTTCTTTCTTCCCCCATAACAAAATGAATCGAGTCAAAACTCACAATCAATTAATTCCGGATACGTCTGAACGCTCTTAAACATAAATCTCCCCAATAAGTTTTTAATCCGGTGGAAATACACAAAAATTCCCGTATCCAGGTCACTTCACTCCATTAAGCGAGTGAAAATCAATAACATAGGTACATTATACTCACGAGTAAGGTACGCCTTTCATGGAGCCTTGTAAATCAACCCGATGTACAGTGAAAAGGTATTTACCCGATATGCATTAACAAACAAATAAATGAAGATCAGTAATATGGGTAAATAGCCTGAGCCAATCAATGGTTTATGAATGAAATTGAATTCAGTATATATATATATATACACACATATACAACGGTCAATATTTCTCATTCAAGCCGATCAAGCCATTGTGGAGGGCGGAGGTTACTTTCATTTGTTAGATATATTATTATCTATCCATCCATCTTATCTATTCAACCGATAAACGTCTACTGCTAGACATAGGTATTTTCTATAGATCTCCACAACAACTGCCCTCGTTCCACCCGCATCCAACAGATTCCCGCGACCTTCATCAGGTCCCACCTTATGGCCTACCAACGTTGCGTCTTTTGATACGCGGCAGCCATTTAAGAACCAATTGGCGCCATAGACCTTCGGTTCTACAAACAATTACCCAGCTCATTGCCACTTAAGTTTGGTAATTCTTCGCACAATGTCAATTAATTTGGTTCTTTTGCGGATCTCCTAATTTCTGATTAGATGGCGCTTTGAAACTTCGAGCATAGGCCTCTCCATTGCCCTTTGGGTTGCTTTGAGCTTTCTAATTAAACTCATTGTAAGCGTAATTTTTTAAGTTTTCGCGTTCCATATTTAAATTCCGCTAATTTAAACGGGTTTTCACGCGTTACCTTTGCTTTTTTTTCCATCCCGACGTTTCGTCTGGATTTCACCAACCGTGGTCACGGGCTGACTGGAGGCGCGCGGCGTCGCCTGCTGCGTTGAGGGGTATTTTGATGAACTACCCCCGTTTGGTCTTTATATTTATTATAGTCACAACACACAACACTAACAGTGTCCATCGACGATGCCTGTGACGATAAATCACGAACCTTAAGATTTTCTAGCACCGGATTCCACGCTGAGGAAAGCCTATATCCATCCTCACGATTGAAATCTGGATATTTTTTAATTTCAATCGCTTCGCGAGCCATTCTGCGATAGTATTGGCGATCAGTGGATAAAACTTTCGGCCGGTGGAATTCGATCCAATGGTTGGTATTGGAGTTGAGCAGATGTTCTGCTATCGCTGACTTCGTTGTTTGGCGATTCTTTACAGCTGCGATATGTTCTTTGACTCTTTGCGCGATAGTGCGCTTAGTCTGCCCGATATAGGAACTACCGCAACTGCAGTCGATTTTGTGGACACCTGGTGTCTGGTACGGGATTACATCCTTCGGCGTGCGAATAAATTGTAAGCGACCAGGTTTCAGAGCCGAAAGTATATCAATGAATTTGAATTATGCAAGCGTCATTTGAGAGATTTAACCTCTTGAGCACCTTCCCGGCGCTTACGCCAGCTTTCCATTGTCTTTCTATTATTTCATTTTTATGGGTAGTCGACACATTAATAAGAGTGTCATTGTTTTTATTTTACTATTTTGGTATACAAGAACCATTGCGTGTAACTTCACATCCGATAAAAGTCCATTGCGACTCAATTGCACACCGTTTCGTAGCGATAGGAATGAATAATACGCGTACGATTGTAGGGTTAAGTTTCTATTGTTGATAAGCTGTAATTGCTTCTTCGTCTACAATGTAAACTCGAACACACGTGTCAGTCGTAATGAATTTATTTCCATGCAATGAACTATGAAATAAAATATTTTAGTTGCGCTTACAAAATCCGCAATGAAAAACTATTATTAGCTAATGATAAAATTGCACGTGGATCAAATATTAAGAACTACATTTATTTACTTCAACTAGCATTCGCCAAGTTGTGAAAAAAAATCGGTTGACAAACAAAGGAAAAATAGTAACTGAATTCTTTGGTCTCTGAAGGCTTTTTTTCTCTCATTACCTGAGTCATTTAAAATCAAACGCCATCACATTCATCTTTGAAGGTTTTGATGTCTATGGCTTCGTTTTTCAACCTATAAGAAAACCAAAAAAAAAAAACTCCTCATTCACTTAGTAAACTAACTAATTAGAGTTTAAAATCATTTTAAAATCTACTGTATTTTAAACTAATGAATAATCATCTTCCGCCAACATCTCCATTGGATGTGGACTAAACTGCTGGTTATGAGTCATATTTACTTACGATTATCGCTGCGGAATGATTTATGGTTAACATAATACAATACATGTTAATTTCGCATCGAAACAAAACGATCTTGGTTTAGTTGGTATTGGGGTCGGATTTCGCGTCAATGGACGCGGGTACAAATCCTCCTATCCAAATCTAATATCAGCCTGAGCTTTCTATGAAGGTAACCATAGCATGGTGGTAAGGCATTTTAAAATAATGCCCATCTGGGTCACCCTCAAATTAGAAAGCCTGTCGCCAAATACTATTAGGTTTGTTCCGACAGCATCCCTTGAGAACCAGTATCTCTAGTGTGTTTCATATAACATCAGGTGAAATTGTGGTCAAAGCACTGAGCCTATATCGTATAAAAAAAAAACAATAGCAAAAAATTACAAAACATAGAAAAGTAGTGTTTCATTGACTCCACATACCATACGTAAAATCTAGTCTGATTCAAATAATATGATAGAAAAAAAGATATTGAGAAATACTGTAATTCGATTGTATTACGGGATAATTGTTACAATTTGGGAACGCACACTGCCCGAGTGAGTCACGTTACGGAATTAGCCTATGAGAAGTCAGCATTTAGTATGGCAATTGAGTTCGATGGCAATAGGTTTATGACATTATAGCAGCAACCCTGATTGTCATTACAATTATATTACGTCCTTTATAAATATATACTATCACTAGCTTTGCCCGCGACTTGGTTCGCGTTTAATATAAGTATAAAAAAATTAACAATTAGGCCAATTTGTAAATCGAAACCATTCTCGAATCCTCAAGAATAGACACAAAAAATTTCATTAAAATTGCTTCAGCTGTTTAGGAGGAGTTTAGTCACATACGTACGCACAGAAGATTTATATGGTGGCGCAGTTGTATTACGGTGCGACTGCCGTTCTGAGGTCTCGGGCTCGATCCCCGGGTCGGGTCAAGTGGTATTAGGTTTTTCTACTCAGTATCGTCCCGGAGTTTGGAATTTGTGCCCGATATGGCGACAGGCTCGCCCCCTGTCACATCTGGGACGGAACTAAGCTCGGCGAAATGTGGGTGGTGTAGTTCGCTACATCACCTCTGCCTAATTCTTCGGGGATAACAGGCGTGAGCTTATGTATGTATGTATATGTGTATATATATATATATATATATATATATATATATATATATATATATATATATATATATATATATATATATATATATATATATAAACACGAATGTTTATTTAATAAATAAATTTCAAGTGATTGTCCATATTTAGACGTAATTTAGCATAGATACTTTATCAAAAGCCCAACACAGGATACTTTTCATAACTCTAAATAGCTCCGTCTAATTACAGTAACGTTTAACTTAAGCCAAGTGAAAAAGGCTGCTAAAAAAGCTAATAAAATCTTTCGCATTAGAATCAAGATCACTTAAAAACGAGCTAACTATTAATTACAGTATAATTTTCAGTTTTAGAGTTGAATTCGAAAAATACTTTTAAATAAATATTATTATCTATTGTATATATTATTTTAAAATCATGTGTTAAGTCATAATACTAATAAAGTTACAATAAACAAACATATAGAAAAATAACGTGCATTTAAGAAAGATAAGAAACATACTTGCTGTCGAAAATTAAACGCATATTGAACATAACTCCAGGCGACATTTAGTGTAATAATCTCTTGTACAAAGTGGAAAATGTAAAGCCACGATTTTTAATTAAACAGCGAACTGAACGACACATGAGATGTGCTTAAGCGGAATGAGCAACCGATATCACCCGTATAACGAACGTTGAGCGTTTTGGTAAGCGATGTCATCAAAAGACCATTCACCTCATACTGTTCTATATAATCGCCACCATTGACCTATTTACTAAATTAAAACGTACGTATTTCGATTACTTACCTGCGTTATTTTATTTTATTAACCTCTAATTTGACCACAGATAGTAAGATTGTTAATTTAATGGTTTTATTGAAGTTTTTTTTAATTAGTTTAAACCAAATTTTTTTTAATTCGAAAATAATATTTAACCTTTTTGATGTATTAAAATCGAATTTCATACGAAATAGAAATCATCATCATCATCAGAATCATCAATCAAATACTTGATCCGGATGAAAATCAATGTACTAGCTCGCGTATATTCATGTTGTCATTCACAACACACAAACGTATATAAAGCAGTTGAATTTGTAACAAATTATAATATTGAATATTCAATTTAAGAATTAACAGTTTTAATTACAAGATTGCGCTTGTAAGACCGATATTAATCGAAAATGAGCTCATCGTGTAATATCACGTATGTAAGCCGCCATTTTGCGTAAACTAAAGTCAATGATTAATTAATTGTACTTTGCTAGACAAATGTTTCAGATAAACATATAAAAAACAATGTAATTCATTTATGGAACACTATTCATTTTTTTTCACTGTGTAGTTACACTTTGACCACAATCTCATCTGATGTTAAGTGACGATGTTGTCCAGGACGGTAAACACACCAAGCATAGAGGTATTGGTTCTCAAGTAATTCTGCCGAAATATACCTATTGGTATTTGGCGACAGGTTTTCAAACTTGAGGATGGTAACTACCCAGGCGGGCATCGTTAGAAAATGCCCTACCTCCATTTTATGGTTTCCTGACGATGTTTTCTTCACCGAAAGGTCAGGCTGATTTTTTTTTAAAGATGTTTACCCTATGTTACTCCCATGATTTCAAAATATCTCCATAGCAAATTTCATCGAAATCAGTCCAGTTTTTAAGTTTATTCGTTACATACAAAAAATACAAAACAGGGATGTTTTATAATATTCGTATAGATATTCAATTGGTGAACAATAAAATATGAAACAAATAAATAAAAAGTAAAATATTGAATTGAAATAACTTATGTCAATTTATATGGTTCGTTCATGTAATTTTTTTATTTTTACTTATACCTAGTAAATTCTAAGTTAGCATCGTTTTTCTAAAAAGATATTATTATGAAAAAATAATGTCTTTTTAAAGTTACCATAAAAGATTTTGAGTCTAGGAGTGGAGAAATTAGAAGGTTTTATATACAGATTTTTAGATAGTAACACGAGAAGAGGATATCAGTTCTACCATACCCACCTCATTTAGTTTCATTAAATAGGTACGTGATGTCGTCATACGGTCGTTTTACCACAGACAGTACTCCAATGTTGCTTTCATCGACGCACTTCGTTGACTGAAAGAGATAATTTCTTGTACTTTTATGTAATTTCAAATGATATCAAGTTACTAATCAAATCAACCACTGAATATCCGACCTTAGATTTTTCTATTGTATTTATTTATTGATTTATTTATTACGATTGTTATGTAGCCATTAATAGAGATCGGGGTATGAATGATGATTACGTGAGCAATATTAATTATTAATTAAACTATGCCAATGCTTACGTAAGGAGGGTGGGATAAGATCTTTGCTTATTATAGCTGACAAAGAAGGTGGAGAATCAAAATTATTATATAATAAAAAAAACAATTTCAAATAGACTTTATCTATGGTCGTCGTAGTCGGGTTCTATACTAATAATTTAAAAAAAAAAATTGTACTACCTAAATTATAGTCTTCGAAATATTTGAGTGTAAATTAAGACGGGCGATTTAATTAGGAACTCAACATTTTAATATATTTTTTTAACATAAGTGTTTTGATCCTGACAACATCAGGTATAAGAATTGGAATTAAATAAAATTTCTATATCCGTGTGTCGTAATTCTTTTCTGCGGCTTGACTGTTTTGCATGATTTTTTATGATTTTGGCTATAGTTGAAAACTATAGATGGCGTTGTAATATATATTGCTCAATAACTATTAAATAAATCGAGCGGTTTTGATTACATTTGGCAAGGGTTCAGTACATTTTACCAAGGAAATATACATGGCATACCATTTCTAACTGTAAATAGCTATGCCGAGTTACATCAATATTTCCCTTACATTTACCCCAAGCGAAGCAGACTAACATCTACTAGTTATAAATAAACTTCGCATTGCGGTCAAAATTACATCAACTCTTTATTGAAAATGTAAGGAAAAAACTAACTGCTTCCAAATTGTATAGATAACACAAAAGTTCATAAATGGCATGTAAAAAAAAAACGAACAAGAAAATCATTTCGCTGATCTTTCTTTGTCTATGAATATATAAATAGGAAATAATTTTGTTTATAAAAGTTTAAAACCCTACGTCTACGTCGGTCAACACAATCTATAGTGTTGATTATAAAATTATAATCACAATACATTTCGATGGCTTATGCAAGTATTGTATGCCTGTGTGTTAATCTGTGCTCTAATATATCTAGTTCAGAGGTATTTTTTAAGATTTTTAATAAATTATGAAGTGAAATAAATCAAATGTATGTTCAATTGAATATTGAAGCTGTCAAATGTAAAAGTATGTAACATATTTCATATTTAAATCGTCATCGTTTTACTCATACGATTATCCACGTGGAAGAAGTCACGGGCGCAATAGGTATAAAATAAATTATCATGCAAGAGCACACATCACTTAATAGTTTTAAGAATTAAACTCAAAGAAGGTTTTAATTATATATAATTATAATTTAAAAAACTAATTAAAAGACAGTTAATTCCAAAGGCATTATTTAGTTTCATTCAATTGTTAAAATGTAATTATTTCGGTTATAACATCGAAGTCGTGAACGAATTCACAAAGTCACAGACGCGAGTTGGTTATGGCTATATTTATTATCTGTTGTACCTGCATACGCTTACAATATATAAACAATTTTTTTTTTACCTAAATCTAATAGTATTGCGGCTTTATTCTTGCCGGCTCTTCTCGACTGGGTTGTTTTCCGAATCGGTGGTAGCGTTTTGACGTTCTTAAGCACCTTCTTAGGGCCTAAATTGAATAAAGAATGTTTTATTTTTGTTTTATATTCTGAAAAGATTGGATTGGTAAAAGAATGAATACACAATTTTTTTTTTAAATTCTTCATAAAATATGAAATGTTTTCTATTTCGTAAAATCTATTAAACTACATAATAAGAAACCGTGCGATCTTTTTCAATTTATTTTTTAATATTTAAACGGTTTTTTTTATAATACATAGGCGCCCTTTAGAATCAATTACAAAATTAAATAAATTTCTAAGTAACTAAGGTTAAAGTACGTAAAGACACTTCAATATTCACTTTGAACATTTTAAAATAATAATAAATATTTTCAATGACAAAAGTACATATAAATGTATGTCATATTATATAAAACTTTTCTCTGTTAGTCTGCCTATTCATTAGTTGGCTTATAACTCTGGAATCACTTAATCAATTAACATATTTGTCGATCTCTTCATATTTTTAAATCATCGATACATTTTCTGATCACATTTTTTTTATTTATTTATGTAATAAAAAAAATGTATAAAGATAGAATTGTGAATAAACTCAAGAAAAAATTATCACTCTCTTTATAAGCAAGTAAAGCCGCGGGCTCAACCAGTCTACGTAAAAAGTACAAAGCGTAATTAGATATGCATGCATACGGTATAGAGCAAACAAAAATTCAGAAACAGAGCATAACAGAATAAGTCACGGTGCCTGACATGTACTCGCCGTTTGTGCACTTCAGTGCAAATGACAATAACCAAAGAATTATTACTTATTTTTGAGATATAATGATCAAGTTTTGGTAATTATACGTATATTCCATAGTATTATGAGAAGACAAAAGTAAATACCTCACTTATTATTAACGTCACATTTTAAACTAACCATTCAATGATTAACACTCGTCAAAATGTATGTCGCTAGGGGCCATTTAAGTATTACTGAAGCAATATTTTATTCCTTTTACCAAAAACAAATACAAATGTTTACTAAATACATATCAATATAGTAAAAATTGAATTTATAAAAACTTTGTCTGTCTGTCTAATCCATTCCAGCTAATCTCCGGAACGGCTAGCTGAAATTAATAAGTATAATTCTATTTGAAATATTAAAATAACATTGTTTTTCAAAATACATAAGAACCTATACCAAAAACACAATCTTTAAAATTGTTGTTTGTCTGTCTATTTGTTCCAACTAATCTCTGGAACGGTGTGAACGATTTTAATAACAGGGCTTTTTTGGCAAATAGCGGATATTTTACTAAGTTTTATTTTTTGAATAAATAATTACGGCTCCGCGTAAATAATAAAACTCAAGAAATTGTGAATACAATTCAATTAAATGTACAGTTTTGCTGGCAAATATTTGAATTTGTGAGAAATATACTTGCTTTTTATTAGTATAAAAAAGGTAGGGTTTAAAAATAATTCGATGGTCAGTTTCAGTGGCAGCCGCATGAATTTGTGAGAAGTATGTTTGCTTTCTCTTAATACCACAAAAAAAATTTGAAAAATGATTAGGGTTCTGTGTAAAAAAATTAAAACTCATGAAATTTAAGGTTCAATAAACAGGATCATCACAACGGTATTTTTCAGTTATTATTTAAAACTATATTACGCAGTGAAGAATATATGAAAAGCCGACGGAGCCGTAGGTGTAAAGCTGGTTTTAAAAATATTATTATACGTAATATAATAAATAAATATTAAAATCTACTCAAATAACACGTCTAAAATTAAGAAGTGACATATTAATTAGCTCTGTGGCTTTCAAAATATAAACACACAAACAGAAAGTGAACGTAATCAGAAAAAAAATACACTTTGATAAATGAAATTCTTACATTACATTTAAATAGATTTAGATTACCGTTTTCATATCCAACGATATTAACCGACGTTTTTATATACATATATATTGAATATTTTATATTCGATTGCAATTTTATTTTAAAAGTTTTATAGTCCATCGCTTATATCGCGGCCGTATTGCAGCTATTGGCTGTTTCGTGTAACTTTATTGGCCATCTCGGTACACTATCGGACGTATTAAACCATTCTATATTATTGGCCTCAAGTGTACAACACACGAGTGCAGTACCGTACACACGTACGCTGTAGGAAAGCGGAACGGAACGAGTTTAAACGGAGTTTAACAATTAAGTTGTTATTGTTATCGCAAAGAGGTTTTAGCTTTTACGTAGATTAAAAAGAAACGTTTTGTCCAATATCTCAAAGTATTTAGTATATACAAAGGTTATATATTTACACAATCTCAATTTGTTTTACCAAAATGTTTGATTTGATCTTAATTGTAACTTTCAAGATACGATATTGAAACCCGTCTATAGATGATTAATGACAGCCGATTAATTTCTGATAATTCATATGATTTATTAAATCAACGCCGGTCGAAAGCATCGAAACGCTCATCCTCCATAACTCATAAATAAATAAATATCAGTCATTTTGTGTCTCTTTTTATCTCATGCGCTCGAACATATTATTTCATTTTACGTCCCGCTTCCTCCTTCCTCCTGATTTATTGTAGCTGGGTTTTATGGATTTATAAAACTACAGCTTCTGTTTTTCGAATAAACTTTGTTTGAAATTATACTTACTATGAATATGACGGTTGACAGTCAACTGTTTTGTTTGTCGAATGATTAAAATCCGTGAGATATCCACCCGTTGTCTGCTAGTTCGATTCTCAGGTTACCAATTAATGTCTTAGAATTCATCTGTATATTTTTTACTAATACATTTTTAGGACATATCGTAAGTATATTTGAAAATTAGAGAAGATCTTTCCAATATCCACCTCTAGAGAAACCTTGGTTCAATAAATGCAATTTAAGAAGACTTAATATTAAGATAAGTTTAAGACTTTGTACAAGGTACTATCCATCAGGTAGTTTTGTACATCTCATGAAGAAAAGAGAATGATACATGTGGAATGGTTGACGTTGTACATAACTAATTGATGGAGTGTACCAAGAATAGGACCGAGAGATAATTATTGTTCGACAATCTAAATTTAAGAAACCAAAACTTAAAGATTTGACATAGTATTTTAACAGAATCTTGTTCGAATGAGGTCAATAGATTATTTAGTAATTAGATGTGCCCGCGACGTAACTCGCGTGGAATTCAGGCGTGCCGCGTCCGTCCCGGCTCGGCCCATTCAATATTTCATTCCAAATTATGAAAAAATAAGAACAGCGCCATCTGTGAATAGTCTTCAGAAATACATTTATAATTACTTACGTAATCACCATTAATAAGACTTCGTCCCTCATGTCGTCAAAAACAAAGAAACCGTGAACAGTCCAATTATAGTTAGAATTAAATAATATTATGTTCCGCGGCTTATTTTTCATTTACTATGTCTTAGATAATAATTAGTTATATTTATATACTATACATAAATTTCATATTATGTCATTTTGTTCAATTTCAATCAAATCATAACTAATTTGTTCTCGATTAAGAATAAAACGCATTTACTCTTCCTTCATACTAAAGTCGCCGCGTGTCATTCAAATTACAATAACTTCTGATAGAGTGGACCGATTTGAATGAAATAAAACTTTGGTGGTACTTCGGAATATGCTTTATAATTATCTAATTGATGCCAGCACAACCAAACAGGCAGACCTTTCTAAAAATGATAGAATTGTGTTTAATTACCGGTTTTTAGTCCTTTACAATAATTCTTTTCACAAAAGTCGGAAATGTACAGACACGTGAAATTTACAGTTTTATTACTAGTAGAGATAACTATTAACCCACCAGCTATCCCCTTGATCAAAACATCTGAAGAACGGGGTATAATGGAGGTAATATGTTCCTTGGAATAAAAGCTCCCAAACAAACTAAAAACAAAGCGATTTCATACCGATAATTAGTATTTGGAGGATTTTTATATTAATTTTGTATTAACTTTCATGCTAGTTTTTTACCTTGCTTTTTTTTCTGCCGACGACATTTTTTATTTCAAATCTTTAAATCATTTAACAGACATAACCTATTCAGGTCGGTGAAGTATTAACTTGTCCTATATACGCTCGTACTCTTGTCAACAAAGTTGTGTACACTAGTCACTACAAAGCGCATCAAAGGGCAGACAATCCTGTACCTTAAATAATATTAGGGTGCGTCGGCCGGTCCAAACAGTCGTCGTATATGTAAACATACAATTTACCAGTTCCAAATATCATTCAAGACGTCAGCACACACAGTCTAATGCCACGTAATACAAAATTCTTGGTGTCTTAAATCGCTAATATATCACGGCTTGTGTGACGATTGCTGGCGGCTGGTGCCCTTTCTAAAGTCCTTTGGATAGCCCTGAATGTATAACGTATTGTAAAAAAATACATACTCTTGCTGGTTCTTCTCGATGACTGGGTTGTTTTCTGAACCGATGGAAAAGTATTTTGACGTTAATAAGTTGAATGAAGTATTTTTGTTTTTTTTTTTAATAAAAGACCTATATTATAGAAGGTAACTCTCTCTATAAGTCTATTTTTTATACTGTATAGGCTCTATGCTTTGACCACAAACTCAGCTGATGTTAATTGACCACATGTCAAGGATGGTAAACTCAATAAGGTATTGCTTTTCACGTGATGCTGCTATGCTATTTCGCGTCCATTGACGCAGAATGCGACCGCACCAACTGCGCCATGATTGCGTCTGTCTATTAGTTGGCTTATAACTTGTGGACCACTGGATTGCCTTAAGTGTTTTATTTATCCTAAATAAATTGAAAACATATTTTAGCATTAAAACAAAGAAATAGTGTCTGATTGGCTGGCGAAACATAGTTATTTATTATTACATTATATCCACAGTAGATGTATCATCAGAATTATTTCGCGTCGCGATTTATTTAAGAAAGTTATAAACTAGTGTAGTTACTTTTAATTCTAATTTTAAATAGCTACAATTAGAGTAATGTTTTTATCAATAATTATTTTATAAAATCGATGATGAATTTTATAAAAAAAAAAAATAATAAGTTTATCATAACCCTATCGGAATGCGCTAAGCGCATACTGTTCCGAGCGAGCGGACCGGATGTCCGCGCGCGGCACGCTTCCGGTACGTCACGGCCGGTGATCGAGTCCTGCGGTCTCCGGACCGCTGCTTGGAGCTTTTTTAACAAGGGTCGCTTTACTAGTGCTGTCATTTTACCATATCGATAATATATATTTAAATTATTGTAATAAAAATGTTTTAGCGACGTTAATTTTCTTGATTCTCGGTAGGGTAAAGACTTATAAATTCGCGTTACCAATTCTATGACGTCAGCTGTCAACATTCTACAGTATGCCAATAACATGGCGTTTAAGTGCTAACACTCAGAGATAAATATGAAAACTTATACTTACGCAGCCTACAGTATTTACAGTACCTACAGTATATACAGTAGTTTTGATTATGAATCAAATATATGGAAATTTACATAATTATTCCTCTGAGCGCCAATAAGTATAGAAACCAGACAAATGTAATACGTTGAATGTTAGGTTATGCTAATAATGCTGTTTTTTTGTGGCATTCCAAGGTGCCTAGTTCGACTGACCATAAGGGACCAATAACCTATAAGGCTATATAATTCTGGAATTCTGGAAGTAAGAATCTGCTACGAGTATTAGTGAGAGCACTAACAGGGCACTGTTGTTTGGGCAAGCATATGCACAACATCGGTGTCCAGAACACAAGAGAGTGCAGGTTCTGTGAAATAGCAGACGAAACACCAAAGCACATCTTGTGTGAATGTGATCCATTAATACCCATACGAAACCGAATTCTGGGTAATTCTGTGTTGCTCCCGGAGGAGGTACAGACGCTCTCTGCCAAAAAGATACTACAGTATATTCAGGTTATAGGTCTAGGCAGTGAGGTTTAGCAATATAGGGGCGATCACAATAGATCTGACTAGGTCGCAGTGATACAGGACTGTTTAAGCCTGCATAGCCCCTTTTTCGAATAATAATAATATGCTATTAATTTCGATTATCAGTTATCCAAAATTTCCAGTGCACACTTGGCTCCCTATTTTTTTCTTAATGTAAGTTCATTTTTGCGGGTGATAATGTTTCTATGTTTGGAAATTATAAACAGTTTATTTTAAAATTACATTCCAGGAGATACATTTTATATGTCGTTTTTCTTTGGTACATATATCAAATTTAATGTTTTTTTTATCTCTTTCCATCGTATTCTGGAATTCAATGGATTCTGGTGAAACTTTGTATGCAATTATAACGCGGATTAGGGACATGGTGTTAATTTTAAGATTTACTATTGAAATTTAATTTACTTTTTTTACAAATACAGTAAACAATTGATATTACATGATTTAAATATTTGACTTAGGTACTTATTATTTGAGCATTTCATTTTGAAATATGTTTATATGTTGATACTTTATAATTTTAAAAAATCAATAGAATGCATCGATAAAAAACACAATATTTATTTTCAATCCTCCATATATTAATAATCCCATCCCTAGTCACGGACAGATAGCGTGCGCTACCCATTTATACGAATGTTCCGATACGGGATTCGTATGTTTGCCAAAGTCGGGACAAATTGAATGACGCAGCCTTTTATTTGGGTCCCATAGTTTTCGGCCTCTACTTAAACAGTAAGCACTTCTTTTTCCTATATTATATATATTGTTGTATGTCGCATCTAAAAGAGTATTAAGTCTGTGGCTTACATGTATTCTTCAATAAGATAAATGTCTTAAATGTGTTGCGGTTAATATTTCATTCTTTATATCATTTGTTTGCAATTGCCTTTGATTTTAAGTGACTATGTGGCTGATAATAGATGTACGGATCTATTTCTTTAGGACCTGTATTACATTAAGAGCTAACATAAAAAAATGCTATCACATATGAACTCGTGATTATTTGAAGTTGAGACAATTATTGTCCATAGTCACTTGTTTATAACGAAACTATCGACTCTTTAGAAAACATGCAATTCATTGAATTATGTAGTTAAAATAACTTTTTTTAAACAGTTACATTTTTAAGTGTTTGCATAGAAAATTCTACAGTAAATATTTAAGATAAAGTATCAAAATTAAATTTTATAAGAAAGCAAATATCGCCAATCTAAAATGTTGTTTTTTCTAAACCATCACTTAATTCTGTTATCAGTATGATTTATTATAGTGAGATATAGATAATCAAAAGTCCTATCTATTTTTTTTTTTGTAACAATAAATATTGTATATAATCTACCCCCATATCCTATAGTTTGACCTTCACTGATATTGTAGATGGGTATAATGTGTAAGTTCAAGTCATAAAACATGATATTCGATATTATTAATAGGACATTGACCTCCTTCCCGTGATTCAATAACCAGTGACGAGCCGGACGCTGGTGGTAACCCCCATAAATATTAATTCATTCGTCTCGTATCTTGACGCATTGTATTATCCTCTATATTATTAAATAATTCAGATTATTATCACATATTAGATGTATAACCGAGGCTGCGCCCACGTTTCATATATTCTTCACTGCGTTTTAAATTTTTTATACGGAACCCTAATTATTTTCCTAAAAAAAATTTAGTACTAAGACAAAAATAAAATATTTCTCTTAAATTCAAACGGGCAAGCGTGCCCGTTAATCTGTGCATTGAATCAGATTTTATTCAATTTATTTTTAACTTTTGTTTTTTTTTTCGTGTAAAAAGTCTTGTCAAAATTGGTCCAGCCGTTTCATAGATTACCCGGAACAAACAAACAGACGTACTGACAGACAACAATGTAAAAAAATGCATTTTTAGTATCATATATATTTCATTCATACCTGTTTGAAAAAAAAATTGACATTACAAAAAGAGACTTCAATTTCATTTATTAGTATAGATTATAAAATTAAACAAATGAATGTTAACAAGGTCCATAGACATAATATGTTTTCGCTACTAGGTCTGTGACAAGTTCTAAGTTATTATAACTTACGTGTCTTCGACTACCTATTATTCGGAAGTTCTCGAAAACGAATAAAACATTAATTCTAAAGGCGAACTTATCATAAATGAGCCCTGGTCCCCAGTCAAACACTCTCTCGGTTCACACAGTTAAAATTGCATTAATTGTTGCAGGGCTTTCGCAAAACGTCGCTTCGTTTCGAAGCCAGTAGGCTAAACTATTTTATTATTTACAACTTTAATAAATTATCAAGTACTGACTTTTGCCTTTGTACGTTTCTATTTTATTAATATTTTGTCAACCGATCCTTAAACTAATCATGGATCTCTTAAGTATTTGAATTGTTTATATTTTAAAACCTTGTAAAACCTTATTTCACCTCATTCCAAAATCAAAAAATGTCTATTTAATTTAGGGCCTAAGAAGACGCTTATAAACGTCAAAGCACTAACACAGATTCGGAAAATAACCAAGTCGAGAAGAGCCGGCAAGATACTCGATCTGGTTCTTTTTTTAATTAATTTTAACATAACATTTTAAATACATACTATACGAACATAGTTACAACTATTGTTAGCGGAAGCACAGAGAGGGGTGTAAATTCTAGATATCACTATTGTTCACGTAGTCATCCACCCTCTAATAACCTTTTGAAATTAGTACTTACTTGACATCCTTTAACTTCCTTAGCCTAAAGCGCTGGACGGCCAACTTATCTTTATTTTTAATATTCATTTAATAAATCTCGCTTTTCTAAGCATTCCTATCTAGCATTAAGTGCTAACTTTTGTATGGTAATAGCATGCTATCCTAGCTAATCATTCCGACAATCTTGTTACGATTTTTTCGCGGACAGCATATGTTCAGTTATCTAGTGCTATTTCTGGACTCTATGGTAGAAATACTAAGCGCCAATTTTTGTATTTAGGTACTTATTACAATTTTAAAAGGTCACATCATTTTGTTCTTACATACTCAATGCGCAGACTCTATTAAATTAAGGATTAATCGTCGTAATTTCTAATCACTGTTTATTGTTTTAGGTGGTAAGACGCATCACTTTTTTCCTTCTAGAAGGAAATTACCAAGCCCAATGGTTCAAATGCAAATGCCTCTATATGATTAATTTTACTAAGACACGTCCCGGGTTCAGTTAAAGTATCGACATACTCGACGGTATGAAACAGCGGCATAACGCCAGTGTGATGTGAGTAGTCGTAATGTATTAATTACCACCGAACACGTTACACTGAGTCGTTGTTCTATAGTACCATCTCGCAGGTGTCCCGATCCGGTCGCTGTTTGACGAAACCTTTATTGTTAATACAGGTGCCAGTCAGCTTGATAGACTTACCACCATTACCTTGCAGTCACTTTTTGAAGCTATAAAACCAAAAGAATCACAGGCTTATGGACAGCTTACAAGATTCGTTAAAGATGTAATTAAACTAAAATAGATATTGATGAATCTTCATTATTTCATCTGAAGATAATAAGACAGCAGCATATATAAAAAACCGTATTTCCCTTATGGCCGGTTTCAATGTCCGATCTCGATCTGTATTTCCGAACTCTGAATCCTTTTTTCTTTAAAGATACTTTTAGTTTGATCTCAATCTAAACTTTTAAAATTCGATATTGCGATCTTGTCTTGAGATTACGAATTCTGAGCGAAAATTGATGCAACCCAGAACAAATTTATTGAAAAGCCGACTGCTAAACATTACCGTATTTCTAATGAAATGCGTGACTACTTATAAAACAACACATGTCCTTAAGAATCCGGTGTTATTATTAATCGATTAATCGATAATAGAAAACCGACAATTACAGACGTCTTTCGCATAATAAAGTAATAATATTACGCAAATAGTATAGAAGGCTAAATATATTTAATCAACGAGTGATATCGCCCGGAAGACGTTACCCGTAGACGCACGTTCTTCAAGCGAGTAATCAACGTGACATATGGCTCTGAAGTTTGTCAATCACTTTTACTTTATGAGGTGAAACTGACAGACAGTAAAGCAGTTCACCGAACTTTCTGAACACTGTGACGTTTTCTTACATAACAATAAAATTTTGAAGAAAAAAATTTTGTTTAATTTTTTTATTTAAACACAAATGCTCATAAATAAGCAACTAAACGAAAAAGAAAGGAAATCGTTTGATAATAAAAGTACACACAAGAAAAATGTCTATTTACCTTTGACTATTTATATGTAAATAAAATAAAAGAAAAAATAACATATTTTTATTTATAGGTACACTAGTGAGTTTGTGGCTCTAAAACCACTTAACTGATTAATTTCTTATATGTGATTGCTGTTTAAAATTATCACAGTTTTCTGACCACGTTCGAGTTTATATTTTATTTTATTAAATCACCTATATAAGAAGTTCTGAGGCAAATAATACGCAAAATAGATTGACAAAAAAACTACTTTTTGCATGTTCCCTTTATAATATTTTACCTAAATTATTGACAAGATAAATTGCAATGAATAGGAACATAAGTTTTTACGCCTCATTTCATAGACCCGATATCTTAGGAAGGAGGGAATACATTGGCAATGTGTCCATTTGTGTAAACTTTTTTTTCCGTATCAATATACATATAAGCAACAATCTGATTCCATAGATCAACTGACACGCAGAGAGAGAAACAAAAATCTTTACAATAATTATCATAATACGGACAATCTTAGAAGCGACGATGGCATCGTTGGCAGTACGACCGGATTCCGCGTCAATGTACGCGGGTTCGACCCCACCAATCTAACTCTAAAATCAGCCTGAGCTTTTGGTGAAGGAAAATATTGTGAGAAAGGAACATGGTGGTAGGGTGTTTTTTAATAATGTCCACCCGGGTAGCTACCAATCTCAAGTTTGAAAACCTGTCGACAAAAAATATCAACAGGTGTGCTTGTGTCCAAATACCACTTAAGAACTATTATCTCCAAGCTGAGCTTACCATCCCGGATCACATGATTACTTAACATCTTGTGAGATTCTAGTAAAACCACTAAGCCTATAAAGTTTAAAAAAAAAGACGAATGTAGAACTTTAAACTGATTGTCATACAACAGTGTTCTGGAATAAGTACTAAATTATAAAAGATAAATTAGCTATAAAATTTCAAAGACCGTATCACCATAGATCGCTTGATCTCTTCAACAGTGAGTAGCGTAAGTGTTGTATTAGAATAAATTATCCAATAACTACACAACACAAGCGAGTGCTTCCGATATGGTTCGCTTGCTACCGGACGCCAGTTGGCTTCGTCGGTTAGTTTCCAGCCCTGGTTCGAACTCCACACACGTTGGGGTCGCGGTTTCGGCTTCACAACTGCGCGTAGTTTAATCACAACATCGAAAACTTTGAACCCGGTTCGCCCGTTCAACGAACAAATATACGAAATTAAGAACTGTATTTAAAAGTGTGCTCTCGTGAAAAATCGTCAAAGTTTCTCGGCAATTTCGAGCTCTGCTAATTTCACGTTTCGATAAAGTTTGTTCTGTTATTAGTGCTTGTTTTGTTTGTTTGTTTATTTCGGTCGCGAAGTGAAATTTCTCGTATTTTCATTTCGGATTGCCAATTGGATTACTCACAAGGATGTGGTGGTTGTTGAAGTTATCCATATTATTACAATGTAAGTTAAATGATTATGTACTTGCAACATAATTCTATCAACCCCAAGTTAGTTCTGTTGCGACAATATTATTAACAATAGCTAAATGCCTTTGCCGCCACAATTGCGCGCGTTTTCAAAATCAAAAAAAATCAAAATTTATTTATTCAATTTAGGCCCTAAGAAGGCGCTTATGAACGTCTAAAACACTACTACCGGTTCGGAAAACAACCCAGTCGAGAAGAGCGTAGGCGAGAAACTCGATCTGGTTCTTTTTTTTTTCATAAATATAATATATATAATTTTTTTATGTCATATAAAAAACTATACAAATCGTAGTTTTTAGTGGAAGCACAGAGATGTGGGTTATTTCCAGACATCACTATCATTCACGTAATGATCCACCCTGTAATAACCTTTTGAGATTAAAACTTGCTTGACATAATACTTGAACTTATTGTCAGGTAAATCGGTAATGTTACTTGGGATCTTATTGTAAAACCGAATACTTTTACCTATAAAGCTTTTATTAGACTTACTTAACCTAAAGCGTGGTTCCGGCCAACTTGTCTTTACTTCTAATATTAAAATTATGACGATCATTCACTAGATCTAGCTTGTCTAAATTTTTAAGAATATGCATTAAGTTATCGAAGATACTGTATTTTCGAAGCCCCTTTAAAATATACTACTGTGCTTTCATCCAAGTAATTATTCTCTATCTTGTGCCATTTTCTAATCTTTCTTTAGGGAGTTTCTCCCTCTTTGATGTCCATTCGGCGATCACTTTACACAGAGTGACTTTACATATTAAATGAACAGGTAGACGAACTTTTTTAAACTCGTCAAACTTAATAGATATTTTAGTAAATTTGAAGCCATGTTTTGTGAATGCGAATAGACTACAAAAATATTGAAGAAGCGTTTGCAGTACATATAGATTCATATTACGGTCTTCAGTCGTCATTGTTTTCTTGAGTGATCCATAAATAATTTAGTAATTTCCTGTTTAATTTGAATTTAATCAGTAATTTCTAAGTATTTATGCGTGCATGCGAATTTCCGTAATAGACAACTTGAAAATGCCAGCATATTGATTCATGATCTTCAAGTTTGAAATTTATCGCCATGCTATTCATAGGCATGCTCCTCCAGCTAGATTTGAGATCCAGTTTCTCTAGTCTTAGCGTGTTAATATCAAACGTTACATCGTCACTAAATATCAGATGGGATTATGATGAAGCATTATAAGATACTAAATGTGGTCTGAGTTAACATATTATTTGCCATGCCTCAATACCTACTTAAATACCTTACTAGATATCTTTTCACGTCGACTATGAACTATTAATACACTCTGTAATATTTTAGAGTTCATTACAATTCTATATCCAAAAAGTGGATATTTTAAACTGAAACTTAAAAATACTCACTGAGTTTAAATATTATTAAAACGAGCGCCATCTATCTTAATTTTACTTTTCATTTATTTTATTTTTTTTTAAGTTAAATCATAATTACTTCACTTTTGAGTTTTTAAATTTGCTTCCAAATATTTATGTAATTTTAAAAGTAAGGCGCGAAGTGTATATATAAATATATATATATCTTTTGTTACGGCCGAAAAAAGGTCTGGCTGAAAAACAGCGCCGTTTTTTTTTGGCAACAGTTATAAAGCGGCAAATGCTGACGCCAGACCGTATTACCTTATATTTTTATTTTGTTTATATGCTTAATTATAGTTTTTTTTTTGGAAATTTTGTAATCTATTCTGAGATATGGTAATAAATGTCTTTCTTTCTTTAAACATTCTAAGAATATAATATGACGTTAAATGCTTCGAGAACAATATAAGGCACCTTAGTTACCGCTCCATGTGGATAGTGGTATCTCGGAGTTATGTCAATAGGAAAAAAAATCAATCAAAACGAACTAAAATGAAACACTATTTCTGTCTTAATATTTTGCACTGTATTATTTATTATATTTAGTAGATAATGCATATTCTATGAAAATTTCAACCCTCTAAACATTACCGAGAAGATTTACACCTTTAAAGGTTCAAAATGTTGGCAACGCTAATGTAAAAACGACCTTAATATTATATATCACGCTTATATAGTAATAAATATCATTAAAAATAATATGATAGACCGACCAGTATTATGTAATATAAGGTTTTATAGATTCTGTGGCACCTAAGGTGTAAAATTATGTAAGAAAAAGAAAGTAAAATCTTATAAAATGCATCGTGGTGTAACAAAATTACGTAAAGGACGTAACGTCGAAAAAATATTTGTCTAAAAAAAATACAGAATTCGTTAAAATACGTCATTTGATGTTAGACAATACCTGTATCTTGGACGCTTTATAGATGTATTTGGCTAAATTAGCGGTGTAACTTACAATTTTTGTCTATTTTACATTCCTGGAATAAAGTAATATTACATATTTAATTATATATAGGAATAACTATGTTATTTAGTGTAGAGGACAGAGAGTAATTATATTTGTGTTTAAGATACTTCAAAAAGGAGTAGGTTAGCAATTCGTCTGTTTGTTTTTTTTTTTTTTATGTTTGTTACGTTACGCGATTTCTCCGTCATTTGTGGACCGATTTGGATTTTTTTTTCTTTAATCGAAAGAATCTGGAATCGAAGAACATTCAGGATCTGATAAGTGAAACTCAGGGAAATTGATAAGAACCCTCGAATATTATAGACACCGTTGTTTCATATATTCGTTTCCAAAGCCATGAAGTAGGATTCACAGTTATACCTAAAAGTAAATACTTAAACTAAATAGTAGAAAAAAATACTTTTTTAATTAAAAACAAAACCGACTTCAAAAGAATACACTATAAAAATGCACTGAGAAGTCAACAAATAATTACTTTATTCGTTCGTTAATTTTGGAGTCGGTGGCAGCTAGAGTTATATCCAATGTACTCATTTACCAACCCTAAACTAAGCCTAAACTTTATAACAAATATATATTAGTCAAATAAAGGACTAGGGTGATTTTAAACAATTTATCAAAATTAGCGACGTACATTTACACCACTTTGTTCTCCATAAGCTGGCACCGATTTCAAAATTAACGAAGCAGATTAATAAAGTAATTATTTATTGACTATTTTAGTGCATTTTTACACTGTACTAGATGCGCCCCGCGACTTATTTCGCGTTTCATATATAAAAAATTAATACATAATTAATATAATAAATTGGACCAAATGGTGAATTTAAATCATTCTCGAATCCTCAGCAATAAACACAAAAAATTACATTAAAATCGGTTCAGCCGTTTAGAAGGAGTTTAGTCGCATACACACGCACAGAAGATTTATATATAAAGATTATTTTGAAGTCGGTTTTGTTTTTAATTTAAAAAGTTTTTTAGTTTTATGTGATAATAGTGCAGTAAGTGTCATTAGATGACGTTGATGGTGGGGGTAGTTGAGCTTGCTTAGACGAGAAGCCAGTCTCAGACTGCTGACTTTTCTCACTTTTATCAGAGTACACTACGTGTCTACACTGATTGTTTATATTAGATATAATCTATCGTACTCTTGTGATGATGATATAATCTTTGGATCGCTTATTAAGAAAATGAGGGCCTTAGAAGGGATTTCTAAGTAGATCTCTTGTAACCAATGTCTATTAGTTTTGTCTAGCTGACACGAATTGAAGTGCAAATTGTGTACTGGCTCTCAAGAGATGATGCCGGAACTCGTATATTTCTGTGTGTTTACAAGCTTTCTAACTTGAGAATAGTAGTTACCCAAGCGCACATTATTAGAAAATTCCCTTCTCCATTCTATGGTTTGCTTGCTTGCAATGTCCTCCTTCATTAAAATTTCAGGGTAATAACAGAGTTGTATACTCGTAGGTGAGTTCGAAGCTGTGTCCATCGACACGGAATCATATTCCACAACCAACTGCGCCGTGATCAACTGAGCCTTTAAGTAGTTCTGAAGCGGTTGAAATCGATTGCTTTACTTGTGTCGGTAGTTTGCGATATAACAATTTACAATAAACAACTTAAATTCCAAATAAAAATTTTAAAAAGCAGAACAGTCTAAATTTAAAAAAAATACATCTTTCACTTGTTTTTTAAATACTATCAAATAAATATATAAATCATGGTGATAAAAACTGAACTGAAATACTTAGTGTGAAAGAGACAAATATACTAAGTTCGGTGCAAGACAAATACTAATTGAAAAGCTACGTCTTCCGAAACAAAAGGCGGTTCCGTTTTATTTACGTGCGACTCTTAAAACTTTATGATTTATATTCCATCGATTATACTTTTAAACAAAAAAAAACACTTCGCGTAAAAATATGAAGAAACATTTATACAGACAATAATTACTGGAAAATTATTGAATATTCAAACGTACAAGTCAATAGGATATGTGACTATTATCGAATTATAAATTCATTCGATATCAATGGGCGTCGTGTTGCAAGCGTGCATTGCCCCTGTTACCCTTTAAGTGACAACCGGTAATAATTGTTCGCTGGTAAGTGTTTTTACGTGAATACGAAATATAAATAAAATTCAAATTTACAAAAATAAGAGATTGATGTTTTGTCGGGAATTATTCAAGAATTATTCTATCTTACAAATAGTTTCTGCGAGACGTTATAGTAAGAAAGAAATGTGTTTTATATCTCTCTGTCTATATGGATAATAATAGCCTTTTTATATTTAATATCTAACATGCTAGTTATTCCGGTCCGTGTATCATAATTTGTATTCTTTATTCACTGCATTATACCATTTAATTTTTAATTAAAAAATTGCAAATAACGCAACGATGGTCATTTCCCTGATATTTATTCATTAATATCCTCAACATTGTTTCATATATCTAACAAATATTTAATGAAACATAACAAAAGAATTTGTCTGTGATTTGAAATTATGCAGATCTGTTTAGAGGTTCTAGAGTTATTAGCTAACCAACGATCAGATAGAGAGAGATATTTTGCCTTTAATAACATTTATAAGGGTAAATAACATCCAATAAAAATACTCTAATTTGCATATATACATTTAAAAGTAATAAAAATCAATTCATTAAAAAAAATTTCAAGTAAGGGTAGATTTTATACAATCAAAAAGTTTGTACAGTATTGAACGGGCGTCATTACGTACTAAGCTGTCAAAGAGATAGGACGTCTCATGTTCTGTGACTTAGATCATTATTATAATCAATATTAATTAAATTTATTCTATATTAAATAATAAGTAATATATGTTTACTTAAATCTTACGTTTACGATCACAATTGTATGTAGGCACCGCAATTTTACAAACAATATTATATGAACCAGAAACCATAGTGAAATATATTAAAAAACAATTTCTCTAGAATAAATAAGCGACAATACCGGATAAAAATGTACTTTAATTTTTCGCAGCGGAGATACAGAGCTATAAAAATAAAAGGCTTGATAAGATATTGTGATTCTATTTCATGGGCCTGTGATAGTTGACTGAATAATTTCTCTTTGTTAAGTTATAAGCCAAAAAAAAAAGTATAGTCCTGAATGAAAAATCGCCTGTCAATAGCGAACGTGACAGTTTAATGAAAGGCAAATTGTAGTTAACAACGTCTAATGACGGAGCATTATATTTACTCGTCCGTGGAACTCTGTACTTAACGAAAGAATAAACGGTTTTTGCATTATTATAGAAAACTAAAAAGCTAGGGCTTTCTTATGAACACGCGAACGTATAGTAGAATTTCGCTAGAGTTTTCTTCAATTATTATTTACCATTTTTATTTTTTTAATAGCTGTGTGCCCGCGGCTGCGACCGCGTTTTATAAATTCTTACTTGTTGTTTAATGCTTAACCAGGATATGGGTTACATGAAAAAGAAAAAAGGTATAACTGACTCACGGCCAACACCTGGATCTCACACTCGCACTGTACCGCTGGATGGTTTCGGTTTTCTTGAATATTTTTGTTTTCTTTTTCGGAGCACTCGCGAGTTTCGGTTTTTGTTGTTAACGGCACACACTACTGTTTTTATTGGCTAGCGAGCGCCCCGGTAGCGCGCGTTGCTATTGGTGCATTATGGCCGCGAGATTTAAATGGGTAAAGGAAGGGATGAAAGGAAAGGTTAAGCTTGTCCATATCCCCCCACATGAAATCAATAGGATTTCATAAGATAGATAAAGATTCCGGCTAATTAATTATGCGGATTCATGCACCATTGATAAAAATAACGGTTAGATTAATAAAGATATAGAATAGATATATAATGAATAAATATAGAAGAATACTAATAATAGATAAAATAAGATAAATTAAAGATTATGTTAAGTTAGACGAGATAGAGATGTGTGATTAATTATTTTCCTCTGTTGGAAGAGGACAGACTTTTACCACTGGCCTTACAAGTAGACCCTTGGAAGTTCTAATAGTCACAACGCGAATAATATTGTCCTTGCCAGGATGCAACTTTACCACACGGCCTAATCGCCATTCGTTAGCAGGTAAGTGGGGTTCGAAGATAGTAACAAGATCGTTCAATTTTGGCTGTCGATTTCCAGCTTTATGCCACTTTGCTCTTTGTTGTAAAGTGTGTAGATAATCTCTTTGCCAAGTTCTCCAGAAGTTCTGAGTTAATCTCTGGACAAGCTGCCAACGAGTTCTTAGAGAAACGTTTTCTTCCTGCATTGGTTCAGGTAAAGAGACCAGCGGTCGACCTATTAAAAAATGACCGGCTGTGAGAGCATCAACTTCACGAGGATCGGACGAGAGCTCCACTAATGGTCTGGAGTTCAACATCGCTTCTACTTTTGTAAGAACAGTGTATATATTCTTCGTATGTAAGAACTTGAGATCCTACTATTCGCTTGAGATGATATTTAGTAGATTTAATGCCACTTTCGAAAATGCCTCCGAAGTGAGGTCCGGATGCTGGGTTTATTTTCCAAGTTATGTTGCGAGATAAGAGTTGATTGGAAATAGCATCGCTTTCTTTACTGAGCAATTCTGACACTTCCGAAAGATAGCGTTTAGCACCCACAAAGTTTGTACCTCCATCAGTGATGATTACTTCGCAAAGACCTCTTCTGGATACGAAACGGTCTAAAGCCGCGATAAAGGCTTCCGTTGTTAGCTCGGTAACGAGTTCAAGATGCACGGCTTTAATCGCATGGCAAACTATAAGACACAGATACGCCTTATAAGTTCGTGCGTTTCGGCGCCTACTCTCTTTAACCATGAAAGGACCTCCAAAGTCAATTCCAACCGTTTGAAAATGTTGGCCGGGCTTTAAGCGTGATAGCGGAAGGTCCCCCATGATAGGTTGTAAAGGGACGGGTTTAACTTTGAAACACGTAACGCATTTAGATAATCGTGATCTGATGAGATTTCGTACACCAAGTATCCAAAATCGACGTTGTATCAGCGAATGTAAAAGGCGAGGTCCGCAATGAAGGTAAGTTTTATGAAAGTGATCGATTAAAAGGTGACTTAGGCGAGATACTTTCGGTAAGAGGTACGGATGTTTGAAGCTTTCAGAAAATTCTGTTTGTTTAAGACGTCCCCCCACACGTAGAACTCCGCAAGAGTCCAGAAATGGAGAGAGTTTTGAGATATGTCTAGGTAATAATTTGTTAGATTTGATCATAGAAAACACCTCATTGAAATGTTCACGTTGGACATGTTTTACTAAAACATTCATTGATTGATCAAGTTCTTTTGATGTTAAAAACGAAGATAAATTTCGATCCGATCGCGGTAATTTAAGATTATTGGAGAAACGATGAATCCAGGCTACTACTCTCTGTAGATGGGAAAAGTTTGAGGTACGTTCCAGTACAGCGTTGAGCACGTTCGGTTCTGGTTTCTCAACATTTACGTGGCACAAGTATGATTGTGATTTCAATTCGGGAACGATGTCATGTGTTTCAACTGGTAGTGTCGGCCAATCGGTTTGTTTACTGGCTAGCCATGCTGGACCTGACCACCACTTATTGCAAGTAACTAGTTGAGCACATGAAATACCACGACTACAGAGGTCGGCTGGGTTATCTTGAGTAGACACGTGACGCCACACAAACGAAAGTGTAGTATCAGTAATATGAACTACCCGGTGTGCTACAAAGGTTTTTAATTTATATGGTTCAGTATTTATCCATGCTAAAACGGTTGAACTATCCGTGAATAAAATAGTCTGAGATATATTCAGGGTTTTGCTAAGTAGTGTGTGAATACGACGAACTACTTTTGCCATGAGAACCGCACCGCACAGTTCTAAACGATTTACCGTTAAAACCTTTAACGGCGCTACCTTGGACTTAGCTATCAGAAGATGTACTTGAACCTTGTTAGCGATACAAGAACGAAGGTAAACAGAACATCCATAAGCTTTTGTGGAACCATCGCAGAATCCAATCAACTGAATGTCTGAAGCTTTGGAGGTTACAACATGGCGAAGGATTTGAATAAGTTCTAAATGATTTAGGTCAAGGATGAAATCTCGCCAGTTGTCAGAGATATCGCTCGGCACAGGTTCGTCCCAAGATAGCTTGTGTCGCCATAAATCTTGAAGGAGCAGCTTCGCTTTTTAGTATGACTGGAGTTAGCCATCCTAAGGGGTCAAATATTCGCGCCACGTTGGATAGGATAGAGCGTTTTGTAAACTCTGTATCCACGATCGGTAAATATGAGTATACAAAGTTATCACCCCTGGGATCGTATTGGACTCCTAAGATTTTAAGAGCAGATAGGTTGTGGTTTTTGGAAAATGGTTTTGGAGATTGACAATGGTCTACCGGTAGAGTTTCTAGGAAACATTTGGAATTACTGCTCCATTTCCGTAGTTCTAATTGAGCATAAGACAAAAGTTTTACAAGTTGGTCTTTTAACTCGATTGCTTCTTGTATTGAAGGCGCTCCGGTCGTAATGTCATCCATGAAAGTTTCATAGCGAAGTGCCTCAGCAGCACGTGGATATTCAGTGCCGTGATCAGCAACGAGTTGATGAAGTGTACGTATGGCGAGATAAGGTGAACTGCTAACACCATATGTAACTGTCGCGAGTTCATATTCTTGAACTGGATCATTAGAAGATTCCCGCCATAATATGTGCTGATAGGACCGGTCTTCTGGTCTGATTAAGATTTGCCGGTACATTTTTGATATGTCGCACGTAAATACCACAGCGTGTAATCGAAAGTTAGTTATAATATCTATTATGTCAGCTTGAAGTTTAGGTCCGGTAAACACCATGTCATTTAAAGATTGACCATTAGTAGTTTTGCAACTGGCATCAAAAACCACGCGCAGCTTAGTTGTTGTGCTTCCAGGGTTGATGACGCAATGATGCGGGATAAGATAACGATTGGTAGGTTGGGAAGTAGTTGGAGATATACGATACATGTGATTTAAGTTCTCGTAATCGCGCATGAAGTCTATATAATCAGCTTTGAGATGACCTTGTTTGCTTAATTTTTTCTCGAGGTTCAGTAACCGAGATAAAGAGCGAGTGTATGAATCCCCCAGCGTGGAATCACAGTTTTTTTAAGAGAATTGGGACTACGTACCGACCATTACTATCACGATACGTAAGATCCGTGTATAAACGCTCACAAATCTCATCGTCGGGATCGCGAATAGGTACGCGCGGAGGCTCTTCAACTTCCCAGAATTGCTTTACCTGCTCTTCGAGTGTACAGGTGGAGGCTAATAATGAAGCTGTAGTAGATGGAGGGCCGAAACTGTCTAATGTTCCAGTAAGTATCCAACCAAATATGCTATGCAAGGCAACAGGTAAATCAGGCCCAAGTTGAATACGTTGCCCATCATAAACCTCGTGAAAGAGTTCCGCTCCGATTAATAAATCGATTTCTCCTGGGCTGTCGAAGTTGTTATCTCCTAAAGTTAAATGTTTACAACGATCACGAACTGTTGAAGGTAGTTTAGTGCAAGGCATCTGGGTTGTAATATTATCTAAAACAATAGGTTTTATTGTGAATCGCGGATGATCGCTATCAAGGGGTCGCAATACGCATTCTGTTTTACCCCTGACTTGAAACACGGTATTTTGACCTAGTCCGGCTACAGTAAGATTGCATCGACGGAGCTTTAAGCCAAGTATCCGTGCGCAGGCAGTAGTGATAAAACAATCCTGTGCACCGCTATCTATGAGTGCACGAACTGTATGTTCGGTAGCGGCGGCGGCGTTGTACACTCGTACTTGACACGTGCCTAGCAGTACGATGCCGCGACTGCTTCCGACATGCACGCTGGTACTGGCTTGAGTGAGAATATCAGCGTTCTGTGCTTTCTCAGTATGCAGTAAGGTATGATGACGCTCTCCGCATTTTAGACAACACACTTTTGATTTGCATTGATTTGTTACGTGATTGCTCCTAAGACAGTTCATGCAAAGATTTTTACTGTCGATTAGGGACAATCTAGCATGATAATTTAATGCTTCGAAGGTGGGACACTTATAAATTAAGTGTGCTTCGCCACAATGTATACAACTGAAAGATGTTTGTGGGCTGGATTTCGAAAGGTAAGTTGAGCGTTTGGATCCGCTGCTGGGTCGCCGATTTGCTGGCGCAGAAGTTTTCCCATCACAAGGTCGGGTAGGATTAAGATTTGATGAAGGTAATTTGCTGGTTTCTAAGATCTTTACATAATCTTGAAGAAACTTTAATAAATCCGTGACGGTAGGTATTTCGGAAACGTTTTGAGATTCAAAACGGTTACGTGTGCCCTCGTCGAGTGCCCGCGATGCTAAATAAAATAAAATAAATTCACCTAAATTGTCAATATTCATTGCCTTCAGCGCTTGATACGATTCATAAAAAATGTTTGTCAACGTTTGTAAGTTGTTGAAGTTACATACTTTCAATACTGGATAACTTAAGATTTTATCTACATATGTTATTGCCAAAATGCGTTTATTTTGATATCGTTCAATTAAAGTATCGAAAACTATCCCATAATTATCTGAAGTTATCGGAACCCCTTTTACGAGAGTTAAGGCAGGTCCTGACAAACAACTTATAAGATAATGGAATTTTTCTATTTTAGATATAGACTTATTTTCATGAACTAGAGAACTAAACGTATCATAAAAGGTTTGCCAATTTTCGATTTGGCTATTAAATTTTGGTAACTCCAATATTGGTAACTGCACTCTTCCTGATCCTGAAAAGCCTGTTTCAGATCGCACAAGATTTTCCGACCCGGTGACGTTGACGCTCTCATAATGGCCCGAGTTCAGTGACAACTGATCGGCGGCGCTAATTACAGAGTAGTATAGATCGTCAAACGCGCTAATCGCTGATTGATCAATATTTTCATCAGGATTTATTTGTAATTGCAACGATTGTATTTTTTCGGTAATTTGCATGAACTCATCACGAATTGAATGTAAACGAGTATATCTTGATTTAAACGCAGACACCTTTGATCGATCTTGAATCATTTCTTTAGATAAATCGAAAAGGATTTGCATAGCTCGAAAAACATATTCGCGTTGAGATATGAAAATTTTAAGTTTATTTTCCATAACTGTAGATTACGTAATATAGGTGGGTAAGGTAAAATAAACAAAGCTAAATAATATGTAACGAATTAAAATTTAAAAATATTTTAAGTAGGTAAGATTAGAAAATTATTATAAGTAAAAATATAAAGAAGATATTTGTTTACAAATGTACCTACTTGATAAGTTTGTTATATATATTGTTTATTTGTTATTAATGTTATTAGTTTGATATAGGTGATAGATATTATTAGATTAAGATGTTATATTTGTCAGAAAAAAAGATAAATAGATATGTGTATATACAAAGTGTGAGATAGCTAATTTAGATGGCGTATGAAACCGTATAGTTAATTACCGTTATAATTTCATATAAGTAACTTATTTGTTTGAGTTAATTTTGATGTTATTTTATGTTTAGCGTTATTATTGATATAACTCTAAATGAAATCAAAATAACAGAGTACTGTAATAGTTTTTCAAAGATAAAACCATAGGAATTCGCGCTCGAAATGGACCACTTTTTTATGTTTAATGCTTAACCAGGATATGGGTTACATGAAAAAGAAAAAAGGTATAACTGACTCACGGCCAACACCTGGATCTCACACTCGCACTGTACCGCTGGATGGTTTCGGTTTTCTTGAATATTTTTGTTTTCTTTTTCGGAGCACTCGCGAGTTTCGGTTTTTGTTGTTAACGGCACACACTACTGTTTTTATTGGCTAGCGAGCGCCCCGGTAGCGCGCGTTGCTATTGGTGCATTATGGCCGCGAGATTTAAATGGGTAAAGGAAGGGATGAAAGGAAAGGTTAAGCTTGTCCACTTGTATTTTAATTTTTTATACGGAACCCTAATTATTTTCCTAAAAAAATTAGTGCTAAAATAAAGTAAAAATATTTCTCATAAATTATAGCATTTACCCGTAAAACTATACATATAATCGTATCGTATCGTTTACGCAGAACCTTAATTATTTTGAAAAATTAAAAGGACCCTAAGTTACCCTTTTTTATATTTTTTTTACTTGGAGAAATGCTTTTAGGCATCCCCCTCTCAACAAACGGAGAGGGGGTATGTGAGACTAGCCCGGCCTAGATGGGCGGCCGGGAATACCCACTAAAACTCCAAGGTGTCCTCAACGCGCACGGCAGCCAGGAGTGAGGGAATTGCTATCAGTACTTCTACCGCTCCACCCTAAGATACCCGGAGTAACTTCAGCTATCTCCAAAAAAAAGTCCCGACATTACAAACAGACACTTCAATTTTATTTATTAGTATAGATTTTGTAAAAAAAAAAAATTTATGTACAACAAACACGCTGGTTACGCCATCTATAGGCGGTTTGTGGGGAATTGCTAGTGATTTACAGTACCGTTGAGTGGTGGCGCTGTAGTACCTAAGCTGGACTACTGCGCTGACCCGACGGTCGAGTCTTTAGAGAGCCGTGACAGTAAAATTGTGTACTTGAATTCGAACACCTCCGCTACAAATATTGTTTTACCGCAAACCCGCGCTATTGCAGCTGCACGCTTTTAAAATATACGCTTTACGTGAAAGTGAGTTCGAGAAAACCGTCCTGGACACTATACGCTGGCAGAGGGAACGGTTGCCGCCACCATCGGTGAGTAGATTACTGCAACTCCTTTCACAACCGCATCGCTTAGGCTAGATTGCCCCCCCAAAACCGCTCCTAGGGCTATTTACACGCCTTAGGATCTCCCATACATAAATTTTGGTCCTTACGAGCTTGGATTTCCAGCAAATTTACTATTTATTATACGCATTTTTGTTGCCGAGTTATTGCGCAACAATTTTTTCCTACACATACCCACCATTTGTTTACAATCCTAATTATTGCCGCCTTTTCCTAATTTAATTACAATTATTATATCTATAATGGAAAATACTCTTAAAAAGTTAATAGCGAAGAAAGAGAGGTTATTTGCTAAACTAAATGTGTTATTTGAGAAATCAAAAAATATATCTAACTTCGATTCTAGAGTCAATGAAAACTTCATGACAGATTCTGAAACGGTTGACAGTGATCGGCAAACTTTTGAATCAAATATTGGACAGTATTAATGATATAGCTTTAGCACGGAACGCTGATAGTCAGCCAGATTACAGAAGCCTAGATGCTTATGAGGAATTGTTCTCTCAGGTTATTCGGATTAGAAACAAAATTAATAATCCTAAAAGTTTACCAGCGCGACAAGCAATTAACGCTAATCCTTGTCAGATTTCAATACCGCCTATCCAATTAAAAGAATTTGATGGTTCCATGGAAAACTGGACTGCGTTTTATGAATCTTTTAAAACAAATATACACGATAATGAGTCACTTTCTGACTCCCAAAAGGTACAGTACCTCATGGGTAAACTAACGCATAACGCCTTAAGGTCAACCGCGGGAATATTACCAAACGGCGATACCTATAAAATAATATGGGAAAATCTTGTCAATAAATATCAAGATACACGCGCCTTAGGTACCCATTACTTAAATAATATTCTCGATATAAAGACCTGTACACATACCGCCGCTAGCCTTGATTCTTTCGTGGAGAAATATTCTTCATCGGTCGCTGCATTAAAATCATTAAAAATTACGGATTTAACAGATTTCATACTTTTACATTGCGCTTTACGTAAATTGGACATTCAAACGGCACAGGCCTTCGAAATGTCAGTAAGAGGTGAAAATATTACTTCTACAAAAAAATTGGTAACTTTTATTCAAGAACAAGTGAAAGTCTTGAACCGGGCTAATTCTAACATTAATAAAATGCCCTTAACACCACGACCGCGCAATATGCCGCGATCACAAAATAATTATAAATCATTTATAACAAACAGTAATTCATACGAATCGACCCGTCCCGCAATTAATAATAATAAAATAAATGTAACATCTGCTAAGTACAATATTTTATCTCCCCATACTAAGTGTTTTCTATGCAAACAAACATGTCATTCACAATTGTACAACTGTGTACAATTTAAAAATATTATTTCACCGCAGGATAAATTTAAATTTATTAAGACACATAATGGTTGTGTAAATTGTTTAAGCTTAACACATTCTGTGACGGCATGTAAATCGCGCTTAAAATGCAAACATTGTAATAAAACTCATCATAGTTTGCTATGTTTTAAAAAATTACCTCACATCGGTGAACAAATTGAAAACAAAAATATCCCTACTACCGACGATACTCAAGCGCGAGCGCAAGTCACGTCGCCTACGTCCCCTACCACGCGTCTTGATGTTTCCCGTACCACGTTATCGCATAACGCTGAAGTAAAATCTAGTAGTAATATATTATTGGCCACCGCTCAAGTATATGCGCATTGCGATAATGGTGAACGAAAGGTAGTTCGATGTTTAATTGATAACGGTTCACAAAATAATTTAATAACCACAGAATGTTGTAAATTACTGAACATTCCGATTATCCCATTGAGTAACTCTTTTATTAAAGGAGTTGGATTGACGTCGCGACAAGTCCATGGATATGTTTATTTAGACATTGAGTCTCGAGTTTCGCCAAATAAGTATCATATTCACGCTCTGGTGGTCGATCGCATTACTGATCAATTGCCCGCTAATTTTATAAATTCGAGTGATTTGCATCATATAAGTAAACTACCGCTTGCAGATTCCAACTGGAACGTACCAGGTGGAATTGACCTAGTGATAGGCGTTCAACTTTTTCCGTACATTTATTTAGGTAACCGATTAGATATTGGTACACACGGTCCTATCGCGGTCGAAAGTACGTTAGGAATTATTTTACTAGGTGATGTGCGTTATGACGGCACATCGGATGATGTGCGTTATAGTGGCACATCAGATAATGTGCGTTATAGTGGCAGATCGGAGAATGTGCGTTATAGTGGCACTTCTTTTATTATAAATAATAATAACTCTAGTTTGTGATTATCGAGTACAACCTATATTCACCCGCATACTTTAAATACCAAAAATGTTCACCCGCTTACTTCAAATACAAAAAATATTCTCCCGCTTGCTTCAAATATAAATAATTAATCACCCGCTCTGGTGGCAAGGTCCTTCTTGGGCTTGTTCTCCTATTTCTCACTGGCCTATTACTCCTTTTATTCCCTCACAATATGATGAGTTACCGGAAATTAAAAAATCAGTTACACTTACCGCTCTAACAGTCGTTGAAGATTCTCCTTTATACGAACTTGCTCTAAAAGTTTCATCATGGTCGAAATTGCTTCGATGTATTGTTTATGTTCTTCGCTTCATGAAGAAACTCCCGCGATCTCCATTTATTACAACATATGATTTAAATCAAGCTGAAAAGGTTATTATCTGTGCTCTTCAAGCAAAATATTTTACGCAAGACATTGCAATAATTAAAAAAGGCGACTTACCTTGTAAAAACCTTCGTAAACTTAGTCCATTTTTAGACGAAAATGGGATTTTACGTATACAAGGTAGGCTGTCAAATTCAGATTTACCTTTTGAAGCGCAACATCCCGCTTTACTCCCAAAAAGTGATCACATAATAAATCTAATTGTAGATTATTATCACATTACAAACTTGCATGCGGGTTCAGACCTGTTAATGTCTATTATTCGGCAACGCTTTTGGATTTTATCCGCTAGAAATGTTATCAGGAGAAGAGTACATATGTGTAAGGCATGTTTTCGCGTATCACCCTCTCATCCAACGCCAAAAATGGCTGATCTCCCTTCTAGCCGTGTCATGGAAGCCAAAGCCTTCGTACATACGGGCGTAGACTATGCTGGTCCGCTGAAAATAACACTCTCACGCAGACGTGGTCAGCATTCTCAAAAGGCATATATTTGTCTTTTCGTGTGTCTAACAACAAAGGCTGTCCATATTGAGTTGGTTTCGGATCTGACTTCAGATTCCTTTCTCGCCGCTTTTCAACGCTTTATTTCTCGCCGCGGCCCAGTTTCATATATATACTCAGACAACGGTACTAATTTTGTTGGCGCAAAGGCCAAATTAGATGAACTTTACAAATTTTTAATATCAAAAGATTTTCGATCCTCTTGGAATAATGAACTGACTAAACATCGAATTATTTGGAAAATGATTCCACCCCGCGCCCCCACATTTTGGAGGATTGTGGGAATTAAATATTAAAAGTATTAAAACGCATTTGTATAGAGTGATAGGCACACAAATTCTTACGTATGAGGAGATGTTAACGGTATTGAACCAAATTGAATGTCTCATGAATTCAAGACCTTTGTGCGTCTTATCATCTGATCCAAATCCTGAAATACTTACACCCCCGCGCATTTTCTGATGTCAACTCCTTTACAATTCTTACCCGCTTCGGAGTTGCCTGACGACCGCATAACCCTAAACAACCGCAAAGAACTTTTAGATAACTTAGTTAACTCGTATTGGAAAAAATGGAGGTTAGAGTACTTGCATACTCTGCAAGTAAGACAGAAGTGGTGTACGCCCGAAAATCCTGTTACGGTTGGAACGATAGTATTAGTTCATCAGGATGATATTCCCCCGCTTCGTTGGCCCACAGGCGTTATAACCGAAGTTTATCCTGGGGCCGATGGTGTCGTACGAGTTGCGCTTGTTAAAACACAATCAGGCATTTTAAAACGACCCGTGCTAAAACTATATCCTTTACCGCCTAAATAAAATACCGCTAATTAAAGAGATTACTTTCAACCGCTTCATTTCAATTTACGCTACCGCTTTAGTTAAAGTTATTAGGAGTATCTAATAACTCATCTTTCATCCGTTTTCCACAATAAGTTCCCGCTTTAAGATTAGTCCTCTGTTCCTACTCTCCCTTATTCCTTTGTTGAAAGCCCTGGGTTCTTTCAAGGGGGGGAGGATGGTTACGCCATCTATAGGCGGTTTGTGGGGAATTGCTAGTGATTTACAGTACCGTTGAGTGGTGGCGCTGTAGTACCTAAGCTGGACTACTGCGCTGACCCGACGGTCGAGTCTTTAGAGAGCCGTGACAGTAAAATTGTGTACTTGAATTCGAACACCTCCGCTACAAATATTGTTTTACCGCAAACCCGCGCTATTGCAGCTGCACGCTTTTAAAATATACGCTTTACGTGAAAGTGAGTTCGAGAAAACCGTCCTGGACACTATACGCTGGCAGAGGGAACGGTTGCCGCCACCATCGGTGAGTAGATTACTGCAACTCCTTTCACAACCGCATCGCTTAGGCTAGATTGCCCCCCCAAAAACCGCTCCTAGGGCTATTTACACGCCTTAGGATCTCCCATACACACGCGCTTGATCTCGATGAGACTGACGTTGGTCACACTTATCTTAAACATAACTGTTGATTCTTTGTTTAAAGTTTAAAAACATTCAATAGTCGAATGGCACATGTAGCGGACTGCGCTCATCGCTAGGTCGCGAATTCACTTCCTGCAGATATAAATAAGTCAATGGGAAGACAAACGCCGGGAGTGAATTCTACTTATAAGCCATTCGCATTATAACTGAGGAAACGAATCGCTTAGTGCAAATCTGAGGTACGTTTCACAAGAAAAGAAACCCTCTTTGCATCCAGACGTCCTGTGGTTGAACGATATGGGTCCAAACATTTGTTCTACATGTGGGACGTTTGTCCAAATTCACAACCGATATTAAGTTACTATGGAAACGCGCTTAGTTGATAACATGCTAAGATTAAAGGGATTGGCTCTCAATTGAAACTACCGGAACACACTTGATCGGACCTACTTGAATTTTCAACTTATTACTTTCCAGGTTACTTGCCAGACAGGCTTTAGAAAATGTCTTAACACCACGAACACCGTGCTTTTTAAAAGCTCTAAAAAAATGATACTATCATAACAAGGAGTCCATGCATTATCATTCTTGATAGATATAACTTATATTGGCAGTGAGAACAAAACAATATTCATAATTTTTAATTAAAAAAAAATGTTATTTGGTTTATTACTAATAACATTAAAAGGAGCTCTGTTATTGTTTATGTTTTTATCAAGCTTTAAAAATGGAATAGCGATTTGCTCGTAGTAGAATATTTTTATAAAATTTTAGCAAGACGATTGCAATCCTTCTAGAATATTCCATGGTATTCTTCTGGCACCTCAGAATAAACGCTTTATTTTTTTTATACGGTATAGGCTCAGTGCTCTAATCTCACCTGTTGTTAAGTGAAGATGTGGTCCAGGACGGTAAACACACTAAGGCTAGATACTGGTTCTCAAGTGATGCTGACGGACCACACCTATTGATATTTGGCGACAGGTTTTCGAACTTGAGGGTGGTAGCTGACCAGGCGGACATTGTTAGAAAATGCGCTACCAAAATGCTATGATTTCTTCACGATGTTTTCCTCCGCCGAAAGCTCAGGTTGATTTTAGAGTTTTTAGTCTTAAATCGCCACCAAAATCACACTATAAAGGATCCAGTAACACAAGTTATTGTATTAAAAATAACAGCCACTACATGACAGACTGAGGTGCCGCCAAAAAGCCCCGATTTTAGCTCGATAATTTAGGCGATTAAAAGCAAATGAAAATGCGCGTACCATACCTGATGTGTCGATTTACCGAAAAATTACCCAAAATCCCTGGAATACTCTGAATAATTGGATTTCATACACCGCTCGCGTCTCCGTCAATCATCCGCAACGTTCACGTAACATATCCATAAATGATAAATTGTCGCAGAAGAATTCGTTACAAAATACATTTTTATATATCTTTGCATTATACCTCTAATATTCTTTATTGATGGCACAAATATGTACAGTCACCGTTATCTATTATTATTTACGTGAAAAAAGGGAACACCGGCTGATAGAAAAATCATAAATATACGTATATACGACGACTCATAGGAATTTCATTTTAAGATGGTTGTATTGTAAAAAATACTTTTTTAATTAAAATCAAAAGAATAAACTATAGAAATGCACTAAATTACTTTATTAATCTGCTTCGTTAATTTTGAAATAGGCCCCAGCTTACGGATAACAAAGTGGTGTAAATATAGGTCACTAATTATATTCAATTTTGATTAATTGTCATTTAAAATCACACCCTAGTCCTTTATTTAGCTTATCTGTAATTTTGATAAAGTTTATTTTTTTATTTTATTAGTTAGAAGTTATTTAGCAGTTATTTTGATTTGTAAACGAGTACATTGATTAATCTAGCTGGCAACGACTCCCAAAATTAACGAAGCAGATTAATAAAGTACCTAATAATTTATCGACTTTTTAGTGTATTTTATGTAGTGTGGTGTTTTGAAGTCAATTTTGTTTAATGAAAACAGTTTTTTTCTCTCCTTTTTAGTTTTAGTATCTATATACTTTTAGGTATAGCTATGAAGAATACTTCATAGCTTTGGAAACGAACATATGAAACACGTGTAGTGTCTATAGTATTCGAGGTTTTTTCTTAATTTCCTTGAGTTCCACTGATCAGATTCTGATTTGGTGGAAATGAGACCAACACGGAGGTATACTCCTTCAATAAAAAAATTTTTGTAAAATCGTTCCACTAAAAAACGTTAAGGCGAGTTTATAGCCTCCTCCTTTTTGAAGCCGGTTGAAAAAAACTACAGTATTTTTTGTTGAAATAAATTCACAACGTTATCTAATTTCACGAAAATAATAGAAACGTGAATGTTTGTATATTTTTAATGAATTTTTCTCAAATGGTTAGATAATTTGAAATTATTTTTATTTATTTATTTATTTGTGTTCGGCATAGAGATAAATTTTATTAATGCAATAAACTAAAATTAGCTTTTATTACTATATATAAATTCATAACTTTTGAATAAGCAAAATAGATTGATAAAATTAAAAAATGATTTATTTCTGATTAAGATTAAGAACTCAAAACTATATATATATATATATATATATATATATATATATATATATATATATATAATTACTTGTCCTGATTAACCGACTGATCAACGCAGAGCCTAAACTACTGAGGCTACAATCTTGAAACTTTAGCATTATCTGATACCCTTTTATGATGTAAACAACCGCTAAGAAATGATTCTTGAAAATGTGGCCCCTAAAGGTGTAAAATGACTAATGAACTCTGTATGAAAGTCCGCCATTTTAAAAACGAAGAAACACGAAATTTAATATGCACAGTTCTAGTCAGAAATAAATGCGCACGTGTTTTTATTAAAATTTTTAACCCTGATATTGTGAAATGGCGCTTAAGAATCGATCAACTGTTGTGTCATCGTTAGATCTGAGTTGCGAAGTTCGTAAAGAAATTATTTGTGTTTTGTGGTCTGACGGTCGGTTCTCTTTGTTTGTATAATAAACAGTCAAATAAATAAATAAAATTATCGAACGTCGTTCAAAAAGTTACAAAATAATTCATCAAAGTCCTCAATAATTAATTATATCTCATTCATGGGTATATTTACTTATATTTGAGATACATAAAGATTAACCTTTTCATGTTTTAATCATATGCAATACAGGCTGCATATGGTCTGAATTCCACGCGGGTGAAGCCGCGGGTACAGGTAGTTTTGATATAATATATTGTTGCAAAATTCATCTCGTTATGGCCATTCAAATAAATGAAACAGAACAAAAGCTCACGAAATATTCGTTGATGCACAATCAAGACCGTTTCAACAATATAATGTCGATTAAAACTTTATCGAACTTACTATATTTAATTATTGGACTTTATTAAATATGTCATAAGTTAAATATTTTTATGACGAATTTAATAATAATACTTCATCATACTCTTATAAAAAGGGTACTATAAAACTAGACTGAAAAAACTATTTACAGTTTTTTTTTTTTTATCTATAACAAATATTAGTTTGTCAATAGCTACCAAACAAAAAGAAACTTGATTGAATACATTGGAGATAAAATTATATATTCAGATATAGAAGATATCTTGAAATGAAAAATCTATTATTTTTATTCTTTATTCTATCTATATATTTTTTTTTATTTATTGTATATTACTTAACAGTACATTTACTATAATACAGTTTATTATTTTAACATTTAAGTAGTACCAATTACAAAGTAATTATAATTAAATTTTGTTATGCAGTATAATGTCTTGAAATTCAAATTTGATTGTGTGTATGTGTGTATGTGTGAGTGTGTATATGTATGTGTGTGTGTGTTATAAATAGTGACCATATTTACTAAGTTCTTTCTCTCTCACCGTATGTACGTACTAACGTATTGGGATTTTAGGTTTTAAGTTCTGTATAAAGATGTTCCTGTTTGGCTGAAAAAGATCGGCATAATAGAATTTCGTATACTTTTAATAAAAAAATATTACTGTTCTTGATTGGTCCATTCGCAGGATTCTTCTTTTAAACAGCATTATCTTTGTTAACGGAGTTAGCAGATAAACAGACAGACAGAAGCGGGAAGCAATTTTATTATATACTTTGTATAGGTCATATACAAACCTTAGATAACCTACAACATATTGCGAACAGTTTTTCTTTATAAATTCCCTAAAATAACTGACAATCCGAACAGTGAGTACGTTGCGTACGTCTCACCGCCTCTAAATTCAAAGAATTGCATGATTTATTAAAAACAAAAAAACACCTTTAGACGCCCCCGGAGGAAAATAAAACTGGCATCAGCCAAGATTGAAGCCCAAGGACTCGGTCACGTGACTCACGTGTTCTGTCGGAAGCGGATAAGTTTCGGGAAGTTTCTCATTTCGACACCCTTTTATAGGGTGACCATTCATTGAATTTTGACTTTTTTTAATATTATTTTAATGTGTGTAATCGAAGGTGAAATTAAGCTTAATTTATATAAAAAATAAAAACAAAACGGTCTGGAGACCGTCAAGAACGAAGGTCTTAGTTAAAACAGAAATAGAAAAACAAAAACAATACTTTATAAGTCTTACATGTAATAATGAAAAAAATGACTCGTTCTGAAATAATTCTTGTGGATTCACCCTCTACGATGAGTCTGTTTTGTCCAACAAATTAGAGAGACAAGGGATATTTACTTATTCGCCAATTTAGTTTGCCTTTTTCAGTCCGTCTTAGGTTGTGGTGTGTCTTTTGTCACGGGTACGTCCATATAGTTAGCCCAGTTAGGGATAGGGGAGGAAGTCGCTGCCTGACCCACAGGCTCTCCCCCCCCCCCACCTCTTTGCCCAATTCTCTTTAGGAGAATGTAAGTCCGGGGGAAGGGGTGGTTATAACCTGACACACAGGTTTTTCACCCCTCCCACCTTTCATTAATAAAAGAAAAAGTTACGTCCGCCAACTAATGGAAGGTCCCTCTGCGCCCACACGGGTACCCCATAGACGGCCATGCTCCACGAGACCCCTGCGTGGAGCCGACGGCACCTCTAGCCTGGCCCCCCAACATTCGGAGGAGCCGCCCCAGTGCTGCCACGTCACCGAAGATGCGCAGTCCGAGTCCCTGAAGTGGGGTTATACCTACCTTGTTAACTAAAAATTAAACATCGCGCAACGCCATCTAGTGTTCAAACTTTGAACGTTTAACAAATTGCTTCAGTGAGAATCCGATTTAATATTAAACTAAAGCGTCATCTCTTATTTGAAGCACTAATTTACTATGAAATTTTGTTACGTGACGATTTCTACTAAATCGCAGTAAAAAAATAACAATTTTTTACTAAATACGTCTGAATGTATATACAATAGCTATACCAAAAATATTTTTTTTTCTGTCTGTCAGTCTCTTTGTTCCGGGTAATCTCCGGAACGGCTGGACCGACTTTGACGGAACTTTTTTACAAGATAACTAAATTTGCTCCGCGTCACGTAACCGCGTTCCGCATACAAAAAATTCAGCTCACGATATTTTGAATAAAATTCGATTCAATTCACAGTTTTACTGGCAGATGTTTGAATTTGTGAAAAATATGTTTGCTATTAGTAGCAAAAACTATTTTGGAAAATAATTAGGGTTCCGTACAGGAAAAAACTATTACGAAAAATATACAAATCGCGGAGGCAGGCTCAAGCACACGGCTAGTTAAATACTATAAATTAAGCACTAATAAAAAAAAACAAATATAATCTTGCAGAAACGCGCAATTCCCTTGAAACAGACATACTTACTCTTAATGTCAGTTTTAAAATAAATGAACACACTTTCCCAATTCAAATGAAAGCCAGAATATTCTGAAAGCGACTCGAAAACTTTTGAAAGTAAAAGTTTCATCGAGAGTGCTTTTAAAACATGGTTACCGCGTATGCGAAAGTTTTAGTTTGAACCGCGGAGCGTTTTTAAAAATTCATCGTTTTGAAAGTAACGCGGTGTGACTTCCCTATTAACATCGAGTCACTTTCGAGATCTTTCTGTTTGTCTGTTTACTTTATCCACCTGAAACTTCCACCTACGCAAATCTATTATTTTATTCTTGAACGAAAAGAAATTAAATAGTCAGATAAAAAAATATATTTCTGACACGGGATATCTTTTCACGCGCTTAAGTAGTAAAACCGTTAGATAATTTACGTCTATTTAATTAACTAACTTCTAGTTATTTTTGATGATTATTTTACTTGTTTCTACGTTCATTTATATTTTACCTAATCCAGTTTGAATTCAGCCTACGGGCTGCGAGAAATTACGTGTAGATATGACAAGTCCTTTAACAAAAGACACAATGTGACCAAGCCTTCAACAAGATGAACCGAGGATCTGGTGAAAGTCGCGACAACCTGCTGGAAGTCGGTTGCACAAGCCCGGACCTTCTGAAAATCTTTATAGAAGGCCTATGTCAAACAGTGGACGTCTTTCGACTTACACAACGATAATAAGTTCTTTGTCTAACTCGATACTTATAAATTAAATGGAAGTGTGTGCTTGTAATATCAAAATTACATTTTATTTACTAAATACATATGAATGTACATAGGATGCCTGTACCAAAAACATAATTAAAAAAAATAAATTCTGTCTATTTGTACGGCTCATCGTCGGAACGGCTGGACTGATTTTGACGAGATTTTTGGTAGATGAATGAAGTTACTCCGCGTAACTTAGGGTAGTTTAATTTTTCGAAAATAATTAGGCTTTTTAACGTAACAAAATTAAACAACTCATGAAACTGAATAAAATCCCATTCACTTGACAGTTTTATTGGCAAGTTTGAATTTGTGATGAGAATCTTTGTTAGTATCAAAAATAATTCAGAAAAATTATTAGGCATTTGATTAAAATAATTAAAATACAAAAAAATTGCAAAACAAAAGACGATCTAATGGTCATGGTTATTTCCATTTGTAAATTGAGTACATTGGTAAACTCTAGCTGGCACCGATTCCAAAATTAACGAAGCAGATTAATTAATAAAAGAATTATTAATTGTCTTTTTAGTGCATTTTTATAGCTTATTCTTTTGAAGTCGGTATTGATTTTAATTAAAAAAGTTTTTAACCCGACTTCAAAAAGGAGGAGGTTATCAATTCGTCTGTATGTTTTTTTTATCTGCAGTTTTATTTTCCCTTTCAGTACTACAATCATCCGTCATAAGATTAACTAATTTTTTTTTACGCGGTATGGGCTCAGTGCACAAGGCATTTGACCATACTTACAGTAACTTTGCAGTAGCTCATAGTTAATGCCTAACTTACAAAATATAATTTTGAAGTGATACTGTTTTTACGAGGTCTTATAAAGAATTTACATTTAAGAAAATATTTGTAACTTATTATTTAAACGATAGTTGAGGTCGATTACTTATTAAAATTTTAATAGATACGTAATTCGTTTAAGAAATAATTTTAATTATATTTAATTACCAACTCAACAATAGATATTTCTAGAAAATTAAAGTAATAACCTTATAAAGCACGTACTGAAGACGTGTGTATATAAAAAGGCACGTGCTCATACGAGCGGGCATCCTGTTTTTTATGTTATTTTATCGAGAACACAAAGGTGCTAGCATCTTGTGCATCGAAGCGTGCACAAGAACGACTTGGTCGCGTGTCTTAAGGGGGCGATTAACAACCTTAATTAAAAGCATTATAAAAAAAAATAGATAAATTATTATTGCCTTTGTTCACAGACATGAACTGATTGTGAGTTACATAATTTTATATCGGTTTTCCGCCTTCAAAATCTAAAATTTTGTTTTTAATAATCTGCAGAAATAGCAAAAAATTGAAGTTTATGTAATAATGGAAATACTACCAAAATTCAAAAATCTTTTTCGATCTTTATGGAAGGAACACTTTGATGTCATATCCTTAGATAAAGGAATATGGTATAAAACAATACAAAGTGAACCACCCCATATACCTTGGTTTGTGGGATGCAAGCTGACTCGAGGCCAAATCAAAACAGCTTTTAGGTTTCGTTCTGGGCATGTTCCATTTAACAGATTTGGGTATATAATGAGGAAAGTGGACTCACCTAACTGTGAAGGTTGTGGAAAAGTCGAAGACGCTCAGCATCTGTTGGTGGAATGCACCCGAAATGCGGGGGCTAGAAGTTCTTTGGTTCTGTCATTAGGATTATGTTATTTAGATATAGGCATGTTCCATGGTGTACTATCAGAACCGATGTCCGATTCTGCTAGTATGCTATGGAACTTTATTTTTACAAGTAGTAAGTTAAGAGATAATTTAATTTAGTTGTATATTTTTTTTTTATTGTTTTGTAAGATATATTGGGTATGCTCCGATAGGGCTGGCATACACTAATGTGTAAAAGCTCTGTTTAAATAAATGATTTAAAAAAATGTATGTAATATAAAAATAACAGCTTTAAAAAATATATATGACTGTATGTATGCATGTATGTATACACGGTGTCTATATACCAAACCTTGGTACCGTATATACCAAAAACAAAATTTTTACAATTTTTATCTCTCTGTTCCGAATAATCTCCGGGACGGCTTGATCTATAATAACAAAACGTTTTTTCTGGCAAGTAAGCTGTAAGCGGTAAGCTAAGGTTATAAAGCGTAACTTATACCCTATTTTTTTGGAAAATAATTAGGGATCCGCGTAAAAAAACTTGAAACTCATGAAATTGTGCACAGAACCCCATTCATGGCACAGTTTTACGGCCAAGTGTTTTTTAAAGAAATGTCTTTGCTTTGTGTTAGTAACAAAAATTTTTTGGGGTTCTGTATAAAAAAAATAGGGTCCGTCCTGATCAACATCATGAATCTTAGCAACATCAGAATAAAGTAAGAATTTCTCTAGATATATGTCTCATAAAGTCTCATAATACACCATACATATTTATTCCGTAGACAATAATGTGAGTTATGTTTTACGTCTTACGTTTTGCGCAAGTATCGCACAGGCCGTTGCTCCGGCGCATCGCTTCGCTGCTCACCCCGTTACGCCACCTGCACACATGTGTTATCATCATGCACCTGGACTTTATTAATACACCTTATCACATGCATACGATACAGAATATCTCGAGTGACTACTCTGAACCGATCTTATTCTATGAATATATTGTTGTGTATGACCAAAGAATATATGACACTTCTGTACAGAATTGACATTTCTCTTACCTAGAAAAAATAAAACTTTAACCACATTTGTTCACCCACCGCGCATAACTTTGTTTACTGTATTCTGTCCTAATCTACGTATTTGGCTTTATAAACAACTCCAAGTATTATTAATAAACAATGTTTGTCTACATTCGTTTTAGAAGGATATTTCTTTATTTGTAATCTTAATATTGAGTAGAATATATGAGATTATATTTACATTTACATAACTAGATCAAATCTTAGACTACTTTTTCATAAGTAAAAAACTTATCTTTGGTTAAAATGAATAAACTAGTAAACAAGCGTAGTATTAATAAACTTCTGTGTTACCCACTAAATTTAAAATCATTAGTATAATACCATTTATACAGAAAATGTATTTTAAGTAAATATATACTGTAACCACAGCTCCAACCATTTAAGTGGCTCTAGAACATTTGATAATAAATGCGGTTCAGTCAAGAAACAACTGTGACCGTTGATGACATATTCGAGATTCTAGAATTATATGTCGTGTAAAAATAATTTGCAATCAAAACATTTCCTATCCACCTTAAACCATCTAAAAATACAGAATTAATTTCGTCGACGTTTGTGAAAATATTGTTTTGTTTTTTATAGTACGTCCGCTGAAAATAATCTGGAACAAAATTGGTACGAAGGTTCCGTGAGGAGGCATTAGGTGACCGTTCAATCGGAAACATCATATTATCGACGGAAGATTCCGTCGGAATATTGTTTCGCGGTTCTATATCAATTTCCGAGATTCCTTTGTATCATTTTTTTTTAAATATAATATTCGAAGATGATTTTTTATTTTAAGAATTTTATTTGTTTTATCTATCCGCATGGAATTTATTGCTTGTAAAACGAGAGTGTAAATGTTTAAAAAAAACTCCACTAATAACATACTAATACTTCTTGAACTTAGTCTGTACTTATAACAAAAGGCTAACGAGACGAAATCTGTACATTGAAGATAATTAAGAAAAAATACTATGCGCAGTTTCAGAATCGACTACAGAACACATTTTGACAGTTACCTCCGCGGAGGCGGGACGGGACATAGATAGAGATAAATTGCATCTAGAAAAAAAAATATAGACTGTCTATTAGAATATAATTGTCTGAATTCCTTCCGAGCGAAGTCCTTTTTTTTATCTAACTATCGCTGTCGACGGGAAGGGCATTTACAGCTTCACCATGACTTTGAGGGCGAGCGCTGAAGGCACTCAGCCACAAAAGGTAACTAGCACAAGGGTTACCAAAATGGTACGAACCTCGGCTTGGCCGTTACCTGAGTGACCGCGAAAAGTCGCGTACACAGCTAATAATATAATAAAGATCTGTGTGCGGGTAATTCAACTATAGCGCAATTTGAAGTATACGAAGCGACATCTACTGGTATTTGTCTAGATATTTTTTACCCATAAAAAATCTTGAAGCTCGAAAAGCTTTCACGTGATGATGAGAATGATGTCCTCCTTGACGTATCCTTCAATGGCGAACTCTGTCATATTCGAGCATGTGACCGGATGTGGCTCGCAAAACCAAACTTGGTCTTGAAAGTGCGGTTGCACGGCGCATAATGTAACTTCCCGAGAGTATTCTCTGCGTACTCATAGAAAGGCGTAGGGCGGTTATTTTTAATAAGGCGTTTTACATCAAGGTCTTGGATTCAATGTTTCTTAAATATATAACTGCCTCTTTAACAGAGTATTCAACCTATCATGTATTACATACTTTCATTTTTTTAAACTTACATGCTTATTCTCATGTCTCTAAGTTTTAAAATAATTTCAATCCCATATGCATAACTGCAACCACTTTTCATCTATATTTAGAATAGTTAAAAAAATTGTATCTTTATATGTCACTCCAACACAAAAGTTACTGCCATACCAAATATTATCAAAATCTCTTTAATAGTTTTTACGTGATGCATGCACACGCGAACATACAGCCATAAAAATGAAAATTTAAAAATCATTGAATTACGTTCCGTATTCTAAAATCCTTTGTTTTTTTTTCAAATATGTTTTACTTACGGATTTTGTTTATTTACATTTTATTACTAACATAAATAATATTGTAGTGAACACGTGTAAATAACACGATAATTGTTAGAGCAAATTTATTCGTAGTACGATAAAACAAAACATACAAGTTATTTTATTAAAACGGATATCAAATCGCTAGCGAAAACAAACAAAATTTTCAGATGAAAAATTCTCGACAAAAAAAAAACAAATTTAAACCTTGCGGCTATTTACAAAACCAATCTATCAGAACAAGCGAGCTATGTTTTTTGTTAGAGTAACAAATAACAGTGGTCTGTTGGGACTTTTCGCGGTTCGGTTAAAATTAAAACATTCCATATGGTTGAAATAAAATCAATACGTCAGTGTGCCTTCGATAGAATTCAATGTTCTTTACAGTTAATAATCTCGCTTACATGGTATTAATCTATAGTAATAAATAAAACTGATTTGTCTATTTGTAATGTAAAAAATAACAATTTTTTACTAAATACGTATGAATGTATCTAAACAATACAATATCTATACCAAAAACACAATTTTTTCATTCCGGGTAATCTCCGGAACGGCTGGACAGATGTTGACGGTACTTTTTTGGTAGATAGCGGAATCCACTCCGCATAACTTAGGATATTTTTGTTTTTCGAAAATAATTAGGGTTTCGCGTAAAAAAATTAAAACTTATGAAATTGTGAACAAAATCCGATTCAATGCAACGTTTTACTGACAGGTACTTGAATTTGTTTCAAATATCTTTGGTTCATGTTAGTTTTAAAAAAAAAATTCTGAAAATAATTAAGGGTTCTGTATAATAAAAATTCAAAATTAAATTACGCAGTGAAAATTTATATGAAACGCGAGCGCAACCGCGTGCACACATTTAGTTCTTTTATATAAAGGCAACTTTGTATAAATAGAATTTCATTTATCTTTTCTAATTTGGAGAATCACTGAACAGACTCGAAATATCATTTTTTGCATAATAAATGCATTTTGCTAAATTCGATAATATCTATACTTACAAAAGACGTAACAGACGCGTGAAAAGGATCACGTACATGGTACGACGGAAAACCAAACTGACCGAAGTTATCAGTCGCCTTATGCGCGCAATCACGTACGAACGTCATTATCGACACGCAAAAAAATATAGAAATTACTACTTATGTAAACAGATAGATGTCTTTTATAATACGTGTAGATGTTTATGGGGCGTTCACGATGCCGCTACAGCAGTAGAAATTTTTTCGCGTTCTGATAATTACGTCCGTTGTACTTGAGTGTGCTCACAAAGCGTCTGATAACTTCGGTTTATCTGCGTACCACGTGCGCGGTCCGGTCTGCACGTCTTTTAGGATTTAACTGTCCTGTATTTAGGAGATTTTTTATTCTCTTTTTTTTTTTTTAAGGGACTTTTGTCTTAAAAGACATGCCAGTCCCATCGTAACTAATCTTAATCTATTCATCTATACTTATGATACTTATATAATACTTTAAAATACAACTAGAAAAAAATATTTTAATAAACTATTAACTAAATTTAAAAGAATTGCACAGCATTCTGGCAGACTCCGATGTTGGATCTGCCAGAATGCTGTGGTGTGCAACTACATTCCAGATATTAAAATTGAACTTAGTAACAAGTGTCATCCTATTGTTGTAATTAATTGAACATTCCATCAAGAAATGATGGACATCATCAATCTTGTTACATTTGATACATAAAGGAGAATCTGTAGTTTTCATGAGATATCCAAACTTTCTTGACGTAATGTGTCCAGACCTTAACCTTCACATTATAACGACAGAATTACGGTCCAGGTTGATTTGGTTAGATCAGGCAAGCTGACACTGAGTGGTTCGATACCAAATTCCCTTCTCCCTAGATACTAAATCAAAATATTCTTTCCACATGTCACGACAAATACTCTTACATTGACCTAATACTTCTGAATAATACAATGGAATGCTTATTTCTATACCTTCTACTAAAGCCAGCTTCGCTAAACGGTCAGCTTTCTCGTTTCCTACTAAACCGTACGTATTTAGGAGATATAATGCGGTGAATAATTCGAATGAAGTCGCTTGTAAAGCTAGTATCAAATTAAACTACAAAGTTCGTCCTTAACTATTAGTGAAAGTAAATACCGTAATAAAAACATAACATGGCGGTAGGTGGTATTCTAATGCCCGCTTGTCTAGCTACCACCCTCAAATTTGACAATCTGTCACCTAGCATCCTTTAGAGTGTTCCGGCATTTCCCTGAACCACATGGTCAATTAACGTCAGGTGAAATTATGACGGTTGCCTCGGTGACGCAGTTGTATTACGGTACGACTGTCGTTCTGGGGTCTCGGGTTCGATCACCGGATCGGGTCAAGTGATGTTGGGTTTTTCCACTCAGTATCATCTCGGAATCTGGAATTTGTGCCCGATATGGCGACTAGCTCGCCCCCTGTTACATTTGGGACGGAACTAAGCTCGGCGAAATTTGGCTGGTGTAGTTCGCTATTTCACCTTTGCCTAACTCTTCGGGGATAACAGGCGTGAGCTTATGTTATGTTATGAAATTATGATTAAAGCTCTGAGCCTATCTAAACCTACGGTTTTAAAACACGTACTAATATAAATTAGTGATGTAAATAATGTTTTTTTTTATTTCAGTTGTAAATTCCGTACGAATAATAAATATGAGGGTACCTGAGATCATTCAGTACGGTACCAGAGAGAGGATTACACTGGATTGTGATTACATTACCAACAACGTCACCGGCTTAGTGGTGAAATGGTTCTACATGGAACGATCACAGCCCGTCTACCAATGGATACCCCCGCAGAAGCCGCAAGCGCTTGGGATTCTAAAGAATAAGGTGGAATTCTATATTATCTATTATAGAAATGAGTCGCTTATTATTCTACGTCCCGTTGAAATAATATTTAATAACATAGTACAAAAAAAATACACTTTTAAACAAACATTGAAAGTTCCGTCACTATAGAACGAACTCTTCATGATTAAAATTACTTTCTACGCTTAAGTTTGGCTAGGTATTAAATGTTCATTTTTTATTATTTTTTATTTAGTTAAAACAGCATTAAAAGCAATTATATTAACTCCAGATGGAGACTTTATGTGAATAACAACGTTTAGTGCAGATTTCACTTAATAAAAATCCCTTATGCTAAAGTTCGTTTTCAGGATAATGGGACAAACTTAATTAATATTGTATTATCATCGGTCCCATGTGCAAAGTTAAAATTTAATCCAAATTATTTAATCCAATGTAATCCGAATTGAATTAAAATATTCCGTTACGTGAATACATACATACATATCAATCTAATACAAAGCATGTAAAAATACAATCTCTTGTTTATTATTTAAAGGTAATATTTAAGTAATTCTATGATTTATTTTCCAGTTAGATTTAAACTACAGAGTGTCCCACAATCCGTATACGCAGCACAGAGCGCTCCGGGTGGTTCGCCCTGAACCTGAACTCACTGGAAACTATACATGTGTCGTCTCCACGTTCCTAGCTGAAGACGAGAGGACACGGCCGATGACTATATTTGGTATGTAATCTATACCTATGTTAAATTAAAGTCGTGTTATAAACCATTTAGAACTTTACAACGATTTACATAGCGCAAATTAAAACAATGGAAAAATTCACGAAAAAAAAAGCTATATTTTCATATAGTTTGTATGGAACTGCTTTTTGATTTTGACTGATTTCTATGATTTTTTGCTTCTTTACGTCTCTCGAACTCACAAGTTTCCCCAGGCATGTGAATAAAAAAACTAAATTTTATTCAGCTAATAACATTTTTTTTATTCTGATGCAGTACGAATTTTTACACTGAGACAGCTAGTAATATAATAAAAAAATTATTAATGCCAAAAAAGTTTACAGTTATTTAAAATATTTTGGCAACGCAAGAAACTCAGTTTGTGCTATGCGCCATTAATTAGTTCACATCCCACATATAACCACATAGTGCTAATTTTGAGTCTACCCCAGCCCCCCACTAATCATTCAATATATAATTTATGTGTATCATCTGGACAATTTACCATTTATTCAATAATAGCTTAATTAATGGTCGGACACCACATCGAGCAACTTCTATAGAAATCCTAAGATTTTACAGGAAATCTTTATGAAAACATCGCTTGATGTTTGCAAATATACTATTGTACGACTAATTAACGCCACTCTCAAGTTTAAATTTATTACAAAGCACCAATGAATATGTTATTAAGAAATCGATCACATCGTTACTCAAAATTGCGTGAGATTTTCATTTTAGCGGAGATATTACTAAAAAAATAAGCGAAGAAAAAGACAAAAACAAAACGCTATTCAAGTGTTTTGAAACTTATTCACTATGTGATAACACCAACACGTGAAGAGATAGAAGACAAAAAAACACAAGATATCCTATACTAAATACACAAAACATTGAGTGCGGAGGCAACTACGCCGCAACAATACGCTTGTGAGCTGAGATGAAACGGAAATTACTTTACAGAACTTTACCTACGTGGCGGCCGACTGTATGGCCGCGTATATATCACACAAGCTGTAGCGTATTCTTTTTTTTTAACACACAAATGTTAAAAGGACGTTCGCTCAATGAAGTAAAATAAAAATTTAATAAAGCCACGTGATGGTGTACCACTTTTTAATATTCTTTTGATTAGATATGTCGTTTTAATTGTTCCTCTATAGACTAACTTAGGTCACTCTCTCACTTAACATAAGATGAAATTTTGGTCAAACGCTGAACTTAATTTAATTGTTTAATTAAATTAAAATGATCAACAGATCATATCGAGTAACTTGAACCTATAGTTAATTTGTTTACTTTACAATCAATAAATGGACTAATATGAAATAGTTTATTGTTTTATAAATTTGTTATGGACATAAGTGAATTTCGAAGTGAATTGAGTTTCTTGCCTGCGCTCTTCTCGACTGGATTGTTTTCCGAACCGGTGGTAGTGTTTTAGACGTTCATAAGCGCCTTCTTAGGGCCTAAATTGAATAAAGATATTTTTGATTTTTTGATTTTGAATAGTCACAATAATTGTCAGATTCATGTTTATGGTAATAAACGCTCCGCTTCGATTACTCAGTACTTAACCTCATTATTATACTGGCGTGAAGAAAAGTAAATAAAAATTAAAATACGGAATTGTATTTATGTTAGTCTTCTTGTGGAGTTTAAATTATGTTCTTTCTATTTAAAAAAACATTGTGTCTTGCACAGTTTTTATGTTTATTTCTATGACCGTCGACCGACATCTTTTTTAATTCTTTATTAACAACCGTTTTAAATTATTATAACCGTATATGATTTCTGATTCTATAAAGCGTTAATGTTAAATTTTAAGGCAATATTTATTTGTGCATGTTTTCAAAGACATATATTTTGTTTATACGTAAAACATTTATAAATTACAACTTAACGTTTATTATAAAGTCTTATTCATACATAGAATAAAACTCAACATCTTTCTGCCTTTGTTTGTTAGTGAGTTTATACATCAAAAGCCACCAAACAGATATTACGATAGTATTTTTTTTAATCATAGGCATATTATGGCCGTACTTTTGTATATATTTTAATACGTCAAGTAACATGAAAGCGAAACTGCAAGCACATATAGTCATACGCAATACTATGTATATAATATATGGGGCAATTACAAACAAATCTATTCTAACAGATAACATTGAGGTGTCTGTTTGTAATGTCAAAATATTTTTTTTAGATATGTATGTATGTATACGATACCTATACAAAACATTTTTTTTTGTCTCTCTGTCTGTTTGCCCCGTGTAATCTCCGAAACGGCAGGACCGATATCGACGGTGCTTTTTTGGTAGGTAGCTGAAGTTACTCCGCTTTTGTTCTTCGGAAATAATTAGGGTTTCGCGTAAAAATATTAAAACTTATGAAGTTGTGAATTAAATTCGAGTAAGTTAACAGTTTTACTGGAAGTATTTTCAATTTGTGAGACATTTATTTGCTTAATGTTAGTAATAATTACAAAAACAATACACAACATAATGCAAGTAATTATGAAATTAGAGAAAATATGGAACTAATTTTCAAGTGAAGGAAATAAAATATTTACTCAGAAATTCATCAAAAAGAATACTTCATAATCCGAAGTTTGTAAGTTACATAATATAAAAGCAATTCTTCAATGACATATATAATCCGTACGGACCAAGTTTATAGCCGGAGCACTGAAACAAAAGCCAAGGAAACCTCACTAATGGAATACAAATGGCTATTTTGCTTATAACGTAAATCCATCAATATTGTGGAATAAGTTGTATAAAAATAATTTTGTGTCTAGATGTGGCATTGTATTTTTTCGATAAATAACACTCAAAGTTATCACCTAGTTATTTATATTTAGATATAGCTACTACAAAATACTAAAAAGAACTGTAGATATGAACTGAGTTAGAATTCTGAGTAGTCTTGTTTTATTTGTACTAAATTCCAGAGTGATATGCTTATAAACGCTAGGTGTACCTGTCGACTACAGAAAGTAAAATACTTGATAAACTATGGTACATCGATAAGTGTGATATTAACATTTTTACAGATCACCTAAATCACGTATTTTTAAGATTTAACTTTGAATAAACAATTATCAATGATCCCAAGTTATTAGAATTAATATTTCTAAATTAATCGAGCCTTTTCTAATATCAAAATATTAGTTAGTACTTATAAAAACTCATTAAAGTAATAATTAATGATATCGACAGAATTGATAATAATTAATGTAGGGGAAACGTGGACGGCAACAAATTTTACAAGTAGGTATGTTTCAGGAACATTGGGCCATTGCACGACGAGGCCCGGTGGGTTCGCTGCAGGGGGCGACGCGGCGACATGCCTGGCAACCCCGTATCGCCCTCATCCCAAATGCAGCGGACGGCCCCGGGGGGTTTTAGTGGGTATTTCCGGGCGCTTCACGCCCGGGCGAGTCCCACACTGGCACGGAGCTCGTCACTGCGTGCCCCCTTACCTATTGTATTGGGGGGCTTCGGTCTCACTAATACTATAGGTAAGGGTAGTGCGTAAATGCAATTACCCCCGTAAAAAAAAAAAAAAAGGTATGTTTCAGGAATCTATTGCTATCACATAGTGCCCCAATAAAAGAATAATAAAGCGCGAAAGGGACAACTGCAACCAAAGGCGATGCAAAATAAACGAAACCGAAATTTTCCTTCTGAGTATAAAATTTTTGCTTTTTTATTTTGTTTTATTCAGCTTTGTTTGACGAACGTCTGAAAACAACGGTAAAATCAAGATTGTTTTTTTTTCAACTCTAAAGGACTGGTTAGTTTATGTAACGTAGAGGCATGTCCGTCACGTGTATGACGAAAACGAATGTTTACTTTAATATAATTACTTAAGCAGAAAACAGGGGAATAAGTTTGTATGGAATAAAGGTCGCCCGCGTTCACTATTAACTAAAGCGTCGAATACTTTAAAGATAAAAACACTGGCGATTATTTTATTAACAATGTCTCATCTAGTAAACGTTTATATCAGTGTCAGTATTATGCGATATCCATTAAGCGTTCGCGTGTCCGTAGCCCGTAGTACGATGTCCCTAAATACAGTCGTATAGAAGCAAACACAGCAATTTTGACAGGATCTACATTAAGGTTACCATTATCATAGACGATAGAGTTCTGACGAAATATAATATTTTCGCAACCGTCGCAATAAACAAATTTATTAATCTGCGTCTTGAATATTTATTCAAAATATTACAGATATATTCGTTTCAAAGCGATGATGGTAAAAGCGTAAGATTTATGTTTAATAAACATAGTAACAAAATCTAATCATAAGACATTATATTAATATTTCCATCAAAAATAAAGGTCATATTTTTAATTTTATACTATCATTCTTATTCAGTTATATCATTTATTAAAAACTCTGGATAATTTTAAATATTTTGTGCTTTCAGTCCCGAAATGTATTTGGACTCAAATACAATAATGTCTGTTCAGCAACAGGTTATGGAGTTAAGAGTGGCAACCTAGGTGAACATATATTTCTCACCAAAATGCTATGACATCCGTCGTCACAATTTTTTTTACATGAATAACGCTCTACTCCCTTATCGATAGTTGCGCAACTATCTCAACACTACCATTGACTATACTGCTTCAAAAATTCAATCTTATTATATTATTGACATTTAATCACTTACAAGCAGATAAATGTGGTTGGACTCGACATCGATGGACGTTGATTGTACTTCTCTATAACATAACTAATCGATATAAAACAAGCTATTCTTGCGATTTCATTGGCTTATTACCTTTTCTAATCTTCACAATATCGATAGCATTATATTCTTCTTCTTCTTAGTTAATGGCAATCTGTGTGTACACACAATTTGTGCCAATGTCATGTGGGTAAGATTTTCAATCTTGTATCAGCGTTACCAAGATCCAACAAAAGGGTGGCCCATCCTGCTCGAACTTTACATGGAGCTTTGTCGGCACCTCAGAATGTATGCTACGCGTTGTCTTCTATAATAAACTTAACTTGAACACGATAACTAAACTATTTCACACAAAACGCCACCAAGATTACATGATATAGAGTCAAGTACACAAGTTTAATGAATTAAAGAAAACAATTGCTACATGTCAGACTGGGATCCCGCCAAAAACTCCAGCATTATATTCATATTACCTAGTTTTTTTTTTTTTTTTTTTTATGTCCCCGCCAATTTTCCCCTGGCATGACCAGGGACCTTATTATTACGTCTCATTTTATGTGTGATCTATTATTGTTTTTTGTACCATGTTCTTTTGCTTATGTTTATCTTTTTATATCACTTTTATTTTTCTTAAAATCTAAACAATAAATCGACTTATCTAGGTTAATGCTAAACAACAATGTCAAATTTCCTATATATTATAAATTATATTACCTAGTTAATACCAAATGGTTCATGTGGGTAATGCAACGCACCTCATATCTATAATAAGAGATGTAATAAAATATAGACTTAAGCCTGGCCAGATTACACACATATGTTATGACAAGAGAATTGTGTAATTTGGTTCAGTAGTTCTTTAATTATAAGCCAACAAACAGACAGAAATTTTACCTTACGAACACATCACTAGACATCTAAGCACGAAAGCATAGCATTTATTCATTCAGCATTCACTATATTATCTATATTGTTCCAACTAGTACTACGAATGTAAAATTTAATTGTACAAACTATTAATTAGTTATGTCCGTTTTACATTTTTTTTTTAATTTTTCATCCATGGTTATCCATGGTTTTTATTCTCGTTTCGAATTTCCATTATTTTTAGTAATTGTTTATTGTATAGACTAATGTTCGAGTTAGTCACGACTATAATCAAACGAATCGCGCTGGGCCCTAGTCTAAACGATTCGGGGTCGTGATTAACCCTGGCCGACCTGCGATTCGCAGTAGACCAAAGTAATGTAAGATCGACACTTACCTCTCGAGTAACGCCGGTGTCCTGCTTCACCTTCCGTAGCCCGTGTGTAGTAACCAGTGTATAGTGTGAATGTGTGAACTGAGTAATAGCTAGGAAGGCTTAACAATCAACAAAAACAATCAATTTAATGTTTAACGCTAATCACAAACAACTTTCATCTATAACAACGTGTATGCTCGCGTCAAGTTATTACCAAACTCAACCCTGCGACAATTCTCGCGGGTACTACGATAGAATTCAAGTGCCCCTTTTTTCAGTTATAATTAACAACTAATGCAACAACAGATAGGACTTTATAGCCAACCGCAAATGGGACAACTGTCCCAGCAGAGAGTTGGATATAAAGTTCGTTTAAATATATATCATTCGACTTTATTATCTAAACGCTGTTAATATAAAAATATTAATTGTATGACGTGTTTTTTCGACTAAATAATAAATGTAACTAGAATAAGAAGATTATTACGTAGAAAGGGGCAAACGAACAAGCCAAAGAATAAATAAATAAATCGCACCAAAAAAAAAATTTAAAACGATGAATTTTGCAAGTATTTTATAATATAGTTGCTAGTAAATGTTGCTTAAAGTAATTTAAGTCTATTAAGTAACAACTTTGACTTTACAACTTCATTATATGATTTGGAATGTACATTTCTCATTTCTTTTCTAGTGTTTGGTTAATTATATATGTTCCCCCCCGACTGCCCAGAAATCCTCGTGATTTATTACATAACCGTCGCTGCAGGACCAGCATACGCAAACATTCTCCAATCCCCCGCCTCCCTTTCTTTTTACAATTTATCTATTAGTAGGAATGAAGAATTAGATATATCCGTAGACTCCTAACAGAGGATTAGCGGATCTCTCCTCTATATCATTTAATTATACCGTTTAACCTTTATAGCAATTACAAGAAATGTGTTTGTGTGTCTATTTCATTTACCATATTATTTTGTGTCTGCAACTGTGCATGCTACGGTTCCCCTGTCATCAGGGTACCATTTATCATTTTTTTTTTTTAACTTTAAATATTTGGAAATTTCTACAATGTGAAACAGAACTTAATAAAACATGCATAAGTTTCACATTATATTTCTCGTATTTTATTTTTTTCAGTACCTGAAAAACGCTTCGACATGATCCAGGATAGGCTTGACGACGGCTATCTGAATATCATATGTTCAGTTGAAGGAGTTTTCCCGAAACCAGATCTTGTAATATTAGCGGGAAACAGGTAATTATGAAACTATTAAACTGGTGTTTGCTTAGTCGTCGTTAATCTATCATAATAATTAACTTCAAGCATTACATAAACCTCAAGTGGGGAGAGAGGGTTGTTTGGGTTATGTCTATACTTTGTTTGTTTTTGACTAATTGGGGAATATCTGAGTGATGAATTCATACGTAATTTTTAATTGTATTTACATTAAAATTCACAGCTCGTGTAATATATAAATAAAGTACAACGATACATTAATAAAAGAGCCAAAAATGAATTCGTCATTATGTATTTAGAAAATAAATATGAGTCTAAGTTAACATATGCACGTGTGTATGTCAAAATGTAAGTATTACTGTTCGTCTATATCTGTATGTTAGGATATTTGGCTATGGATAAACTTTATGTTATTTGTTTATTAGGGATACTTTAATTTGGTTTCTGAAACTGTTTTTAAATATTATTTTATTATGATGTTTGAAGTCGAACGGATCTATATCGCTTTACTATAAGTGCGCAGAATTCTGCTCGTTAAGTTATTTAACCCATAGTTTGTTCGATGCTTGGAAATATGAAATAGTTGTATGTAATCGACTACGTGTGCTTGGAGCATGCAGTCTCGGGGCTTTTAATTACTTAATCATATTTTTTCTGCCGTGTGGTGCCGTGTAGTACCACACCACATCTTACCGTGGGTGTCGTAAAAGGGGACTAAGGGATAAACCAGGAGATGGGCAGCAGCATCCGCTGAGTACTATAAGCACCTGACTGCGAACGTCAACCCGCCTGCCAAGCGTGGCCATTATGGCAATCAACCCCCCCCCCTCCCCCCTCCAATGAACGACACACCACAACCCGGCCCCTAGTCCCCGGTGGCTCCGCTATTCCTGGTCACAGTGGTGCGGCCAAGGTAACGGCGGGGCAAGGGTTGTTAAAATTACCTGGTGAAAGTCGCGGGAATCCGCCGGATGCGGGTGGCGCAAGACCGGTCGCCGTGGAGATCTTTGGGGTAGACCTATGTACAGCAGTGGACGTCTTTCGGTTCAATGGATGGATGGCTTTTATCAAAAATATGACACTGCTTACATGGGGGGATAGTGTGTTAAGAACTTTTCTTACAATTCATTAATGGCAAGGAGAAGGGGAAATGTAAAATTTTATTATTATTAATACTTGAATTGTCTCTCTCTGAAGGGAATATATTAACCTGATTCAATGGTTACTGTACAAAAATAGAATTCGTTTATAAACCGCGGACAAAACTATCTTCATTTTGCTGTTTTACTATAACCGATATTACTAAATAAATAAGCTCCAATAATAGATCCAGCGACTATGTTCAAATGAAAATCAAAGTTCAATTAACGTTAGTTTTCAATTGAGATATAATTCAACGTGGTGAAACAATGGACTGAGGATATTTTATACCTCCCGGTGAACAGCTTTTGAAAACTATCTCCCTTCCTTGGAGTGTTACCGATTCAAATATCAAAAATTCTTAAGCTCCATACGAATATTTTAAAATTGTTAATAAGAAAAAAATCTTTTGACCTAGCAAAGGTACTAGAAGCGATTAGAGAACAAAGTTGTAAAAGCGATATTAAATTGGACAGTCAGACACTAAATCTAGCTTCTGCTATTGTTGCGCCATAAAAAACGATGAAAATGGATAGAGTTACAAAAGTAGTGTCTCAAAAGACCGGCAATTCAGTCACTGAAAATACATCACAGTGACTCGCTTAGGCGCTTTACATTCACAAGCCTTTAATTATCATCATTCAAGAAATAAATAGACTTTTGAAACACTGAATAAATAAATACTAAATATATCAAAATAAGTAAGGAATTTTCAACTAAAGATTCAATGATTGAATCAGATTTTCTGATAAGTGAGAAGAAAATTTTATATACGTCGTCATCTCTTAAGCTAATTTCCTGGAATATATTGGAAATCTAGATTCCACTGGGAGCACCGCCTACAGAGGACAAAATTGGTTTCTTGATAAAATCTTCAATTTCATGGAGGGAATCTTGGAGTGGACTGATTTGTAGGCTTTCAATATAGAAATATACGTACCTACATACATATTATAAAATGTACCTTCTATATTTCTTGTCTATCTGTTTATCAATTGGTTTACAAATCAAGAATCTCTTACGACCGGTTTTGATCATGTGGTCTTAATTTTTTATTCTAAATTTTGATCATTCTCAAAAACCGATGTATTTTTATTTTAATTTATATTTTTTACATTTTTGTTACATATATTTAATTTACATTTTTTTTTATTATAAAATTTTCAGGCAAAATTTAAGTAATATTACCTGAAGCTATAATTCTTGTAACTATTAGACGTAGTATTATGGTATCTGACGAATCAAGGCCAACGTTATTTTATTTGTTAATTCCCCATTTAAAACTTACTAGTGAAACTTTATTACCTAAAATCTAAGTATACTTACAGACCTTTAGAAAGGCCTTTACAGTTAGCAAACCAACTTCACTTTTAACAAAGTGTTATAATTCGATTGACGAAGTCGATACTTTGCGGAAATCTGTCATAAATAAATATGATAATGATTTTAAAATCATTTCAACTGGAGTTATAAAAAAGTAAATATCAACCATATTATTTAAAGTGTTATAACTATTATTTTTTAATTTCTTAAATTCATCACTTCCATTTTCTTCCCCAGGCCACTTACCGCAAAGTCATCAGTGAAATTAGTCGACGGTCGATACACGGCGCTGACGAGTGCTGTCGTGAAGGTAGAAGCGCTACCGCCAACAGTTGAAATTTTATGCGATATGCAAGTCCCCTTAGCTAACTACTTCAGCAGAAAAAGGGACATATTTTATCGAGGTAAGGAAGGCTGTTGTCATCACTGTGCCGGCGGAGTCGTCGACGACGTCGAGCACACGTTGGTCGTGTGTCCCGCGTGGAGGGAGTCCTTCAGGGACTTGGCGTCCGACGTGGGTAGGGTCCTCTCCTTGCCGTCGCTCGTGAGGGCGATGGTCGGGAGCTCTAGGGCTTGGGCGGTTGTCTCTTCCTGTTGCGAAGCCGTCATGCTCGCAAAGGAGGAGGCAGAGCGGGAGAGGGAGCGGGCAGCGCACCCCAGCCGAGTGAGGCATGTCACACGCCGGGGCACCGGACGCAGCCGTCCGGGCGCCCGTCGACGTCGCCAAGCCTCGTAAAATAACTTGACGTCGAACCTCCCGTGAGGTATGGCGCTGTCAGGGCCTCTGCAGAATACATGTATAATGTGCTTCCGGAGGCCCTGGTATCATTGCGCCGGTTAGGGACGTGGAGTAGGTAAGGAAGGCTTCTTCTCATTTTTACTGGCGCAAATATTATACCGTTGACTTCATGACATCCTGGAATCCGTTGACCAGACGGACAACAGTAGATCGCCACAACTGGTTGATCGCTAGTAAGGCTACCTAAGTTATTAATTGAATTACATTCCACAAAATGTCTATTACCACTTGTTATATTAACCCATAAATCATAGTTTGTATCAAATATGAGTTTTAACTGGCATGCGTTAGAGTGCAACGCATTTTTTTTTGGCTATGAAGTTTAGCAGACGGCTCACTGGAATTTTATTACAACCAAGTAAATAGGTTAAATAAAAGTATTTAACCTGGCGTTTACGCCAGCTTTCCATTGTTTTTCTATTGTCTCATTTTTATGGGTAATCGACATATTAAGAAAGAAAAAACAACATTTTTTTTTTTACATAAGTTAATTCATATCCTCATATTAGATCATTTTCTTATAAAAGTTCATCCGCTAAATGAGTTTTTGATTTCTTTATTCGCAAAGTAAAATAAGTGATGGAATCATTAATATAAAAAAACTCTTCAAATTACGATATTTTAAATATCTTAATTATTAAAACTCATTTCATAACAGCCAGATGAACTTTATTCCACTTAAACTTCGAAGTAACTCTTTGGAAGTCATCCTCTAACTTCGTAGAAACTTTGTTGGTACTGGCAGAATATTTAAACAATCTAATCTGAGACTGCCAAGAAGTCACTGTTCCTTCGATATGTGCGCGTATGTTTGCCTTTCCTTCGCAATTATGCAAATCAGAGAACGAAATAGTATTTACTTTAAGGACGTAACAGTTATGAACGTCCATCCTACAAATTCTACCATTTATCGAAGTTTTCCTTGAAGGAATACACTGTTCTATAAGCATAGTATATTACGGATTTGCATAGTTCATTTTCTTTAACTTAATAATTATTATCAGGCACAATTGAAATATCTATTGCCTAACACTTATCACTGTATTGTAGCATAGACTTTTGTGTGATACCTCTTTCAAAACTTAGCGAATTACTTTACTTATCTTTAATCACATCGAAATAATGCGGAGTGAGATTTTAATAAAATTAATAACCAATATCTATCATTAGAATTACATTATGGTTATTTTTCATATCTACAGATCCACCTTCGACTACTCCAGAATCACCAAATTCAGCGCACAAACTAATTACGCCTGATCAAGGTAGGTTACATGGAATAAAAATAATACAGATTCTATCCATGTTATTATAATAATGATAGAATCTACTAATAGAAGTGTCAACTTGTCGAGACGCATTTAGAATCCTCCGGGGCTCCGGCTGACTAAATTTATCCGTCTCTACTTATGCGGCAAAAAAGAAATACTGCAAATATGCAGTGAGTTGACTAGCAAATCTGCAACTTTTAAGGGAAGTTAATGTTTGAGGTAGTTTAGAGCTCGCAAATTTTAAATAGAGATAGAAAAACAACAATTTATTTATCGATTTCATATTAACCTATCTACTACCCGCGACTTTGCATGCGTTGTTTATTATCATAACAAAATTGTATCGTGATTCTTTTTAGATAACAACCAATTATCTATGTAGTCAAATGAAAAAAAAAACACCAAATCTCCATTATCTATTTCAATTAGTTTAACGATAGACCTTTATTATGTCACTTATATATTCGAATTGTAAATAATAGAGAGCCCCGCAACCAATTTACGAGTTAGATGGTAGAAATTCAATATCCGTAGAATTTAGTAATCTTAGTACTTAGTAGTAGTAAAAAAGGCATTTTTTATATTATCATAAAAACGAAAAATATATTTTGTTTTGAATTATTAAGCAAATTTATATTTCGAATGACATCTTAGTAATGTGATATTCAAATTTGTTTCAGGTGACAGAATTGTTTTGACATCGAGGCTGATCATCATCGCTTTATTGTCACAATATGTATGCAGTATACAAGACACGTGACACATCTAATTCCCTAAGCAATTTATGAAGATACTATTAGAAAATAAATTTATTTTTAATTTAATACGAAACTTTATCATAGAATGTTGATAGTTTATATTTTTATGTAATATAGCAAAATGTACTTATCGCTCAAAGCATGAAAATAATATTTTTAAATAATATATTTCGCGGAACGATTCAATTATTTCTTGGATTTGGTCAGTGCTAGAAATTATGTCTCTATTGTAATCATCTCCTCTAGGGATGCTGATGTGAGATCGATTAATTGAAGATTCAATCTTTTTGAATCGATATTAATCATTGAATCGATTCAATGAATCGATTTTTTATCCTAGAAAATCGAGGTTCAATTTTCTGCTTGAAAATGTATAAATTTGAAACGTTCCAAAACAAATTCAAAGGTACGAAAATATTCACTTAATTAATCAAAACCTTTTGAGATCGTTTAATAGAAGAGTCGATCATTAGTAGAAAAAAACAGACTTTATATAATCATTATTTAACACTAAATAGATCCAGTAAATCGATCTTGATTCTCAGGTTCTGTGAGAACCATAAAATTATTTGCAATTAATAATATACCCAAACACAAGTAAATGTGTGTACGATTTTCACTAAATGAAAACTCAAAAGATGGCTTTGTGGTCAGTTTCTTTCGCTTCTTTGTGAGATTCAAAATGTCAAATTTGTAAATAAGTCATTTTTGGATACAAATAAGATGGCAGACAAATATCTTGCCGGATGGTAAGCAATTACTTGCAGTGTTAGTGGGACGCTTACTACATCAAGAGAATTTTAGGTGCACTGCCAACCATAAACTCTCTTCACTTTATACCTTTAATTTTGACATGCTTGTAAAACAACACTAAGTAATTTAAAATTATAAAAGATTGATTATTATGGTATCCCTTTTGTTTTGTCTGATATGGATGGATATCTATTAAATATGCAAAGATAAAACAGTTTAGTATCTTTTCTCCTAAGTCTGTTTGTCTTTTGTTTCCTAATTTACATTGACGAGCTCTATCAATAAAATTATTTCAAAAACACTTTTTACCTCATATTTTTAATAAATTATTATCATGGTCTAATTTCGACCAATAAAAGAATACTATTTACGCATTAAGAAAAATCAAGTAGAAAAAAGATCGATTTCCTAGAGATAGATTTCTTTGTGAATCGATTCATAAAGCTTCGATTCGAATCGGTTCAAAGATCGATCTTTTTCGGATAGAATCGCCATCTCTAATCTCCTCCATCTACAAGCATTAATCACAACACTCCAATTCGTTAGCTTTATATAAATCTTTAGTTATATTGTTTTTTTTTTTTTTTTTTTATAATGGACAGCACAGTGACTGCACTGGACCTGATGGTAAGCACAGTACAATCCAAAACAGTGATGACTGACACTGAACAGAGTTCACTGCCAGTCACCGCCGTCATGCTGGCCTGCTTAAATACCTCTTCACGCCTCTTTTGAAGGACAAAAACTTTTGTATGTCAACTCAATTAATTCAACAATGAGTAATTGGCTATACATATTTGCATCGAATGTTATAATATTTTTAATAAATGGACTCCTTTAAAAAAACTTTTTCAACCAAGTTTCTATTGGGTCCGATTAAATTGGAAACTTCCTTCTCAATAAACCCTTTTTATATCATACTTCATAATAAAAATAAGCAATGTTAATTAAATCCACTATACATACAACCACACACAAGAGTAAATCGGATCCAATCACCTTTACTCTATTTACAAGAGATCCAACTTGCCAAGTCTTTTCGGTTGCCAACTATAAAATCTTATTTATAATAAATTAATTGTGTACGATATATAAAATTATTTAATTACCCTTTTATTAATACACATTAGGGAGGCCGTGTGGTACCGGCTGAGAATAGTACCACCACATATCTTCCCGTGGGTGAAGTAAAAGGCGACTAAGGGATAAACCAGGGGATGGACAGCAGCATCCTCTGAGTACCACAAACACCTACTGCGATCGCCAACCCGCCTGCCAAGCGTGGCGATTATGGCAATTCCCCTATTGGGGGAGACCTATGTCCAACAGTGGACGTCTATCGGTTGGCTGACGATGATGACAATTTACTTACCTACTCCAATAAAATTGTACTTTTTCTAAGTTTAAAGACGATAAATATTTTTTAAATATTTTTTTTATTTATTTTTAACTTGATATTTTTTAAACTGATGATTATATTATAATAATACTTGTACATTGGGAATGTTCAGATGGATGTGTGGGGTAACAAGAATGGACAGGATTAGGAATGAATATATTAGAGGAAGTTTGAAAGTGGCGCCAATAACAGACAAGTTAAGAGGCGGTCGTTTATCCTGGTATGGACATGTGATGCGCAGGGAGAAAGAGAATGTTGTAAGAAAGGTATTGGATATGAATGTGGACGGTTACATGGGAAGGGGAAGACCAAAGAGAAGATGGATGGACTGTGTGAAAGATGATATGTTTAGAAAAGGAGTGAATGCGGAGATGACAACAAATAGAGAGGAATGGAAGAGGAAGACATGTTGCGCCGACCCCAAATAAAAATGGGAAAAGGGTAGGGAGATGATGATGATGATGACTTGTACATTGTGAAAAAAAACATGAACAACTACACAATAATGGCTATTTCGTAATTAAATTTGAAATCAGGCAAAACTTTATTTTCTGTTAATTTTAGAAATAATTATAGTAAATAAGTTTCTCAATTAATATAGGAAATTTTACGGTATATTCGGAAAAAAAAAACATGTTTTGAGTTTGTAATAAATTGTTAATTTTACAATATTGTGAGAACCCAAAGATATATTTTTACATCTAGTCCAGATACAAATAAATAAATAAAAAAATACTTCTGAAATGTGTCGTTTTACTATATTTCACAGCATTCAGTGTTCGTGAGTCGAATTATTGTTGTGAATTTCGAACCATTTTGCTGGCTATTTCACAGGCTGTTATCACACAATGACTGCTATTTTTTAAATATCCAATCCTTTTGGATGCAACACAATCCGGCTTGAATTGAAGCCGGACGGACGCACCTGCCGCTGATAGATTCGGACCAATTTGGATACCGCATATTGATATTTTGATGGATTGAATCGACGTCAGCATAGCGCAAGCTTTCGACTTCTGCACCAATTATTTGAATGGATCATTTTTTGTTTACATTATTTAACTAAAACATACATATTCTCTCCCGTAAAGGTTTTGTTTATTATTAATTATCCTTCTAAATTTGCCGTTCTTAAGGACGTCTTCCTTTTTAAACTTGGATGAAAGCAATTAATCTAGCTTACACTACATTCTCTACCAGATCAAAAAGTACCTAATATTCATGCCCAACAACTTCATCTACGACATTAAAATTTCACTGTGAACTTAACATAACAGCCACATAAGCCCACGCTTATTATCCCCGAAGGGTTATGCAGAGGTGAAGTAGCGCACTACACCACCCACATTTCGCCGAGATTAGTTCCGTCCCAAATGTGACAGAGGGCGAGCCTGTCGCCATATCGGGCACAAATTCCAAACTCCGTGATGATACTGAGTAGAAAGACCCAATACCACTTGACCCCACCCGGGGATCGAACCTGAGACCTCAGAACGGCAGTCGCACCGTAATACAACTGCGCCACCGAGGCAGTTAACTGTATACCTTACTTTACTGATTTGCTAGTTAAAAGAAAGTACCATTGTGTTGATTACCTAAAAATACAATCCAGTATTACAAAACAACTAATCGAGACGACCGAAAAATACAAAACATCAATACACAGAACACATAAAAACAACAATATATTTAGTATACATTTTATATGAAAAGCCTTTAATATTCGTAATAATTTCCATTTCAACGAAGGATATTTTCATAAGCAATCCCGCGATATCTGCTCCTGAGAATAAGCAATACCCATTCGCGTCTCCAGGCGGATACTCTTTAAAATATTTGGGATCATCTCGAGCCAAGCTCGTCGTAGCTAACGTGAAATACGCCTCTCGTGGGAAATTTATTTGCGGCGAGATCCTAAGCCGCTATAACATGCCATCGATGTCACACAGCCGCAGAATTAGTTGGGGGACAGACATATTTTTCTTCGCTGGCGTATTGCGAAAGGATCATTGCACTCATCTCTGATATCGGATGCCCTTAGGAATAGCTAGGTTTTATTTATCGAAAATGTTCACGTCCATTGGGCAGCTCGTTTTCAGGATTATTAAGGTTTATTTGTAGTTTTTATTTATTTAACTTTAAAGCTTAACTATATGTACGGATATCACCAGTCGCCTAAGTATGGATGGGAAATAAGATTTTTCAAATAGATCGTTTTTGTTATACTATTCACAAAACCTCGAGGTCTTATGGATGAATCTTTTTCGACTTGTTTTATTTGACTTTTTATTCATAAATGTTAGTCTTTCAATGGTTGAACTTAAACTATAATCATCATTTATACCAAAAACCGTTACCATTTTTTTTAATAAAGCAATAATAACAGCAATAAAGAACATCTAAGCCACAAACAAAAAAAAAAGAACGCCTAACCTATTGCTGAAAAAATGACACTAAACTATTTTATATTTGCCTATTTACAGATAACCTTAATATCATAGAAAATAATAAGGATACTCTAATAATCGAAACTTTATTAGTTTGAAAGGTCGATCTTTTGAACTGTGATGTTTTGTGAATCGATTTATCAAGCTTAGATTAGAATCGATTCAAAAATCGATCTTTTTCGGAAAGGATTTCCTCCTTACTTAGGCAACTGATAACTTCGGCTGTCCATTGTACACGGTCCGGTCCGTACGTGTGTTAACCGCTTTAATCGTAAAGTAATTTTGCTAATAATTATCATTTCCTTTCTGCAACTATTCCACTAATTTAAAGTAAAGATACAAAATTGATACGAATAGAGAATATTTATTTGTTAAAGCATTCTGTATATATTGCCTACTATTTAATTCTACTATCTCCCAAAGAACATTTGATTTTGGGCCGGTGGAAGAATACTTTAAACGAATAAAAAGTCAAATAAAACAAGCCGAAAAAAGGTTGATCTCTTGGACCTCGAGATTTTTAGAATAAATTTATAACATCGATCTTTTTGAAAAATCTTTTTTCCTTTCCAGACTTAGGCAACTGATGACCTCGGCCGCTCGCCATACCATGTCCTCTGCCGTGTGTTTCGTATTGTTGTCACCTCTGAGACAGATCCGTCAAATACCAGCTGGCTGCACTTGCAGGTCAATAACCTGCGGACTCATAGACTTACTGGTGATGAAACACTGACAACTTAAGAACATCAACGAATAATTGCTTGCTTGCCATGTTCTATCGGTTGCACTTTGGTGAATGAACTGAAGAACTGCACCCACTTATGCTACCCTCTTCCTTACATCTCAGGAATAATAGTTGCCCTATGAGCTTCCATCTGTATATGGTAGACTAACCCCTTGAACACTAACCTGGCGTTTACGCCAGTTTTCCATTGTTATCCTATTGTCTCATTTTAATGGGTAATCGACATATTTTGCACGAAATATTTTGCATCTTTGTTCATAATGAGAACCGTGCCTGAATGCAATAAGGTATCTGGGGTCTGTGTTTCTAAATTCCTACAACATCTCTATAGTCAAAAGAAGACTGAATCATCCTCACTTTCCATCAGATGTTATTAAAGCAAAGTATCGAGTAATATATAAATAAAAGAACGTTAAGAGACTTGTAATGAAAATACATAGAACGCCATAATCCGACAAACTAGTAATAATAGAGTCCTCATTAAAATAGATCTTCAAATAAATTATTTACACGTGCATCTCATAAACCATAGCACGTTTTCAACAGCAAAATAGTGATCTAATTCAATGCACAGTGGATGGCTAATACAGATTTAGCAACAACATCGTATACGTCCAAACCCCGGGGCCATATCCGTTCAAATTGCACGGATATTTATTATTTACTGGAGCACTCACACGCTGTGTATTTTTGAATTTTTCTTTGCACGTAGTGAATGGAATATGAATGGTAAAATGGATATATTTGAAACACTCTGCAAATAAAGGATATTTACAAAGTACGGATAGAATTGATATTCCAAACTGAATTTTTACATTGTTTTCTGTGAACGAGTTCAAGATAATCAATAAATAATTACTAAAACGAAAATTGTCAGACAAGGAACGAAGTAAATTGTTTATTTAGAGGTGCGTTCATAGTTAATTATGTCCCTACACTAGAAAATCATTAAGCTGGCTACTGATTCGTATTTCGTGTAGGCCTAAAATCGTAAAAGGCCAAAGCATGGTGGTACGGCGTTTTCTAATAATTACCTGGTATGTTTGAAAACCAGACCCCAAGCACCAATAGATATGTTCTAAGAGCATCACTTGAGAGGGTGAACCTCTAGAATTAGTGTGTTTACCGTCCTGTACCTAATCGCCATTTAAAATCAAGTGAGATTGTTGTCAAAGTACTGAGCCCATACAGCATTTTTTTTAAATCTACTCTTCATTTAGGCAGGCAAGCAAGTAAGTAATTAGATGTAAAAATAACGTTTGATGTAGGATGTTCATGGAATCAAAAGACCACGAAATAAATTCTACTTAATATTATGAATTTAAGTCCTGTTACTTAAGGATGAAAAAGTAAAGGTAGAGGCTTTTTATTGATCTTGATCTTTCATTTTAATTATCTTTACAAAAGTAGAGGTAATAAGGTCGAGTTGAACTTATCTTAAGGTAAACATTTTTACGAGATACTTATTTCTAGATAAGCGGGGAAATAATTGTTCAAATACTCTTTACATACATCATCTGTATTATTTTTTGATCGTGTAAAATTTTTAGCCATTCTGATACGGTTCTCCGAATTCAATTTACATCATCTAAAAACTTATGAAAAAGGATCAGGCCACTTTAACTAAAATATTTTTTGGTGTATCATATTGTAGTCAGTAAATTTTATATGGGCAGACATTTATTAAGTTAGTCTAACTTTTTTATTGAAAAATTACTCAGTTTAATATAGGCACTCAAGTGATTATATTCTCAAAATTCTTTTCAATAGACAATTCCGCTGATAAATGCTCTGGCATACATTCGGTGAATAATTAATTAAGAACATTCAAACTACAAGAAAAAGAAATAGTCGAATTACTGAAGAAGATTTGCTTCCATTAAAACATGGTAAAATGAGGAAAACAACTATTGCGGTTTTTTATTATTCTTTATAGTTCAGCATTTAACCATAATCTGATATCAAGTGATAACGTGACCGAAGGAAGGACTTAAAGATGATGAAATGGAAAAAAATTCTTCCAAGTTGCCACAGTGAAACCAATTAATTTTAATTAATCCACAAAACCGTTTCGACGGGCGCCCGGAATGCGTTCCTCTTTCGCAACTTAACGTATAAATAACGTTTTATTTAAACAAAGAAAATTAACGTGGATTCCTTAATATCGCACTCGAAGACGTTGCTTGAAATTTAATTATCTATAATATTTAAAGTTTACCGCTCGCTTTACTCCGAAACACTGACTGTAAATTGCACGAGTTTCAAATTGATTTAATGACTCTCCCTAGAGATATTTAAAATATGTAAATTATAAATAAACTTGCGCAGTTTATTTAAGTAGAAGAAAGTCATCAACGTTCAATTCGTGTACGACTTGAATAATGAAACTAACAAACAGTTCTTTCACTATTTAAGGGCTTGGATGTCTTACTGTTATCAACAAATCCTGCTGATTGCTCATGAAACCCTAAAATATAACTTAAATAGAATCTTATAAATAGTATTTACTATAATACCAGGTGAAAGGCTGCTTCTTGAGTGTAACTATCAAAAGATGCCCGTTGAAATTGTACTTGAAGATGGTAGCTGACCAAACGAGTATTAAAAAAGTCATACCATCAAAACATAGTTTCAATACGTTAAATCCCCTAAACTGAAACATTAAACTTATTGAAACATATGTCCATTATATTGTCTAGAAAAAAATATAGCAAACGAATGTCTCAGCGTTTTTTTTTAATGCTGATGACCGGAAGGGCTTTTACAGCTTCACCGTAACGTTGGGGACGAGTGCTGAAGACACTCGCCGCAAAAGGTAACTAGCTCAAGGCCACCAAAGCGGCCAATAAAAAAGGTTCCTTATAGGACCTATGTACCTTCGTGTTGTGGGTGTAAAATTTGATGCATGAGCAGTGTCACTGTATAGCGCTGGTAGCGGCGTCAAGAGCCTCCCCAATTGGGGACGGAGCACGTCTTGGGCCGCCACCGGAGAGGAACCCGGAATGTGTGCGGGGTCTCGGCGTATAGCGAGGGGTCACTTTTATAGTAGTCCACAAACAACATGACTCATCGGTGTCCGACGTTGTATTGTAAAATCATTTATCGATTTTGTTATACTACCCACAGTAATTGTAACCTTGCGCCAACATACACCTACATACATAGATCAAGATCTATATATTCAAGTAATCAGATGTGTCACGTATCTAATCAGGCGTAACTTTGATTAATAGGTCATTGAATGATCAATTCATTGCTCTGTGTAGCGATGAAAACATTTTGATTTATCTTTTATAATTAATATACTGTTTCTAGGAAAGCTTTCCGAACGATTTTAGTGTCCAAAAATTATGCTGTATGTGGGTGCAAATTGTTTTTGATTTTTTAATGGAACTATCAAACTTTTCCCTTACAAAGTAAGACAATATTAGAAATAATAATATTGTCTTTATTATATTGTCTTCTTACATTACACATAGTAAGTTGTCAACTAGGTATCCTGTAACATAACTTCATAACTTACGATACATATACACTGAAATTAAACCTATCATAATTAAAATATTACGCTCCTGTGTACGTACCACAGACCTACATCGTACTAATCTACTAGAACAGTTATTTGAAATAGAGAATATCATTGCGCAAACTTCAAGCCTGGGTTGTTTTTCTTCGAACTGACAAACGCCGTTAACATGAAGGGCCAGATTCACGGTTCTTTAAGGCTAGCGCCCAGCAAGGTAATGGTAAATAGCACAAGGTCATCACAATGGTCTGAACCTCGGCTTGAGCTATTACAAGGACAGATTCCGCGGGTTTACCTATAGACTTAACCAAGCATAAATAGAAGGTACAAAACACTAGGCAGCCGTAGGGACTAACGACAGGAAAAAAAAAATCGAAACTAACCTAAACGCCATCTTATACTTGACATACTATAGCATGTTGACGGCTGATGTCATAGCATTGGTCGTCGTAGCGAATCTATAAGTTTTCCCTACCGAGAGTCTCTCAACGCCGCGCGGCTAAAGAATACTTCACTTCGGTAAATTGATCTCTTACAGAAGCTATGCATGTAGGATGTGTGTTGAATGTGTTACTAGTGCATGAAAAGTCATTAGCTTCTTCATTCGGGAATTAGAGCACGTCTTAGTGCAGGTAATTGCGGAGGATGGTTTTTTATTATCACGTATCCAGCATTTGCGCTATATTATCTTTATCATCAGCTTTTCATTGGCCATATAGCGTGGTAATAAATTTGAAGGCACTTTGACGCAGCATTATCTCAAAATTACTGAACATATTGAGATGAGACTATTACCATCTACGCGCTACTACTATCGACGCGGAATTTTTCATAGATAGTCATAGGCTTATTTATTTTTCGGATTCCATCGACCCTTTCTCATTTTTTTTTTTCAAATTTACTCTTATTTACATTTTCTCCGCGAATAAAAACGAAAGACTCATTTTGCTTCATTTATTTGTTTTTTAGGGTATGTTAGATAAATTAAATATTACGTACACTTTTTCACTAACACCTAAAGAATATATGAAATGCGGACGGAGCTGCGGGCACCAGCTAGTTTCCCACAGATTACATACAATACACAAGTATCTAATTTATAATATGTTACTCGCAAACAGCATAGCTTTCTACAGATTATAGACCATTTAAAATCAGTACACTAGTTTTTGAGTTTATCCATAACAAACAAGAAAATCAAATTTATCTCTCTTCGTCCGTTTGTTCCTTACTTGGCTAATAACTCGAGAACCACTGAAATGACTTACATGATTATTTTAATAACTTCCAGATATATTGTCTGGTCAGGTTATAGGACACTATTTTGTTTAACTAGACATCATATTTAAAACTTATGACATTAATAGTGAGTGTTCTCGACACAAAATATACCACCATGGCGTTTCTTCCCATACTTTAACAGAACTATAAGAGTATGCTATCAGTATAAAGTAGTGAATAAATGTTATATGCGTTTTTAGTCGCTGGAATATCTAGTATTTATATATATTAACTCGTTGGTATGTATGTACATTCTAAGCCAGTTAGGTCTCTGTGACATGATCGTATATCTCAATTTATTGTGATTTAGTATCAGACGGGTGGTTACTACATACATTGAAATGCGGGTAGCGTTTGCTTCGTTATGTAGACGAATACATGAATACATACATGTATATTTAGATATATTATAATCGTAAATTGTACTCTCAATTATTATGTCTTGATTAATTAAGTGATAACTGAATTAATATACTAACAAAGAAATACTCAGATATCTTTCTGAATTATCCGCCACTGATCGCTTACATTAATTTATTGTTACTACGGGTAATGTTTAGGTTATACCTGGCCCAAAGTTATAACAGCTTTTAAAACATGTCATAATACACTGGAGATGCGCACAAACAAGTCAATATATAATGTTGCCAATTGTCGTTTTCATTTCGTTTTCTCTAGACGATTAAACTTCCGTAATAAACAAACTAAATTTAGCGAAACCAATATAACATGTCAAGATATCGATTTAGATAAAATAGCAAATAGAGATTATACAAACTGCTGTTAACATATATCGAACTGATTAGTATCTTTGATCTAAAGAGCACGAAGCTGAAAATTAATAGCAAATTGCACAACGAACTTAGGCTTGCATGCGTATTTTACGGAAGCTATCGCCTGAAAAAGCAACCTGGTTTTTGGAAGAAAAAAATTGTGCAAATTTTTAAAACTATTTTTCTAATAACTACCTCATACAGACTACCGATAGAAGTGAAAAGTCAAAACCATGAAATAACTGTTTGAGATTTTTTTAAATTCACAATGAAATATTCATTGCATGATGTATTACAGATACTAAATATTACAAAACTAAATTTCAACGCAAATATGATATTACCAATGTTGCAAATATTCGAAAATAAATGCTAGTTTTTATTAATCATTTATCTAGATAACCAGTTTAACGCAACACGTCACGTTAGCATGTCGGTGACGCGAACCTATAAGTTTTGCCTCAACCAAATATCGTACAACGTGGCTAAAGAAGTTTGCACTTAAAAAAAACACACACAATTATTCAGACTTATTTGTATTAAGCAAACAAAACTCGCACACTTAAATCGTGAAATGTTTACTCCGCCCGTATGTACCTCCTACGTACTCATTACTCGTTACCAGCCGAGTTTTAATGATTTTCTTTGTAAACTCTCGCTATAATTCCTTCGCAAATATCCCCCGTTGTAAAGACCGCGAGTTGATTATAATTTAAGACGAACAAAACGTAATTAGAGGTCATCAATTCTATGTCAATCAAGTTTTGATGCAATAACTATATGATATAAGGGTAATGGGGTCATTTTGACGCAGCATTACCTCAAAGCTACTGAACATATCAATATAAACAACTACCATTCGTATTTTTTCGTAGATGGTTATTCCATCCATGGTTGGATTCCATCGACCCTTTCTCATTTTTTTTGTAAATTTACATTTATGTACATTTTTTCGGAAAAAAAAAAAAAAACAAAATACTCTCACATTTTTTACTTCATTTTTACTAACCTAACCTAACCTAAAAAGGTTAGGTATAATGATATGTTACTTTTTACTCACACCGTTTTTAACATTTGAAACACGGGTGGAGCTGCGGGCACCACCTAGTCTTTATATAATTAAGGCTAAATAAAAAATGTAAATAAACGTTTGCACTTACTTTCTATTTGTATGTGCGTTAGTTGACTTTTACATTGAAAATCACGTGACTGATTCACATAATTACTTTATGATCCTTGCCTCCTTTTAACGCATTACTGGCTAGATTTTAGTTTAAATTATTCCGGTAAAAAACTGTATTATTTTAGCACTGTAATTACAATCTTACCTAATGTTAATCGAAGACATGTCCTAAGATAATCGCGAAATTGACTTTACAGCACACTCTTTATGTACCGACATGACGAAGGAAATTCCCTTCCTCCATTCCCTTCTTTGTTCACGATATTAGGTGTACTTCAAGTAAGGGGGTAAGTAGAGGAGAATAAGTACTATCTTTTGCTTACTTGAGTTGAAATTCATCAATTATAATTGTTGAGTTTTTTTTTTTTCATTACAATGATAAGGCGATATACAATTATCTGAATGGTGAATTTACTTACGGTTGGTTAATGGTTAATTAAATTTAGTTTTTTTTTTACAAAATTGTGCCAACGCTTACGTATTCACTATGCCACAGGGGAGAAGGAAGCGAATGGGGGGGGTAGAATTTTGCCGACATGACACTTGGACTACCTGCAAAAATCTCGTTAATGATGGCTTAGTTGGTAGTGTGGTCGGATTTCGCTTCCATGGACGGGGGTTAATATCTACCTATCCAACTCCAGCCTGAGCTTTCGGTGAAGGAAAACATCGTGATGAAAACCATAGCATCGTGGTAGGGCATTTTAAAATAATCCCTGGCTGAGTACCTACCACCCTCAAGCTAGAAAACCTCTCGCCAAATACCAATAGGTGTGTTCCGGTACCGTCACGTGAGAATCAGTACCTAGATTTAGTGTGCTTACCATCCTGGACCACATCGTCACTTAACATCAGGTGAGATTGTCAAGCAAGAAGGTCAAAGCATCAGTGTCTATACCGTGTAAAATAAAAAATAAAAACAATTAATACAAAGAGAAGAATAAGGTACTGAACTATTTATTTATTTGTTTTATTGTCGTATATTTATATTATAAAACTAGCTGTGTGCCCGCGGCTACACCCACGTTTCATATATTCTTCACTGCATTTTTTTTTATACGGAACCTTAATTTTTGTTTGGTACTAAGATACAGTAAAAATGTTTCATATAAATTCAGTAAAACTGTACATTGAATCGGATTATATACAACTTTTATGAGTTTTTTTTTACGCCGTATCCTAATTATTTTCGAAAATGAAAAGTACCCTATGACGCCTGCATTACTGCAGTTACCTTCAGCTATCTACCAAAAAAAGTCCTGTCAAAATCCCTCCAGCCGTTTCGGAGATTACCCGGAACAAACAGACAGACAGATAAAATTTTTTTTTCGAAATTGGTATAGGTATCGAGTATCAATTCATGTCTATATAGAAAAAAAAATATTTTGACATTACAAAGAAAAATTTAATTTGCCGTGTGGTCCGGCTTAAGAGTAACCAGTCCATAGCGCTCCCTTGGATGTCGTAAAAAGCGTCTAAGGGATACATTAGGGGATGGGCAGCAGTATTCTCTGATCACTACAAACATCTACTGCGATCGCCAACCCGCCTGCCAAGCGTGGTGATTATGACAACTCCCCCCTTTATCTTTGCGGGAGACCTATGTCCATGGATTACAAACAGACACTTCAATCTTATTTATTAGAATGGATTGAGATGTGACACAGTATGAAGAGAGAAAGCTATTTGTTACTAAAAGACAGTGACAACTAATTTATTCATACATACTGTACACTAATATTATCATAAAAATTGCTCAGAGTTAGAAATTCTTAACTAAGCCATAGCGATAGTTATATTCAAATGGCGAGGTTCGCTTAGTTACTAAACATATTCGTGGAGACGGCAGAGATAGTAAGAATATTCCGTAGGCTAAGCGGAAATGTAACTGCAAATGGGGAGTCCGTGTTACTGTAACGCCATAGACAGCTCCGGAAATAGATGTTTCGGTTAGCGGCACTGTATTTCTCGGACACAACGCGATTAGACCTTTTCATATAAATACACTAAACAAGACAATACTGCAACCATGAATAGAATAGTAAATAACTTATTGTTAGACACAAAGTGTAATTTATCTATCTATACTAATAAATAAAATTGTCTGTTTGAACTAAATAGATATGAATGCATATACATTATGTACGATACCTATACCAAAAATACAACTTTAAAATTGTTTGTCTGTCTGTTTGTAATTTCTTATCTCTGGGACGGTGAAAACGATTTTGACGGGACTTTTTTTGGTGGATAGCTGGAGTTACTCCGGGTAACTTAGGGTTTTTTTTTAATTTTATTAGGGTTCCGCGTAAAAAAAAAATGTAAAGAACATATGAAACCCAGGTGTAGTCGCGGGCACACAGGTAGTACTAAATATACACCAAAACTCATAATACAACTAAAATAAAAATAAAAACTCATGTTAATCAGCCTACTTATATTGTCTATTGACGACTATTAAACCAACAGCTAAACAACCAGACATTTAGATTTCGTTTGTTTTTTAATATAATGTACAAAAAAGTATTTACACATTCAAAAAACATAAACGTAATCTAAACATAAATTAAAAATGGTAAATATGTATATTTAAACATAAAAGAAAAAAGTAAACGTTACATATATAGTCTGTAAAATACACAATGTAATGTAATTAACAAAAAATAAGACATTATATGTAGAGAGTCATCTCTGTCGCGCACATATATTATATAAGGAGTGACAGGGAAACAAATAGAGAGAAGGGCTAGAGTAAACCAAATAACAATTAGCGATAAATTCGTAGAGGACACGACGGAGAGCTTAACTACTCCGCTCGTTGTTGGGCTAATTGGAATCGAGTTGGAGTTAAATAAGTCGGCCTGCGCTGGTGCGAATGTAGGTTACTTAAATGGTTCAAGGACACGACCTTTAACTACGTAAGATTATTGTAAGTAATACTGGGTTTTTCTTTTATATTTCAATTAACTAATTTGTACCTATTGGTCTAAATTTTGCAATAAACAAGACTGAAAAAAAAGAGCATCTGTGTACAAAGTACACGTGTTATAATCTTCCTGTAAAATATTTTCCTCTTCCATTCATCTCTATTACTAAGCATATCTTTCACGCAGCTCATCCAAAGTATACTTGTGAGAAGTAGTGTCTGACCGAACCTTACGTTCCAGATTCGGCCACCTTCCGGCCAAATATAACACCTCCGGCCAAATATTTAGCTTCGGCCAAAATGCGCCGAAGTTTTAGCCGAAGCCGAAGATCTATTAAGTACCTTCATTAAATAATCTATACAAACAAAACTGTCACACCCTCAAAAGATACCGTGCGGTTTCCCCTGAAGGACCTTTTTTTTTGACGGGGGGAAATGCATTTACGCACTACCCTTACCCATTACATTAGTGAGACCGAAGTCCCCCAATGCCACGGGTAAGGGGGTGCGGAGGGACGTCCCCGCACCAGTGCGGGACTCGCCCGGGCGTGAAGCGCCCGAAAATACCCACTAAAACCTCTCGGAGCCGCCCACCGCATTTGGGATGGGGACGATACGGGATAAGCTAAGCATTCTCCGCGTCGCCCACTGCGGTAAGCCCGATGGGCCCGTCCGTCATTAGCCCAAAGGGGTTGGAGGGAGAAAGGCCCCCTCTCTCTTCGTCCGCTTCTCCCCCTGAAGGACCTGACAGTCATCGCTCTCTACGGCTTGCAGGACGTACGATGTTGCGGACCGTCAGGTCATCAGCCCACACGCGAGCCCCGTTAGAGGCCATGGATTGGTCGGTTTAGCGAACTTCACGTAATTTTATTGATGATTAGCTTAACCTACTCTAAGTTGTCATTAAAATAGCCAGTACCTGATTTATAATTATTTATTGAACAAAGTTTATTAACTTAGAGATTATATTCGTTACTCTAGTTGAAAAAAGTGAGACTGAGACAGAATTGGGACTTATAGTGATTGTTAATTACTTTTTAGTAAATCAATGTTATACAATTTATAAATAATATTATTTCAGTTTTATTATAATATTTTAACCATTTGAAAGTAATTTTAGTCATCTTGTTAAGCTAATATAGCCGATATAACTTTTTCAAATCCAATCATGGACCAAATTTAATAGGATCACTAAACCCTTGACTTCGGCTTTCGGCTCCGACCGAAGGTTATGGTGATGGCCTATTAATCGGCTTCGGCCAAAAATCATACTTTAGTCGGACACTACTCAGAAGTGAAAATTCTCGGGCAAATTATATTTTTAAATCTGTAAAAAAAGTACTTGCAAGTAGTAGATATCAAATACTGATTATACCTATGAAATCATCTCACTTTGTATTCCCCTGTTTCATCCTTAAAAACTCAGCCGATTTTTATTTTTCTTTCAATTATTAAATTAAAAAGACTTGGAAATTAGTGTATGTTTTTTTTTGTTTCTCAAATTTATTTAACGGATTCTGTGTTTATAATAATTGATTTATTGAAAAAAAAAACAAAACGTACGGGCATATTATATGGTATAAAAATGTTTACTATAATGCCACTTATCCAGGAAGGAAATAGGGTAATATGTTTTTATTGGAAAAACATCGCTTGCATTTCCTCCTAAGTGCAACATTTTATAGAGCTCATATTAAAAAAAAGCCAAGTGTATGATGTTCGCTATCATGTCAGACACAATTACGGCGTTCAATCACCCTCAACAACTACACGACGATTATAAATTCAAAGTAGACCATAAAACTTAAACTCGCCCATAAATTTTTTACACTAACGATTACAAACTAGAAGCCAATTTGTTTTATTGAAAGTCACCCCTCTCCCCTCCTACTCTCTCCCCTCCCCCTAATACATAAAACGCGTTGTAAAAACCGCCCTAGGCCATACTTCATTAACACGTAATCCATTCGATATCTTAACAATGCGGGCGAACAAATAACATTGATATAAGGGTCCGTATGCTGCCGTCGGCGACTCGCCTAAACTATTCTATGCATTTCTGATTGATTCAATATTGATTTTAGGGTTGAATAATATTCTCATCGATGCAACCAAAATAGTTATTCGATTTATGTTTATTTACACAACTTTATAAAATAATAACATCAACCTGTAAATAGTACCTGAAATAAATCGTTATTTAACATAAGTGGAGACTTTAATAAAGCTCCGAGTATATTATATAATATAATTTTTTTTTAAATTAAAAACAACTACAGCACTACCTTTCGGATCCGAATAGACCTATAGATCATTACTGTATGAACAAGTTACACGGAGCATTAACAAAACAAATTAAATAAATATATGCAAAAAAATTATCTGGTAATAAATTCGCTAACGTATAGACAGCAGTTACATTTTATGATATGCAAATATTTATGTTATTAATAATTCAGTCACCTTTCGAAATTCAGAGTAAACATTATATAACATATTTGCTTCGTTTGTACATTAAATATAATTGGACGATGCATTAATATGTCGATTACACATAAAAATGAGACAATAGGAAAACAATGTAAAGCTGGCGAAAACGCCAGGTTAGTGCTCAAGCCTGGTGGGTTCGCTGTAAAAAAACCTGGTGGGTTCGCTGCAGGGGGCGATGTGGTGCCTGCGAAAGCCACCCCGTGTCGCCCCCATACCAAATGCAGCGGGCGGCCCCGGGGGGTTTTAGTGGGTATTTCCGGGCGCTTCACGCCCGGGTGAGTCCCACACTGGCACGGAACTCGTCACTCCGTGCCCTAAAGGGGGTATTGGGGGACTTCGGTCTCACTAATACAATAGGTAAGGGTAGTGCGTAAAAGCATTTCGCCCCGTCAAAAAAAAAAAAAAAGGTTAGTGCTCAAGGGGTTAATTAGATATTTGCATACATTTAAAATATATATTACATATATATATACACATTTATATATATATATATATTAATAATAGCCCGTTGTTTAAGAATTTTTATGTAACACTAAAAAGAATAACATAGGTAATTAAATCAACCTTAGGCACGTTTTCTTTAAGCAAACATATACGTAACGTATCTGTAGTAATTACCGAGGCCGTAAATGAAATTTCGTATGTTAATTGACTAAATACAATTACGGTGGAGGGGCTAAGATTGTGAGAGTGCTTCCGTTAAACTACATTACCGTTGATTTATGATTTCTAGATGTGATAAAGTAACTTACAAATTATATAAATTGAAAACAACTAAGAAAATACTTAAATAAAGTAAAACCAGATCACAATCTCGACTCTTGATTTCCAATTTTATATATACTTGGAGACAATCAAACAACAACTGGTAATAGTGCTCAAAGGAGAATGAAAATAAAGTCCTTGAGAGAAACGAATAAGTCTAAAGAAAAACAAAAGTTTGCTCAACATGGAAGAAAATCAAAAATAAGTATAAAAAGGTGGTGAAACTTGGCCTCTAGTAATAAAGAAACAATAAAAAATAACTGAACATAAAACTAACTTTTTAAAAATCAACGCATAGGTCATGAAGGCAATTTCTATATAGTCTATGATTGATAAACGAGTCATAAGAATAGACGAAAATGAAAGGAGTTTTTGGCAGAATCTTACTGTGTCATGTGGCAGTTATTTTCGATAATTCATTTAACTTGTGTATTTGACTCTATATCATGTAATTTTGATGGCGTTTTGTTTGGTTATTGTGTACAATACAAAGTTTATTAAGGAAAATAACGCGTAACATATAATCTGAGGTGCCGATAAAGCTCCATGGAATGTTCCAGCAGGATGGGCCACCGTTTTGCTGGAGCTCAGTAAGGCTGATGATTGAATTGACAATATTGACAAGATTAAAAATACATTTTACTCACATGACACTGGCACAAATTGTGTGTACACAAATTGCCATTATCTAAGAAGAAGAAAAAGATGAAAATCAACAAAAGAAACAAGAAGAATATAATATATAAGTGTAAAATAAATTTTAATAAAATCACGTTAACTTAAAATTTCAAACAGTTTCAATTTGAATTACAAAACTGTATATTACTAATATTCAATTGCAAAATTATTACATTATTACGCCCTTATTTTCTCGGGCATTTATTGTTGAAAGATGATTTAGAACTCTTGGATTCCTTCGTCTACAAAAATTCTGCAATTTGTTTTCTAATTATATCAAAGTATTTAAAAATCTGTTTTTGTTTTATTTAATTTGTAATACGATTTTGCAAGATATATCTTATGTTATAGTCAAATAGTTATACTGTGTCGGAACCCGAGCGCTATCTCTTCCACAGTAAAATCGCGCTAGCGTCCCGATCCGCCCGCATTGTGATGAAACCATAATATGAGTAGCAATCGTATTATAGGTTGTTTGTTATATTTTTTAAATCATTTTTTTCTTTGTTCGCCAACCGATCTTTTGTTATATTATTTAGTGAGTATTGACAAACGTCAGTGTTATCAGTTTGGAAACTTAAAAATAGTTTTTGTTTCTTCAAATTTGATATATTTATTTTGCTCTAATTTCGACGACCAGGCGAACTATTGTGGTTTGTAAAAAATACTTCAAACTGCGCTTTATCCTGTACGTATGACAAAGGGTGTATGTTTGTCGACTCCAGTCCTATCTAGTAATAACAGAGTAACTATCAATGTTAATTAAATATCAAGTCGAAGCGTGGAGAGCAGGTGCCTGGCGCCGTGATAACGTGTGGCCCACTCCATTTCTCCGTTGGTTTTTGAGGTAAACCTTATTTATGTACCCGGCTTCACGTTTTTAGTTTATTCATGCCCTCCTGAATTTATTGCAGGTATCAACGACTATAAGAACTTTTTAATGAGTTTTGTCATTTTATAATAAATAATGATGTTATTAGGAATATAGTTTATTATTAAGTCTGAGAAGTATGGCTGCCGTGAAAACAAAGGACAAAGTAATAAATAGAGTAATAAAGGAAAGGTGTGTTGTAGATATAGTTACAAAGATAGAGCAATGGATGCTTAATTGGTTTAGACACGTGGAGAAGATGGATGAAAGAAGATTGACAAAACAAATTTGAAAGGCGAGTGTGACTGGACAATCCAGTAGGGACCATCCGAGGCAAACGTATCTCGACCAGAACGAAGATGTTTTAAAGAAAGGCCAGATCTAAAGTATCCGTATTGGAAGAGCTTGAATGAAAGGAAAGTAGAAGGAGCTAAAGGCGTCTGTCAGGATCGTAGCAGGTGGTAGGACATTATGAGAGTAAGGCTTAGTTTATCTGTCGTGAGGTTGTTCATAGAAATTTATTTTCATGATGATCTTTTCGATCGTAGATGTATTCTCTGAACTGTTGTTAGTCTATATAATTAATCGAATATAAGATTAAATAATTAATCGAACAAATTATGAAGGTAAGTAAATTAAGCAAAAAAGTAATGATTCACACAATATACTATGTGTTCTAATACTGTCAACTAACCATAGATTTATTTATTAATTAAATGTAGTTGCCACATAAATTGGAAAGTGTATTTTGATGAAAGATCTAAAGATAAAGGTATTTGGTACAAAACACTCCAAAGCGAGCCGCCTCATATACCATGGTTTGCTAACATTAATTTAAGCAGATCCCTTATTGTTACCAAAAGTATTCACCAAATTGCGAATCGTGTGGAATTATTGAAGATGTACACCATTTGTTGATGGAATGTGGCCGAAACAGAACTGAAAGAAACAGTGTACTCAAACAACTGGATCTTAACATGTTAAATCTATGAACCTTTCACGAAATTTTGGCTTTACCTGCAAGTGTAGAAGCCAAAATTTTGTGGAAGTTTGCGAGTAGTTTTAAGGTATAGTTTGTTAGTTTTAAGTTTAGGTTACGATGGGACTGACATGTTCTTGGTGAACCCAAGTCCCTAAATTAAATATATTAAAAAAAAAACATAGACTTATTTAAGAAATATAATATAACAATCATTGTTTGGAATAAAAATATTAATAACATTTAAGTTAATTCAATTCTAGTATTATATTTCACACCCTAACACGGGGTAAATACTTTTAGCTTTACCGATCAGTTAAGTGCAACGGAATAGCCAACGATTTTATAATATTATAAAAATAAAATAGAGCAACTAACCACGAAGACGGTAACGTAGCAAAGGCGTTTATTTCCAAGACAGGCGCGTCTGTCGCAAGACTTTTACAGTTATTACACTACCGAAGAGAGAAGGCTTTGTTTTCTACATCTACAGACAATAAACAGTGTAGTATAGTCATTACACGGTTAATATAAAACACGGTGGCTACGTTCTTTTATTACTTTAATAATGCTTTTGAAAATGTTTCTACGGAGAACTTGTTCTATTAGACGCAGCGTGGATTCACAATCTCATATTGCGAGCGTGCGCGCCGCGACCGCTTCATAATATATACTTACATCGTCGACGCAATAAATTGTGTAAACTGGAAAATTATATTACTACAGTATCTATGGAAATATATATATTTCTATCTTATAATATATAGAGTTACATGAAAGAATAAACACTCATTGAAAATATATGACATTATATTTTTTATATTATATTTCGTATGCCCTGTTTCTATCTTATTTGAGGTCGGTGCAGAATGTTTTTTTTTATACGTCCCTATCAGCCGTCTTCTTTTTATTTACCCCTTTTCTTTCAAATTTTTTTTCATACTCTATTTACACTTTCATGGGTCTTCCACTACTTTTCCATCCACCTTCATATTAATGCGCTTTAACATAACATAATGCACTCATAACATGTGCATAAAACGACAAACGAACATAATAACGAAACAGAATTAGAAATAGGATTTAAGTAAATATAAATATTCCTCATAACCACAATGCAATAGGAACACATTGATAAGAAATAGAATAAGATTGTGAAATAGAAATAAGATGATAACAATAAAGCCACAAAAAAAAGTAAACAATACTCGGATTATGTCTGAGATGTAAGGGGACATAATAAAAAAAAAAACATAACGAAACAAAGACATTTAGGAATATTTAAAAATATATATCCCTTACATACTTAATAAATGTGAAAATCGTATTTCATGTTAGAAGTAACAGTATATTTTACACAACTTACAAAGTCCATTCGGTTACCGCATGCGTATTTTCTAGCTTGATAACTAAATTTGAATATTTAAAAAATAAAACTTTATAAATTAATCGACGTCTCTGATCAAAATATGCATTCGTGTGTCATCTTATTTACTTATGTGAATGTGATTTAAGATATAATTATATATCTTGAAGAAGGATTTCCTTTGTGTTATTCTCAAGGGTATTTCTCACTTCGCGTTTAAAAATGCATTGTCAGAGCTTAATTTAACTTTTTAAATAGTTCCACGCTGTATATAAGTGATGCCGTTAACGTCCACTGTGCAGCGAAGAAATCTCACAGCTTAAGAACCTTGAAAGTAAATTTTATATCAATGTTTTTTTTTTTTTTGTTTTTTATCTTGTTTACTAAAAGATCGTACTCATTTTAATCTTTATTTCCTCTGGGTATAGCTAAGATGGGTAACCGGGCAAGTTCTTACATAAATTCGTTTTACATGGTAATAGTTCTAGATTGAATGATATTACATATGGTTTTTTTTTTTAATGAAAACTGTCAAATAATATATTAGAGGGAGTTTGAAAGTTGCGTCAATGGTAGAAAAGTTGAAAGGTTCTCGTTTGTCGTGGTATGGACATGTTATGAGGAGAGAGGAAGCGCATGTGGGTAAAATAGTAATGAATATGAATGTGGAAGGATGGAAAAGTAGAGGAAGGCCAAAGAAAGTGTGGATGGAGTGTGTAAGAAAGGACATGAAAGAAAAAGGAGTGAATGAAGAGATGACGGCTGATAGGGACGTATGGAAGAAGAAAACATACTGCGCCGACCCCAAGTGAGTTGGGAAAAGGCAGGAGAATGATGAAAACTGTCAAATTAATTGAGTTTTAGATAGACAAGACGCATCCCGTGTTGTTATAGCGATGGTTCTAAGCGACCAAAGTGAAAAATTGTCATTTTTGTACGAAAACTGTATTACATCTGTAACTTTTGAATTTGTGTAGATTACTTTAACTTTAATACGTACATATCATCACGCCTCTCTCACATAAAGATAGGTAGAGACTAGATCCACTTACTAAGACACACATCTTTTGCTTCTTTGACCTTCATAACCACTTTCACTAGGCGATTACGGGTGCTTTTGATCTGAACTTTTTTTTACGGCTTCCATCTTTTCGAAATAACTGTATACCACCCTCAATCGCATTGTCACTTATCGTAAGGCGAGATTGGAGTTAAAGCACTAAATTTATTATAGTTTTTAGTACCAGGTATCAGGTATCAGTTACCAGGTATATTTTAAAGCCTTAGCAGGAAAATGAATGTATATATTATATATTATTTAGGGTATACTTTCACGGTTTTTTTTCTGTCATGTAGAAATTGTATTTTATTTATTACTTTGTATTATTATTTTTATTCTGTACTCTGTAATTTTTAAACGTATTATTTAACAGATAACTTTAGTTTGGATGAATTGTGTGAAATTTATTTACCAATAACACAGTGTAAGCCAATTCGTCCCATAATAATGCCTTTGCATCCATGCATGCATTATATTTACCATTTTTATATATTATAAGTAGGGTCGGCAAAGCATGTGTTCTTCTTCCATTCTCCTCTGTCATTTGCTATCTCAACATTAAAACCTTATATACTCTTCACAACATATCCATACCATGTTAACGTTAAGCTCCTTAACTTGACTGTCTGTCAATGGTACAACTTACCAGTTATAGGTAGGTAGGTATAGGTAGGTAGTAGTCAAGGTTTCTCTGACATTTCTTTATCATATTTACTCTTATGCTAGTTACAATTTCCCCGTTAAATGCCTCATAAGCTGTCAATACCCTTCAAGCATAGAATTAAAACACTCAGAACAGCAGTAGTCACGCGTTGAGTGAAGCTATTTCAAGTTGTCCTTTGAAGGCCACGCACGCCTTTCGTTAAGTGCCGCCGTTTACGTAATTCTGTGTCGATGTGTAAGCATGTATATTTGGCTTCAAAGTTTTTTGTGTAAAACTATCAATCTTAGCATTATTACTCATTATGCCTTCAAGTTAGTCAGTCAGTCAACAGTGTTAGTCAGTTCTAAACAAAAAAATGGATCCACTAATCAAAAACGCCCATTTCAAAACGTCCATCCATCCATTCTAACATATAGACAAACAAACATATATACATTACACATATGCACACAAACATGTAAATATAGTTTTAGAATTCAATTTTAGCTCTTTATTTTATGCATCGGTTTAGTTTATATGTCTATTTTATACGAGCTGTGAATTTTTGATGCAAATAAATAAGACGTCCACTGCTGGACATGGGTCTCCCCCAATAAGGGCGGCATTGACATTATCGCCACGCTTGACAGGCATGTTGGCGATTGCAGTAGATGTTTGTGCGTATCCCTTAGTCGCCTTTTTACGCCATCCAAGAAAAGATATGGTGTGGTACTATTCTTAGCCTGCACCACAACACGGCTGAAAGCGTATTTCGTTTTTATTAATCACATTATTTCTAAGTTACAAAGCTTACTTTCCAATATATAGATTAATATTATATATTATCTCTTTACTAATTGTATTATTTTATTTTGATACACCAAATGTTTAGGCAGTTATCTGTATAAATCTGTACATTATTATAAACCGCAGACACAAACACCGTAGTAGCTATAGCTTAAGAAAAATCCAAGTAATAGAGGTTTAACAGAATCCCCCATTTAATCCGCATTCGATCGAGCACTCAGTCGATTTTTACTAATCGTAAATAAATCTAGATTGGTGAGATAGTATACTGAACTTGCGGGTTGAAATAAATAACGACGCGTACATTATTCTATATTAAAAGAAAACAATAAAATCAATTTATTCAAGCATTTGTAAATCCAGCATTGTTGAGGCGTCAATGTTAAATATTTTATAGAGTTTATATAATACGTCAAAAGATGGCGTCATAACGTTTTGGAAGTGGCTATTAAATTATGTAGTAAAAAGATAGTAGTTTGTAAATGTTTGTACTGATGGAAAAAAATATTCTAAATTAATAACAGTCTACCTCTCTCCCTCTAAGTGGTGTTTGATCTCCTTAAATCAGTTGAAGTATCAGTGAAATACGTGTTTGTTTGAAAAATAATATCAAATTTGTTCAAGCATTATTTAAGAAACTATACAATACAATTTTAAACATATTTTATAGTATCTCAAATACAATGAGTATTTCAAATTAATATATTAAAATATACATTTTATAAAAAGCAATTACCTGGATCTAATAATCTGCATGTAATTTTCACAAAATAAAAACAACAGAATTAAAGTTATAATCTGCATCTTGATCACAAACGGTGTAACACTTTACGGAAAAGATATATGTAATTTTTATTTTAATGTCCTTTTGAAAACAGTTTAAGCATCATAAGTCGAACGCTTAAGTGACTTAAGCAGCGTCCGCTTTCGTACAAGTCCTGTATCGTCTGGGATATAATTAGATAACAGAGGCATGCTCAAAATCTACGACATTCTTTCGGCTTAAACGACAAGATCCACAGAAATGTCTTTCTTTTTTTAAAATAATTAAATCGTATTGACCAGAATGGACTTGGCAGTTTTGTTGACCTTTTAGGGCTTAGGACGCCCAGGTAAGAGAGTAATAGCTAGCGCTAGGGAACCAGAATAATACGGACCGTGGCTTGAGCTGCTACCTGAGACGAAAATTGTGCAGAATTTGCGTGCAGTAGTTAAGGGAAACTACGGATGTAAATGTCCCTTACAGTATTCCCTTCCCTTGTTGTATAATGCGTGTTTTGCTGGTGCATGAAAGTGTCACTGTATCGCGCTTGCGGCTGTTACAGAAGCCCTCCAGTTAGAGAACAATACACGTCTTGGGTCGCTAACGCGTATCACTGGAAAGTTGACCCCGCGTCCCGGCGGCAGGGGTCCTACAGAATTTTCCAAAATTCTCTTATCTGATCTAATAAATATATTTATGTAGTTTGTCCAATGAATGGAATTTGACCATAATATTTGTTACAATTTTACTTTTAATAGCTAAGAAACAAAAAAAAAAAGAAATTCTGTTAATAAATAAAGAAGAAAACTGTCATAAACTCTTTTATTTTTACTTATTTACATGTAAATATAATATATTTTAGAGGTAGATGTTACCATAACAGCATTAAATATCACGCTTGAACTATAAAACAATTTTCGCATTTATTGACGTAAACATCTACATTAGGTAACGCAAATGGCATAGAAATTAAATACATCTAGTGACATAGGATTGCTATGGCTCCTGGTATTCAAAAGAGAAGATATTTTATTTATGATAATGGCTTAGAGATAATGCTTTCACATACAGTGTCGATGGACGTAGATTTGAATCCTATGAGCCTATAACATAGCAGTTGGATGTGTTCTTAAGACCGCTTGTTTAGCTACCACCCTCAAGTTCGAAAATTTTCCACAGCGTCGTAACGTTTACGCTTAGCGTGTTTACCATCTTAGACCACATTATCCCATAACACCAGGTGTGTTTGTAGTCAACCTGTACCTATACAGTATATAAATGATTTTAACACATATGTTCTTAACAAATAAGATCAAATACTAAACAAGTTTCAATCAATTATAAACCGTGCGTGGTTTAGGAAACTTCGTCGAATTCTTAAGCGTACGGACGTCCGTTCGTTCCTACCTAAATCAAAAGGTTTTACGTTTACTTTCAAAGGCCTCAATAAACCTTATCTGTCTATTGACTTTAGATCGCTTTGTACACGTTTTCGATTTTACGAAATCGTAACATTTATTTTACTCTTATTAGAGTTCGTAAAAACATTCGCATTGTATTAAAACATATTAATGAAATTGATTTATAATATGCACAGAATTGAGTCAGACGACTTTAGCTAACACCAATAAGTACTAAATTTGTAACTGAAAATCGATTTAGAATCGGTCGGTTTCGAAAATTACATTCCAGAATTAGAATTAAAATTTTAATTATTGTTATTGTCTTAGCATTTCCGAATATAGAAGCGACGATGGCGCAGCTGGTAGTACATTCGGATTTCGGCTCAATGGACGCGGTTTCGATCCTACCTTTCCAACTCTAAAACCAGCCTTAGCTTTCGGTGAAGAGAAACATCGTAAGGAAACTATAGGAAATGGTGGTAGGACATTATCTAATCATGCCCGTTTGGGTAGCTACCACCCACAAATTTAAAAACCTGTCGCTAGATACCAATAGGTGTATTCCGACAGATTCACTTGAGAACCAGTACCTCTAGGGTTAGTGTGTTAAGCACCCTGGACCACATCGTCACTTGGCATCAGGCGCTCAAAGCACTGAGCCTATATCGTGTAAAAAAAACATAGTAAAATAATACGAGTATATGACCGCATTTATTCAAAAAGTACATAAATTTATACACAAAAATTTAAAATTAAAATAAAATAAAATACTATAAATAATGAATGCCGTCCAGCTCGCCGCCAGACGGGAAGGTTCCCAGGAGGCTGGCCATATTGCCACGTTGGATGGCAATGCTAATTCGCTGTGCCAAATATTGGCCAGCCCTCTAGTCGCGAGACGTGTCGACTAGACGACCCGCGAGATCCTTAAAAAGGCTATGAGCACTCGGGCCCCACGGTCCCAGAGTTTCGACCCCAAACGGGACAAATATGTAACTCTCACCAAGGGTAGCATATTTGCGCCGCTTGAGATCCTCCGCTGATGTAGCTGCTGCACCTGCCTTCAAAGAGGTAATTGGAAGATGTGACGGTGCCAAAGTATCGACGCAAGTAGCATCCCATACCAAGGGCCGCCCCATCTTCCAAGGCAGAAGCGTAATCCCATCGGGTCTTTTGCCATCGTCACGTACTAAACCAATAGGTTCCAAGCTGGCTGGTACATTAACACTGGCAAAAGCCCGACGTAAAACGTCATTGAGGGTGGCGTGACGCGAAATACGACCAGCGCTTTTACTACAAGCCAGACCGTGATGCCCGAGCGAGTCGACAATAGTACCGCATTGGCAGCGATGTGGAGACACCCATGAAATCCCTAAACGCAGGTAGAGTATATTACTTAATGAAATAAATTTCAAACATAAATTAATCCTCATCCTTACGTATCATACAAAAGCTCTCTGTACGTTTGTCTGCCCGTTCTAACTCGACAACAAATGAACCAATTTACATAATTAATTTTGCAAACCATATACGTATTTTATGTCTAGGTTTTAGTATAAATTTTGTTACGCAGAGTGGCAGAGCTTTAGGCGAAAGACTTTAGAATTAGAATACTCTATGATTTTGGCGACTGTCAACATACTTTCATCTATCGGTGGTCGTCATCGTTCTCAGATTATTGATCGATTCAGCCGAAAGCATAGCTCTACCACAAAAGGGGGGGGGGGTCGCCATAATTTCCACGCTTGGCAAACAGCTTGGTGATCGCAGTAGATGTTTGTGGTTCTCAGAGGATACCCTAGTCCCTCAGTCGCCTTTTACGACACCCGCGGATTATACATAGACTATATTTCATTTAAATCTAATGAAGTACATTGATGTGTCTAATATTTCTAATGAATAACAACTAATTACCACTATAAATACATATTATATATTCTTTCATAACTGTTCATAATTAAAGACATTACTTATATACAGGCAAAGCTAGTCTTACATATCCGAAAAATTTCGCAATCGTAGTACACTCTGTACATAAATATAAATGTTTTTAAAAGACTAGAAACAGACTCGTTCAATCGCTAATACAGAAACAATTATTTTCTTCCACCTAACAGACTTCGAAGAGACGGTCCGTACAGAAGCCAATTAATTAATAAAGCTGACAGAAACAGATAAAATTACTACATATAATAATATGATATCTTTAGTTATTATCTCTAAAGGCTCATATTAGCCAGTTCACGTAGCGGCTGTGAAAAAGAATCAGAATCTAATATTCAAGTCACGCACTCCACGTCGCAACACTTGATGACTTCATGCCGGGTCTAATCGCCGGCCAACGATCTCGACGAGATGAAACATTGCTTACTTTTTCTAACTAAAAGAATTGACGTATTTCATTCTCTATATATATAAGATTATTTACTAGATAATTAAAAATGTATACTCATGATTTTTTTTTATATCATTTGATACTAGAGATCTACCTCTTGAGAGATATTTCTAGATAAAAATAAATAAAATACAGCTGTGTGATAATTTATCTTTTTAGAGGTAAAATATTTTTTCAAATCAGTTGAGTTTCAAAAACACCAAAACATGTAAACAAATCTTAAAACAGCCATCATTTTTCTTTTTAACACATGCGAGTATATCGCATTTGTCGACGGCATACAAAGAGATATGTAATATTTTATTTAAGTTATTATTTTACGTTTTAGAACATAATAATACGTGAAAAATAATGAAAATGTTTTGTCTAAGATCTTTACCCATTTAAATTTGGTCTGTTAAATTTTCTTACGGAACTAAACCTCAAAAAAAGAACCAAATAATCGTTCCTCTCACATCTAATCATAAATTATTATCGCCAACCGTTAATATTAATAACAAAAGAAGGTTGAATAAACCTTTGATTCTTCTTTATTTAATTCAAAAACCATTTCGATTGTTTTCCGAAAACATTAAAACACATGTTACTTATTTCACTTATAAGATTCTGTGAAATAATTTCCGTATTTTAGAATATTTCTAACCCAATAAAATGTACGCTGGGAGCTATAAAATCCTTTACAGTTTTAACAGCCACCGACAAAGTTCGTACAGAAAGTGATATTTACATAAAGCAGTAAATCCGTGAAGAGTACGTTTCGAGGGTGAAACCTTTGTTTATCGGTGTATAGAAACAACAGGTTCAGGGGCCCGTGTAACACTTCGATTTTCGGTGTTTCGATATTATATCATAAGTCATAATCGACATTCGATACTAAACAGTTGATTATTACATCTGAAGTGCTACGTATAATAACTACATTAGAACAACTATGTTATTGGATAAAGGAACATTATTAACACCAAATTTAATATAACAAGGTAATGAATAAAAAGGTAATACTATCTAAAAGCAAAAAATCATAGATTTGAATTATATAATGCAATCAGTTTATTCTCAATAAATAAATAATAGCCCATTGCATGATGCACAGATGGTATTAGCAGCACCGTACCGACTCTTACTTAACGACTTACGACATGGCTAAACCATGACATCTCATTTAATAAAGAGTACTATCTTCGTTAAGTGTGTGGAGCTTTGAATTTCAATTAACAGCAGCTTTTTTGTCTTATTACGTCACATGACATGAAAATACTGGGTTATAGTCAGATGGTTATACTATAACATTTTGTGAAATTGATTATAATAATTCCACCCGTCACAAGACACGCTTCACAAACTCATGCTAGGAAGAGACATAAATTTAAATCTTTGTTTTGTATGAAAATACTGCATATCGTAAAGATTATTTACAGTTTTATACAGCTTTAATAATCTAGATAAACTTTGACTACTAAATATAATATTTATAAGTATATTTTCCCCAAAAATTAATCTTATTAACAGACTATTACAAATGTCTATAGTCCGTAACAACATACATAAAACAAAGGAGTGAAATCGATTTGTTGAGAATAGAGCCCCGGGTCAAGAGCTTTCCTTGTTTAAGCCACAGTATTATGAACGTAATAAAAAGCTGGAAAATGAGAGATTCACGTTGGTAACGAGTAAAAGTGAAATAAGCTCTCTGATAATATAACCTTAGGTGATACGAATTCGGATCAACAGTACCAGAACCAGCCAGATCAGACTGAAAAGGCTTTTTTTTGTATTTTAGACAGAAAGAAAAATGATCGTAACAAAACGTTTCTAAGCAAATTTAGGTACATTTTTTATTTAACAAAATTTTGATTTAATTATCATTGTCATTAGTAAATGGCTTAAAATATAATTTACCCCTAGTTTACATATATACTTACTTACACTTATATTAAATACTTCCCGAGTTAATAATATCAGAAATAAAGTATTCCCCAAAAATGGCAGTAGTTATTTCACACACCCATATTTCAACGTATTGAAGTAGGAGAGAAGACTATTAAAAATGAAAAACAATTTAGTAACATTCGTTTATTTGAACTTTTAATTTTAAATCAACATAAACAGTAATCTAAATAAATTCCCTGTCTAAGTTTTAGTAAATATTTTATTACATTATGCAATATATGTAAAAAGTTACAAAAGAAATACTAAAAGAAGTCAATAAAAAATAACCACCGACGTTCTTCTGGCAATATTTGAATTTAAGTCGAATATTTTAGAGATGTAATAAACAATTGTGACAAATAAAGATTATTCTATAAACTTTTATAAAACGCTTGGGCATGTAATAAGACATAATACAAATAGTGCATTTGTAGATAAATTACCTAGACTTCTATTCGATAACACAATACGTTTTCGAGATAAAAATTCAATTAGTGCAGAGACAGACAATTAACGACTTGAGCTGTTTATTGATTCCATCGTTTCCCCGAAGAATAGGATCCAAGTTTTTTTTTTTATTTCCGGATGTTTTTTACCATAAACAGTAATAGCAAGTCTTGCAAATTGTACACAAATATTTTGAACGTTTTTTCTTTAATATATAGTAGCTGTACCCGTGACTTCTTCTCCTTCTACTTAAGTTATAACTTTTATAAGTAATTTTTTAAAAGTAACAATTAAGTTCAAGTAGGAAAAGTGTATGTAAAGAATTTAAGCCAGTATTAAAATGTTATCTCATTTTGTTCAATTTATGTTATACATGAAAAAGAACAAATATAAGGTAAATAAATGTAGATTCCAGTAATATAAAAATTTTACTTCCTAAAAACTATTTATGAATGATTTCAGTTTTCAGTTATACTTTTCACCGAGTCTTTTATAAGACGATTTCAATCTGGACGAGATGCGTCCGCCTAGGTCGACCCTTACCACTGCTTTGTAGCGAGCTCCCCACTGGACAAACGATAGGAAAGGGCCTGACACGGTATGGAAAGGTTTGCCTGTCGGGCCTACAGCTTGGACGACGCGAAGTATGCTGAAATTCCAATCCCGTGTCACCCTTCGAAGCGGCGGATGGTACCTTGGGTTTTGTTGGTATTCCTGGCCCTTCAGGTCGGGTGAGTCCCACATACACCTCTGGCATCCCTAACCCGAGAGATTCTTACCTCCGGATTAGGGATAGCAGAGGGGATGCGTAAATGTAAAAAAAAGGTCGACCCTTACCGACGTGGCCAATCACTCTCGTCTTGTAGAAATTAAGCAACTTAATTCCGATTTTGTCATTACTTTTTACTGTTAAATTGTTTTTCGCTACGCGGCATCATAAATAGGATCAACCCAATAAGAAACCCAACCCAACAACGAACTAAACTATAGCCTTAAGGCTTTACTGAAGTTATAGCATTCAGTATTATTGTGAATAAAGTACGTTGTTATGTTTCATAGCTGATTGTTTGTGTTACTATATATTACATCGATTTGAAATATTTATTCAACAATAACAATGAACAATTGTTTTTATTATAATAAAATTATGAAATAATTTTTGTTCAAGTTATTTCGCTAATATTATCGAAACTGTAGATACGGTATGCGTACCGGCACACGACGCACAGCACTTTACGAATTCTCTCTGCTACTCGCGCCCCCTTGTCACACTCCCGATAATGACACACACGGTTCTCATACTCTGTACTATTTTGCCATCTCTAGTGACCGCAACGACTTTGTTACTTTATGATTAATAAATACACTTAATTTTTTTTTTTAAATGTATTCATGTTCGGCAACGATTTTAACTCAATCATAAGTCATACGACAATTATTGTCGTAAAAAAAGAAACCCCACGTATATTTCGCGATCTCTTTGTGACTGGAGCCCGATTCTTGACCCTCGTTAACGAACAAAGGCGGCCTTCCCTTTGTTTTCAGTTTAAAGACACCTACTAATTTTAACCTTTCTCTGATTTCTGATTGCTGGTGCAATGTGAGATTCAAAGGGATTTAAAGAAAAAGGGGTTAAAAGTGCTTTTTTTAAAATTCAATTTCGAGTTTTAAAAATGCATTATTTAATATCTTTGGAAGTACAAAATTTAGTATGCAAAAAAACATTATTTTTTAAGAGCGTAATAAGCTGCATTTATATTTTTAAATCATCATTAAAATTTAACTTACATTATTTAAAACAAACCTATGAAATTTTGGCTGTATTTTTTTCCTATATTATTTTTCTCATTGTGCACAAGTTCGTTAAAAATTAATGCGGTAAATGGATTTTGTTGTTTCGTAAAAATGCTTGGATAATTCTACCATAAAGCCATTTTGCCAGAGTGCTGGTACCTATAGGATTAGATCGTCTGACTTGGCTGTATGGTTTAGGTACCTTTGCTATTTTCTTAAAAACGAAAAAAATTAAAAATCAAAATGCTTGATTTAAATAATGAGACAGTGCATTGCATTTCCAACGATGTGAAACACAAATTTGAAAAATTGATTTTTTTTATTTTGATTTTGAAATACCTATAAGTAATTACGCTTTAAATACAACTTTTAGAGATGTACTTCATTTGAATTGCTTTCATTCTTTTAACATGCTATTTTACAATCTAAATATCGCCCTAGACCGGACGTTGGACACAAAAGGTCTATTTAATACCGCCCGTAAGTTGCTTTTTTATTATGTCTATCCATTCCATTCAGCCGAAAGACGTCAACTGCTGGACGTAGGTCTCCCCCAAAGGTCTCCAAGACGGCTGCCCTTGCCCCACCCGCATCCAGCGGACTCTCGCGATCTTCACCTGGTCGTCGGTCCACCTTATAAGGGGGCCTACCAAGGCTGCGTATTCCAGTACGTGGCAGCCATTCAAGAACCCGTTGGCCCCATTGAGCATCGGTTCTACGAGCAATGTGACCAGCCCATTGCCACTTCAGCTTGGCGATTCCCCGGGGCTATGTCAGTTACTTTGTTTTTTCTGCGGATCTCCTCATTTCTAATGCGATCACGCAGAGTAACTCCGATCATAAAATAAAAACCAAAAAAATCTTTTTATTCAATTTAGGCCCTAAGAAGACGCTTATGAACGTCTAAAACACTACCACCGGTTCAAAATACAACTCAGTTGAGAAGAGCCAGCAAGAAACTCGATCTGGTTCTTTATTTTTATAAATATAATATATATCATATTTTATTCACATAAAAAACTTAAAACTTTAAAAATTTTTTAACTGATGTTAACGGAAGCACAGAGATGTGGGTTAATTCCAGACATCACTATCGTTCACGTAATGATCCACCCTGTAATAACCTTTTGAGATTAAAACTTGCTTGACATAATACTTCTTCATCGAAGTGTGCCGATGTCGGGGCGTATACCTGCATAACCTTCAGGGAATACCGTTTGGTTATTCTGAGTACCAGGAACGTCACCCTTGATCTTCACTACGTTGTTTACAAGGGACTTGCAGACGAGGAACCCAACACCACCTTGGGACTGTTGCTCACCGTCTCGGAAATACAGCAAGTTACCGGGTTTGAGAATTACCGAGTTCTCCTTTCTTCGGACTTTAGATAATCCCAATATATCCCATCGTAACTAATTTAATAAGAAAAAAAGTATGTATGAGTGATCAAACAAAAGAATAGCTGTCAGGAAATTATGTGGCAATACATTGCCTATGCATATTTAAAAACATATATAACAGCCGCAGTCATAGATAAATGTTTTATTAGTGATACAAATTGTATTTTCTGGAACATGTGAATCTACCTTAACACATATAATTTTTATCTTTAGAGCGCGGTATCTTGGTGGGTGAATATTTTTAAAACCACGTCTGCACGTTGCGCGTCGTTTCTTCAAGAAAGTTAGGACGCTTGCACAAACATTGCCTTTGATAAATGTGTTGATACATACATGAAATGGAAAACAGAGTATAAGGTTGTTTTTAGAAATAAGTTATAGATATAAGATGAAATAAATAATCTAAATCATTGCCTCAATTTATTACTTCGCTAAAAAATACCTCTAAATGGATTATTTTAAAAGAATGAATTGAAGAACTTAATCGAGCCCTTAGTTTTTTATCGAGTAAACTTGTTGTTTAAAAAAAAAAAACACTGCGACTAGGATTGTTTTAAATACTATGTACGTAGCCTAAACTCGGCAATGCATTCAGAGTGCGGAATATTTAATCACAAACGTAGCGGAACCACCGCGTGTGAATCGTAAAAATTCGTCCGTTTACAAAAATCCGTTCGCAATCAGTCGCCATTCATGGGCTAGGCGACAACATGCGGAATTTAACACATACAATTCAGTTAAAAAAAATTAACGCTCAATTCTCTATAGTTTTGTATAGGAAACTATTTCTTTGTTCAAACAAACGTAAAATTTTGCTCGCTATTCAGGTCTCATTCTACGTATCGTATCTCTTAAATATATATGGAGTTTCAGGTTGGGTCATGTCTGTCATGTAGTAGTAATTTTCTTTAATTCAATAAACTTGTGTATTTGACACTATATAATGTAATCTTGGTGGCGTTTTGTGTGATATATCATGTATAATAGAGCCGGCTCGAATAAGCCCACTCGTCCCATCACATACGCAGGTACGGAAATCCCCTATAGCATCGACGTTGGGTACTTAGGTGTTCATCTAGACACCAAAATGAGTTTCAACGCTCACCTCAAGAAATTCAAGCGCCAGACCGGCATGGTGCTAGGCCATCTCTACCCCCTTTATAACTCTGACAGTAAAATAGCCCTCCGCCATGAAGTCATCCTGTACAAAATGGTGGTCAGACCCTTCATTACTTACTGCACACCCGTGTTCACTCACATTAGAAGCTCCCAGATGTACACCTTACATAGATTCAGAATCGCTTTGTTAGGAAAGAAGTAGGCACTCAATGGTACCAGAGAAATGTGGATTTACACAGGGATCTGGATCTGCCCACCATCAATACAGTTTTTTAAACCCAATGTCGCATGTTCTTCGAGCTCGCAGAGACACACCCGAACCCCCTCATAGTACACGCCATCTCGTACTCGCCCGACTCGAACGCCCTTCCCAAGATGCGACGACCGCAAAACATATTGACCGACCGCGACGATAACATCACTCGCATGAATAGTATCTTTCCGCATCAACCACGTTTACTTGCGTGTCAGCGCCCACGCCCGCGAAACCGCCGTTCCCGCCGCCGGGGACAGGGGGCTAACTTTGCTCCCACTCACACTCCGGGTACCCCTCTGGTGGCGACCTAAGACGTGTCTCGTTCCCTGACTAGGGAAGCTCTTGACGTCGCCACCAGCGCGATATAGTAACACTTACCGTGCATGAAGTATTACACAACACTGCATACACACTCCTGCACATAACACGCTGGTACATAGATCCTATAAGGAACCTTCTTTTTTTTTAAATATATAAAAAATGTAGGGATTAGCAAAGATCAAAGTTCCGAGGGAATTTTTACACATAGGTAACGGCCAAGCCGAGGTTCGTACCGTTTTGGTGCCCTTGTGCTAGTTACCTTTTGCGGCGAGTGCCTTCAGTACTCGCCTCCAAAGTTACGATAAAGCTGTCCGGTCATCAACATTAGCTAGGTTAGAAAAAAAAGCGACGCGATGCCTGCGTATCGACGCGGTGCCTGCGAAAGCCACCCCGTGTCACCCCCATCCCAAATGCAGCGGACGGCCCCAGGGGGTTTTAGTGGGTATTTCCGGGCGCTTCACGCCCGGGCGAGTCCCACACTGGCACGGAGCTCGTCACTCCGTGCCCCCTTACCCATTGCATTGGGGGACTTCGGTCTCACTAATGCAATGGGTAAGGGTAGTGCGTAAATGCATTTCCCCCCGTCAAAAAAAAAACAAAAAAAAAAGGGTTAGAAAAAAAGGGTTGAATTTACTAGATAGATAAATAAATTTTTAACTTAATCCACTATCATCCTCGTAGTAAAATAAAATACAAAGTACAAAAATATATACCGAAAATAAGCCCGAGTATTAATATACGACTCTAAAAAAAAACAACATAAATCAATTTAATGGTTTTCCAGTTACCAACCCACTAATGGATAGACAGGTTAATTAGATGTAAAATAATTCGCTGGTAGGTCAAAATAAAAGTCTAATATTCGTAAGTTCCAAATTTTGATAAAATTAAAAATTTGTTACTACGTAGGTAAAACAAATTTCCTCGTCTAGATCTTATAATAATCTGACCGTATAATAAAATCCGTATCTAAATTCGAAACGTGAGTAATTATGATTATTACTGTGTGTATTAAAAAGGTCCAAAATTGCGTGCTCGGCGGATAAAGTAATTAAAAACAACATCCCACTTAACGCACCGAGAAAGTGCTTTAAATGATAACGTAATTAAGCAAAAGATTCCTTAAAGCTGAAATTGCACTCGACGTCTCTATATACACGGGTGACTTGGTCGAGTTTCGCTTGGCAAATTTTAATTTCTTAATGCACAAGAGCCGTTATATTTTTATGTGTGTCCGTATTCTGTTTACAGAAGACGATGTCGTTTTTTATTACACACGAAAACTATGGTGGCTGTCAAGGCATAATTTCTCAAAAGTCTCTATTTTCAGGGGTATCTGCGAAAGTTGCTAGCTGGAAAAGGTAAGTAACTATGACGTATTTATTATCATGGATTCGCTTACCGATCTGAGACTAATACTAATCGATTCACAAGGACAATTTTTACCGTGTTTTAAGTAAAAAAAACACAAATCGCATGTGTATGTTTAAAAGGATATGTTTCACAAAATATACATTTCTTTTTTTTATATCGTATAGCCTGCTCTTAATCTCGCTTCACGCGCTTGCCGAATTAATTGACGTATATGATTACTGCTTCGCTCCTTTGGACTGTAACGGAAAGTTATAGGGTAGAGTGAACTAGCAGAAATTGTCACGTAACGAAAAAAAAAACGTTATGCCCCCTCCACACAGGTCGTCCTCTCTTTCTCTTTCTTATTGTCTCTTTCTATTTTATACAGCTGTATCTAGGCGTGCGTGTGTGTGTTTCGAGTTTTAAGATTTAACAGTAAGAATTGCATATAGTCAACGATATAACCTCAATTATATACACATGTAAATATCATTTAAACACATTTTTTATTGTTGTTTTAATTTACATGGAACTGATATCGTGTTTTCATCGCTATATAACTTATAATTCACTACTTTAATATTTAACTCTGAATTAATTACTATTTTCCTAAAGTATTAAGTGAAAATTAAATATACAAATTGGAGAGTGAGTTGAATAAAGAGAATCACTGCGCTTATCGGAGTGGCAATACACTAATATAATCAATAAAAATCTACATTTGAAATCACTTTTTGAGTTAAATAAATATCGCAAAGAACTTCGTTCCTGACGGGGGTCCCCACACCGCACTATTTTTTTATTAATAGACATCCTATCTAATGCTATAAGAGTTTTTTCTAAAAACTTTATTAACATATATAAATTGTTGATATATTACACATTAATAACAATTGGTGTAAAGGTTATTTATCGTCTCGATATCGTTACGAAACAGTTACGGGAGTTTAGAATAAAGTCAACGAAGATAATAACAGAAAGTCTCGCATAACTCAGAAGTAGTATGCTCCGTGTAGATAGCCGTGATCTTTTCATTTCATAACCAAATGGAACTTTTCTCATTTCAACTTATTCTTTTTTATCTCACCCCGGGTGCCTCACCCCGGACCGTGCGTCACTAAAATTTACTACTTGATGATCCTGCCGGTTACCTTTGTTACAAGGTAGTAATAAATTCTAATAAGAGAGATGTTTTTGAGACCTCGCGTAAGTATTTTCATACCATTTAACGTTTCAACAAAAATTTAATATTATTACATAAAATTCTAATATAGATTAATGTAGGTAGTTAATCATTTATTATATAATGACAAAATTCTAGTTATTGAAGTCATAATGTTAATGTACTGTGAAAAATAAAATTAAATCAATATTATATTATCAGATAACGTTATCGCGACGGCTTATAAAAACCACAGGGCAGCAAAGGCGAATGCATAATTAATTTATCGGTGCATATGTTTACATTTAAATGTTTTTAGAATCAGAGTTATTATAAAGCAAAAAGTAAATCATTTATAACCATATAAATGCAAATATAATGTTGCTTCATGTTATTTTAAATCGATCTGAGAAATGTTATTTATTATATACTGATTTTAATAAAAATAAACATTCAGTTTTCATATCAAATGTCGTAATATGAGTACTTATTTGAGAACTACATTACAGTTAATGCACAGCTATCTATCTCTCAAACTACATCGAAGCTTTGACACAAATTTGACGTATAGGAATCATTTCGAGATACATATATTATGAGACACACATCATCAATCATTTATTCAAAGTATGTGTCATTCTTTTGACATAAGTATTAAAAATATTACCTACCTTGAGTTGTTTGCTTTTCTTTAATTTCAAAGTATTTTGTCTTCGTTATTCGTTCCTAAACCTTTAAAACGTTTTAAGAGGAATACCTCAGTGAGCATCTACTGTGTTTTGAACTAAATTCTTTTCAATTGCCCTTATAACAATCGATTGATTTCCATTTCCATACTCGTTCTCTCCGTACAATTTCAACTACTTTTTACCATTAAATTTCTTTTAGTAAATTCATTTTCGAATCAACATCACTTTATATAAAATTTACTGGTACGAGTGTGTCAAACGAAATAAGGAAACATATGTTTGATCCTTACAAAATCAATGGATCCATTAACCAAGATCCCCCATTTCCTTTGAGACCGGTCATAAGGCAAGTCCCGCCCTCAAAAGATTGACCTCTGTAACACGATAGCGGGCCCTTGTATAAAGTTGGAATGTAGGGCTGGGCTGGCTTTACTCGAATTATTTCATTGAAGCGAATGTCCTTTTTTGTTCTAAGCTTCATAATACTAGATAAAAGCATCGTATCAAATTTAGGAACATCTTGTTTTAATACCTATTCTTATCCACAAAACTAGCGGCAAGAAAGTATAAAAAGATCATAATACAAATTGATATTTTGACCTTTGTTTATCGTAAACTTTTAACTATATTGCAAATAAATGTATGATTATTTCTTTATTCGTAAAACCAACTTTGCTATTGTTTCTTGATTTTAGACTGCAATTTCAGAGAACTCGGATTAAAGCTTTTAGGTGCTAATAATAAATTCACTGCTCTTATATTTAAGAAGACAAATATTTGACCAATTATAATACATATATGATTACATACATGACTAAGTTGTCAAAGGCGGAGCGCAATCAGACCACAGCGCAGTCAGCGGATGCGTGATTAATTCACCACAGGAACACCTGACCAGACAAGCTGTTAACTAAACCACAGACATTACAAATTTAAGCGGAGTCGGTTTGTTAAAAATCGCTTCATGTTTGGAAATTTGAATGTAAGTTGAATAAGTAATCGATTTAAATGTAATAGATGAATGAAAAAAATACTTTCGATATGGATATACGATTTTGTCTTAAAGTTAAATTAACTGCAATTGTGTTTGGAGAGTTCAATGACGTTGGCTAGTAAGTTTTAAAAAAAAACTCTGTACGTGTTCGAATATACAGTAACACAAAAAAAAATAAACTCAAAATTGTAAAGACAAATCCGCTAACAAACCAAGCTATAATTATGTCGGCCTCATTCTTATCCGAGCTTTTTATGAAGCTTTGACGCGTTAATGATGGAACCTTTTTATAACGCGGAAACGGAAATTTTTCCCATTTAAAAAAAAACTTGCCCACTTTTATCTCTGTGCACGGTGGGGTTAAAAATAAAATTATTTAACAGTTATATACCGGGCCCGAGATAATGGAGATCCCATGTTACGGTTTACGGTTTTATTAGTGTCCGCGATGGGATTTTTGTACGAAATTCACGTTTATTACAGCTTCTTGTTAATTGCGAAAGTTTGTCGGATCATTGCCGATTGATCCGGTTGGGTGGTTCCTTGTTTTATTGTTTATTTTGTTATATAACTGAAATTACTCTTGAAAATTGAGTTGAAGATTTAAACTAAAGTATTTACATTAAACATGTCATCATTCTCCTGCCTTTTCCCAACTCACTTGGGGTCGGCGCAGTATGCTTTCTTCTTCCATACGTCCCTATCAGCCGTCATCTCTTCATTCACTCCTTTTTCTTTCATATAATTTCTTACACACTCCATTCACACTTTCTTTGGCCTTTCTCTACTTTTCCATCCTTCCACATTCATATTCATTACTATTTTACCCACATACGCTTCCTCTCTTCTCATGGCATGTCAATACCACGACAAACGAGAACCTTTCAACTTTTAACTTTAAACATGTATTAACGTCAAACAACATATTGTTTTTTATTTTTAGAAGCTACATTTCCGCGTTTGTCCTCCATCTAAGTTATTACTATGTGGTCGAAAGTTGAAACATGCTAAATCTAAAATAATCAGCTACAAAAAGAAGCTGCCAGAAACTGACTATATTGACGATTGATTATTAAGGTTGACAGATTATTACAGATTTAATTTAAATAGTTGAAGACAACGAAGAAAAAATAATTTTTTACGTACCACAAAGCATATTTAACTACAGAAAGGATGATAATATATAAAAAAAAGCTAGAAATAAAACCAAACTTTGTACTAGATAAATAGGCCCAGTCCAAGCATAATTACTGCACTGAAACCGTGAGGTAACAGTGCAGCGCTGGTGACCTACGCTTCTGAACCAAATATCACGGACAGAAATAATATACATATATGTATAAAAATTAAAAAAAAGGTAGTAATATCAACTGTAAAATTTAGCAGAACCAAGTATTTCTGAGATAGAGAATCTTTCTTTCAGACTGATTTGTTAATAGACAATCATATAACCAGTTAAATACTGTAAGAATGCTGAAGGTCCGATATACCTAACATATATTGGCCCAATCAGATAAGTTCACGGCAGGTAAAAAAAATATATCATGAGTGTATATTGAAAAGGAAACTGGGTGAGGAATTAGAAGTATTACGCCCGATCCCTCTTATCGCACTCAAGGGGCCTTACGTAAAATGTTGAGGTTAGAAAGAAATATTCAGCTGGTGATTTGTTTGGACCCATTAAAAATGAGCAAGGAAATTTTTGCAATTCACATCCTCAGTTGCGTAGAAAACGGGATTTTTTTAAGGAAAGCTGATATTGCTGTATTTTTACTAATGGATGTAACGAATTACATTTAACTCTTAAAATCTATTATTAAATTTTATTGCCATATGACGGCCAAAAATAAAAGACATACTGATAAAATACATTTTTTAAAATGTACCGAAATCTATAATTTAAATTAAATATGATAAAATATTTTTATAAACAGGGGCTACATTTGATGTTACTTGACGCCTATCAGACGATTAAGGTCAGATGGTGAACCATATTAGTACGAAAATATTGAAACCTTTTTTATTTCAGGGTGCTTTGACTACATCCTCAGCTGACGTTAAGTGATGATGTGGTCCAGGATGGTAAACACGCTGAGCCTGGACGTACTGGTTCTCAAGTGGTGGTGCTGGAACACACCTATTGGTATTTAGCGACAGGTTTTCTAACTTGATGGTGGTAGCTACCCAGGCGGGCATAATTAGAAATACCTCTACCACCATGCTATGGTTTCCTCACGATGTTTTCCTCCCCGAAAGCCCGGGCTGATTTTAGAGTGAGTTAGTTGGGTTCGAACCCACGCCCATTGAAACGGAATCCGGCCGCACTATCAACTGCGCCATCATTGCTCTTATATTTTTGACCCTATTTATTTTCGTTCGTAATGCAAAAGACTAGTCAGTTGATTGTTCTATTTTCACAAATTACAAAATATTCGTATCAATAAAAAAGTCTTGCTTTATTCATGACAACTTATACAAAACTAGCTGTGCCCGCGACTTCGCTCGCGTGGATTTCAAATAATTATCCATTGGACCAAACTGTGAATCTAAACCATTCTCGAATCCTCAGGAATAGATACAAAAAATTTCATTAAAATTGGTTCAGAGTTTAGGAGGAGTTCAGTCACATACACACGCACAGAAGGTTTCTATACATAAAAGTTACTAAAAATCAATAACAAATTCACCCATAAATTGCCAATCACAAATGTAGCATGTTCCCTTACAATCGAGACCGAACAAATTAATATCTCCGCCCGTCTATAAATCTGAATTAATCTACATATTCCCCGTTCTATTATCTACAGAGTTCGGGCTCATATTCTTTCGTTGTTTTCCTTAGCGGCAACTTTGTTATTCCATGTTATTTGTTTTCGAGCGTACAATGTATTCCGCGTGCAAATATCAATAGAATATTCATCCGTCGTCTGCTCAACGTAACGAGGCAAGCCTAAATAAATGCTAATAACCAGAGCAATCATGCTAATACAATATGGCTATTGGATTGTGGTACAAGTTACAAGAGACATAAATTATTCAAATTATTTTAATTATGTTTGATTTTCATTCAAATCTAGAATCAGTTGATCTTTAGCTTTTTTTTAGCAAATTCGTGCTATAGGAAGCTTAGTACACTTCAAGTTGTATGTATGGTATTGTAGGAGAGGACAAAATCAAAATCAAAATCAAAATTTATTTATTCAATTTAGGCCCTAAGAAGGCGCTTATGAACGTCTAAAACACTACCACCGGTTCGGAAAACAACCCAGTCGAGAAGAGAGCAGGCAAGAAACTCGATCTGGTTCTTTTTTTTTATAAATGTAATATATATCATTTTTTTGTCATATAAAAAACTATACAAATCGTAGTCTTAATAATGTTAGCGGATGCGCACAGAGATGTGGGTTAATTCCAGACATGACTATCGTTCACGTAATGATCCACCCTGTAATAACCTTTTAAGATTAAAACAGGGAGTACTGGTTCAAGTTCAGTCATATTGCATACAAATAATAAAATCTCATTCAAGTTTTCTTTTAAAAACGGGTAAAACGTTGTTGATTAGAAGGGGCTCGATAGCTTCACCGTACTTTGAAACGAGCGCTTAAAAGGATATGCGAGCGGTACTTATTTCATACAAACGTAGTCCCTTATTTCCTCCATGGATAGTAAGTAGCATTGTACTAAATATTTTTATACCGAATAATATATATCCACCACCGCCATACCCGTACAGTTTGATTTTTTCAACAAATTAGTCTTTCTAGAAACTAAAATAAATAAAACCTTTGAAAATAAAAAAAACTCGATTTTTACCGTCAATTTGAAATGTTCCTTAAACAAATTTGACTGCATCTTGATAAACTTATTGTAACATACACCCTAAGTCTAATGGAACGACGATTTGCAAAAAGCGAGACGATCAACAGTAACTGAATGTAAAAACCCGAAGTTCAGTTAATGTAAAAAAATTACTATCCATCCATCCATTATGATCAATTCGTGCATTCAACCGAAAGACGACCACTGCTGGACATAGGTCTCCCTTCAAGATCTCCACGGCGACGGGTCTTGCTCACCCGCATCCAGCGGAGTACCGCGACCTTCACCGGGTCGTCGGCCTACCTCGTAGGGGCCTACCCACGCTATAAATAATTATAATGACTGTATAGAATGAGTTTCTGTTCAAAACATGGAGCATTTCCTAAACTCATGTAGGAGAGACATAAAATCTAAACATGATTTTTATGCATGTTAGATTACTTCCCGGCTAGATATATATAAACCATCAATCCTTTTATACAAATTAAACATGAACCTTTAAATTAAGACCACTTATAACATCGATTTTACCTGTAATATAATTTACAACAAATTTCCAAGAGCTCATCTTCGTCTACTGATCCTCTTCAAACTTTAGCCCACTCTAGTACTTCTTAATTAAATTTCCAGTCTATTAATCCGCTTTAGTTTATAAATTAAACGGGCATTTCGAGGTAAAACCAAACAGCCCTGTGCATTGTAGCGAGAGTCGAATAGCGACGAAAGCTTAGAAATTAGTATTCACTGACAGACGAGTTCACAGTTCGAAGTCGCATCGTACACGCGAAATGATATAATATTATCGGTTAAGTATAATAACAAACAGCAATGTACACGATTCACGTGAAACCTTCAGAAAAGATATTCTAAAGATACTACAGTTAACGATGAGAATGAGAAATTTATCGATTATATTTTTAGAGCCACATCTTAACAATTGAAAGGTCGATTTTTCTTTTTACATTAATGCTGATGCCGGACAGCGTTGTCAACTGTTAGAGTCCAAATTGTCATATATCTGCGTAAAAAAGATCGTATTTATAATTAGCGTTATATTTAGCGAAAGAAATAACAGAATAAAAGATTATTTAACCTTTTCACAATTAGATTTTCAAAACTTCGAAAATGTTTGGTAGAAATAATTATTAATCCAAGAAATGAAATATTCCATTTGCTTTCGCTTTTCAAGCATTTAGGCTTATTTTTATTTGTTACTGAAAGTTATCGCACGTTTATGTAATTATCGTAAAACCTTGGCGACATTGAACCCGGAATATAATGGAAAGATAGCGTTTTTTGTTTTTTTTTTAAATCTTAACAATATTCTGCAAAGGTCTATAATATTACAGCCATGTGTAAAAACAAAAAAAAAAATCTAAATGTGATAATAACACTTATGTTCTGCCCGTTTAAGAGTCCATTAATGGTATTATCTCAGGCATTACTATACATCGAACTGTGTATTTCCCAATCACTGACCGGCAGTCAATGTAAATAGGCGTTGTAAACACACGCATGCAAATGAGAGACCGCCGGAATTTACATGCGATGAGCATTAGCACCGAAACGTTTCTCCCGAGCAATATTCCAGATTTGATATGGTTCACGAATGGAGCGATTTAATATAGAATCACTGATGGATTCACATCATAAACGAACATATCTTTATCCCTTATATATTTGGCTTAGCTGACAATTCTCTTCAATGATGATTTCTTTACAATTTCCTTAATCGCTGTTCCTCTTTTTTTTTAATTTAACGCCCTAATAGTATTATCGACTGTCAGTGTTTTATTATACTAAAAGTATTATATAATATATATATATATATATATATATAATCATAGTTCAATTCGATGTCATTTTTATTCTGTGATTCTTCTATTTTACAAAATTTAAGTTAATGTGAATATACTTTAAATGGTCATAAAGTTCATTCTACAATCGTAAAAAAAAATCAAAATTTCCAAATTCGTTACAAATACATTATTTTAGCGGTAGACTTCAAACTAGACTTTATTGAGTTATCTTGATGTATTTACAGATCTCTTTAACAAAATTAGCAGTCTTATTAACTAATGATAATGTTTTCTTGTCCAACTGGATCGATACGGTCATTTTCATGGTGAAAAACCCACCATAGTTCATAAACAAGTCTATATTAAAACCTACCTAGTGGTACATGTACGCCGGTAATGATAGTGGCTGTTAATGGAATGTATCTAACAGCAGTAGTCATTAAATTGTATTTTATTTTCCATCAGATGAAGTGAAGTTATTTTAAAGAGCTTCAATAAAAAACGTTCCAGGCTATAAACTCAATTACTGTTTCAAGAATTAAATACTTTATCCGATTTCTATAACTTTATCCAATCATCGTTCAAAGAAATTGTTGTATTTATAGACTTTATCTTAAGGAGAATTTTGTTTGATTTTTGAAGTGAAAACTTCTTTAGGCAATTGTGAAATAGCGAACTACACCACTCGTATTTCGCCAAACTTAGCTCCATCCTTGATGTGACGGGGTGAGCCTGTCACCACATCGGGCACAAAATCCAGACTCCTGTATGATACTTAGTAGAAAAACCCAATAACACTTGACCCAATCCGGGGATCGAACCCGAGACCTCAGAACGACAGTCTTACCGTAATACAACTACGCCACCGATGCAGTCTTATGAATAAACTGTATAAAAATGTACATAATTATTACTCGGACCCTCAATAGATGTAAAAACCAGACAAACTTTATATGTTAAATGTTAGGTTTTTTAATAATTTCTATTATCAAATAATCAAAATTAAACAATAGAAAACAGTTTTTCTAAAGTTTCGAGTTGTTACTTCTGTCTGCAGTCCGGCAGTACAGCATACCAGTACTTGTTAGATAATCTCGAAATGGTAAGGTAGAATTAAGAACTCCTAATGACTTCTTGTCGAAAGACAAGAATGCAGTGAGGAGAGGGATGGGGTCTCCTTGATTTAGCGGGCGAAATATGGTAGGGGTAACCGGTACCAGTCTGTCCCTCCTTAAAAGATAGAGTAAATGGTCCTATTTTTGGGCCTGCCGCGGGGGCGATGCGGAGCATGTCGCACTATCGCGTATCGTCCCTCTAACGCGGCGGATAGTATCGTGGGTTTTAGTGCGTATTATTGACGCCTCACGTCGGGTGAGTGCCACATACCCCCGGCCATCTTTAATTCGGGAGACAACACTTGAATTAGAGATGGCAGCGAGAATGCGTAAATGCATTTCTCACGAAAAAAAAACAAAAGAAAAAAAAGGTAGAATTCAGAAACGACTGAGCCTGGAACTGATTATCAAGTGATACTCCGGTAATACCAAGTGTAATATGTAGATATTTGATGAAAGATTTTCAATTAATTATTGTTAGGATTTAGAATAGAAAATGCTTTTCTACTATGCTATGATTTCACCACGATATATTCCTTCGTTACAAATTTGGAGATTCAAACTCACGTTAATCAAAATGGTATCCGGCTAGACCACCACAGAGCCTTGATTACTTCTAAACCTTAAATTATAAAATGTAAACTGATTATTTCATTTCAAATTATTCCATTCGTTCCTGTAAATATATAACAGTTGCATTTATTTGAACGTACTGTAATTTCGTGGGAGATTTTTCATTTCCTTTTCAATTGTGGAAATTTTCATTCCGGCGATATAAAATTCTTAGATTTACTACTTCATTTCCTGTCGGCTTACAAAGCCGAACTGAAATATAAATAAAGAAATCTTGAATATTTATAAAATTCACGAGTATTTTCTTTAATATATTACTTCAGTTTGATAAAAGATTAAAGAATCAAATTAATAAATGTAAAGCTCTGTCTAAAATAATTAAGTCTTCGAAGGAAAAAAAAAAAAACAAACAAAGTAAATATATTATTCAAAGTAAGCTGCTGCTTGATATTTAAGAAAACTTATTATTTCCATGAGAGAATACTTCGGCTGTACAACTCCCGCAGGAAGCCAGACAAATTAACCTCTCAACAAACAAAACACAACTCCCGGCAAAAACTTCGGCGAAACGTTATATATATAAGGAAGCTCAAATGTCAAGGCGAGTACATTAAGCCGGTAAAGCAAGGAGCCGGGTCTCGGATCCCCGATGCCTATTTCAACTAAGTACACCTCGCGCTTCACGCAAATTTCATGCATAAAATTATTGAAGGCGCCTTGCCTGCACGAGACACACGACTACCTGTCAAAACAAATTCAGTGCAAGACATAAGTGTGAGCGATTTACTCTTTGTAAAAAAGATATAGATGATTTTGTTAATAAAACATTTGTTCGATATGATTTAATGAATTTAAGTACGAAACGATGATGACTCACTAGTGGCATGATCGATGTCGATTTCATTGCTTTCATAAATTTCAATGAATATATCGCGATAATATAGTATCGTGTTGGTAAGCGCTACTGACTGCTAAACTCAAAGACTTTGGTATTTTCACCCGAGTTTTGCAGTAGCGACACTCAGTCGGAAAACGGTGGCTAATAGAACGTCATCAAAGTTTTTTTTTTTTTTTTTTTTGACGGGGCAAATGCATTTACGCACTACCCTTATCTATTGTATTTGAGGGATCAAAATCCCCCAATACAATAGATAAGGGGTAACGGAGTGACGAGCTCCGTGCCAGTGTGGGACTCACCCGGGCGAGAGTCGCCCGGAAATACCCACTAAAACCCCCCGGGGCCGTCCGCTGCATTTGGGATGGGGGCGACACGGGGTGGCTTTCGCAAGCACCGCGCCGCCCCCTGCAGCGAACCCACCGGGCCTCGTTGACCCTAACTAAACACTGCCTTCCCCTACGTTATGATAAAGGTTACGAGAATCTCGGCAGATGTAAAACTTCAAACATCATTTGCGGTCAAAGTCAGTTAACACATCCAAAAATTCTTTTATAAAACTAATTATCTTGCGTGTACTGTGATGTGATGTATAGCGTGATAGAACAACGAATGTCAGAGCGGTCAAGAGCTCTTGGACCAATACTGGAAGATATACTGAAAATCTGCAGCGCGATACCTATAAGTTTGTTTGGTTCTCAACCGGCAGTGTCACTTGAGAGCCCGTAGATTTATCGTGGTTACCTTCTCGGACCGCACGGTCATTTAAAAATAGAAAAGCTAGGCAGCCATGGGGACTACCGACAGAAGTGAAAACTGTGAAAAAGACTGTTTTTTGTTGTTACATACATACATACATATCATCACGCCTTTCTCCCGTGGGGGTAGGCAGAGATTACGTCCTTCCACTTGCTACGATCTTCGCATACCTCTTTCGCTTCTTCTACTTTCATGAGCGCTTTCATACATGCTCGTCGGTTATGGGTACTTTTTACCTGGCCTTTATTTAAGACATGATTGATTTGGTCTAGATACATTCGCCTAGGTCGACCCTTACCGACTTGCCCATTCAAATTGTTTAAATTATATTTTATATGTGGCAACAGAAAAGCTTAGGAATCTGCCAGCACACTTAACATTCCTTTCCATCGGAGATAAATAATAAAACTCTGGCAAATGCTTCTGCGACGGCAAGAAAAGGATAAAAAAAAACTTTCCATGGAAAATTACATGTAGTTGACAGCAGGTTGATAGCAAATCTCACATTTAATTAGTAACTACAATCTAAAGTTTTCAAAAACAGATATAATTCTGGTTAAATCACCAAACTTGTACAGTATAAAAAAGGAAGGTTATCGGCGGGTTTCAATATCGAATCTTAAAAGTTATGATTGTAATCAAACCAAAAATATGTCGGATTTTTGACTGATTACTGACTGTGATTTGACATCACATAATCGCCTTTATTTTACAACTTTATCCATCACCTATAAGCGAACAGCCGCGCTGCCATGAGCTCACCCGTTCGACAACGCTTGTTGATATTGAAATGACGCCTGAAATTAATATGTATACTGTGACGCGATACAATCGACTGGGGCAATGTTTGCGTCGAGTTTCAATAACTCGATGTTCAGGTAACAACCCAACCAACCAACCAACCAACAAGCGCGCATTCGGAATATTAGATTTGTACAACGGTAATTGATACGTATGGAATCGTGTGATATTAATATGTCGCGGAAATTGTTGTGTTGAACATAAATTCATAGGATATGTCTAGAGTTTATCTTTAATCACTTGGGAGACGTATTAACAATTATCCAATAGTTGCATTACATTATGTTATACTTGATTACATTAAAATTGTGTCCAGAGAGAAACTTATGTTATCATGAATCAAACCTAAGAGAGACACGTTTTTAAAGTTTTTTAAACGGACATATTTCTCTAGTACATCCTTCTGATTTCATTAGTTTTCATGTAGTTTGATGCATTGGTTAAGACTCGGCCTACACAAGCCATGAAAATTTATTTTCTGACGACTTGGTCACAAATAATTGATTTTTTTACACAAAACCCCCGTGATAAAAATCTAACTGAGGGTCAAAACAGTATGAAAATACGCTACGTAGTTCAAGAGGCCTTAACAAATAAACGGACACTGAGAAGTCGATGAATTTGTTTTATACTAAGCATAGGGTTCGTAAATGTGTACAAAGGTAAATGCCTTTTGATCACAATCTCTAATGGAATCTTTATAAAGCCAAATATAGTAAAATTCTCAACCTACAGGAACGGGTTTACAATTGACTGTGACGTAACATACCTATAGTTATTTAACGATTTTTAAGTTAAGGTTGTAGGAAGCCAAGTGGTCTTTGGAAAACGTTCTATCCTCAAACTGCGATCACACAAAAACCCAATATCATTACAGAATTCGACCCGGCATTGGTCGACACAATCTCCGATTATATTACAACTGATAAAAAAGAAATGAGATGTACCGTACATTTGCTAATTAACACTTACATTTTATCCACTAATAAAAACAAGAAACACATTTTTCTTCTATCAATTTTTTTTTCTAGGTTACTTATTAATTTTGTGCCATTGCACGGACGGGGCCCGGTGGGTTCGCCGCAGGGGGCGACGCGGTGGCATGCCTTGCAATCCCGTATCGCCCCCATCCCAAATGCGGCGGACGGCCCCGGGGGGTTTTAGTGGGTATTTCCGGGCGACTCTCGCCCGGGTGAGTCCCACACTGGCACGGAGTTCGTCCCTCCGTGCCCCCTTACCCATTGCATTGGGGGACTTCGGTCTCACTAATGCAATGGGTAAGGGTAGTGCGTAAAAGCATTTCCCGCCGACAAAAAAAAAGGTTACTTATAAATTATTTATTAACTATATTAAACCCTTGGCGTGTACGCCAGCTTTCCATTGTTTTCCTATTGTCCCATTTTTATAGGTAACCGACATATCAAGCTGTGAATAATATGTGAAATGCGAGCGGAGAATCTAGTATCTTTATAATTTCAACCACATCGTCACAAAAATCAGATAGTATTCTCATCAAAGCCAAGCTTATAAATCGATTAAGACAATTTTTTTTCTTCTATCAAGGAAGCGAAGGTGCAGGCACCTTTCGCGCCAACGGAAACCATTTCCCGGCCCATTTCCCGCAGTCTGCGCTTTCATTGCATGTATCAGAAGACTTAAAAGCTAACATTTGATTTCCACTCTTTATAACTCCGTCACTTCCCTATATCCGGGGCTGGATTGAATCGTATCATTGAATCAAGGGCATTCCTGTACATCAGAGGTAAGTTAGTAAATATAACTAGAGATATTTTTCATATTTACGACGTAAAAGATTACTCGAGAAAATATTTCGTGTTGAGAAACATTTGGGTAAAACTTTTACTTAATGATTTCTTTATCATCAACGTACTACAGACAATTTCATGCGGAAAAAAAAACTAGGCAGTCAAGGGGACGGCTGACAGAAATTAAAACTCGAAAATTTGGAAAAACTTTTTCTTTAAATCGAAAAACTGCGTAAGGATATATTTTATTATTTATCTCTAAGCACCAACACTTAAACGACATAATATTATACTTGACATTCATCGACGGCTGACGTCAATGAGTGCTGACTTAAATTTATAAGTCTTTCCCCTACCGAGAATCACTCAACTTCGTTAAAAAAGTGTCATAAAAAAAACAGTGATTTATTAATTTGCCTTATTGACAAAATAGTTCTTATCTTGCGTGATGAAATTTTTCCGGTAACTTGATTAGTCGTGAAATGTTCTGTAACTTTGTTGATCATGTTTTTTTTTACTTTAGATTAAATACTTATTGTTTATAAATCAATTTCCATCCCATTCATCCATTCAACCGTAAACACGTACACTGTTGGACTGGTTCTCCCCCGATGATAAGGGGGGAATTGCCATAATCGCCACACTTGGCAGGTGGGTTGGCGGTTGTAGTAGATGTTTGTTGTCCTAAGAGGATGCTACTGCCCATCCTCTGGTGGATCCCTTAGTCGCCTTTAAAGACACCCACGGGTAGATATGGGGTGGTACTATACTTAAGCTAGTACCACGCTGCTTTAAAATCAATTTATTTTGAAACAATATTTCAAAATTTATCGTAGAGGTTTTTGTTATATTTTTAATAGATTATAAACTCGAACAAATATTTATTTTATTTCGAAGCTGTCAACGCAAATAATTATTATATAAAATTAAATGCAAAATCTTATAGATAATGCAATCATTCACCGTTCATTCCTTCACCATTCATTCTTTGCTTTCACGAACTGCTTTAAAATATATCTTAAAGTTTTAGCAAGGTGACCACTACTTTATAACGCTAAAGAAAACTTATTCATTAAAATTAGTAATAGTACCTAAATAAGAGCACTGGATTGTGAAACACAAAAAGGACCAACTCGAAGTAAACTTGGTCAGAGTGAATAATTGTGTAAAATGAATCCACTTTTGAAATAATTGTCAAGTTAATAAGTTGCCTGTATAGACTTCAGCTGAGTTGGAAACGGTTCTCTAATGAAATATTCATCTCACTAACGGAATCACGGTTGGATTTATCTTAAGAAATTGTCTTTTAGCTTAAATAAATTAAAATTAAATAGATTATGTGATTGTTTTTAATTTACATATAGTCCTTTTTTGGTCACTTGTAGTAGTTTTTTGTGAACATATGGAAAACAAAAAAAAAACTTAAATTGAAGCCTTCAAATAATACGATAAATTAATGAAACAACGGTAAGATGAACAGTGAAAAAAAATTGCAAATATATTAAAAGTAACACTAAACAAAAGATATCATAAGATAAGTAGCAGATGAAAGTATGATGTGTACCCATTCGATAATCAGTGTATTTTTGAAGTAAAACTTCTTTAGCATCGTTGTGATTTGAAAGTCGATGAAACGAAAAAGCGACAGTACGTTTCTGATGGAAGTCGGATTTGTTCATCAATTTTTTGAAAGCATGGTTAGCTCGGTAGTCTAATACGCGTGTATCATAGAAAGTACAGCTGAAAGGTCAGAGGTCGAACCCAGGGTGGGTAACAAATTGTTTTTATGGTTTCATTTCTACCACGTGTAATTTGCACATATTATTTTTTTTTTATTCTAGCACAGTAAAGTAATAATTACCAGATGGTAGTCTTTCCATATCTGGATATACATTAGCTAACCCCAAAACGCAGCCGGCAGTTATTTCCTATGATAAGTCTAAAACCAAATGCAAAAGTTACTTATTAAGACTTAATATCATCAATTATAAACTCGCTTCAGGGAATATTACTAGCTTAAAGAAGGAACTCGGTGACGTTCAGCAGTATCAGATAATAATTTTTGACAGTTGTGTATTGTCGGAAAGCCAATAAATGTCTATTTTGTTTTATAATGTAATGGCAACGCCACTTTTTTGCCAAGAGGTCTTCTAATGTGCAAATTTAAAGTACCATCATAATGAGTTTGAATTTATTTAATTGCCTCTACACCAATACCAACACCTACATAAATCATTACAGACTCAGAAGAATCTTAAATACTTAGACTTGTTAAAATAAAACTTATGATTATAAGCTGTTGAAATAGGAAAATAGTGAAATAATGATACCCAATTCTTTGTTGTATGATATTTTGCATTTGCAAAAAGTAGACAGTTCCATCAGAATTGGACGTATTTACCGTCCGAAGCACAATTAGTAACACAAACAACAATGAAACTAGCAATTAAGGGTGTACAAATTAAAAATCACACAACAAGCCACGGTTTTGATCGAAACATTTTTAAAAGGCATAAAAGAATGAAAATTGCACGGCTGTCACGCTTGCCACCATGATTGTTGCAGCGCTAACCGTGTATTAATACTATTCTGTCAAACAAAATTACACCTTATTCTAGTCGCCATTAGTGTGATGATTATGGCACTAGTAAAGTTGTAGTAGTATTTGCAGAAGCTCTTTGTTTGCGACTTGTAAATTGATTGAAATGCCCGGCAACTGATAATTGCTAATAGTTTTCTTGTTAGCACTGAAAGCGGGGTAGTTGTGAGACTGCTAGATTTCTTACAAAGTTTCATTTCCTGCCTTTGTTTGGCGTTAAGTGTTTGATTGCAACTCTCTACGAATATTCTAATGAAATTGGAGCATTGGAAATAATCTTACAATAAATTAGAATTAGATACTATTTCATTCTTTTTATATAAATCTTTAATTTTAAATTGCAGCTAGTACTATTTGATATTATAATTTTTTTAGGGGCTGTGTGACAATTTATATAGACGCGTTATTATGCCTGCTTGTTCAACTTATGATTATTTCACTTTTAAGATTTGTGTTATTAATATTAAGTAATACATTTTTGCATAAGTTTAACTTACGATATGACTTACTTATTGTTCTTATTGCACCCAAAAAACTTCTTATCTGGAAACAACGACATCAAATTAAGTTAACCCTCTACTGAGATGTCCTCTAAGATGTTTGTGGAAATATAGATACTTGTTACGTCACAGACAACCGTAAATTAGTGTTAGGATCTTGTTAGTAAGTTAACAGTATTATCCGTAATAAAGTAATGACCGTAGTACATATTTACTCCTATCAAAATGAGATAATTTGTACTTACAATACCACCAATAGTAATCTATATATTAAAAATATTTACAGAAAATATTATTTTCGTTTTTAATCAAGGGCATAAGACATTTCTATAGTTTTTGAAATTTCTAACCGATCATGACTATATTCGTAAATCGCTACAGTAACTGTTCAGCCAAATTTGATGGGATTTGATATTATTGCAATTTAAGGCTGTAGTAAGATTTAGATTTTAGGGCACACATTAGGTAATGTAAAAGTTAAGTCTAAAGACTTAATAAGGAGTATAAGAGATTATTAAGTAGACAAAAATTACTTTCAGTAATACTTTACCGAAACCATTGAATATTCGATAGATACATATAATACAGTAAGTAAAACATAGTATACGAGTACGTAGTTAGTGTCACAGCTACCACTCTTACTGGTTGAGTGGCTTAAATGATCGCCTCAAGAGTTCAGTAAAACTCTCAAGTATCTTCCGATTAACAATATTTAGTCAAAGTAAAACTTCTTCTAATATGAAAATATTTATCATCAAAAGTTGCCAATACATTATTAAAAAAACAAGAGACGTTTGCACATTTGAAACGAGAAACGTCACTCATCACGATAAAGTCTAGCGCAAATCATTTCAACTGACGTTGAATATCCAATTTAAACTTTTACCATTTCGTATCGCTAGAGTCTCGATATAGACTTTTTAATAAATAAAGCGCTAGACAGTTTTTAAACTGAACAAAACTCGAGTTAGTATCGAATCACATTCTTTATTTTTATAGTTTCTCTATTAAAACGTATAAGTTTAAATTAGAATGTCAATCACGTCAAATATTAAATGGTGATGTTAAATAAAGTTAATAAGAGACTGAGCTTAGAAGAACTAGATTTGAAGTCTAGATTTGAAGAATCTGGCGAGTTTCACCAAAAGTTCTTATCTTTAGAAGGTAGCGATCAAAGTGGGTCACCGGCAGTTCTCTTTACAGGAGCCATTGAAAATTGAAGAAATTTCGTTCCATTCAACTGAAAGATGTCCAGTGCTGGGCATAGGTCTCCCTCGACGATCTCCATTACAACCGGTGTTGCGCCACTCGCATCCAGTGAATTACCCCACGACCTTCACCAGGAAATAATGTCAGTGTAAAGAATGCAAATTATTACATACTAGGTGTGTGGCCACAGGTCTGCCAGCGTAATCTTCACTGCGTAACATAGTTTAAAAAAAAAGTCTTTTGAAAATTATGCTATTGACGGTATTGTCCATTGAATCGCATTTCGTGTACAATTTCATGAGTTTTAAATTTCGTACACGGATTCTTGATTATTTTCCTGATTTATTTTTGTTTTCTTTTTCTATTTGATATTTTGTAGTTAGTTGTTATTTGGATATTAAAAACAGACTCTTCAATTTTATTTATTAGTATAGTAAAGATTGAAATTAGTATGAAATAAAACAATGAATAAATGACTAAGTATGAAAACAATTTTAAAATCGATACTCCGTCAGCGACTTCCAAGACGTGCAGCAATACACAACTAGGGAAGCTAATGCACCAGCAGCTAGTGTCACAGAGTAATAACACATCACACCAATTGTTCGGGCGTTTTTTTATCATTCTTATGTGGATAAACTGCGATACCGGGATTCGCGGCACGGAGTGCGCGGGTGAACAGTACAAGGTTCTCTTTCGGACGACGCCACGATTTTAATGGTGTATTTCAATAATTATATATTTGATTGATATAGACATTATTTCCACTTTTCCTTGGATCGCTGTGTGTATGTGATTGTGTCGGTGCACCGCAAACAGGAGCTGCAGTGATTCAGGTTAGTGGTTTACTCCATAGGGTTTGGTGAAAACGTCTGGATTAAAGGGTACCAACCAGGTCATCTTTGGTTATTATTATTTGGAATTTCGCGTATACACCAATATTCATATACATATTCACTAAACACAAGGACTATAGGTACTGCAAAGGATCTCTTTTAATGTGTCGAGTACCCATAAAAATGAAACAATAGAAAAACAATAGGAAAACAATGGAAAGCTGACGTAAACGCCAGGTAAGTTTTCAAGGGGTTAATTATCCTTGCCAACCGGATAGCTTTAGCTAGGACAAATTCTGCGGTGACGCGGTGCTTGTTGCGACGCGGTGCTTGTTGCTACGCGGTGCTTGCGAAAGCCACCCCGTGTCGCCCCCATCCCAAATGCAGCGGACGGCCCCGAGGGGTTTAAGTGGGTATTTCCGGGCGCTTCACGCCAGGGTGAGTCCCACACTGGCACGGAGCTCGTCACTCCGTGCCCCCTTACCTATTGTATTGGGGGACTTCGGTCTCACTAATACAATAGGTAAGGGTAGTGCGTAAATGCATTTCCCCCGTCAAAAAAAAAAAAAAAAGGACAAATTCTGCGAAATCTGCATACCTGCTACAGCTCAAGCCGAAATTCCCATGACTGTTATTACCTCATATCAGTTATCATTTAAAAGCTCTTTGTGTCACCAATTGTGGTCAGTATGAAAAAACAAATATTTGAACGATATTATTAAATCTTTATATAAGAATGATATGAATGAATACAGTAATGAACAATGTAAATAACAATAAAAAAAATTACAAAGTGAAGACAAATTCTTCGATAATTATTATTCAAACAGTTATGCGAAAATATGTTAACAAAAAAAGAGACGATGATTTCGCCGCTGGAAACGATTAAGATTTACCTTTCGTCGCTTACCTAATCAGAATGTAATTTTATTACCTCCGGGGCCCTTAATTTTGTTAATTAAAATTGAGGTAATTGAATAAGGTGGTGGAGCATCAAATAACCGAGACTCCATTGGATTTTCCCATAAAAATATCTTGTATAGGATATTGTTTTATTGATTTTATCAAAGGAATTACTCTTTATTCTGAAAGAAATTAAACAAAAAGCAAAATAAGTTTTTTTTTATCTATATCTATATGACTACATTCTCACCTGATATTAAGTAACGATGTAATCCCTGATGGTAAATAGACAGCATAGAAATATTATATTTTTAGTAACTATGACTAATTACGACAAAATTCCATTACATTTTCACCTTCTAGAACAATAAGAAAATAAAAAACGCAATTATGTTAGCCTACTTCACTTCAAAACTCTTCAAAACGTTGTTAATAATAGTGATAGAAAAAGAATCAAATTAGAATTAAAAAAGATTCAACGTAAAAAAATAAAAAATGTAATCACCCTAACCCAAGGCCGGATCTTGAACTTTCAGCTCGGAAATTAACCGGAGAGGCGGAGGAAGCGGGGCCTCTTCAAATATTTAATTTTATTCCATTAAAACAAACTAGTGAAGCCGGTCTAGTAAGTTTCCAAAAGGTTTTTTTTTTATATATTAATTCTAATTATGATCCGCTTTTATGCTGACAAATTTAATATTCCTTTTTTCTTATTTTACAGTTCAAATGAAAAGCCATATTTTTAGAGGGGTGTAATTATATAGTAAGCACAAATGTTGAAAAGAAGAACTAAGCTAGCTTAAAACTAACCAGGGAATCAAAACCTAAGCTTACTAAATCTTGACATTTTCCAAGAAACTTTCACCAAGTATCTATTATGAATGTTCCTTCAGCCACACGTGAATTTACGTAATATATAATTGATACTATTATAGTATCTTATATATAACTGAAACAATATATTGCTAAAATCCAGCTTAATCATTACTTAACATCGAGTAAATTTACAAATGTTGGGTTTATAAACTGGCAACACGGCCTCACTTAAACACCTTGCGCGCCATCTATCGAGTGTCGCCATCTTACACCGGTAGCAGCTATATCGTCCGCGTATAAATATATAAATAAATTGAATACGGATTCTTGCAATATTGGAGCAATCTACGTCCCGGGACACAGGAACGGTTAAAGGAGGTTCCGGTGAGTAACTGTGTGGCCAGTCAGTTTTATGATGCATTAATTTCAAACCTAAATTCAAACTCTAACGACCTATCGAATCACACAACAAACAATATGTTTTAACATCGGGTTTTAAGGCGTTACCTTTCCTTTTTCCTATCCCGGCGTTTCGGCTGGGCTGGATAGAAAAATAATATTGTAACGCGTGAAAACCCGTTGTTAAATAATTGAATTTAAATATGGAACGCGAAAATTTAAAAAATATATTATGTTACCTGTGTTAACATTTCAGTAGTGATGCTTTTCGAAAATGCGTTTATATGCATTCTAGTAAAATACAGGATACCTCAAACGAATTAAGCGCCTCTATCTGAAGCGATGATACCGCAGTGGATAGTTCGGCCGGATTCCGCGTCGATGGACGCAGGTTCGAACCCATCTATCAACCCTTAAATCAGCCAGAGCTTTCGGTGAAGGAAAACGTCGTGAAGAAACCACAGCATGGTAATAATGCCTGCCTGGGTCCGCTACCACCCTCAAGTTTGAAAACTACTAAAATAGACATACGGTATAAAATTTTAACAAAATGTACAAATGTGAAATAATCTTATTGTAAGAAAGAACCCACAAATTACTGAGACTCTATACTTTGAGGTTTTGTTTTTTGTTTGTAACTAGGTTTGTTGGTATGTGTCTAATTTTTTGAAAAAGTTTTGGACTTCTTTTGACAAATAATGATATATGAAGTCTATTTTAATTGACTTCGTTTGACACGAGAAAAAAATAGGAAATGGATTAATTGTTTATCTAAATAAACTACTAATCTTTCTATCTACCCGTGCGAATACGGGGCGTGTTGATAGTGTCTAGATAAAGGTATAAATACAGAATGTACGATGTTCGGTTAATAAGCCTGACTGTGTTTTCAACAAGATTACGTTAGACAGACACCGCATACGCTTTCAAGCGACAGGCAACAGACAAAGCTTTACTAATTTTAGACGTCTACGGCCCATCCTCCTTGGATGTATAATTTTAGCGTCCAATTTACATACGATTTTCATATAGGTACGTTACCTGTTAGTTTAAGGTAAGGCTTTTGAGGTGCAAGCTGTGTTTCAACCTTGTACCTACCTAGTAATAACTTACCGCTTCATTCTATTACAAGAGATGTTAGCTGTAGTCACTGCTCTAATCGTATGTACTATAATATTTTTATTAAATAAAATCCGTCAATGAACGTGGGTTTGAGTCCACCTATCCAACTCTAAAATCAGTCTGAGCTTTCGGTGAAGGAAAATATCGTGAGGAAACCAAAGTTTGAAAACCTGTTGCCAAATACCAATAGGAGCGTTCCGGCACCATCACTTGAGAATCAGTACCTCCAGGCTTAGTATGTTTACAATTCTCGACCACTGAGACACACCACAAGGTTAACGCACTGAGCCTATACAGAGTAAACAAAATTCGAATATTACTCGACATTTGTACATGAATTTTATAACAAAGAAGTGGTCTTTAAATAAGTGAATTAAATTTATAGTACTGTCGATTTCTTTTTCATTAACGTCTTTAATCACATTACATCGTTTAAATAAGAATGCAAAATTCCCATAAAGAAGTTTACCTACCGGCCTTTTTTGCGAACTTATTAAATTTTATTCTCATACTTTTTGCCATGTATCTAAATATTTTCAAAACTTAGCCAGAATATATTATACGTCTATTATTAAAAGAGAGTATCTTAAAAATCTGTTCAGTAGTTTCCGAGTCATAAACCGACTAACCGGACATACAGGCAGAGAAAGTTACGTTTCATATTATGTAAGGATTTATTTACAGTGTCCATCATCATTCTCCTTCCCTGTTCCTAACTCACGTGCGGTGTTTTAAGGAAATACTATGTACTCTTATTTTATTACTGAATACAACCTCCTAACGTAATATTTACTAATAAATCTATCATATCGAAGCCTACTAGTTTAACGTCTATCTGTCTCGCTCGTTCGTTCTCCCGATTTCTTTTTTCATTTGTAATTTTTTTATCTCATTGTAAAAAATATATTATAAACAATATTTTGAAGGTGAAAGTCGAGATTTTTCGGTCTCATCAATTTTTAATGCTCACCGCGAATTAGCCGTAAATGAAATAGGATGTTTCGGCCGCTAGCCGCGCAACGGCCCTACGGGGTGTTGTAAAACAGCAGTTAAGCGCTGTAAGCGCGACCCGCGTACGCATCCAAACTACCTCCTGTATATTAAATATAAATCTCGGTATTAGTCGTTGTAGAATAACATCTGGAATTATGAATAACGAAGATTTTGTTTATTGTTTATTTGACATTTTGGTAGGTATAATAAAAAAAGTGTGTGTGTACTTATGTACGCACGTAAGAAGTTATATTTCTTTGACGTAATAATAGATAAAAAATTGAATTTAAGGTTGGTCATTTTTTAAATATTTTTATTGATTTCTTAATTTAATATTCACTTTTCATTTTTATCAAAAAAATTTCATTAAATTGATTTAGTTATTTTTATAAATATTTATTATTTATTCAATTTAATAGCAAATATTAAAAATTAATATTATAATTTGATGTTCAATTTTAATTTTTATCACAAACTTTTTATTAAATTTATTTCTTTATTTTGTAAATATTAAATAACCAATAATAAGTATTTAACATTAATAATTTAATAATGTTTAGTGTTAATTATATTAAATAAAAGTATTTTAATTTATATCAATAAATAATACATACGGATAGTTAACCTCAATTATATTGGAGCACAAATCACTACTGAATATAATTTATTAGCACATATATAATTCGCACTTGTATGAAACTAAAACACGTGTTGTGAATGTATAAACTAGAAACATGTTGATAAATATTATAAATATGAAAACAGTGATCAGAGGTGACGAGCGTACCAACATGCGCGACTAATATCGAGGTTCAATTTCTATTTTGTTGGTAGCTTTTTTTTCGAGACTTAATGAGCGGTTAAGCAGACAGCTTCATACTGTTAATTTTGTGTCACAGATGCGCGCGCATCTTAAAATTTCACTCTCATCATTTTTTCATAACGCGCCTAAAGAAGTATAACTTCAAAAACCAACATATTTTTATCATTAACTGGCTTCTCATTATAGTATACGACAAATAATTGTCTCCTTAAAGTTATATATTTTAATATTATCATTGAATTTATAATTATCATAAGGCAATTGAAAAAATATAGTACATAAAAAGTTTACTACTCATTGCATCTATATTAAATAATCTGCTTTTTTATGTCTAACATCCTTCCCCTCGATTTCCTACAATATGTGGGAGTGATTTCTTGAACAGTGACGGAAGTGTGTCACAGGAAGTCGGAGAAGCGTGCGCTGTTTGATTTAACCAATAAGGGAACGCGGTGTTGTCTGTTATATGGTACCAGCCCATTTCCCGGAAAGTTGGTCCTGTCAGCTATCAGCTGTGCGCTTAACCTACAATGTTATGTATGCTGTTATATAAACTAATTTATATAAGTTAATTTTATTATTTATTTATTTGCCGTGTGGTACTGGTCAAGAATAATGCCACCCCATATCTTTCCACGGGTGTCGTAAAAGGCGATTAAGGGATAAACTCCAGCGGATGGGCACCATTCTCTGAATTTTACAAACACCTTCTGCGATCGCCAACCCGACTGCCAAGCGTGGCGATTATGGCAATCTCTTATTATAGAGATAAACAGTGGACGTCTTATGGTTAAATGGAAGAAATGGATGAATATAAATAAATGTATGTACTGTTGATAATAAGTAATTAAAAAAACTGCACATCGTTGATAAAAAGGCAAGTAATCACCGAATAAACTTTCTTTCTTTTTTAACACGTCACTAGTCAATTTTTTTAAATCTCAAATATTAATATAATATTGCTATAGGAAAGGAGCTAATTAACTTCGGAAGCATTTTATTTATTTTTAAAAAAATAAGTCGATGTTAAACCAATTATAATACAAATCTTAGATGTTTTTTACACGGTATACGCTCAGTGCTTTGACTATAATCTCACCTGATGTTACGTGTCGATGTGGTTCAGGATATCAAACACACTAGGTCTAGGAGGTACTGGTTCTCAAGTGATGCTGCCGGAACAAACCTATTGGTGTTTGGCGACAGGTTTTCGAACTTGAGGGTGGTAGCTACCCAGGCGGGCATCATTAGAAAATGCCCAACCACCATGCAACTTACTACTTATTACTTACTAATCTAATTTTGGGAACATTTCAACGATGCTAGGTAAGCTTAATCGTGAGAGAAATCACGCTGTATAAACATGGAAATTTAAATAGCATGTAAACACCTCTTAAAAACATGTTCGACAACTTTATGATATAAAAAAAAAAGCATAAAACAGACCCTTAATACGCTTAACAGATCACATACTAACCACTCACAATTGATTCGGACGTCCATCTAAAACCGCAAGGGTGCTCGCGCCGTTCTTTATCACGCCGTCGCCCCATAAAAACGGGGGGTTGAACCAAACAAGTCCATAACGTCTTGCCAAATGAATGGTCTATGGAGACCCATAAATAAGCACGGGATACACCGGAGGCAGATAAGCGGGTATCTATCGAGCTTATACAGCACTTGGCGTATGAACCAGCCCTTATGGTGCGATTTATGAGGATATACCTGCGGGAACAACGTTCACCTTGTACGAGTTAAAACGAAAGTTGTATTATTGAAAAATGTTAATCTTTAACACAACAAAAGCTTACCTTAAAGTTAATATCCTGATAATGGTGATATGAATTTTAAAAACAAATATAATATTAAAGTAAATATTCTTCAAGACTATAAATTACAGTCCATATATAGTCCTAATAAACCACTGTAAATATAATCTGGAGCAAATTACCCTAAGAAAACTTTTGCATTTATTTCAATCACAAACTGAAATGTGGTAGGCGATAGATTTTCAACTAGATAAGTGGAAACTATCTTGGATCAGTTGATGATTCCGCTTCGCTGGACGTAGATTCGAGTCTATCTATCCAATTCTATAAATTTAGCCTGAGCTTTCAATGATAGAAAGAAATGTCCTGAAGAAACCATAGAATTGTGGTAAGATACACCCCCAACTACCAATAGACTTAGTATTTTTACCATAATGGATGACATCATCACTTGATATCAGACGTGGTTGGGGTTAAAGCGCTGAGCTAATTAGCCAGAACTGTACTCAAAAAACTACATGTAAAATTAAACGCAAACCTGCCCATATCGAGTATTCAATGAACGTAATATTATCCAAATGCAAAGCTAATCTATACTAATAAATAAAATTGAAATGTCTCTTTTTAATATTAAAATTATTTTTTTTTACTAAATTGTTATGAATGTATATACAATAATATATATAAAAAAATCTCTGTCTGTATATGTGTATTGAGTAATCTACGGAACAGTTTGACCGATTTTGACGGGACTTTTTTTGGTAGATAGCTGAAGTTACTCCAGGTAAATTAGAGTACTTTTAATTTTCGAAAATAATTAGTGTCCACGTAAAATAATTAAAACTCATAAAAAATTGGAATAAAATCCGATTCAATGCATAGTTTTACTGGCAGGTATTTAAATTTGTGAGAAATATGTTTGCTTAATGTTAGTGTCAAAAAAAAATTGGAAAATAATTAGGGTCCAGTATAAAAAAAATAAAACGCAGTGAAGAATATATGAAACGTGGGCGCAACCACTGGCTCACAGCTAATGTAACCATAAAAATGGTGCATGAATAAACGCGTATTCAGTATTGTGGAAACAACCGAGCAACGTTGTGCCACAAATTCTGGTTGTTCTGCGTGCAAAGCCAGTCGGATATAGATCATGGTGAATTAGGCGATTATTTCAAATTAAGCACAATATACCCCGCCTGAATTGAAGAGGCTTCTCTCTGTACAATACGTATATTAATAGAGACGCTTAATCCCAACGTATTACGATGTGGGGTAAGTCATAAACGACTAGCGCTATTTACTTATTTTTTCAAAAATTTTAAAACGATTGTTGTTAAAACAATTGAATCTCGACGCTTATGTAATAACTACTTCCTCTTGACACTTGACGTAAGACTTCGAAGATAATCACGGCTCAAACCTTAAATGCCGTCGTCATTCTGCCTTTGTGGGATAGTTCCTCTGTTTATAAGATCTGTCATACTTTTAACTTATATTCTAAACAAGAAACTGAAATGCTTCTTAAATGGTTAAGTTTAAAATGTCATCTGAATTGTATTCAAGAATTATATAGTTTGTTGTAGTTATATATTATATAACCGCAACAATGGATGATACTAGACAATTATCTTAATCTATCTAAATAAAACTAGAAACATAGTTTACAATTGTAGAAATTTTATGTTGGTTATATATGTATATATTATAAAAAAACCTTATCTGAAAGAGAAACAACATTTGAAGCTTTTTTACAGTTTTTAAAAATTACATTCGTTATTTACATTGACTTGTTCAATCAATTCTTCGCTAGATAACTCGCGCGAAATTAAAATGAAATGTCAACTTCTTTTACATACTGATATAAGTATTTTCGATACTATGCTTAAAAAAAAATTAGAGAACTCGCCCTACTCTGCGTTGTTCCGACAAGCACTTTGGATCGATGTATGAGTAACGATTACTAGGTCTGCACTCCATGGCGAAGTCCCAAATTAATTCTCTTGAATTACTGAAAAAGGCGACGATTAAATCGCTTCAGCTTATGAATTATAACGTAAATATACAGGAGCAAAACGTATTAATTTGGTAGGATGCCACTAAGAGGATGATCTGCGGTAATTAGAGCTGCACATTGAAGGAAGAGTCGTTCTCGGGAAACTGTAACACCAAGATCTGGTTCGGAAATATATGTCATTAATAATTTTGAGAATCATATAACTATTAACTTTGTAAACAATCGTTATTGGATTGGACATATTAAATTAAAATGTAGGCTTTTTAGATCAATTTTAACCTTTTTGGTTTGTCAAAAAAATCCATTAATATTTTTTATAATAATTTATTACAAGCTAAAAAAAAATAAAGTCTATACTAGTAAATTGTTAAAATAATGTCATAATAGATTTTTCAAAACTATCAGCAAATCTTATGTTACTCAATTCAGAACAAATTGGTTATTTTGAAATAGTAGATAAACGAATACAAAGATATTAAACTAATATTTACAATAAGAAGTTTATGGAGAAAAGTCATAAAACTTACCTCCAGTTGTCAGTCGTCAACTTTTGTTTTAAAATATCATTATGCCATAGTGATTAACATATTCAGAAAAATATAGTAAATAAAGGCCGATTGAAATAATTGCAATGGAAATTTTTTTTTTTCATATTTACCTCATCTATATTTATATTGTCCTGAATGAACTCAGATTTAGATTAAAATAAAGCAAAGCAAAAAGAGGGAAAAAAGCGTTATTTGGTTTATTTTAAGATGAGTTTATTAAAACATGTCACAGTTGATTAAAATTCTTGAATTAAAATTAAATAATAATCGGGTAATAAATGCCCGAAGAATTACTAAACTTAAGTGTAAGCACATTGTTCTCAGAACCGATGCCCAATGGGGCCAACGGGTTCTCGATTGGCTACCACGCACCGGAAGTCGTAGCGTGAGTAGGGCCCCCACAAGGTGGACCGACGACCTGGTAAAGGTCGCGGGAATCCGCTGGATGCGGGTGGCGCAAGACTGGTCGTCGTGGAGATCTTCGGGGAAGACCTATGTCCAGCAGTGGACGTCTTTCGGTTGAGTGGATGGATGGATGGAAAATTAAATGATTTATTAATAATAAAAACTAAGCAGAATAAAATATATTCACAAATACAATAAAGGTTGGAATGTCACAACATATATGTTACTTTCCAGTGAAGCAAGATTCGATTGAGACGGCTCTATATACTTCAATCTCTTTCATAAACACACAGACTGTAAACATTGATAATTTTTTATAACTTAATCTCACTCAAAGTGACATTTAATAAATTCACGGCCTACAGAGAAGACTCTAAAAAAGCCGTTATTATATTATATTCTTGAAATATGAAATTACTCAGTTCGTAGTAAATATGTTTTTATTGAAATAACTTAAAAAGAAATCGCTTTTCTACATTTATTAATAAATGTTTCGAAATAATTTCAGCGGTTTATTTTCAAATAATCTAGTCCACACATTATTCATATCCAGAAATAGTAACATGAAATACGTTTTTGTTTTTAATATTCAAAAAGTATTTAAAAATGCAGACCTATACATAATAATTTCTTATATGAAATAGCTTCTAATAATTACAATGGGACTTACACATAACCGGATTTAAGCTGTCAAAACTCTTCGGGTCAACAGCGTTTGGTGAGTTCTAAAAGAAATAACCGTATATAATATGGGTGCAATTTAAAATCCGCACCGCCTCCTCCTTTTCCTTAAATTATAAAACCGGTAAAACTATATGTAAAGCACGAGCAGTAACTATATTTGCTCGTAATACTAAGCTCTGGCCGCTGTAATGTCGACTGGGAATCCATTTCACTCGTTGTATATACCATGTCTGGACTGTCCAGTTAGCAGCACTTACAGCTAAGTGCTATCCGCGCTTAGGGAATTACCTCACGAACTGGAACTGCCGTGATATTAAAGTTATATTATGTAACTAGTTAGTCACTTCGTTTGGCGTAAATAAAAGATATTGGTGTATATCACTGAATAATGCGGCACTAACCCAATGTAATTTATCTAGATGTGTTTAATATATCATTAGGTGTATAAAGAGGTAATATTGAATTCTTGTTGCTTAAGGAGATATGCGTGCGGCGTTTATTCTGTACAAACGTAGTCTCTTAATTCCTCCCAGGATAATAGCATTATATAATTAGAGCACTAAATTTTTGTCTTTCTCTCTGTCTGTTTGTTCAGGGTAATCTTCGGAACGGCTGCATGAACTTTGACGCGACTTTTTTTGGTAGATAGCTGAAGTTACTCCGGGTAACTTAGGGTACTTTTAATTTTCGATAATAATTAGAGTTCAGCGTAAAAAAAAATAAAACTCGTAAAAAATGGAATAAAATCCGATCCGATGCACAGTTTTACGGGCAAGAGCTTGAATTTATGAGAAATATGTTTACTTTAGCTTAGTAATAAAAAAACAATATTAGGGTTCCGTGTAAAAAATCAAAACGCAGTGAAGAATATATGAAACGCGGGCGCAGCCGCGGGCTCACAGCTAGTCGTAAAATAAATTTAGTGCGGGTAGTGCTGCATTTTGTCGTGGCCGTCACCGGTACCTCGCGCCCGCTGCACGGAGAGTCTCGTCGTACAATCCTTGTCGTACATACGTGTGCACTGTTGTGTGAAATCGTTGTATCGGAGTGACACGAAGATGGATATTGTTGGGCATTCGTTTCGTTTTATGGTTTATGTCGTCGTTCACAACCCACCACGATTACGTCGGCCTACAGTGGTAAAGGTGAGTGCACACTTCATGGTGCGGAAATATCTAAAAGGATGATGTTGAAAGGAACAAATGGAACTTACCTTTATTATTAGCCTTCGATTAAGCTGGTTCAGATTTTATTTTCCACCTCACTTCACTTTATGAATGTTCTACATAATTTGATAATTAATGTGCACTTTTAAACATATGAGAGACAGCGGCGGCGGTTGCGTGTTGGCGTTCCGTTTTTGAATAGGAAGAGGAAGGGATAATGAATACAAAGACTAAATAGAGCGGGGGCGTATAGATAATATAGACAAGAAATAACTTAGAATAAGAAGAAAATATATACGATAATAGATGGCGTTAACACTTCATTTGTAACAATACTCTCCCCATTTCAAACAGGAGTGATCACTTCCCTTTTACCAAATAATAATTCCCGTAGGAATAGTAAATCAGGCCATTTCGTTAGCATGTAATGAGATATCAGTATAAAAGTTATTTAGATAATTAAAACATCCCTAACGGATCTCGTCATATTAATTATTATTAAAAATATTTCCATCGTATACCTTTAGGGTAGCGGAGCGTGGAAAAATTTAATTCAATTAATTGAAATACCTACTTCGGATCTCAAGTGCGCGCTTCTATCAGAAAGTGTACCGCACACAGTTTTCCCCACTACGATATTAATTTAATTCTGTTTCATTCGTTTTAATATAGTAGACAGTTTACAACTAGACGTGACTTATCATAAAGCGACGATGACGCGGGATCGAGCCAAACTATCTAACTCTAAAATCAGCCTGAGCTTTCGGTGAAGGTTCACGAGGAAACCATAGGTAGGGCATTTTCTAACAATGACCACCTGGGTAACTACGACCCTCAAGTTGAAAACCTGTCGCCGCCTGTTCCAGGAGCATCACTTGAGAACCAGTATCTTTAGGCTTAGTGTGTTTACCATCCCGGATCACATTATTATGACAACAGATTATGGTCAAAGCACTGAGCTTATACCGTGTGAAATAAAGAATATTATTAGAAGTAAATCATAGTTTTTGCAACTACCCTCGACTAACTCACTGAACGAAATCCCTATTAAAGCGCGCTGAAACTGCAAGCATGAAGCATCGGGTGGCGGCCCAAGACATGCTCTGTTCCCCAACTGGGGTTGCTCTTGACGCCGCTACCAGCGCGATACAGTGACACTGACCATACATTAAGCATTACACGCACAACATTGCATATACACTCCTGCACATAACACGCGGGTACATAGGTTTTGTAAGGAACCTTTTTTATTATTATTATTAATAAATAAAAAATGTAGGGTTTAGCTAGGATCAAATTCAGCGGGAATTTTATATCACAGGTAGCGGCCAAGCCGAGGTTCGAACCCTTATGCTGGTTACCTTTTGGGACGAGTGCCTTCACCACAAGCCCACAAAGATACGGTGAAGCTTTTAAGGCCCTTCCGATCAACAGCATTCGCTAGTTTAGAGAAAAAAAGCAAAAGAGCGTGAAGCAGTGTTTGATCGACCGCCTTCGCGTGCGGGCCTGGGTTCTCAAGTTGCTCATGTTGAGCGCCGAAGGTTAACCTGGCGTGCCCGAGCTGCATGCCATCCACCGCGGCCAACCACCACTGGTTGTGCTGCTTGTCCTGTGCTGCGTACACGAAACGGCATGCCCGGAACGACGTGCCCGGAACGGCGTGGCCGAGCACCACAGCTAAGCTTCGTACAGCGTACGGGTGTGAGACACTTCGTGCGATATTGTTATCTACTGCGGTTTATTTAATTGGTAATCGGTTCCTGTTGATCTTAACTGATCCAATATTAACTTATTTATTTTTTACATTTAAATTTCGTTTCGTATCTAACAATAGATTATACGGTGATTATTACTTGAGACTAGTCTTTGTACCCAAAATTAATGGAGACGTGAGAAAATTATACGCCTTTAACCCCTTGCGCACTTCCATTGTTTTCCTATTGTCTCACTTTTATGGATAATCGACACATTAAAAGTAAAAAATTCAAAGAATTGTGGTTATAAAATAATTAGTAATAGCATACATATTCTTAGGTTAATATTTCATCAATCTTATCCTAATATTTCAGTGATCGTATTATTATTTATTCCTGTTTCACAGAATCTTTTTAAAAAAGTCGTCACGTCTAACCATGACCGGTCTGCGTTTAAACACGAAAGTTGATAAATTTGCCAATCAAATTAAGCGTCATGTTTTGAGTGACTGCGTCTGTGTTTATTTAACACCGTTATATAAAACATTTCACTGTTTTAATATACATGAGGATTCATGAGGCACTGTAAAAATGTCAGGTGGTTGTCATGTAGATAAATAAAAAACAGACTTAGCAGTAATCGTTTCAATTCGAACATTTTTTCGCCCATTTATGGGGAAATATTTAAGTGTGGCAACACATAACCTTATGAATCGCCACCAGGAAGCTAAACGGCATCATACATAACATACTGTAGCATGTTGTTGATAGCATAAGTAACGCGAAGTTTTTTCTCTACCTAGAACCGCTCAATGCCTCTAAAGTTTTCACTTCAATAAGGTCATGAGTATCCAAAACTCAGAACTGTACAGAGGTCCGTGTATCTTACCATTGACCGACGTTAGCGCTTTTGTTATTTTTATGGGGCTTTAAAAGGTAACAAACACAAGGGCACCAAAATATTACAAACTTAGGGCGATAAAAAAAGGTTACAATAAAAAAATACAATGCGTATAGTGTTCAAGTGTGTGATATGCGTCACTGGTGCATTAACTGTTACTATATCACGCTAGCAACGGATGAAAAAGCTTCCTCAGTAGACAACATAACATAGCCACGACACTAAGTTTCAACCTACTTCGTCTTCTTAGATAATTGCAATTTGTGTACACACAATCTGTGCCAGTGTCATGTAGATAAGATGTATTTTTAATCCTGTATCAACGTTATCAAGCTCCAGCAAATCGGTTGCCCATCCTGCTCGAACTTTCTATGGAGTATTGTCAGCACCTGAGAATAAATTTTACGCGTTATCTTCTATAATAAACTCTAAAACTATACTACACAAAAACGCCAACAAGATTACATTAAATATTAAAGTAACTGCCACATGGCAGATTTAGATCCCGCCAAAACCTCCTTCCACGCACTTAATGGTTTCAGTGGCGCCATCAAACGACCGGATCTAGTTGTGACGTCACAGCCGGCGGAATCAATTGAGAGTCTTTTATCTCTACTTCGTATTATTTGTTATAAAATTAACGCATAATATTCCTAACAGATAACTAACAAAACTTAATGTCTAGTAAATGTTAACAAGTCAAAATGTAAGTAATTTTAACTAAATGATCGTCGAAAACCAACGAGTTTTAATGAAAAGCCGCACCGCGTTGCTACTAAGGTTTTGTGTATTGTTTTATGCGTCGAAAAGTTTTGAAATTTATTTATTCAAAAGAATCTATTGTTAATATTACAAGAATGTAAACCGAAGTAACGAAAGTTTACCAAACTCTCCGAAGGGATGTTTAGGTGTTTGTGTGCTTAAAGTTTATTGTGAATTAATTAATTTTGAAATATCATATTATTTTGTATTCTATTATTATTATTTATATTTCAAAACCTGTTTTAAATATTTATCCTCATATATACATATATTTAAAAGTCAACGTTAGTCCATTAGTTGTCTTAAATCTAATATATAAAATAATTTGACTCTATATTGATGAAGTGTCCTCACTTAATCTGATGTTAAATAAAGTCAGAAAACGATGAAAACTAGCAATAAATTAGAATATTATAGCGGGAACTATATAATATTTATAAGATATATAATGCAGTTATATGCGTATGAAACAGCGTCCACAATTCATATGATATATGTTAGCGATTCCACTCAGTAACAATGTACTTGTTCTGTCAAGAGTTACTAACTGCTTTGATATATACTCCGCCAGGGAAATATGTTCTTGCCGAGACATTGCTATGTTGATTTATATACCTCATAGGTAATTTAGAACTATACAATTTGTTGGCGAAGCTGGAATGTATTTTCAGATGACTTACGAGTTCGTAATAGAAAGTTTTGTGAAGAGTAACATTATATTGAAAATCAACAATACGGAAATGGCTACATTATATTTTATTTAATATCGTAGTAAGTTCACATTCTATAAATAGCATTATGAAACAGTTATTGGTGTACCTTGACAGTTATTCGTCTCGTATGCAAATGACATGACATCACACTTGTGCATGCGTCTGTATATAATATTCAGGCTGTCTGACATCTGCCGAGTGTCCCATGACGGTTTTATCTATCGTATACAGTGTTACGAACCTGTTGACCTTATACCAAGGTCACACAAAACGCAACGGAGACGTCTGTGCTCGGTTTACTGCGTGATTAAATCAGGAATAAGAAACCTAATACGTTAATTCATGTCGCTTGTTCGGACTGAGTATATTTAAAGCTACCTAGAAGCTTCAACTGCGGTGGATATATGCCGGGAGGAGGATTACGACTGTTGATTCTTATCGATGTGGTCGTCATTGATTCTTGGACTGTACTTTATTTAACATTAGATGTAGTGTAGTAATTGCCTTATATAAATTACTTCTACTACTATAAGTTACTACTTACTGAATTTTACTTATTTGTGATAACCTTTAAATAACAAAAACAAACAACGGTTTCAATATAATTTGGCTACTTATTCATTAAATGTAGTGAGTGTCAAAAGTGAACCGAATATTCATCGAGCATCGACCGATGCAAATTGCGTCAGTATTCACGCTGGTGACTTTTATTTCCTGTCGTGTTACGCGACAACATTGTTTTAGGCGTCAATTATTGAACACGCCGCTCGCACCATTCCAAAATGGCGGCGAAACGACAGTACCGTGCTGTCAGAGTAAATTAAAATTATACAACTCAAAACCTATTATACCTTTGACAGTCGAATCACAAATACGAAATAAAAGGATACGTTTTATTTTTATTGTATTTTCAATTTGTTAAGTATTTAAAATATTTACTTGTTTAAATCATAGCCCATATTTGTTTTACTTGACAAGCTATGTTCAGTCGCAAAATTCGAAGAATTCTGCTGCATGTAAATTATTTAACTGACTAACTCTGTTGACTTGAAAGGCTTCGACAGTTTCGCATGAGCTTTGGAACAAAAGCTTAAGGCAAACAGCCAGAAAACTTTAAAGGCACTACAATGGAAGATTGCACAAAACAAAAGACCCTGTACAGAACCCATGTACCTTGCGTATGCTAGGAACAATTGATATGCAATAAATTATATGTGTTGCCGTTTCATTGCATGCAAGAGTTACCGCAGATGTGTCATAGGATAGCTTTGGTTGCCAACATTTACTTAAGACGTAACGACTTTGTTACTTACTCTATGGTTACCAAGTATACAGTTAACACGGATTTTATATAATACAGCATTGAAGCCACTATTCTCACTAACGTAATTTTATAAAAGAGTAAGTAAGATAAAAAAATACACGAGAGATCTGCATAGTAATTGCTTACGTTATCCGCATACACAGTTAAATTACTGATCAGATATGAGTAAGATTTTCAGATTACACCAGGTGTCAATCTGAAGATAAATTCTACTTATCATTACGCATTTTGCTGTGGATAATTAAGCAATAGTTATAAATAAATTTTACGTGGAAGAACAGACAAGCGTTAGCTAATACAAATAAATCCGTTACAAATATAAAATACTTTCTTGGCAACTAAACAAAATGGAAAACAAGAAATTCAATTTTATGAATGAAATGAAGCGATGGTGGCGCAGTGAGTAGTGCGGCCGGATTCCCCTTCAGTCGACGCGGGTTCGAGCCCCACCTATCCAACTCTAAAATCAGCTTAGCTTTCTGTGAAGGAAAACATCGTAAGGAAACCATAGCATTTTCTTATAATGCCCGCCTGGGTAGCTACCACCCTCATGTTTGAAAACCTGTCGCCAAATACTAATAGGTGTGTTCCGACAGCATCTCTTGAGAACCAGTACCTGGGTTAGTTACTAGGTTTACCGTCCTGGTCCACATCGTCACTTAACATTAGGCGAGATTTTGATCAAAGCACTGAGTCTATATCGCGTAAAAAAAAGAAATCCTGAATTTTTAAAATTACCTTACCTTTTAAAATTATAATACTTCCTTACGTGTTTTAATCACTACAAAAAATTTAATTTCAAGACCGAGCATAGATTCTTGAAATAATTGAATTTTAAGAAATAAAGAAAATAAATAAATATTCAAAATAATAAAGCTGATTTACCTTTCAAGCTTTTTTAGTTCGTTACATCAAAGAGTTTATTATGTTCCCTCAGACGAAACCAGAACGTTAATTTAATTCTCAGACTTCATTGTATTACAATTTCAGTATGAAATAATATTATTAAAAATTAAACGAATATATTTTTAAGCTTGAAGATAGAAAAAAAAACTGAAGCATTCGAAGAACCTGTCAAACTTAATTGATGGGGGCGCGTAATTACTTTTCAACAGAGAAAAAAGATGAACTGACAGAGATGAAAAACACATATACGGTATCTTCGTTCGGTTGAAATTAATTTAATACGGCCGGCGTAAACAGTCTGATGGCGTTATTTTAACTGAATTGGATAGAAGACATAAAGATTTATAGCCGAGCAGTAACTTTCATCTTTATTACTAAATAAGAACGAAACGTGCTGTAAACACTCGCAAAGAATTGAATAAATCATCTATAAACACAAAAACAAAAATTTATTAAGAAAATTGCTGACCTAACCACCTACAACGACAGTTAAGACGACGAGTCTGTCTGGAACCCTAGTATAAATTAGCGGGGGAATTGAAAGAAAACACTCATTTAAATAGGAAAATATACGATTTAATTGTATAAATGTATTTTACAAAATTCATGTTTTTTTTTCCCCAACCGATCACCGACCACTTACATTATTAAAGTCGAGTAATTCACATTATAATTAAGTGATATGAAATTGTGTACAAATTAGAAGGTATGTTTTGACGATGATAATGACGATGACATGAATGACGATATGAGACATATAAATAAATTTTAACCCTACTTTATTACAAGAATGACGCGTGGGCTTGCAAACACGTATTTATATTTTCATTATAATTAATGCCAAATGATAATATTCGATTACAACGTTTTACATATATTTTTTTTATTTACTTTTTATCTGACATAAAGATAGAAAAACTATGAAAGTAAGTAAGCAATCTATTGGAATGCTAATCGTTTTAAACTTATGCATATTGTGATATGAAAACTTAGAACAATGGCAAGACGAAATGAGTATCGCGAATGAAATAGTACATTTTTTTTTAAATGAAAAATGCTTCTGTCAAATTTTAAGAATGATAATGAAATGATTATTATTCATAATAAATTAAATATCGTGTCTTGATTGTTATCACCCGAGTTTTAGTTAACAATTAAATTTACAAATAAAAACTCCGAATAGCTGATAGATATGTAAATATACAAAATATTACATTTCTTCGTAGCTTTTTTAATTAAAATAGTATTTAAGGAAAAGCTGATTAATTTAACTTTTAGATTACCTATTTATGGAATTCTATTTTTACATCATTTTTACATTCGATGCATTATTTTAAATTCAGTTGGTTATACCATTTTCCTATTATACTGGATACAATTTGTGCTGGGTGATAACTATAAAAATACTTAAATATTCCTAAAGTATATGCCGTGAGGGATGTGATACTGTTGTGGTTCTTCGTGCACGGGTTCGGGTTCGGGTTTTCTCTTCGGCACGTACGGGTTCTTGAGTGGATCAGCGTTTAATCTGCCATAAAATGAAACAGCTAGTAGTTATGATGGCTCAGTAGCGATGTGACCGGGCCTCGTGTAGATTAACGTACGTTCGAATAGTATGCTAAATAGTTTTTCAACTTTTGTTGAAGCAATAGATTACAATAAAAACATATCACAGTGGTAGACTATTTACTAATACCCATTTGCCAGCTGCCATTTTGAAGTTGCTAAAGAATCGCTTTAGTGCCACAGTACTTCTATGTATAGTGTGTTACTACCTTAGATCAACGTCGTAACTTAACATCAAATAAGAATACGGTTCAATACCTATACAAAATAAACAAATAAAACATCGCTGTTAATTATTGATCATAAGTGAAAAAAAGGGGCACTTGAATTCCATCGTAGTACCCGCGAGAATTGTCGCAGGGTTCAGTTTTGGAAATAACTTGACGCGAGCATACACGTTGTTATAGATCAAAGTTATTTGTGATTAGCGTTAAATGTTAAATTGATTGTTTGTTGATTGTTAAGCCTTCCTAGCTATTACTCAGTTCACACATTCACACTATACACTGGTTACTACACACGGGCTACTGAAGGTGAAGCAGGACACCGGCGTTACTCGAGAGGTAAGTGTCGATCTTACATTATTTTGGTCTACTGCGAATCGCAGGTCGGCCAGGGTTAATCACGACCCCGAATCGTTTAGACTAGGGCCCAGCGCGATTCGTTTGAGTACAGTCGTGACTAACTCGAACAATCACAGTGCACACAAACTAATGCACACTGTTAACGCCATCTATTATCGAATATATTCTCTTCTTATTCTAAGTTATTTCTTGTCTATATTATCTATACGCCCCCGCTCTATTTAGTCTATGTATTCATTATCCCTTCCTCTTCCTATTCAAAAACGGAACGCCAACACGCAACCGCCGCCGCTGTCTCTCATATGTTTAAAAGTGCACATTAGTTATTAATTAATTATATAGAACATTCATAAAGTGAAGTGAGGTGAAAAATAATATCTGAACCAGCTTAATCGAAGGATAATAATAAAGGTAAGTTCCGTTTGCTCCTTTCAACATCATACTTTCTAGATATTTCCACACCACACACTACTTTGGTTTTGTAACCGTTTCTTACAAACCGTAGGGTTTAGCGAGAGTAAAAGTCGCGAATTTTCTGTACAAATGCACCAATTTAATCCGCTACTCGTACTACTTTCGTAACCTCGAACTTGCTACCTATTTCGGTTTAGTGCCCGAAAGTATACGGTGTACCTTTCAATACCCTTCCGATAATCAGCATTTAGTCAGTTCGAAAAAAAAAAAAAAAAAAAAAACAGAATAACTTTAATTATAATTTCACTTAGTAACGTTTCGATAAAATGGAACATTATAAAAACCAGTCATAATTTTTTTTTGACCTAGCTAATGCTGTTGGCCGGAAGGGCCTTAACAGCTTCACCGAACTTTCGGGGCGAGTGCTGAAGGCACTCAGCCGCAAAAAGGTGACTAGCACAAGGGCTACCAAAGTGGTACGAACCTCGGCTTGGCCGTCACCTGAGTATTCAAAGCTCTCTCGCGAGTTGTGTCCTAGCTGACCCTACATTGTTTATTATTATTAATTAAAAAAAAAAAGGTTCCTTACAGGACCTATGTACCTGCGTGTTATGTGCAGGAGTGTGTATGGAGTGTTGTGCGTGTAATTGCTCAATGCGTGGGCAGTGTTACTGTATCGCGCTGGCGGCGCGACGTCAAGAGCCTCCCCAGTTGGGGAACGGGACAGGTCTTGGGTCGCCGCCTGAGGGGGACCCGGAGTTTGTGCGGGAGCATAATTAGCCGCCTGTTCCCGGCGGCGGGAACGGCGATTTCCAGTTATAAGCAAAAAATAAAAGCTTACTTGTAATGTTCAATAGCTTGTGAGCAATCGACGTTGTACCACCAATCGCAGGCGAACTTCGCTTGGTCGAACAGCGTCCCATTGGTGCAGAGGAACGACGCTCCTTGATGACCTTCACGACCGTCGTGGCACACATGATAAGCCTGGGAAAGACCAAATCCTGTCTATGTTACATGTTAAGCTTAGAGTGATTACTAACTGTAAAATGATGCTGCCCATTAATGATGCTTGGTCCCAGATTTTCAAATTAAAGAATAATAGCTGGGTGATTGAGAATCCTCGATAGGGGTTCATTCGAAACTTTGTGATGTCACATCAGACTACCTTTAAGTTGTCACGGCTTCCGCTTCGAGAATATCAGAATCAGACAGGTTCGTTTTTTGTGGCGACGCGGTGCTTGCGAAAGCCACCCCGTGTCGCCCCCATCCCAAATGCAGCGGACGGCCCCGGGGGGTTTTAGTGGGTATTTCCGGGCGACTCTCGCCCGGGTGAGTCCCACACTGCACGGAGCTCGTCACTCCGTGCCCCTTATCTAGTGTACTGGGGGACTTTGATCCCCTAAGTACAATAGATAAGGGTAGTGCGTAAATGCATTTCCCCCGGCAAAAAAAAAAAAAAAAGGTTCGTTTTTTGTAATAACAATAATTGTTTAAAGAAATTAAGTTTAATATCTTAATTATTCCCACTTTAACTTTTTTACTCAAATTTAATAACAAACATATGAAGTTTGTTCTTTTTATTAAATGGTAGTACAACTATGAAGTTACACTTATGAATAATTCTTGTAAACGTTTGTTTAGTAACAAATGTCTATTTGAGTGTTATTAAAGTTAACAGTTGAATGTAAAAAATAAAAATAACACTTCGAACTCTTTGGGTCAAAACAAAAAGATTTACTCCCAAGTCGTCTACTACAGCGCTCCAGCGCTGTATTTTTCTATGGTTCAGGTTTTTGTTTTTTTTTTTTTTTTTTTTTTTCGAACCTAGCTAACGTTCTTGACCGGAAGGGCCTTTACAGCTTCACCGTAACTTTGCGGGAGAGTGCTGAAGGCACTCAGCCGCAAGAGGTGACTAGCACAAGGGTTACCAAAATGGTCCGAACCTCGGCTTGGCCGTCACCTAAGTTTGTAAATTCTCTCGCGAGTTGTATCCTAGCTAGCTATGGTTCAGGTATATGTCGCAAGACAAGCGCCTACTTGATTCGGAAATATCGCTTAAGAATGTATTTTATGCACATAGGCATGTTCCATAAAAGACTAGTGGAATAGACGATCGCTTATCGCATACGATCGGTAACTTTAATATCCCTAGGAGAGATATAGCCGTTTTATTTACTTTTATTATATACTCAACTGTATTTTATATAATACGGTATGCTTCGGATAGGACTATAGGACTGGCATAAAAGTGAAAACCCTTATAAAAATGAAAGGTTCAGTAAAAAACCTACTTCAAATTTAGCGTTTTTACTATTTTACGCCTCATTATCACTTAATCACGGGTTAAATGGTAGCCTACATCTTTATAGAAATATTTATTTGTTAACGAGTGACTGGATTTTATTTATTCATTCGACTCCATAAATAACGGAACAAATCATAAGCGACACGTACAAATGTACTCGCACCCGATTTCCGATATGAGATGCAGATGCGATCGCCTTCACGATCACTGCATTTCTATTCAAATTGGATACATAACAAGGTTCGTTCTTTTCAAACATACATTTTATATTACTTTCCATCACAAAATTCAAATCACTCCTTGTTATCTCACAATACACTCTGATAATAAACACACACATATCCATAGATTGCTTTCTGTTATAGGTACATGTTATAAAACTGAGCCATTATCAGTCTCTGTCTGTTCGGTTATACGTTAACTCCAGCCAAACCATGCTAGAAATATTAATACGGTTTTCACACAAGTTAGATATATTTTCAAGTAAGCTTTATGTGTACAAAATATATCCTAATTGAGTTTTTTGGAAAGGAAGCAATACTAAAAATATTAATAACCAAATCACCAAAAAAAACAATTGTTCGTGACTTACGTACGCTAAATCTTAAGAGATAAATGAAAATGATATGGTTCCAAAAAAATCATAGAGTGAACTTCTTAATAGCACATCCCTATATGCTACGATTGAAAATAAATCAGTCACAATCTGAACCAAATTCTAAAGTAAACGCGACCGATGTTGCGGGTAGAAACTAGTTAATTTATAACTATTCAGGTTATTTTAACTGAAAAAAAAAAAGTAATAATCGACAAACTTCAATGATAATATGAAATAGATTTTGATGTAATTTAGACGCTATACAAATAAATTCGTTTTTATTTCAAAAACAAAAAACCCTTATATATCTTAGAAGGTACAATGTATGGCAATATTTTTCTGTACATTTCTCTGACACTATAATTGAAGAACCACTAAACCGTTTTACGTATTATAATTATTTCTTTTTCATATCATATATAGAATATTTGTTAGGGCTTACTATGTATTTTGTTGGATCTAATAATGTAATGAATAAACTATAATATTTAGGTAAACATTGGGTTGGTCAAGGCGTTACTTTGCGGAAATCCATTGTAAATAATATGGTTGTTGTTTTTAATCATCTTAAACCAACTACATTATTTATAAAGGTAAACATAAATATAACCGATGTAAAAATAAATACCAACAACTTTCCTTACAACGCTGATAGAACCTAATCAACCTACTAAATAATATAAGTACTTAAATCATTCTATACGAAAAGTAAATTAATAAATTTCGCTATTCACCTGTCTTCAATTAAAAGTCTCGAACGTTACAATTCCCGCGGGAATCGCGAAAGTTAACGTTGGGAAATAATCATGTTGTCACGTCAAAATCTCCACGTCGTCGCCGAACTGTGAGAATCGTAGTCGGCCACCAATTTCTCTAAATTGAATAAGTTTGTACGTCATTGTCGCGGTGGGCGGCGGGCGGCGGGCTCTGGGAGTCGTGACCGACGTCAAAAACACCGCGCGTGCGACCGAGTTGAGAACTTATTATTTCAATCACGAAATAATTTACGTTGAAATTAATGTAATTTCTTAATGTGTCGAGTACCCGTAAAAATAAGACAATAGGAAAACAATGGAAAGCTGACGTAAACGCCAGGTAAGTGCTCAAGGGGTTAATATCTAAACCGAAAATACTTGTGTAACCGTAGGTTTAAACCCATATAATCACGAGGAAGCCTTAGCATGGTGGTACGGAGATTTTTAATAATGCCAGCCTGGTTAGCAACTTTCAAGTTTGAAAACCTTATATATATACCAAATATATATATATATGCTTATGTTTTGACACTCAGTGCTTTGGCCTCAATCTCACCTGATGTTAAGTGACAATATCGTAGAGGCTTAAAGATAAACAGGCTAAGGTACTGGTTTTCAGAGAGCGTGGTTAGCCCGGTGGACTAATCCGCGTGTCTCATAGACGGTACAACTGAAAGGTCGGAGGTTCGAACCCAGAGTGGGTTACACATTTTTTTCATGCCTCCTACGGGAGGCGGGCGAAGAGGTGGGGTTGAGAAGTGTGTACACTCCCCCATCCCCGCTGGGCCATTGCACGACGAGGCCCGGTGGGTTCGCTGCAGGGGGCGACGCGGTGCTTGCGAAAGCCACCCCTCGTCGCCCCCATCCCAAATGCAGCGGACGGCCCCGGGGGGTTTTAGTGGGTTTTCCGGGTGACTCTCGCCCGGGTGAGTCCCACACTGGCGCGGAGCTCGTCACTCCGTGCCCCCTTATCTATTTTATTGGGGGACTCTGATCCCTCAAATACAATAGATAAGGGTAGTACGTAAATGCATTTCCCCCCGTCAAAAAAAAAAAAAAAGGTACTGGTTCTCAAGTGATGCTGACGGAACACACCTATCGGTATTTGGCAACAGGCTTTCAAACTTAAAGGTGATAGCTACCCAGGCGGGAATTATTATAAAATCCCCTACCACCATGCTACATTTCCTTTTAACGAAAGCTCAGGCTGACAGACAAAATTTTTAAACATTGTATTTTTAGTATAGCTATCGTATTCATTCATTCAGCATTCATATCTACTTAGTAAAAGAAGGTATTTTGACATTACAAACAGACACTTAAATTTTATGCATAGATAAGTTTATAACAAAATGTTTTTCAACGTCCGTCCACTTCAATAGATAATCAATATTATTCCATACTCCTGTATTATTTAAGTTTGCATCTAACCATCACATTACAGTACGATAATCCACTAACCTCATAATAGGGAGCAAAGATTATTACGACATAGAAAAGGTTTTACAGTCGGTAAATATATTAAATATTCATGTTAAAATTATGCCCTTTGTAGTTGTAAAATAATATCTGTCTTTGTACATTTAATTTTTTTATAAATTTTGGGACTATTTTACTTTGACTTAGGTATATTGTTTCTAACACTAATCTCGAATCTGTCTGTAGGTATGTTAGCATTTAACTTGAAACAGATGACTGGTTTTGATGAAACTTTGTACGCAAGAAGTGTATACTACGGACTATTAAGAGACAAGAATGTTTTATAAAAAAAAAAATACATTCAGTTTTAACTCAAAAATTGGTTAATCGATTTTTATGCAATTTTGTGTGCATAAATTATTAAGTTAATAAGTGATAAGCTAGAAAAATACTATTGAAAACGTCTTGATCAATTTGAATGAAATTTAGTGTAGGGGAAGCATGTATGGTTCGGTAATTAATAGGCGAATTAAAAACAAAATAAAACGTTTAGATAAGGTTGCAGACGCCCGCTAGTATAAAATAATTATCAAAACAGAAGGTGTACATCGCATCAAAATTAAAAATGAAAAGCAGCTTTTGTTTTTTTTACTATTTACAAATAAGATTTTCTTTTTTTACTTATTGTGAAAATAATTTGCCTCTATTTTCCGGTATATTCAATGTTATATCTATTATCGAAGTGGTTAAAACCCGTTCGATACAGCTCCATTACTGAGAGTGGCGCGCACAGACCTAGCTAAATAATTGATGCGCTTGACCGACTTTAACGCAGGTCCTAAAATTTTATCCGAACTAAAACTGCTAATACGTTGTTTAATGATTAAATAAAAATTGATGAAGCTATAACTCTATATTTAGATTTTACCCTTAACAAAAACATCACCGATACACTTACCTTACTTTAAACTGTACGCAAAAGAATTATTTTCTACTCGTAATTAGCTAGTAAATTTACTTTCTTTTACTTTTTAGTGTTATGATACACTAGTATATTTACAAATAAACTGTTCGATAAAATCTACGGAAAAAGAATAATTCAAGTTTGACATTTTTTCTAATATTTATAAATCAGTATTAACGTGTTCTTAGGCTAATTTTTCTTTATGTAATATAATACAAAAACACTTTACAGCAAAAAAGTAAATTAGCACATAATTAACAATAAAATAAACCTGCTATTAATTTATCTTCTCAAACCTATTTATGATTTATTTGTTAGTAAGAAAGATAATCTTTCATTCGCCCTGTCGATGTTATATTCATTTAATTAATTTCACATTCCCAGAGAACAAACATAGCAATATGTAGTCGAGTCGTTCGTTCTCCTTTGATTAACAGTTACATGACGGGAAGGTTGTTCCTGGTGTACGCATATACTTCCACCCTTTGTTTAAACCCACTCTAACAAAGGGTACAAAGTGAATAAATAACTAAGTATATCTTTTGCAAATACAACAATGAATATTTACGTAGTTTAGTTCTTGATATAACTAATATATATGGTTAAAATTTTACAATAGTGAATCGAGTTGATCGTTACATAATTAGCCATAAATAAAATTTTAAATTATAAAATCACACACACACCCACAAGGTTATACTTTTATCATAAAAATAAATACAAAATTGCAAACAATACAGAAACAAATCCGTTCATCACAATGACTAAGTAACTTTTTTCATTGCATGAAATGTATACCAAATAACGTGCTAAGTATTTCAGAGAACTTCATAGGGATAACATCTTTATACTCGCCGGAACATTAGAAAATGTATTAGATTAGTGTTATATGAATAACTTAATAAATGATAATGTTTGCAGACTAAAGTTTATATTGAAATCTAGATAAGAGTCGACATATACAAACCTGACAGCCTGTTTCAACGTTGGCGTACATCCCCGGATGGACTGGTACGTGGGCGCAAGAGAAACCAGTTTCTGGTACCGTGTGATATATTGGAAAGTCGACGCCAGGTGTTCCAGGTACGTTGCGAAGGTCCTGCGGCTTCTCGTGTTCCCGGAGCGGCTTGCGGATCACAGCCTGCTCGTATTGTATGCCAAATGGTTCGTACCTCTGGAATATAATGAAATAGATTAGACATAACTGCCTCGGTGGCGCAGTTGTATTACGGTACGACTCTCGTTCTGAGGTCTCGGGTTCGATCCCCGGGTCGGGTGAAGAGATATTGGGTTTTTCTACTCAGTATCATTCCGGAGTCTGGAATTAGTACCCGATATGGCGACAGGCTCGCCCCCTGTCACATCTGGGACGGAACTAAGCTCGGCGGAATGTGGGTGGTGTAATTCGCTATTTCACCTCTGCCTAACCTTTCGGGGATAACAGGCGTGAGCTTATGTTATGTTAGATTAGACCATCATTACACTGTATTACTAGTTGGGCTCACGGCTTTGCTCGTGTACATTACATTTCTTAAAGTATTCAACGGTTTAGTTAAACCTAACATTTGTCCGCCACTTCGGTCACGTTGATTTTAGAATTGGGTCCAGAGAGAAAATGTGTTATTGTCAATTGTAGGAGATAGAGATATGCTTTGGGAAATTTTCTCTAGTATTTTTTGGCTATTTGATAACATTACGCATTAAACACATTTAAAAATAGATATTTGTATGTAAATAAGTTATTATATTTTTAGTGACGGCTTCATGCGCAATTATTATGATATTTTTTCCTACATATTACATAATGTTACTAAATATATTCTTAAGTCTTGCCAGATAGTATACATGCATGATGCCTTAAAAAAGAATCACGTAAATCGGTTCAGTGGTTCTCATTCATAAATCAACTGACAAACGGATCTGTATAGTAATAGAGTTTTTAAAGGCCTCCTGGCTGAGTATCATCCTGTTGTTTAAGAATGTGCCACCAAGTAACTAGAAGCGAGAACCTAAACCATATTAATCTGCATCCTCACTTAACATCAGGAGAGACTGTGATCGAAGCTCTCAATCCTGTACAGTAATTTTTTTACTTGGTTATAGGCTCAATACTTTGACCGTAATCTCACCTGATGTTAAGTGACGATGTGGTATAAAATGTTTATCACACTAAGCCTAGATGTACTAATTCTCAAGCGATGCAGATGGAACTCACGTGTTAGAATTTGGCGACAGGTTTTTTCTAACTCGATAGCGGTAGCTACCCAGCCTGGCATTATTAGAAAATGCCCTACCACCAAACTATGGTTTCCTCACTATCTTTAACTTTACCGAAGGCTCAGATTAATTTTAAAGTTGGATAGGTAGGCTTAAACCCGCGTTCATTGATGCGAAATCCGACCGCACTACCAACTAAGCCATATTTATAAATATATATATAACTCAAATAAGGTGTTTATTTAAGAGAGTAAATTATTAAAGTTCTCTCAAGGTTTACGCACCGCGAGAACCAGTCTGATAGACACATTCATCTGACATGGATATACATGTAGAATTAATTACTTGTGACGTCACCTTGACCCAGTTCCACGTTCAGCTACACGTTTACGACACTAATGTGTTTAAAGTGTACTTGTGACAAATAAAATTATTAAGCTCGATACACACTAGATATTATTTAACGTGCGTATTTTTCTACGGTCTATAAAAACACCTTGCGATAGAAAAAACACTTTTGAAAACAGTTTATTTTTAATATTTGAGAAGAAGATTGGCAAACTTATGTGATTTTTTTATTGCAAAACAATTCAATAAATGTGAATATTATTTTAACACTGTCCGTGTGTACAGGAAATGTTATAGTCGATAATCCGAAAGCAAAATTTTACAAGAGCTAGGTTAATTTTAACTAATTTTAAAAGTTATTAACAAAAGTGAAAAGAAAAAAAAAAAGAACGCGATATCAATACATTTGACTTTGCGACTTTTCGAGTTTGCTTTTTTTGCAAACAGTACTATGGTAGATTTTTTTCAATTGGCTTACTATGTGTATTCGTATGTATTCATAAATTTTTTATAAAATATAGAACAATACGCTTTGAACCTATGCAATCTTCAATGCGATTGTCCTCTTTTTGAGGACTTTCATGTAACAAAATTAACTTAAGGCCTTAAGCTTAAGGGTCCATTCAATCATACCACATAAGCATTAATAGGGGACTGTGTTTCGCTTATTTTTGAATGGTGATTACGTAAGGAATATTCACTTAAAAATTCTCGTGTTTTATTATTGTTATTATTCTTTACTTACTATTGCTAGGAGGGGGTCAAAATGTCTAAAATTTCGCTTACGTAATACATGAATGACTTCTAATGTATTTCTGCCTCTTTAAGAGGCCATGCGGTCGGCAACTGATTTGAAAAGTAGTTATTTCAAATATATATCGCTTCGCGTTACACCACAAAGAAAGTGTTATAAAATACGAAAAAGACAACTGCAACTCTGGCTGTTTTTACCGTATACGAAAACATTACTTCGTAGTACCCTGTTCCCTCCTCCAAAACTGATCCGATTTTTAATTTTTTTCCAGTCATGGAGTAAAAAAGAGTATGGCTGTTTCTACATTTGCTTTTTAAATTTTATTCATCAAATTTGTTTAAAGAACGTCTAAAAATGACGTGAAAAATCGAGCACTTTTTTTTTCATTGTCTAAGGCTCCTAGTTTCTACAATAACTAATTTATGGAAAAAATCCAAACGTACGGACATGGCAATGGTGGATATATATTATTTCGTATATAAATATCTAGTATAATGCTATTATCCAGGGAGGAAACAGGGGACTGCGTTTGTATGGAATAAATGCCGCTAGCATATACTCTTAATAAAAAGCCGTTATCAATCATTTCAGTGCTACCATTCATCTCGATGTAATTACACAATAAACCTCTTACTAAAATTACCTCTACTCCATTACCTGCGTCACCCCTGACAAATCGTGAATCACTTAACGGTTACCTTTGTAAGTAATAGTTGTTTAAGTGTTATGAAATAGTCCTGGCGGGTCTTTAACCTCAGCGAGAGAGGTGCTCTGGTCCGATCGCTTGTCATGGCCGCCCGGAGTTGCGTAGTACCTACTCAACTAATAATAATACTCTCGAACTATCCACCGTTCACATTTACACGCACGATTAAGGTTAGTTTAAAGATAAACTCCGTTAATTCTAAACACGTTGGTATCGAAAGAGACTGCCTTACACGAAGCGAAAGTAGTACTGACGGTGCGCTGAATAAAGAAGATTCAAGAAAGATTTAATGGATACGAAGGAAACAAAAAAGAAGGATAAATACAACTTCGTTCTTTTTACCTTCTACAGTCGAAATATACCTTGATGATAGATCATCATAAAAGACACAGTCATAATCCAGCTTGAAATATTTTTATAAAGACCGAGTTCACTCTGCTGAAAATTTTCATCTAATAACGTAAAGGTGCTGAGTCATAATTAATTTCGAAGGTTCATTTAAAATATTTTGACTACCAGTTATTAAGAAAATCGATCAAAAAAAATAACTACTTATTTTCAAATATTAATTCGTGTATCCGACATATTTGATCCGATAATGATTTACATTATTATGAAGTATTGTCATAAATATGTAATTGCCGTTTTGTGTTAAGAAAATGGTTTGTTAAGATTTGCATAATACATTGTTCAAAAGAACCTCTTTGAAGTATTTTAAGTTTAAAAAAACAATTACTTTTAATGATTTGTTCTGTAAAATTCAAAAAAAGTTCAAACCCCAAAAAATGAAAGAAACACGACTGGAGACCGAGTGAATGTAGAATGAACGAATGAAACAATCAGCGAATGATAGATCTCCGTATCGAGCTTACGTTTGCTCTGGAATCAATATTTTAAATTATTTCTAAAATTAAACAAGTTTTGATGAAAAAATATCTAACTTATTCAGTTAGTATTTATTTTTTCGATCTTACTTTTAACGAAATTTTTATACGTTTTATTGCATGCAGAACAAAAGCATACTTTTAAGTCACGTATTAGACAAGTAGGATCTTCATAAACACTCTCTCTACAACGTTTAATCTTAAACTTGAACCGGTCAAGTTTGAACTTAAAACATTTTTTTTATTACTCTCTGCTACGGAGAGTACGATCTTTTTTATTTCAGCAGACTTTGTGATTAAAGTATTAAGGGTCAGACCACTCAGACGGTATAAGAAGTCATCGAACAGAACTTTGCATACAGTTTTCGTTTTTTTATTTTATTTTTGATTTTCATATTTTATTACAAAAGTTTTGTTAATTTGTTTTTTATTTTATTCGAGCTCGTGAAAATGACTCCATTCCATTTGATGTTAAATAAAGTATAGTCCAAGAATAATAACGACCGCCGATAGATATAAATTTATTGACAGCCGCCATTACAACGCCATCTACCACATCTAAAGCTTTTAGATAGATCTAGTTGATCTTAAAATGTCGAAATGGCGTCTTTTAAAATCTAGCTGGGTTCAATTGTCCCACCATTCTGCTGGATTCTTACTGGACTTACAATAGCTGGTCTTGAAATGTGATGAATTGTTACCCGGAAATTAGAGAAAACTTTTCAAAAGATTGTCTTTGGCCTTACCTATTTCAATAAACATCTTTTTCATTTTTAAAGACTGAATTTCAGTCACCGATTCAATTAGGAATGAAGGATACCCTTTATGATATCATATCAACCACAACCACAACGATCGGTGTTTCGCCACACGTATACATTCCCGCGACCTTCATCAGGTCGTCGGTCCATCTTGTTGGGGGCCTACCCACCGTCGCATCTTCTGACACGTGGGACCTATTCGAGAACCCGTTGTCCCATGCGGGCATCGGTTTTACGAGCAATGTGTCCAGACTACAGCCACGTAAGCAATTCATAGGGCAATATACCGACATTGCCCTATGAATTATTATACTTAGATTGACTCAGATGACTCCATCGGTAGCGCAATTGTATTACAGTACGACTGTAATTCTGAGGTCTCGGGTTCGATCCCCGGGTCGGGCCAAGTGATATTAGGTTTTTCTACTCAGTATCATCCTGGAGTCCGGGGTTTGTGCCCGATATGGCGACAGGCTCGCCTCCTGTCACATCTGGAAACCGAACTAAGCTCGAGGAAATGTGAGTGGTGTATTTCGCTATTTCACCTCTGCCCTAACCCTTCGGGGATACAGGCGTGAGCTTATGTTAGATTCTCCTGCGGATCTCTTCATTCCTGATTCGATCACACAGTGTAACTCCAGGACATAACCCTCTTCAATTCATTGACTTTGAGCCTTTTTATGAGGCCCATAGTAAGCGATCACGTCTCAGTGCCGTATATCATCACGTAAGGCGTAGAAAGAAAACATTTACAAAATCTTAATTACTCCAAATACTTTTACGAAGTGTATGTTGTTTGATTGTTCCTGCAGCAAGTCGCTAATGAGATTTCCGCACCTTCCTCTACGAAGGAGTCGTCTCAACTCCAACACTCACCGCATAATTTTTTTAAAAAATTCACACCCAAAAGCTGTCGACGTGTGAGAGAATTTCGAGAAATTACTCACTCCCTAGAATACCAATTCATCGGCGGAACCGAGTTTCAAAACAATTTCCACTCTTTGAGTCAGGGCCGCCTGATCAAAGAAATGAAACTAAAAAACGGGAGTTACTTCCGCGGCGTCGTCGTGGAAACGAGAGAGTAAATTTTACCATCGGTAATTCGCCTTTGACGGGCCCAAGGGAGGCTCGTTGAAAGGAAAATTACCAAAGTTACGTGTTCCCTTATGATACGGATGAAAACGGGTCGCAGTAGCCCTTTCACTGCAACTATATTAAACATCAGTTTAATGAATTCACAGCCACCAACCCCTACGCAGCCAGCCTCATCCGTGAATTATGAATTGTTATTTGGAAAGTTTAAAAATTATGACGGTATTTTAGCGTTAACATTAACACTAAGTTTGTAGGGTTGTTATATAAACATAAATTGTTTATATTTATATATATATTAGCTCTTATAGATATGCTCTTGGCTCAGACCGTATTTGATACGCTCTTCACTGCGTATTATTATTGTTTCTAAATACTCATTTAAAACTAATATTTTAACTAGCTAGCAAAAAGGTACTTAAGAAAGCAAATATATTTCTCACAAAATCTGTGCATTGAATCGAATTTTATTCATAATTATCAGATGTATTTATTTTTCGTGACCTTGACTATATGTTGCCAGGTAACGGTTTCCAAAATTAAATATGACTATATCTGCATTTAAAAATAATATTCTGGAATGTTGTACAATAATTTTTACCAAAAAAAAACTACAAGTGGTTTGGGTAGGGTAAACATCGAGTGATTAATGGACAATCCCTTAAGAACGAGACAGCGGCATTCAAAATTTTTACAACAAGTTGCGAATATTGTAAAGTAGTAACTAATTTTATCACTTTTGTCCCTACAGTAAATAAAAGTAATATCACCCTTTCGGTTGTTTTTCTAAAAGCAAACTATACAACAAGTAGGTAATTGTAAACGAAATTGTATTGGTAAACGAAAAATAAAACAAATAAAATAATTTTTGATCGAAAACTTCATATAAATATTCTTGAATTTGTATAATTTAATTTTTTTCTTAAAAAAATTTGTTGCCAACCCTAAAAATCTTTGGTACATCAAAATATGTAGTTGCTTTATACAGATATCAAAAGTTTAAAATGTCCGTTGTTATAAGACTTTGTTTATATTAATTAAAAAACCAAATCAGAAGTAACTGATTGTTCACTACAAATTTGTAAAGATTATTTCAAAACGTCACGGTACGTCATTGATAGTGTAAGTAGAAAGATATAGTTGTAATAAGATTCAACATTATATCGTGCATCGTATTAAATATTATATCCTTGACTAACAATATATTATATTCTTCCATGTATGTAGCTGGAAATATCTAGAAGGATGATGTTGAAAGGAGCAAACGGAACTTACCTTCGATCTAGCTGGTTCACAGTTCAAAATCAAAATCAAAATTTATTTATTCAATTTAGGCGCTTATGAACGTCTAAAACACTACCACCGGTTCGGAAAACAACCCAGTCGAGAAGAGCGCAGGCAACAAACTCGATCTGGTTCTTTTTTTTCATAAATATAATATATATTATTTTTTTTGTCATATAAAAAAAAACTATACAAATCGTAGTTTTTAGTGGAAGCACAGAGATGTGGGTTAATTCCAGACATCACTATCGTTCACGTAATGATCCACCCTGTAATAACCTTTTGAGATTAAAACTTGCTTGACATAATACTTGAACTTATTGTCAGGTAAACCGGTAATGTTACTTGGGATCTTATTGTAAAACCGAATACTATTACCTATAAAGCTTTTATTACACTTACTTAACCTAAAGCGTGGGACGGCCAACTTGTCTTTACTTCTAGTATTAAAATTATGACGATCATTCACTAGATCTAGCTTGTCTAAATTTTTACGAATATGCATTAAGTTATCGAAGATGTATTGGGAAGGCAAAGTTAAGATATCATATTCTTGAAACTTGTTCTTTAGAGATTCGCGAGGTCCCATATTATATATTGCTCGAACAGCTCTCTTTTTACACAGTTAACTGTCCACCTCACTTCACTTTATGATTGTTCTGTTCTATATTCTCGTAATTTAGTCATATAATCGGATAATTAATGTTCGCTTTTAAATTCTATTACGAGAGACAGCGGCGGCGGTTGCGTGTTGGCGTTCCGTTTTTAAATAGGAATAGGAAGGGATAATGCATAGACTAAATAGAGCGGGGGCGTATAGACAATATAGACAAGAAATAACTTGTAAGAAGTAAATATATATGATAATAGATAGCGTTAACATATATAAATACTAGCTGTGTGCCTGCGGCTGCCCTCGCGTTTCATATGTTTTTCATTGTATAATATAGTTTTTAATTTTTTTCTACGGAACCATAATTATTTCCCAATTATTTTTTTTTTACTAATATTAAGCAAAGATTTCATTCAAATTTCTTGAGTTTTAATTTTTTTACGCGGAACCCTAATTATTTTCGAAAAGCAAAATTTACGTGTGGTGACTTCAGCTATCTAACAAAAAAAGTCCCGTGGAAATCGGTCCAGCCGTTCCGGAAATTACCCGGAACAAGTAGACAGATAGACAAATTTAAAAAAAATTGTAACTAGAAATACAATTTTATATCGTATATACATTCATAATTATCTACTTAGTAAAAAAAATCATTATGATTTCACAAACAGACACTTCAATTGTATTTCTTCCATATATCAAATATTATGTCTATATGTGTGTTGTCATTTAATTCAAAAACCACTGCAGAGATTTTCATAATTCTTTTTTTTTTAAATATACATTTATACTTTGGCCAAGTAAAGCAAATAAGCAAGTTAGTAAAGAACAGACTTCTCCGCCCTCCCGTTAATTCTAACGTATTATTTGTCCCTGCCCTTAAAGCCCGTTTGTGAGATTATATAACAAATATTAATTTCGTTAATATTTTAATAAGAAATATCATTATATATAGTATTACGTTAAATTTATTTAATGAGTCGTTTTGCGCCGACGAAAGGAGATTTTCGCTCGAACGGCTCTATGTGAGTGGGTCATAAAAACTAATACATCGTTTATATATGTACATGCTTGATAAATATTTATATATGTATATTTTTTTTTTTTTTTTTAATATCGAAATGTTTATTTAATAAAATAAAATAATTAAATTAAAAAAATTAGGTACAACACTTTCCCTTAAAGTTGACCATTGCATCAGATTTTGTTCACAATTTCGTGGGTTTTTTCAACGCGTAACCCTAATTATTTTCCTAAATCAGTAAACTTTCCTAAAGTAGTGTAACTTCAGCTATCTACTCGAAAAAGTCCCGTCAAAATCCATTGAAGCGTTTTGGAGATTAGCCGGAACATGCATACAGACAAAATATTTTCTTATCTTATTAGTACATATGAATATATATATTCATATGTGTTTAATTTTAAAAAAAACTGGGGTTTTTATAAGTAACACTTAAATTTTACTTGTTTGTATAGATTATTCCGCGTAATTACACAGACTGTTGATACCGTTGCCTATCGATGACTTCTTAGTCAAACCAAAGTTCGTATCTAGATCTTCCTGTGTTTATCATTTTTGGCCTTAAACAAACGGCGCTTGCCTTAGGAAAATGGCATAATTAAAATTGTTCAGGTAAAGAAAACCCCATAAAACCGGCTTAGAAGTATCTAATACTAGATAAAAGCCTTTTATTTCTGAACTGGACGCTATTCTTAGAATGTTGATTACCTATATAACTTTCTTCGTTCTGTTCTGTATTATATAAACAAACATCTCCCAAAGTTCAATTGGTATGTTAGGAAAGTTTAATATTTCCAATTTCCAATCTGTTCAACCGAATGGGTATTGCTTTGTGTGTAGTGTTTACACAAATGTTTCTCAAATTATTGTTAAATACATGGAAATATTAATCAACTCGTCTGTCCTGTTGATCGTCCTTGAGGTGTAAAGATTTTTATTTAATTTTTTGACTATAGACAACTACAAACCCACAAACGTTCCTTGTATTTTTTATTCTTCTAAAATAAATATTTTTTTTACCAAAACTACGTATAGGTTCACAAAGTAAACTGACTTATATTAAAGAGGGTCGTTTCAAAAAATTGTTTAAAAATGTTTATTAGTGAGCGAAAATGTTTGCGAACCTCTGGTTATAAAGTAAATATAATTAATTGTTCTAACAGGATATTACTGTCTATTGATTAATGTTAATATTTTATTTAGTACACTGATGAGAATTAAGAATTGTGATCGTATTTATATATTTTCACAGCTACTTTTTTTATACTTTCCTTTGAAGTCAATCTAAACTAGGGTTGACAATAATATAGTCAAGACGATTAACACGCTAAACTTTGAACTACTGGCTATCGTACTACTGACTAATCGAAAGATAGGAATCTAGGAGTTTCGAGTCCCCTTCCTCGACTTTATTCAGAAGGTGGTCAAGATTCCATGCGCCAGAAACAAGTAAACTAGAAAGAAAGCAAGGAAAACGAAAGAAAGAAGAAACAGAACTGGAGTAACATGTCGAAGAGGGAAAAAGGGATAGAAAGATTGACAAATAAAATAAAACAGTTACAATGAATTTATTAAATTAAAATGAGATTTATAGTATCCAAATTATTTCACTTTAGAATTATCGAATTCAAAACAATTGATAAGCCACAAAAAAAGTAAACAAAACTCTGATTATGTAGGGGGACTAAATAAAAAAAAATGGTGCCGCCGATAACTTTTCACACTTAGAGTGACTTACTCTAAGCTCCTTGGAATACTTGGATCGACGTCTAACGACTCGTTATTCGATCACAAACCACTGAGCAATCAGTAGTATATTATAAACAATAATAGTATAGTAAACAAATATAACTTCTTAAAACCTGACTTAACCTCTTGAGCACTAACCTGGCGTTTACGCCAGCTTTCCATTGTTTTCCTATTGTCTTTCTATTGGTGTATTTTTAATTTGACAGTTAATTCCCTTATCACAAATATCATCTACTTAACTATGTGAAAATTATATTAATTACTAGCTGTCTGCCCGCGGCTGCACCCGCGTTTTATATATTCTTCAATGCGTTTTAATTTTTTCATACTGAACTCAAATTGTTTTCCTAAAAAAATTTAGTACTAAGATAAAGTAAAAATATTTCTCATAAATTATAGCACTTGCCCGTAAAATTGTGCATTGGATCAGATTTCATTCAAGTTTTTATGATTTTTTTTACTCGGATACCTAATTATTTTCGAGTATTAAAAGTCTCGGAGTAACTTCAGCTATCTACCAATAAAAGCCCCTTGAAAATCGGTTCAGCCGTTCCGGAGATTACCCATTAAAAACAGAAAGGCAGACAGAGAAAAAAATTTTAAATTGTATTTTTTTCATATCAATTTTTATAAAAAAAAACTTTTTTTGGCATTACAAACAGACACCACAATTATTTTTATTAGTATAGACTCAAGTAAGAAAGAGTCGGTAAATTTTACGATATTCAAAATTACCTGTAAATACGCCGCGTCAGACACTAGACCACAGAGCAGCGCACCGGTGAGCGCCCTCAGCACCGCCTTGCCCATTTCCCCGCACATGTTTCTATACTGTGTCGCAGCGATACACGACCGAAATGTTGAAGAGTTAATGCTGACTGCACGTAGCGAAAAGCACTAACTGTGCCCCACTATGAAGGCAATTTGACGTTTGTGAAATTAAGGAAACAGTGTCGTTTGTATTACAACACAGCGGACCTATCACGCCATGTCACTAAGTTATTGGCATTATCTTTTACTAAAGTTTTATAAAATAATTACAGCTATTAATAACACTTTCACAATGATGTAAATGATGTGTAGTACTGTACGTCGCGTGGGTTTCAATATTAAGCTGCATTAATGATAGTCAGCTTCAGCATCGGTGGGTGTACATTCGAATCCATTTATATTATTCTATAAGAGTGTCGGTATTTTAAAGAATTTTTAACCCCTTCCTCCCTCTAGTGATACTTGGTTAAATTGTGTGTTTTTTTTGTACAAAGTAAATTAAAAGTTTCCAAATATTATCTCTAAATACATGTATAATCAAATTCAAATCCTAGATAGTTGTGGAAATCGTTGCCTGGCTCAAGGTCACGAGGCGCTTTTCGGTTTAGAATTAGAATGCATAAAAAAATGAATACATCTATCTCTCTGACGTCATTGCATTGGTAACGCGAATCTATAAGTTTTCCTCTACCGAGGATCTCTCAACGCCGCTAAAGAAATATTCACTTCAAAAGCGATAATAAAAATAATGCGAAATTTAATAATGCGGGTTCGTTGTTATAATTAAATGACATAAACGAGTGATAACAATCGGTGTGTGTAATACGTTACAAGCGTGCGTATAACAGCGGTAATTACGGACTCATTCGATAACAACGCTTTCAGTTTTCACGGTCCGTCGACACTCCGGCACTGCGTGCGCGCGCGGGTTTCCCGTTTTCCCGGCCAATATATTACTTCGCAATATCCTCCGTTGTTTGTGTTTCCCAAACTAACCAAATCAAATCAAAAATACTTTAATCAATTTATACTTATATCAAAGACACTTACTTATATTTAAAAAAAACCATTGTTTTATTTATACTAAGCATTTTGTGTTATTTCAATTTAATTAATTTATCGTATATCTTGTGCCACTTTAATTTAAGCTGTTGCGGAGAGTAAGAAAAAATAAATAAGCTCTTACACAATTCCCTGTACAAAATCTCTTAATAAATACTAATTTATATATAACAGCTTAATGTCTTACGGTATTTTGCTGTGGGGTACAGCAGCAGAGGTAGACACCATTTTTACGTTACAAAAGAGAGCTGTTCGAGCAATATATAATATGGGACCTCGCGAATCTCTAAAGAACAAGTTTCAAGAATGATATCTTAACTTTGCCCTCCCAATACATCTTCGATAACTTAATGCATATTCGTTAAAAATTAGACAAGGTAGATCTAGTGAATGATCGTCATAATTTTAATATTAGAAGTAAAGACAAGTTGGCCGGAACCACGCTTTAGGTTAAGTAAGTCTAATAAAAGCTTTATAGGTAATAGTATTCGGTTTTACAATAAGATCCCAAGTAACATTACCGATTTACCTGACAATAAGTTCAAGTATTATGTCAAGCAAGTTTTAATCTCAAAAGGTTATTACAGGGTGGACCATTATGTGAACGATAGTGATGTCTGGAATTAACCCACATCTCTGTGCTTCAACTAACATTATTAAAAGTACGATTTGTATAGTTTTTTTATATGAGAAAAAAAAATGATATATATTATATTTATGAAAAAAAAAAGAACCAGATCGAGTTTCTTGCCGGCTCTTCTCGACTGGGTTGTTTTTCCGAACCGGTGGTAGTGTTTTAGACGTTCATAAGCGCCTTCTTAGGGCCTAAATTGAATAAATAAATTTTGATTTTGATTTTGATATATAAAATTTAATGTTTGTGTTTTTTTCTACGATGTTTGTGCATATCTCTCATCTAAAACATATCTCATTATTAATTTCTATTATAGTATGAACAACGTACAATAGATGGCTTGTATTTCGTTTCAACAAATGAATGTTTTTTATAACTTACCTGTAATTTCCTTATGTTTTAGATGAATATAAAAGGTAATTCAGGTGAAACATTTAGGTTGAATGTCGTTATTATTTCCCTCAGGCAGTACTAAAAACACATTTAAACAAAATAAAAGATAACACACAACGATATTAATATCTCTTGTAATAATAAACGTATTTCTACGTCAACGAAGTTGCGGGAAACAGCTAGTGCATTGTAAAATAACGCACATAATTCCATTCGGAACATTGTGTTACAAATATAGACAAGTAATAAATGTAACTTGCCACCCAGATAATAATTATTTCTCAAATTGCCGTCAAAAACTGGCCGAGTCGAGACACCTGCCTCTTGCGAAAGTACCTACCTTCGCGGCAAGCAGACCTTTAGCGAACCCGTTCCTAACTGATACACGGCCTGGCAAATTTATTGAAATATCGTTTATATTAAATGTCAAATATAACGAAAATCAAGTAAATTTAACCAATAAATTAACGTGAGTATTTTAATTGTAACACAATATATATTTTATATGCCAATATGGATGTTTAATATTGAAATTGCTGATATGTTATATTTTATTAAAATCGAACCTTTACGAAATTCCACATAGACAGAAGCGCAGATACGGCTAGATAAGGATATCATAATCTAGTAAAATAATTGAAATACTAGTTGGCGACCACTTCTTTGTTCATTTTAATAATGTTAAATCAATACAAATAATAGAATTTCACTTTTTTTTTTAATTACTATATCAATAGCTATAACAGATTACGTAAAAATACGAATGCGTTTTGGTTCACAATTATAGCACAAAAAGAAACTAACGACTTCCTCGTGACATTAAAATTAAGATTTAAGATAAATAAATAATTATTGTTACATGACCAATTACATTTGGCCTCAATTGTAACGCTCCGAGAACTTATTGCGTAAGAACACTTTTGGGTTCGTTAAACTAACATTGTATCAAGACTTTTAATAGAGCATAAATATCGTTTAGTTAAATATAATGCGTTTGTTTTGAAATATATAGTGTTTTTATTTCAATTTTAGAATGAAGCTGGTTTATATTTAAGAAAACACTGGATCGAGTTGTATCCATACTTTATTAAAATACCAACTGAATTTCGTTGTAGGTAAGCGCCGCACAGAATTCGCAACATTTTGACGTCTATTAATGATCGCTATATATAAAAATGTTTGTCCGGTATATTTATTACACAACAGAAGCGATGGTGGCCCTATTGGTCACGTGGTCAGGTTTTATCGGTATATTCTGTCTTGATTCGAGGATAATTAAAAAAAAACTATACTATTCAAAAAAACTATATTATACTATATATTTACCGTATGTCAAATACTAAACCATACATCATACTAGACCTACGCCCCTTTTTTACCTTTATGGAAGAGGTGACTTGATCAGCAGCAAGGAATAAGTAAAAAAGCTAAGTCAAAGGACAGTATGAATGTAAAGAAAAGTACACTAATCAAGTGAGAATACGTTTAGAAGGATTCATTAAAATTTACTAGTCTGTTTACTTAAAATAAAAACAGTCAAGTTATATTGTTTGTGGCGATAGAACTGTAATATTATCTTAGGCGTAGAAGCGCCTGTGCGTAGAAATTGGATGGTACAATCTCAAAATGTCATCTTAAATTATTCAGCCGACCTTCCCCTTTCTATACATAATACGAATTTTGAGCAAATATATTATGTCTATTGAAATACATTTCAATATATTTTGACGTGCATATTATGTTACTTATCATAGTAAAACCAAAAAAAAAACACTATAAAATAATTTAAAACTTTTAACAGGGTAATTTAATATTGTATTGTCGTTCTTAGTAGTAAATAAAAGTAACTCCTATATATATTTTTAAATCATTAATATTATCAATTAACAAATACATAAATAATTATTTTTTATTCTTAAAAAAAAATACATATCCTTATAACCAACTCTAATTATATATTTATTAAATTTCTACTTAAATGTAACAGTAAAAATCATCATTGTCTTTTTATTTATCGTAAAAATCAATCAATCAATTTAATTCACGTAACGCACAATAAATTGAAAGCAAATTAATATGTATTCAATGTAACGTATAGTAAAGTACAAATTAATTAGATAATTTTATATAGTAAGGGAACTGAAGATGTGTACGGCTTCGTGTAAACTAAAGGACTCGAGTGTAACAAACTCCGCACGTTAGGTAAGAGTTGGGACACTCTCCGGCTAAACTGATACTGTGCTGACCGCGTCACGAAACCATTGATGTAGAATTAACAAGAAGAGACATACTTGCATACATTTTCAAAATCACATCTCTATCTACATGACTACGTAAGTACACGAATTGTGATCCACCTTAAGACCCGTAGCTTTCCTTATCGCGGATTAAATTCTGCGAAGTTTACACCTCAGATAGTAGACCAAATCGAGGTCCGTACCACTTTAGCGGATTTGCATTAACTACCTACCAACTCTCCTCTGATTGCCCTAAGTGATCACTTCAAAATTTCGATGAATCTATCTAAACACTTCCGGTGAGCAGAATATAGTCAGTTCGAAAAAAAAATGTGAGCCGTCACGGAACGCCTGGCAGATGTGAAACATCGACATTATTTTGTAAAAGTAATATGTAGAAAAGAACAGATTGTGATAGGAACTAAATATGCCATAATGATAAAATAAAATATTACGATTTTTTTCCAGATAACGAAGACTATTTATTGAATAAACATTTATTTTCATTCAATACAAAAATTTAGGAATTTATTTCTAATCCTGACTACTTAATTCGTTTAATCAGTGACTTCGGTAATAGTTATATTCGATGTTGCCGCAACGCGTCGCCATGGCATGCGTCGCCACGCCAGAAATTGATTTTACGTGCGGCTATAGATGTTTCACATCAAAAAAAAAGTAATAAAACAATCTATTAATTAACCAATTAAAACATCCTTACATTATACAAAAGCCAACGTTTCTCTGTCAATCTGCTTATCGGATGCTTACTTGGCTTATAACTCGAAAAGCAGTGAACCTATTTACATGATTCATTTTTTTAAACGTAGATATATTATCTGACCAAATTTGGTTTTATTATATAGTATACAAGAAAAACTATGAGAATAGTAGTAAATGAAATCGACATTAAATTATCCACTATAGTGTTCCTTGTCATATTTTCCAAATCAAATAATATTTAAGCGATTTAATACAGTAAATAATTATATTAATCGTCACTGTACAAAACGAGGAATCCCGCCCGGATGGAGTTGCGGATACAGTCAGCAGAATATATCCTATAAAAATTTCTTGATAGAATATAAGGTAGTATGATGAAGATATGGGTTTTAATCCAAAAAAAATGTTGTCATAAAGTATATTTTTCTAAAATCCAGATATTTAATGAATAAATAAAAACCATATTAATTCAATAAGTAGAAGATTTTGTAAAAATATATGTGCCAAATTTATAGTAAAATTTGAGACTAGGTTTTAACAAAAAAAAAAGATAAATGGAACTCTTGCTCTACGATTTTTTTAAATAAAAATGTTTCAGCGTTCATCGTCCTTTTACAAAAAAAATAAAAATAACCTTATAATCTCTAAATTTTGATGCAGAGGATCCTTTCAAATTAACCTAACGATATTTTCATTTTCAAAATCATAAATATAACAAAAAAAAAATGTATTCATAGTACATGTTATACAATGTACTAAACAAATTACAACAAAACAGATATATTTAACAGCAGAAAACTTGTCGGTTACAAAACAAAATTTGTGCACAGTACACAATAGGTCTCTTGTAGAATAATAATTAATTCACTTACCCTGTACCAATAGTTATTGTAGGAACGTTCCATTTAACAATAGATCGTTGTTTCAGAAACTGTACCGAGAGGCCAAGTTACCCGAAAGCTAATTCTCAGTTTAATAGGTACTAACGATATTGAGGCTTGGCTTTCCTCTCCACGTCGCGCATACCGCCCGCGCCCGCGCCCGCGTCCCGTTCCCTTTGCGACGTCCTAACTCGGCAGTTGGTAAACATGCTCACCCTCGTTAGGTATTTAGGGGCACAGAAAATTGGGTTCCTGATTTTTATGAGTGTACATAATCCCTCGAGGCGAGAAGTAAAATTGTACATACCTTACACCGCATTCTCAACAATGAACCTTATGTCATATTTAATAAAGTAGACTTTCTATACCGTCCTTTTTTTGATATAACTAATTAATAACCATATTTGTAATTGAAATTATTAGTAATAACGGTTACGCTTCACATGCCAGATTTATCTCGTACCGTCATTAGATCTTTAAAATAAAAACATTTTCTGTGTTATTTTATGCATTTTAACTATCTTTTCGGTTCGTAATTCGTATATTCATTACAATGTGGTAATTTGAATTAGTGATTAGGCCCACGAATTTCGCACATTTAAATTTTAAAAAATATACTTTGCAGAACTTTAATAGGCGATGGTAGAAAGTTATTGTATGCCACGGTATTTGAAATTTTTATTTATTGATATATTTTTAACGTCACTTACACAAACACTAGTTCATCAAATTTTATGGAATTTAGTATGTATAGATTTGAATGTACCTATATACTTTCCCTTTTAGATAAATCTACACGGACGAAGCTATGAGTGCAACTAGTATATTAATGTGTCGAGTACCTATCAAAATAAGACAATAGGAAAACAATGGAAAGCTGGTATAAACGCCAGGTTAGTGCTCAAGGGGTTAATTAGGGGTTATAAAAAATTATAAATAAGAACCAAATCACCACGTCAGACTGCGTAGTAATGACGATTTGAAAATCGCTAGACAGCCAGTAGTGCATTATCTAATCTTGTCTTATACACAATATGGGACTTCGCGAATCTCTAAAGAAAACAAGTTTCAAGAATATGATATCTTAACTTTGCCCTCCCAATACATCTTCGATGACTTAATGCATATTCGTAAAAATTTAGACAAGCTAGATCTAGTGAATGATCGTCATAATTTTAATATTAGAAGTAAAGACAAGTTGGCCGGAACCGCGCTTTAGGTTAAGTAAGTGTAATAAAAGCTTTATAGGTAATAGTATTCGGTTTTACAATAAGATCCCAAGTAACATTACCGATTTACCTGACAATAAGTTCAAGTATTATGTCAAGCAAGTTTTAATCTCAAAAGGTTATTTCAGGGTGAATCATTACGTGAACGATAGTGATGTCTGGAATTAACCCACATCTCTTTGCTTCCGCTAACATTATTAAGACAATGATTTATATAGTTTTTTAAATGACAAAAAAAAAATTTTTGTAATAAAAAAAGAACCAGATCGAGTTTCTCGCCTGCGCTCTTCTCGACTGGGTTGTTTTCCGAACCGGTGGTAGTGTTTTAGACGTTCATAAGCGCCTTCTTAGGGCCTAAATTGAATAAATAAATTTTGATTTTGTCTATTGTTTCTATTCTCTTATATTAACATTAAAAATAGTTTTGAAATACAAATATCTGTAACCAATACTATTAAAGTAAATTGCATTATTCCATATATTATATCGAAGATGCCTCTATAATTAATTTTCTTTATTATAAAAAAAGTTATAGAAGCATATAAAAATCTGTTTATACTGTACATGTTTTGGTAATATATTTATAAATATTAGTGCCAATTTATTTGTAATATATAATAGTTATAATTTATTTTTTTAGACGGAATAGGCTCAGTGCTTTGACTATAATGTCACTTGATGTTAAATGGTGATGTGGTCCTGGATGGTAAACACACTAAGCCTAGAGGCACTGGTTCTCAAGTGATGATGCCGGAACACACCTATTGGTATTTGGCGACAGGTTTTCAAACTTGAGGGTGGTAGCTACCCAGGCGGGCATCATTAGAACACGCCCTACCACCATACTATGGTTACCTCACGATGTTTTCCTTTACCGAAAGCTCAGGCCGACTTAAGAGTCGGATAGGTGGACATCGAACCCACGTCGATTGACGTGGAATCCGGTCGTACTACGCACTGCGCCATCATCGCTTCGACATAATATTATTACCATGAAACGATTACAACATTCCGTAAGGCATAAATCTGTTTCATTCACAAATTCCTTATTTGTTGCTGTGGCAATAGCTTAGTGCCGCAAATGTTGTATACAGTTTATGACACCACTTAGAATATAATCAAGTAGTCATTTATTGGGTAATTTTGTTAAATATTACATATCTTTTATGAAAATGGTAATTCTTTCAAATTATTTTTTTTAATCATTTATTTAATCAAAGCTTTTCCACATTAGTGTATGCCAGTCCTATCGGAGCATACCCAATATACCTTACATAACAATAAAAAAAATACAACTAAATTAAATTATCTCTTAACTTACTACTTGTAAAAATAAAGTTCAATAGCATACTAGTAGAATCGGACATCGGTTCCGCTAGTACACCATGGAACATGCCTATATCTAAATAACATAATCCTAAGGTCCAAACCAAACAACTTCTAGCCCCCCCTTTCGGGTACATTCCACCAACAGATGCTGAGCGTCTTCGACTTTTCCACAACCTTCACAGTTGGGTGAGTCTACTTTCCTCATTATATAATTTCAAATTACATAAAGGCTAAATCTGAGTAACTGAGTAAGCTAAACTGAGATATATGTTGTCAACAAATAAGTTCAGTAAACAGAAAACTAATCAGATCGTAGGTGATTTGTTTTTTTTTTTTCAATTGCTTTTTTTGTTATCACGCAATATGGAGGTCATGTTTGATAATATTTTTATTGTGTCATCAAAATAGAGCATTAATAAGGCGAGTCAGCAAAATCAATACTAAAATCTGATAAAAAAATAAGGAACTTATAAGCATTCCAATTTTTATGCTAGAGAGAGGGCGTAGTGTACGGCATAAAACAACAAACTATTAAGATGCGGGTAAAATTACTTGGCATTTAATATATTCATCAGATCAAAAAAGAAAAAAAGTAATTTATTATTGAATAATAAACGTGTAAATTACAAATACAAAAACACACATTATAAATTATTAACGAGTGAATCAAACAAAACAGCCTCTTATTCAGCTACTTACTGCAGTATATAACATTGCGGTAGACGCTGGTTTTCAATAAAACATCATTGACAATCGTGGCCAAAGTATAGTAAACTTCACCCGGGTAAAAACTTACACCCAGGGCGCTTTATCCTGGATGGTAATCGAAATTGTGATATATCTTAAGAAAATCACATTGATTCAAATAGGAACTTAAAGGGAACGCGCTTAAAATGCGTACCGTAACGTTTACAAGCGCAGTTTAATATAAAACACGGTATAACGTCGTCGTACCATATGTTCTCGGCTTAATATCGAAGAGGCGTGTTTATTTTAGGGGAATACGTAATGAACGTGAACGCTTTCGCGAGTTTGTCACACAGTACCGCGTAAATTTAACCTCACTATTTTAACATCCCCAGTAACTCTTCTATGGCGAACTAACTTTTGAAGCTTCGTTTAAAGATTCATATCTTATCCTACGATGATAATTCTTATATATTATATACTAACTGGTGCCTGCGGTTCCGCCCGCATTGCATTAGTTCTTTAAGTGTGAGTGAAAAAGTGCTACCTAACCTAAAAAATACAAATGAGAGTCACGTCTATCTCTCTCTGTTTATTAGTTGGCGTATAACTTAAGAACTACTGAACCGTTTTACATGATTCTTTGAACCGTAGATATATTATATATGGTTAGATTTTAGAATATATATTTTGTTACGACATTAAAACCTGCCCAGAAAATATATCTACGATTTTAAAAAAGAATCATGAAAATAGGTACAGTAGTTTTCGAACTCTAAGCCAACTAACGATCAATTCAGATTATTTTTGTTATATACTCTTATATATACTATTTAATCATAGACGTATTCTCTGGCCAACTTTTAATATAAATTTCGTTAACCCCTTGAGCACTAACCTGGCGTTTACGCCAGCTTCCCATTGTTTTCCTATTCTCATCCTATTGTCTAATTTTTATGGGTAATCGACATATTAAAGTTTTTGGTGGAAATTGAGTGGGGGTGCTCTGTCCATGTTAGGTAAAATGTGACGTCATATTTTTATATATCTCTCTCCCTCTAGTATAAAATTAAACCTTTTTTTTCCAGCCGGCTAAAAGCCGAGGTTCGTACCACTTTGGTAACCCTTGTGCTAGTCACCTTTTGCGGCTGAGTGCCTTCAGCACTCGCCCCCAAAGTTCGGTGAAGCTGTTAAGGCCCTTCCGGTCAACAGCATTAGCTAGGTTAAAAAAAATCCAGTGGTTAACTTTTTTCGTAATCTGTTATTCAATGAAATAATAAAGCAGAATCATTAAACGGATCTATTATTGTAAAAAATAAATGTGTTATATGATGCGAATAACGCCGCGGTGTATAGCTAGTTATGAACATATTAGAATATCAAGAAATCTGTTTGAAGCCTGGTCAAAAAACGGTGCGAATTTTCAATGTTTAACTTAACATTTACTGAAATCTATACTAATAAATAAAATTTAAATGTTTGTTTGTAATGTCAAAATAATATATTTTGTACTAAAAAGATATGAATGTATATACGATACCTGTACCAAAAATACAATTTTTTTAATTTTTGTCTGCCTGCCTGTTTGTTCCGGTTAATCTCCGGAACGGCTGGACAGATTTGTCGGGACTTTTTTTTGGTATATAAGTGAAGTTACTCCACGTAACTTAAGGTACCTATAATTTTCGAAGATAATCATGGTTCCGCGTTAAAAAATAAAAACACATAAAAATGTAAAAAATAAAATCCGGTCCAATGTACCAATGTTTTTCGGCCAAGTGTTTGAATTTATGAGAAATATTTTTACTTTATCTTAGTAGCAAAAAATATTTTACAAAAATAATTAGGGTTCCGTACAAAAAAAAAATCAGTGAAGAATATATAACACGCGGGCACACAGCCAGTCATTTAATAAAACACGTATCACGGCAAACCATATGTTCTCAGCCTTATATTGAACATGCGTGTATTACCTACGGAAAGGGATACGTAATGAAAGCGAGTATTTTACGAGTTTACCACGAACTTACGAATAACATTCACTTTTTCTGTACCGTAAGATATTGTTATGTACGCGAACCACCTATATGATGAGTCAAATGAGTATATTTCTTTTATTAGAAGCGTAGTTATTTTGATTATAATAATAATAATAATAATAATAAACTTTATTGAACAAAGGTTACATGTACAGAAAATACTAATGTGGGTATCTGCACTGGTTACAAACCGTATCACAGATATCATAGCACAATATAAAGATACACTCAAATATCATTCAACATAAAGTTATAATTTGCAAATTAGATGAGTGAGGAAGATAGCGTGTGTATATGAGTGTGCGTATGTGTATATGAGTGTGTGTATGTGTTGTGTGTGTGCGTGTATGTGTGTGTCTGATGTAGGAGTAACAAGTGTTTTTTTTTTTTAGGGAATATGGGTGAACGTTGTTGTATAGAGAATGATTAAATTCTAAACTGGGCCTTCAATAGACTTTCCGTAGTTTCATAGGTCATACATTTTAACCATTTAAATACAATTTGTCTCAATTTATGGCTTTGGAGTTCTTTAATCCCCGGAAACTTATTTGCTGCAACAGTGCTCCAAGATAGTCTTCAAAACGAGAAGCAAACCAAGTATTGAATTTAGGGATTTTGATTATATCATTAACTTTTCGTTTCTTCTCAAGACAATATGAGCTTGTCAGACCTGCAGATTAGTGTATTATAGTGATTTTAGTTTTCTAAAATATGACAATAGATGTCGTTAGTTATCTAATTCAAACGAATATTAACTATACTAATAAATAGAGCTGAAGTGTCTGTTTGTAATGTCAAAACATTTTTTTAACTATATTGATATGAATGTTATATACGATACCTATACCAGAAATAAAAATTTTAAAATTTTTATCTGCCTGTCTGTTTGTTCCGGGTAATCTCCGAAATGGTTGCACGGATTTTGACGAGACTGTTTTTGGTAGATAACTGCAGTTACTCCGGGTAACTTAGGGTACGTTTAATTTTCGAAAATAATTAGGGTTCCGCGTAAAAAAATTAAAACTCATCAGAAATTGAATAAAATCCGGTTCAATGCACAGTTTTACAGGCAAGTGCTTGAATTTATGAGAAATATATTTACTTTATCTTAGTACTAGAATAAAATTTTAGAAAATAATTGGAGTTCCGTAAAAAAAATATTAAAACGCAGTGAAGAACACGTAAAACGCGGGCGCGGCCGCGGGCACACAGCTATTTACAGATATAGAGATAATAATAGAAGGGGTATATGGGGTATTCCATGCCAAATCGTCCACTTTTGAACCTTACCCCTTTAGATTTCGCTGAAAATTTTTTATCTTTTTCTACTCGATGAAAGACGTTTTTCAGAATTTTTTCAAACTTTTTTATCCAACCAAAAAAAAGTTATGAAGCTTTAAAAAAAATGACTCTTTTATTTTCAAATAGCCATAACTCTCTCAAAAATTGACCTTTCTCGACGTTTTTTTTCTTCAAATTTTTTATTTTTAATTGAATTTTTTTTTAAATAAATATTTTTTTAACATGATCGCTTCTATGAAATAATCGCGTTTTTTTTTTATATAAAATCGTTATTTTTTCGATGTTCGTCGTTCTAAATTTTTTGGATAAAAAAATTTGAAAAAATTCTGAAAAACGTCTTTCATTGAGTAGAAAAAATAAAAAAATTCAGTGAAATCTAAAGGGGTAAGGTTCAAAGTGATCGATTTGCATGGAATACCCCATATGTATACATACTTTGTAGATGATTCAATGTGGTCGAACACCGCGTCGATGGACGTAAATCTACCTATCATATTCCATAACATGGTTGTAGCGTATTTCTGATGCCCATCTGACTACATGCCACCCTCAAGTTTGAAAATATGTTACAACCAAGCAAGATGAGTTTCGACAATATCATTCGAGAGCCAGTACCTCTAGACTTAGCGCGTGTACTATCCTGGACCACATAGTAATTTACATGGGATTATGGTTAAAACGCTGAGACTATAATTCACTATAAATAAACAATAACAGAATAAGAAAAAAACAAAAACTAAACATTTTAGTAAGTTACTTAACAAAAGAGAAAAAAAACATCCAAATCAGTTTCAAAAAAGGATTAAACACAATCACACATTACATAACCAATCTCAAAAGTTTTATAAGATTTACACACACAATGCGACATACTCTTTAAGGGGATATGCTAGCGGCATTTATTCCATACAGACGTAATTCTCCGTTTCCATCCTGGATAATAATATTATGGTTAATAGTTTTATATCAAACAATATATCTACCACCACGCCAACCCCGTACGTTTTGATTTTGCCGTAAATTCGTTATTGTAGAAACTAGGAGTCTTTGACAATGAATAAAAATCTCGATTTTTAGCGTCATTTTCAGACGTTCATCAAACAAACTTGATAGATATAATTTAAATGTAATGCTGAAGTCATTATTATTCTAAAATTGAAAAAAAAAATGGTTCAGTTTTGGAGGAGGAAATAGGGCACTACGAAGTGATGTTTTAGTTTATTTTACATACGGTAAAATCAGCCCGAGCTGTAGTTGTCTTTTTTATGTTTTTGATTCTTTCTTTGGGGCGCAACGCGATAGCAATAGATTTCTGAAATACCTACTTTTCAAATCTGTTGCCGACCGCATGTCCTCTTAATTCGTGAATATAATCAAAAAGTTCTCGAATCACCCTAACAAAACACGTGAACCCGATCCACTCTCCTGAACTAACATATAAAAGAGACAATCACGATACCCGATTTAATGGGAGATTCCGATCCGAATCTGATTGTCCGGATTCGTGATGACGAAACGAATCGTGAGCGAGTTCATCTGTTAATTCGTGTCTGTTCGATTGATACGTTATTCGCTCGTTAGGCGAATAGGTAGAAAGCTATAGCAATGACGTTCTTTATACCGTAAGTCGGTGATTCCCAAAGTTGACTCGACCGCGAATTATTTTAGCAAAAATACGGTACTCAACACCACATAGTTGTCATAAATTAAAAAATTCTATGTACTTTTTTATAAGAGAAAAACAGGGAAAAAATGAATTAGTTCTCATCGAAAATTTGATTACTTAGTGTTTATTTTATTTATTAATTACATAGAGTGTCTCGTCCTATTTTTAGTTTCCGTCCAATATTCGCCTGTGAGCAATAATTTGGAAAAATTTTGTGCAGTCGGTAGGTCATTGTATAATGATCGAGTATTAATGTGTCGAGTACCCATAAAAATGAGACAATAGGAAGACAATAGGAAAATAATCGAAAGCTGGCGTAAACGCCAGTGTTCATAGGGTTAATTTTGTTTAAATGAACTTTATTGACTATAACAAAATGTAGACACTTGCTTCGACGACATTCGACCTCCAATTAGCAAATTCGTGTCACCAGTATAGTTATTTTCGCAGAGTAAAATATCTGACATCGATAATTATATAACAGTCATGAAATACGGGCGTGTATTAAAAAGTTTTTCGAAATTTACAGGTATTTAATAACCAGCTACGCCCAGGTCTCCGCCCGCTCGCTCATTTCTTCAAATATACATAATTCACGGTAGTATGCATTTTTTTATATTCTATGATTTAATTAAAATATTGGTGATATTTGTTTTTCTTACTTCACTCTTTTCTTTAAAATTGCTTCAGGTGTTAAATATAAGTTTAAAAATATAATTCTATTATATAAATCTAACCGATGATTTTTACCGGCGAGTTATAAACCAACTAACGGACAGACAGACAGACAGAAGTTGCCTAATATATAATGTAAGTATTTGTATTTTTGTAGAACCTAGTCTATACTAGTAAATAAAATTAAGTGTCTGTTTTTAATATCAAAATAACAACTTTTTACGGAGTTTTATTTATGAAAAGCGGGCGCAGCTGCGGGATCGCGGCTAGTTTTTAATAATCTGATTCCCTCTGTCTGCGTAATATTTATAAATTCCAGCATAATTATTTATTTCAATACGTAAAGGACTTCGTAATTAAACATTCCGACAGAAATTCATAAAACTCAATAAAGAAATACCGCTGTAATCATCAATGGCGCAAAAAATAGCTCAATCCTCCCAATTTTAATGAATACCTAAAGAAATTGCTATATCCATCGCATAATATAATTAATAACAAACAAAGAATCTTCTATTTTAGATCTTCTTAAATGATTGTAATTTTTTTTTGTTCGTTTTAATAAGTTTAGTTCTAAAACGGTTACAATTAATGAGATTAGAATATTAACAATGATTACACAGAAATTTATATTTACACAGACACATATTTAATTATGAAGTGAAAAAAACCCATAGTAGATAGCTTCATATTTTAATAATTAGCATTGTGATATCGAATGTTGTCTTTATATGGAAACAGCTAGAAGGATAAAAGTGAATTAAGTTTACAAAACAATGATTGACATCTATAAAATTATTTTAAAAAATCGCATCAATTATAGATAGAAAACTGTAGTCTACTTTTAATGATAGACGTAAACTAAATTCCAAGCGCATACTTCGCTTTCATCGAAATAGAATGTTTCAAAATCTATCCAAAAAGTGAAGTAACATAACAATAAAAGGCAAATATATGCTAGAACTTTCAAACAGCATCCACTTCATAGGTGGAAACTGTGAGAAAGTTTTACACTCCGCGATTTGAATCAAAAGGTAAAGTTAAACCGAAGATATATCAGATATAGGTATTATATCTGCTTTAGCACGTGTTATTTCTCTCTACCTCTGTTTTACATTCCCCCGTGTCCCGAGGGAGTGTTCCGACCGAGAGCCGGTTATTTCTTACATTCTGTACTAAATTCACAGTTAGAAAATTGAATTTTTCGAATTCCACGTCTTATACACTATAGACCACCGTAACCAGAGCTCCTTCGTCCGTCTCGCTGTCTACTACTTAGGAACTGAATCGGGTAAAAATGACATGTAACAGAGTTCTACATAATTCGGCAGCTAGATCGTTTTGTTCCCCATTCACGAGCTCAGGAAGGGGTAAGTGAAAACGGTCTAAAACATCCTTCCAATTTCTTTGTATTTGTTTCTAAATATAAATACTTTCGTAAATTAAAGTGCGTAGCGCTTTCTTAACCGACCCTTTTTTTGGGTTGCTCAAGTCACTTTACCAATTTAGTCTGTAGCATTTAGATTTGGGACTTTGCATTTGTATTTATAAAATTCTGGTGAAGGGGTTATTCTAAATTATTATTAATAATTAATTTTTTTACTTTCCATCATAGTTGAATTTCTAGATTTTTTGAATCAAACGCCTTTCTGGGATTAATAAATAAAACACTACATCAATTTACCCTCTAATATATATATTTTTATTGACCAAACTATTATTGAAGAATCATTTTTAGTCAGAGATAGGTGAATACTTCAGAGAACTTCATATGTCCCATGTCCCATGACGTTTGTACATGATCGTTTCTTTATATCATATCGTATCATAAACACCCTTTTAAACACATACGGAAAAATATTCCAAAGATCTTAATTAAATTTAACAGTATGATATTGTAAACCATAAAAATAATTAAACTCCTAATGCAGATTAAGTTGGAACTTAAGTCGAAGTGAAAGTTAAAATAACAGAATCAACTAAACGAATGCCTGAAATATCTAACTATTACAATAATTAGCATACTATATTTACTACATCTCTCATTGCGTTTGTGAAATAACAAAATTAACAAAAAACAAAGCAAAATTTTCATTAAGCAATCTCTGGCGCTTACAAAAATTTTGCATTACGAAAATTTAAAATTAATTTACCAACGACCACGATTTAAGGCTTAATACAAAAGCGATAGAGTTCACCTTCATCTGACTCCGCGTAATGTAGTTAACCGAAAACCCATTATAAAATTGCAAATAGACCCGCTAATAGCAGATTCTATTAAAACTGAAACGAATATTGTCCTTGCAATGAGAGCCGACCCTCGGCTTGATATTTCAGATTAAAAAACAATTAAGTAGGTAAAGGTTTGGTTTTATAATTTTTAAAAGAAACCTTTTATGACTGTAATATTTATTACAGGTATGAAAATATTTTAATTGATTTAAACATTACAAATAGGTATTATTGTATGTTCTACGAGTTTATAGTTGATGTGGTTTTTAATTTAATAACATAAATGTAAAATTATGTCAACGAGAAAGATTGTTTCTTTGATCATAATAACACATCTAGCGTTTATTTATTGAAAATTTGTTTAGTATGGAATACCTTCATGAAATTGTAGTATTTTTATTTATTTCTTATAAACACACTTATTTCGAAATATACGAACAAATCATCACCGGATTTGAATAAAGCTCAATCAGCACCGCCGTAGTCAAACATTAAACAAAACAGAACGAAAGTCAAATTCTAAACAAACCCGGCGATTTGATATCGTCGTTCAAGATTTAATTAAATAATTTTACGCCCCGAAACAACTTTTTGGCGTAACACTGTTTAATTACTACATTTACAACAACTTGATACTGTTTTCATTATTTAATATTTGAATGGAATGAAGGCTCAGTGGTTGTCAGCGCCATTGTCATGGGAAAATCTAAAAATGAAGAATATAAAATAGTTCGTGTGTTTATCGAATAGAAGTACACCAATAATTCGAGTTTCGTATTTAAGGGTTGTTTTGCTTTGTGATCTGTTTTTATATTTAACTGTATCGTTATTATAACTTATAGCGCATTGTAGTCTTTGACGTTTAGATACCGGCTACTAAACACTATACAGACGCGAGCTTTTCGGTTCTCATGCACGTCACTGTTAGTTTAAACTGCACAACCTTTCGAAGTCTCAACCTCGACACATGTACGCAAAATACGTTTGAGTGTCATTTCCTCATCATTATGCGTGTGGGTCCCCATTCAAACTCATCACAACCGTCACAACGGAAGTTCAGAAGCCAGTCTAATCAAGCCACGTGAATTATATAATATTTTTAAACTGAACGTAAGGCCCCTTCAGGGTCTCCCCACAGTAGCAGAAATTCACCAGTGCTATTTCGGCGGTACGTATGCTCCACTAAGTCTGCAACATAATCTATATCTTTACACCTTTCAGAAATCTAATTAAAATGACTTTGTTACTCAAAACATTTCCAGACAGTTGCGGTATTGCAGTTAAAACTAGTTTAAAATTGCTTCTTTATGACATAAGATCAGGGCGAGCAGAAGTTTCGTCGCGTAGTTCTGGTTCCATGGCGATGTATGTCGTCATTCTTAATCAAATAAACTACACTTAATTCTAAATTAATAACAACTTTTTTTAAATTATCGCTTGCTATATATGTTCTAACATTAATAAATTGTAAATCAACATATTGAAGTTTTAAATAGATCATTTCAGATGGCGTTATCAGTTATATATAGGTGAAAATGGATCAATATCTAATTAGATCAATATGTTCCAATTATTTCTCTTTCATTTCTGTCATATAGAAATCAAATCTTCTCACGCCTGTTATCCCCGAAGGGTTAGGCAGAGGTGAAATAGCGAACTACACCATCCACATTTCGCCGAACTTATTTCCGTCCCAGAGGTAACAAGGGGCGAACCTATGCCATATCGGGCACAAATTCCAGACTCCGGGATGATACTGAGCAGAAAAACCCAATATCACTTGACCCGACCTGGGGATCGAACCCGAGACCTCAGAACGACAGTCGTACAGCTGCGCCACCGAGGCAGTTATATTTACTTTTAAGCAAAATCTCACTCTTTTTATATTATATATTATAAAACGCCTTACCTCCATACTATGGCTTCTTCACAATGATTTCCTTCATCGAAAGCTTAGGCTCATTCTTAAAGAACCCGACCTTAAATGGGTTCGAAGCTAGATCCAACGATACGGAATCTGACTACAATACCAACTGCGCCATCTTGATTCATAAAACTAATCTAGATTTTTTAAAGGAAAGTCCATTCAAATTATTGTTTTATTCATATCCGAGTCGCTTATTTCGTGGCCCCATTTATACCAAAGAGCTCCAATTATTCAATAGTGACATTGTCGAATGTCAGTGTGAAGGACTCGACACCTGCAATCAAAGCCGGTCGGGCACCACACGCACTGGCGTAAAACCCTCTAATTTGCGTTACAAAGGCCTTTTAATAGCATTAGATCCAAGGTAAAAGATACGAGCGGATACGGTATTACATTTATTACTATTATTAATGATTAATTTTCTAGTATAAATGTAGGATTTAATCAGAGCAAACAGTTAATTAAATGAAACAACTATTTTTTATTAGAGAAAAGCTTTTTGACAACCATCCTTTACAATCGTGCCGCCATCTTCTTCTATCTCTAGTTCATTCGGTCTCCTTCGTCATTCGTACGTTCCGTTTCCCACATAAATGGCTTTTTAATTTTCGATTTTGAGTTGTATTATTTTGTTATTTTAAAGTTATTATTTAATTTTTTTAAATCTGTTGTATATTATAAAATAAATTCAAAGGAGTTCTGATATTTTGTTTATTCGCTAACTCGTAAACGACGCGATTTTCATACGGGTTTCACCCTTTATTAGATATTTACATGGACGATTTGCTTTTACAATACATCCTAATTAAGTTGTTACATAAGTAGAAAAAAACAATATATTGTAACCAAGACGGCAAAAAGCAATTTCCAGGGCTTACGTTGGCTGATTCTTAAACAAAATAAAAATTAATATTCCAGAATATTGTCTTTCTTCATAAACCCACTAGAAAATACATATACAAGCTATAAACACACCATTGATATGAAAGAGAATCGCTGCAATATGTTTTCAAAAAAAGTAACATATTAATCGCTTTTAACTTACAACTTGTAAATCGATTCGTAAACAAAGTCCAAATATGGTGACAAAGACGCCTCGAGCCACGGAAGCCATCCTTCATTAGGGCACAAAGGTCAATTCGATCCTCCGGTTGGCCTGATTAAATTCCCTAGTCACGTTACTTACCTTTTTTGTTACACTCTAATTACGTGGTATGGTAATGTGGGGAGCATGTGGAATTTACGTTTTTTTTTTGTTGTCCCATAAACGACCTTTTATGTCGATACCTGTGTACGTAATTTTCTTGTAAAACAATAAATTATAAGAAGATAATTAAGTGATCACTAAAACAAGCATTGAATAGTAATAAAAAATTGGAAAAATATGGCTTTATACTTGACACTGGTAGAATTATGTAAGTAGCCATTAATATTGTTGTTGATACCAAATTAATACGTAGTCTTAATTCTTTAGAACTTTGTAAAGACATCAGCTCTTTATGTATCTTCTACCGTATGCAAAATGGAACGTTCTTTGAAAGACTCTTCGATATCCAAACCTCTACACCTTTAAACCTAGCCGGAACGCAACTGCTCTAGGAGCTTTTTATCGCGTACGCTAGTGTTCTGGAATTGTTTAGCCAGCACACACTTTCCACAAGGGTACAACTCTTCAAAAAGTGGCTTAAAACGTTCTCCAAGGTCGACAACGCCTCGGTAATACATGAATACGCCTTCTGGTGTTGCAGTTGTCCATAAGCCTGTTTGCTATCCTAAAAAGTAAGAAGAAGAAGAATTATTTATCATAAAAGCATTTAAAAAGTACCATCCGTGACGTTAAACTGTAACAGAAACGGTTTACACAACTTTCTAAGTAAATAATTTGCATGCATGTTGAACCGATTATGCAAATGCACTAATTCGCATTCCAGATCTGAAGTCTTGCGGGGCGTTCTCTCCCTGTGTACACCGTGTTTCGGTGAATTATTATAGCCAAGTTCTCCGGGAATATTAATCCCGCGAGATCCCGCGGTATCCCGCGGTCATACAACGAATCCCGGCTAATCCCGAAAATACATCCAGTGAACAGAATTTCGTTACTTATAATATTCGTGTGAACACTGCTACAGTGATTTAGTAGAATTACTTAATATTTTGTTCATTACTTAAATTTTCTGCCGTAACATTTTTCCTTTTTATTACGGTATCTCTCCAATTAGTTATGGTCGGCAGCCAGTTCTATATTTTGTATTATCCTTCGTAATGCGAAAGAAAAGATTACGCTTCAAATCATTGACCAAATCAGATCAATACAACAATTTTAGGGATTAAACTACACTCCGATGATGTGAATAAAAGATTTATTTATTTATTGTTAAACTGTTTTTTTATTTTCATTCCAAAAATGTGCATTTAATTTAACATTTTATTGATAGGTATACGTAATTGTGTAAGTGGTTGTATAAATATAATAATGTTACAATAATTTTAATACTCATGGTCCTAGGAAAGTACGTTCTACGTCCAGCGAAATAGAATTACTGTCGTAGCACCGAAAGTTATTTTTTTTTTTTTTAAATATATTTAAACGATAATCAACCAAATATATTGATGGTAAAGACCAAGAACACAAAGCCCCACTAAACCACTATATGTCGTTGCATTAACCACCATAATTAGGTAAATCATTCTGGCAGTCACCGTACTCACGGTATGTTAAGTAATCGTAACACCACGTGAATCGATTTCTATATGATTCTGTTTATGCAAAAATGAAACAAAATTTTTCATACAAATTATGCTTATTCTTATTACAGAGTTTTTTTTAATTTCCTATTTAACCTTCACTATTACTGTCTTGTTTAATAAGTAAATAGTTGAAACTAAAATTCAAATAAACTCCAATTACATAGCAAGCAAAACATGCTAAAGCGTGCGGAACTGCCCGCTTTACGCCACCCGCAAAATAGGACTCCCTCACACGCTAATGACGCACAACAAGAAGATTCCCCTAAGAAGTAAATTCAGAATAAGCTTATAGAATAAGGTTGAAAAATTGTTTAAAGTATCTCGAAACATGATAACTAGAGGACTAGAGGCCAGAAATTGCCACATTATGCAAACGGAGTCGATGCCATGTTTGGATATATTAAAAACTTACCGACCCATTTATATCAAAAAACGTGCTAGCAAATATTTTGACAAAGAAAATGCCTTTGTTCCTCTATACGGAACTCAAAGGGCAGAATTGTTATTATTAAGTTAAGACCAGAGGTTCAAAATTCACAGTAATTCTACTATAGGAAACTCGTATTCCAATCTGAAGTTATAACTTTGACGTTAGTTCCCGAAGACATCGGTCGACTACATCCCAAAGATAAACTAAAGACAGAGTAGAGCAGTAAACTGTTTCAACTAAGTTCAAAAGCCGGTTGATATGCATCCAGGTATACGCGGAAGATTATTTAATAATTGTGTTTAAGCGCCGATTGTCTTACTCTTTATGGATTTACTGACCGTTACCTAAGTAACAGGCTCGTCAGTACGTTATATATTAATTGGCATTCGTTCAGTAATCGAAATGCGATTAAAATCATTGTTGAAGATTAAATAAAACCGTTTTTGACTAAAGCTTATCAGTCGCTATTGGACTGGAAAGAATAAAGAAAAACGATTGATAAGCAGTGGAGAAAAATATCTTTAAATGTTTTATATTTGCCTTGTTATATATCTATAGACAATAATACTTAATCTAGTAATTATTTTTTATTATTATTATTATTAATTACACGCTCTACATATCTACGTTCAATATGTAACATTTGTTTTGTTTCTTTTTAACACGTTTGGCAACGTGATAAAAGGAGACAGACAATATGGATCTAATGTAAAGAATAATTTGTGTCTTTTAAAAACCCTAATAGCATGAGTTGGTTTCATCGCAATGTTTATGTCGCCTAAGGCTCAGAGACTTTTATGTAATAGGGTATATGCATTTTTTTTACACTTCATATGCTCAGTGCTTTCACCACAATCTCACCTGATTTTAAGTGACTATCTAGCCCAGGATAGTAAACATATTAAGCATAGAGGTACTGGTTCTCAAGTGATGCTGCCGAAACACACCTATTGGTAGTTGGTGACAGGTTTTCAAAGTGAAGGCGGTAGCTACCCAGGCGGGCATTATTAGAAAATGTCCTACCACCATGCTATGGTTGCCTCGCGGTGTTGTCCTTCACCGAAAGCTCAGGCTGATTCAAACCTACGTCCATAGATACTATATCCCACCATACTACCGCGAAGTCACTATCAGTTCAGAACGTAAACTCTTTTATAGTACGTATATTTTTTAGCGTGCGAAATGCATTTATGCTTCCCTTCTGCCATCCCTAATCTGGGAGTAGTCTCCCGGTATGTAGGACTAGCTCGGCGTGAAACGCCGGGAATACCCACTAAAATCCACGGCACTATCCGCCGCCTTCCTGGAGGGTCGAAACTCGATTAATCTAGAACACTCCGAGTCGCCCCAGCGGCAGACCTAAAAACCGGGCCACTACGTTTGTCTTTCTTCCACGTGGGGAGAGCCTGGTACAAGCTGCCCCCCCCCTTCTTCAACCGCTAGCCAAAGAGCCCCCACCCCTCTCCTCTCTGCTTTCTTGTATTCCGACAAGAAGTCAAGAGGAGAGGGAAGTAGCTAGCCTAGCTGAAAGAGGTGGGAACGGCACGGACGAAAAAGTTGAGCTTTTTGCCTCCCGCCCTCCTGCAGGAGCCTCCTCCTCTACCTCTGGTGACCTTCTGCCGCCTCTTCCGATGATCTTCTACCATCTACAATTTATGACCACCTGAAATAAACTACTTTTAAAAAGTGAATAGCGAATCTACTAGACATAGTTAACTTAATAATAAAATTACAAAAACATTGACAACGGTGTCGTCTCTAGTCATTTCACGTGTATTTACTCGTCGTAATTGCATAATCAAAATGGCTGACTGCCCATGCGGCGGCAGGTGAACAAACCATAAAATAATTAATGATCCGGCTAATTACCGCAAGAGGACGGGACGGTAGCACACGTGCTGCCAATCGATCAACCGGCCAAGTGTTGACACCGCTTCCGGCCAATTACAGCACTATAATAATAATTAGAGCAAACATCCCTAATGGTGAGCACGCTTAGATTTAATAGAGGTATGCTTTTTATATGCAGTTGGAGTAGTTGAAACTTTTGCCAGTCTCAAAATGTTTATGTTTACAATCATTCGGCCAAGAGTTAACTAACCATAAATACAATAAACTATACCCAACATAGAGAATCGGGTTTTTGGCGGGATCTCAGTTTGTAATAAAATAGTTATTATCTTTAATCCATTAAATTCCGTATTTGACTCTATATAATGCAATTTTGGTTTTAATAACATACTGTAGCTTAATTGTTTACAGGTGAAGTGAATAGGTCCCCCCCTTGGGGGGGGGGGGGCTAAGAGGTGGGGGGCAGAAGTTATTCTCCCCCCAACCCCGCCGGGCCATTGCACTGACGGGCCTGGTGGGTTTGCCGCAGGGGGCGACGCGGCGACATGCCTGGCAACCCCGTATCGCCCCCACTTCAAATGCGGCGGACGGCCCCGGGGGGTTTTAGTGGGTATTCCCGGGCGCTTCTCGCCCGGGTTTGAGTCCCACACTGGCGCGGAGCTCGTCACTCCGTGCCCCCCTGCCTGTTGTATTGGAGGGGCACTCGGTCCCACTAATACAATAGGTAGGGTGAGTGCGTAAATGCATTTCCCCCCGTCAAAAAAAAAAAAAAAAGGTGAAGTGAATAGGAAATAATAACGCGAAACGTTTATTCTGAGGCGCAAAGTTCTAGCAAGATGACTAGTTTTGCTGGAGCTTAGAAACGTTGGCATAAGATTGAATACATAATTTATGAAATGACTCTGATAGAATTGTGTACGTAAATCGCAGATTGCCATTAATTGAGAAGAAGAAGATCTAACAATCGCATCGAATTGCCTCGTTTCAAGATCAGTAATTGACACAGTAGAAAGATGAAGATAAATTTCGTCACTCCATTCTCATAGTAAAAACCTGGCACGTTGTGTCAACTGTCTCTTGAATCATCGTAAATCAGTCAGTCTAAACAGTCATTATCATTCTAAGATCGTACTTTATTTAAAATCACACGAAGTGTTGTCGTTTTACTTAGCTTCAATAAAAATATATCAGTCACTTTGTCTTCCTACAAAAGAATAGTACTATTAGGGAAAATACAAATAGTTTTTAATATACATACATATATATCACGCCTTTCTACCGTGGGGGTAGGTAGAGATTACGTTCTTCCACTTGCTACCTACGATCTTGACAGCTCTTTCGCTTCGTCTACTTTCATGAGTGTTTTCATACATGCTCGTCGGTTATGAGTACTTTTCAGTTAGTCTGAAAAGGTACTAGACTTAGTTCGCCTACGTCGACCATTACCGACTTGCCCATTCACCCTCGCTTTACTATTTCGTTTCGTTAATCTTTTATCATCCATCCTCTCTACACGCCCAAACCACCTAAGCATACCTTTCTCTATTTTGGTTACCACATTCTCTGCCACACCACAGCGTTCCCTTAACATACGCGTGTAATAAACTAATATAATGTAAGAAAATATTCTAAAAGAAAACTCAGAATGACAACCGATTAACTATTTCGTAGCCGTTTGGGCGCGGAATAAACATAACCTCCAATCTACGGTCAATATTCAAAGATACGAAGCCGCGATATTTCGCGTATCTAGACGAAAGGAAAAAAAAGTCATTTAAAAAAATTGAATTATATTAACAAACTCCTAAAATAAAAAAACTGTCTCGATGGCGCAGTTGTATTACGGTGCGACTGCCGTTCTGAGTTCACGGGTTCGACGATCCCCGGGTCGGGTCAAGTGGTATTGGGTTTATCTACTCAGTATCATCCCGGAGTTTGGAATTTGTACCCGATATGGCGAAAGGCTCGCCCTGTCACATCTGAGACGGAATTAAGCTCGGCGAAATGTGGATGGTGTAGTTCGCTATTTCACCTCTGCCTAATCCTTTTGTTAAATAAAAAAATATGTTTATTTTTAGATTCCAACCAATATACTTTTTTTACTTACAATTTACTTTTTTTTATACATTTTTTCGATCGTCATAACATTTTTATAATTAAATGCCACTAAGATTAGCGTGTTTACTCACCACCTTAGGCTACATCCTCATTTATCACCCGATCCGGATTCTTGTCAGACGCTAAACTTTACCTACAAAAAAGGTTTGTTCATCTCCAATTATAGTCAACTTGCGTTAATTAAAAGGGGAGATGTTTGCATGCAAATTTAGAGAACGTTTTCAAAGAAAATCATTAATTTAAGACTCAAGTGTACGCACATTGAGCACATACGGGCGGTGTAAAAATATTACATTAGATTAAATGTCGGTTTTGTTTGTATATAATATACTAGCTGCTCTTCGCGATTTTACCCGCGTAGTTCCCGTTCCCTTGGAATTTTCGGATTAAAAACTATCCTGTGTCACTTCCGGGATTTTAAACTACCTTCATACCAAATTTCATCCAAATCAGTTCAGTAGTTTTTAAGTTTATTCATTACATACAAAAATACAAGTCTTTCCTCTTCATAATATTAGCATAGAAATAAGTCAATCAACAATTTTGTTCACCCGTAGTCTCAAACATCTGTTTAAAGATTTTTTATTTATTTTAATTAATTAATATTATAATAAAGCGTTAAGTTCTTGCTTAAATTAATAATAATATAATAAATCAAATTGAATTTAAATTTGTAATAACAAAATCACAATTTTTTTAAATATTTGTCTGTCTAGCCGCCTGTTTATTCCGGCTTATCTCCAGAACAACACGGCCGTTTTTAAGATATTAGAGATTAGCAGATAGCTGAAGTGAAGGGACGTAACTTAGGCTAGTTAAATTTTTGCAAAATAATTTGTTTCACTCAAAAAAAGTAAAAAAAACTTTTGAATAAAGTAGCAGTTAGTAGCAAAATAATTTTAGACCTGTACAAAAAAATATAGACCTAATGATTATTTAAAAATTTACTTTATTACGTAGTGAATAATTGTCTGAAATAAAAAAAAACCGCGGGAACAGTAAATATTCATAGTATTTTGTGTTATTTTTTTATTTTATTCATTATCTCCTGTACTTTGTCCTACATTAAATAGGGTCGGGACAGCATGTTTTCTTCTTCACTTTCCTCTGTCATTTGTCATCTGAATATTCACACCTTTTATACATATATCCATACATTCTTCACACAATCAATTCATACTTCTTTCGGTTTTCCTCTACCTCTACAATCCTTCTCTGTCTACCAATACGCTCTTCTAGTTACGTGACTTTCATCTCTCCTCATGACATGCCCCTACCACGCTAACCTATTATTCCTAAACTTCTCCGTCACTTACTACTAATTTTAAGTTTCACATTTTTTTTTTTATTATACAATCTCACTTGATGTTTAGTGACGATATGGTCCAGGAGAGTAAACACACTAAGCCAAGAGATACTGGTTCTCAAGTGATATTGGTATTCGGCGACAGGTTTTCAAAACTGAAGGTGGTAGCTACCCAGCCGGGCGTTATATGCTATAGTTTCCTCAGAATATTTTCCTTCACCGAAAGCTCAGGCACATTTTAGAGTTGAATTGGTGACCTTGAACCCGCATCTATCGACACAAAATCTGATCGCACTACCAAATGCGCCATCATTGCCTCGGTTCATAATCGCTTGAACGGTCCATCAGCTTCTTTCAACAAGATATCTGAAAATCATCTGAACCGGAATTCATCATCATCATCTCCCCTACCCTTTTCCCATTTTTATTTGGGGTCGGCGCAACATGTCTTCCTCTTCCATTCCTCTCTATTTGTTGTCATCTCCGCATTCACTCCTTTTCTAAACATATCATCTTTCACACAGTCCATCCATCTTTTCTTTGGTCTTCCCCTTCCCATGTAACCGTCCACATTCATATCCAATACCTTTCTTACAACATTCTCTTTCTCCCTGCGCATCACATGTCCATACCAGGATAAACGACCGCCTCTTAACTTGTCTGTTATTGGCGCCACTTTCAAACTTCCTCTAATATATTCATTCCTAATCCTGTCCATTCTTGTTACCCCACACATCCATCTCAACATTCGCATCTCAGCTGCATATAATCTTCTTTCGTCCGTCACCTTTATGGGGTAACATTCTAATCCATACAAGACGACAGGTCGTATTATTTCTTATTATTCTTGTAAGTCTTCCCCTTTCATTGGGATTTGCGGGTCACACGTCGTAGCCGAAACCTGCCGCCATTTCATCCATGCTGCGTTAATTCTATGCTTTACCGTCCGGTTTATTTCGCCATTGCTTTGCAGGAGTGAGCCGAGGTACTTCTGAACCGGAATTATAAATATAATAATAACCACATTTAATATTAATTATACATAAAAAACTACCCCATCATTACGGATTAATTATATTCGCATACATTTACATGGACGCACTGAATTTTATTGAAAATCACAAAGAACGTTTTTTAAATGTACCGAACAGAATAACTCCCTAGAAACCTCTTTAAGAAAATCCGTTGCAGTGAGCCGTAGGTAGGAGCGGGCGTGGCCGGGCGTCGAGTTATGTCTGCAGGCGACACTCTCTCAATTGAATTTATTACACACTTTTATATATCTTTCTCGGTCGGACCGGACACATTGTAAACCGTTTATCTGAGTCTTAAAGAATATTCAATCGGAAAAGGCCCTAAAGGTGGACTTTTCTCTTTCATTTTTTTTTACTAAGTGTTAACTTTACTAAATAATATTTTTTGGATTATATAGACAAATATTTATATAGACAAATAATTATATAGAGAGACAAATATTTTAAAAATTGAGATTTTGTTATTACAAATTTAAATTCAATTTTATTTATTATATTATTATAAATTAAATCATTAACTTAACGCTTTACTATAATATTAATTAAATTAAAAATCTTTAAACAGATGTTTGAGACTACGGGTGAATTGTTGATTGACTTATTTCTAAACTAATATTATGAAGAGGAAAGATTTGCATTTTTGTATGCAACGAATAAACTTAAAAACTACTGAACTGATTTGGATGAAATTTGGTATGAAGGTAGTAAACTATATATATATATATATATATATATATATATATATATATTGTAGGATAGGTTTAGGAAGAGAGAAACTTAACAAACATTAAATAACATAAAAACCTAGTTTCATTTAATTTGTACATCCTTATTATTCATTCACTCGTACATCATTCGGTCTTACGTTTCGTTTGACTCATACGTGTCACACATTTAATTTTATCATTAAATTAACAAATCTTTTCCTGTAAAGAGCTTGTGTTGAAGAAAACGTCGTAATTAAACCACAATACTGTGTTAGGACATTGTCCAATTTTTGCCTAGGCCAGATCACTTGAGAATCAGTAAGAACAAATACGAAAAATCAAGATGATCTACGTAACAAAATGTTTGCGTATTAAAATCAATATAGATATTTGAAATGTAAACTATTTATGTGACATTTTAATTTTAAACTAGCAGATGGCTTTGATTTTGCAGACATGAAAGTTTTAGCAAAATGGGCACAATTTTATTAAAGCGTTGTAATATATATGGAAAATACTCTACGTACTTGACACTTTATTTTACTGGCACTTTCTTGCTTGTTTAATAATATACATATAATAAAATCACATTTTAGAAATATAAACCCATATGTTTATCATAAATTACAAACTAATACTAATCAATTTTGTTTGGACAAAATGGGGGTTATTAGTTACCGCGCTCTGCATGAACTTGAATAAGAAACCTCCCTTTTCCACGCAATCCGGTCTGCAACGCCTAAGAGATAAGATCTGATATCTCGAGGAAAGAGTCTCGTCGTTGAGACATGCCCTCTAATGCACTCCATACGCAGATTGTCGCTTGTATTGCCAAAATACTATATCAACGCAAATTCTTTATTATAAACGACCTCAGCAGAGTCCAAGGAACCACGGCAGAACAAGGTGAGTGTTCTTTTACGTTGCGCAGAAGGAGGTGTCTTGACAACACGCGCAATAGCCGCCGCCATTTTTCCTCATCAATAGATTTATTACGACACAAAAAATCCCAAGAAACACCTAACAGTCTAGTTCGAATTAAAGCTCATTTGCTATCGCCATCCTTATTTGGTCATATCGAGCCACATAAGATACTTTGTGTATATTTGATGAGATCAATAAACCATTTCACTGTCGCTGTTAACTTCTTTAGTGTACGGTTAACTCGTAAAACTTAAACTGCACATCGTTCAATAAATCCCGACGGATAACAACATTTTCATATTCATAGTGACAGAGAATAAAATCGTTTATGACGAAAGTTTAAAAATCTCTCGACGCCGCAAACTATCCCCCACTTCATTTCTTCGTACCCGCTTTCTCAGCTTACACATACGTACTTATAGTTGCAAACTATTAGTTTTATAGCTTACTTGACTTATTTCAATCGGGCAGCTTTTGAACGCTCATTTATTATTAGTGCGAACGATAAAATGCACGAATAAATCTGAAAGTAAAGTACATTCAGTGGTCCGAAATTTATTGAAGTGAAAACTTCTTTGCTAAATTAACCGATTCTCGGTATGGGAAAAGCTTATACATTCGCGTTACCAATGCTATGACGTCAGACGTCAACATGCTTCAGTATGTCAAATATAAGATGGCTGTCAAAGATATATACTAAAATATATACTTACGAAGCCTATCGTATGTTTTGATTATACATAAATTATATCTTAACGTACATAATTATTACTCGCAGTGCTAATAGATGCAAAAACCTCACAAATGTCATATTATAAATATTAGGTTACGTTAATAATTTCCTTTATGAAATGGAAACATTAAAAAACCAAAGTTTAGAGATTTCACTTCTGTCGGCAGTCCTCATGGTTTCATATATAGGAACATGTGTCAAGTTATATTTGGAATTAAAAGTCTGGAATGCAATTGTGTACAATTTTTCACCAACTTAACGACTTAGACGATTTGATGAACGTTTCTTTGTCCTAAACGTGTTCTTAGCTCTAATTAGACGCGGTAGGTGCCCTAAGCCCGAGTGTAGTTGGCAAAGCCCTTCGGATACATGTACATATAGTTTGTAATTATTTGATGTGATTAGTGCTTTCAACTTACTAATAGCAGTTTCAAGAGTTTCCCCACTTGGGAACACGTCTCGCAGAATAATTTTCCATAAGGGCTAAGTAAAGTTATTAAATAAACACTGACCCATTTCTATCTAAGTTTATTTTTTTTCTACACGGTATTGGCTCAGTGCTTTGAACACAATATCACCTGATGTTAAGTGGCGATGTAGTCCAGGATGCTAAACACACTAAGTCTAGAGGTAGTAGTTCTCAAGTGATGCTGCCAGATCACCCATTGACATTTGACAACAGGTTTTCAAACTTGAAGGTGGTAAATAATAGGTATTGTTAGTAGTTTTTAGCTACCCAGGCGGGTATCATTAGAAAATGCCCTACCACCATGTTATGGTTTCCTCACGATGTTTTCTTTCACCGAGAGCTCAGGCCGATTTTACAGTCGGATAGCTGGGGATCGAACCTGCGTCGATTGACACGGAATCCGGCCGCACTGCGCCATCGTAGCTGCAGTCTTTTTATTGTGTATTAATCAATCTAAATAATCAATTCAAAATACATACAACAATAAACTGTGCTATAACTGCATCATAATGTTTATGTTCCAATAATTAATTGTTAAAAGAATACAGTTCTAAATTATAGTGACTTTGAAAATCGCTAAATTCACAACACCATTCTTACATGAGATCATTGAAAACGACATCTAAAACGGCTTAAACATTATTAGAAACGTGTGTACGATAGTCGAATACGTTTTATTGGATACGGGGAATATATTGTTGTACTGTTTGAGAAATTTCCCACGTGTGATTTGTTAGCGGAGGAGAGTTACAGCGGGCGGTGCCTGGCCGGGTGCCGTGTTTGAGTTCGCAACGCGACGCCAAGCGACCCGACGCGAACGGCGCAAATAGGTGACTTGTAAAGTATTGACCCTGTAACTGTTGACTTAAGACAATTACTTAATTCTTTGATATTATAAAAAGGAACGTCTCCCTGTTTGTCTGTCAGTATATGATGTGTGAAAAATGTTATGTGGGTAACGGTGTATTAAATAAAGGTGACGGACGAAAGAAGATTACATGCAGCTGAGATGCGAATGTTGAGATGGATGTGTGCCGTGTGGGGGAACAAGAATGGACAGGATTAGGAATGAGTATATTAGAGGAAGTTTGAAAGTGGCGCCAATAACAGACAAGTTAAGAGGCGGTCGTTTGTCCTGGTGTGGACATGTGATGCGCAGGGAGAAAGAGAATGTTGTAAGAAAGGTATTGGATATGAATGTGGACGGTTACATGGGAAGGGGAAGACCAAAGAAAAGATGGATGGACTGTGTGAAAGATGATATGTTTAGAAAAGGAGTGAATGCGGAGATGACAACAAATAGAGAGGACTAACATGTTGCGCCGACCCCAAATAAAAATGGGAAAAGGGTAGGGAGATGATGATGATGATGATGATGATGGTGTATTAAATCGATAAAAAATGTAAATGTATTTTTATAACATTGAATATTTTATTTTATACTCTATGGGCTGAGAGCTTTGAGCATAAGCTCACCTGATGTTAAAGGACAATGTGATTCAGGATCATAAAACACTAAGCCTAAAAATAGTTCTCAAGTGTTATTGCCGAAATAACATCTATTGGTGCTTCGTGGCAGGTTTTCAAACTCAAGTTTGGTGGTTATCTACCTAGGTCATCTAGTTATTACTTATATAGTAGTTACCTAGGTATTAATAAACACCTGATCATTATTAAAAATGCTCTACCACAATGTTTTGGCTTCCTCAAGATGGTATTCTTCACCAAAAGTTCAGGCTCGTTTCATAATTGAATATATTCCAACCAACTTACATTGACACGTAGTTCGTCCACACTATCATAGTAGCCATTATCGCATCATAATTTTATGAAATACTAGCCGTGTCCGTGGTTAAGCCTACGTGAACATATAATTATATGCAACTTCCTCTGGATGTAAACTATCGTCTTGCCAAATTTTGTCAAAATCCATTCAGCGGATCAGCAGAGAATCTACGATTATTTTGAACCCCTCATTTAATGGTAAATGTACATATAAATTTTCAACCTGGCTTCCGTATGCTAAGCGGTGTGTGGAGTAAGTTTATTTTTAAACATATTATATTATGATTTAGGAGCTCCCTCAAGCTTCCACCACGAGCGGACGCCCCAGCTGGTCCCCTCCCCCTCCCCACCATAAATCGGGGTCTGCAGCGGATTAATATTCGCGTCAATATTAGGAAGTTTTAACACCGCATATGTTGCCATACTTTATGTACAAATATTTATCCATAATTAAAATATATATATTATTGTTCTTAACTTCATAGTTTACCAAGTAGCATAACAAGTCGTCCAGTGAAGGCGGCGCCCCACGTGCTCTGACTCCGACGCGAATCTAATTTCCTAAAGCATTGTCTACTATCATTGGGCGAATCGGTGGAAACAGGCTATGAAGGAATTCACGACGCGTCGCCGCTTTCAAATAAAAGTACAACAAAAACGAGCTCCGACGAAAGAGCTCCGCTACTTTATACTGCAAAATGATTTTGTTTGCGGAATATTTAACGTTCATTTATACGTCTCTAACTAACATTCATATGGAAATCAGTCAGTGACTCTAAAAACATAGAGAGTAAAATATTTTAAAAATTTTTTTTTATTAATTTCTACTTTCATTACCGATTACAGGCTTAAGTTAGCTTAAAAAAACGGCGAGGATATGCTCTAAGATTTTTTTTTATTTGACTAACGCTGTTAACCGGAAGGGCCTTAACAGCTTCACCGAACTTTGAGGCAAGCACTTAAGGCGCTCAGCCTAGGAATGGTAACCAGCGCAAGGGCACCAAAATAGAACGAACCTCGGCTTGAGCTGCTATCCGTGATAACATTCCGCGGAATTTGCCCCTCGCTAACCGAATGGTTAGTAAATCTGTAAAGAAACAAAGGTCCCTTACAGAAACTATGTAATTTGCGTGTCATGCTAGTATGTGTAAAAAACTAAAAGCAATGTAGCCTTTGGAATTGTTAAATTTAAATGACAGCGCATTGGAAAAAGAACGCATGATCGATATGACTTAAGATTTCAGGGGTGAAAATAGCATACAAGATGACGCTGCCTAACCCAATATGCTCACATGGTGATTCAACGATCTTATGAAAGCTGTGGGTCAACTTTAAAATATTCAAGTAGCACAGGACCTGTCACTTGCAATATATTATAAAACTAACTGTGTGCCCGCGCCTGCGCCTGCATTTCATATATTCTTCACGACGTTTTAATTTTTTTTTTTTTTTGTAATAAGATAAAGTAAAAATATTTATGATAAATTCAAGCACTTGTCCGTAAAACTTTGCACTTAATCAGATTGTATTCAATTTTTATGAGTTTTAATTTTTTTACGCAGAACCCTAATTATTTTCGAAAATTAAAAGCAGCCTCAATTACCCAGAGTAACTTCAGCTATCTGCCAAAAAAAGTCCCGTCAAAATCCGTCCAGCTATTCAAGAGATTACCCGGAGCAAATAGACAGACAATTTTTTTCAAAACAGACACTCCAATTTTATTACTAGTATAGAAAAATATATCAATCATAGGCGTCTCCTAAAGATTAATTATTTCTTTCTTTAGTTAGCAGGCTAAAGGACAGATAAATTCTTTGGGTAACTATAACAAAACTTAAAAAATAAATAAATTCGCAGACTGAAAAAGCTATGCTGCAGTTTACCATAATACCATATAAGAAAAAGGATTCTTTTTAGATTTTCTTAAAATAAACTAAGTCAGCTATAAGAAGAAGTTATTATAAATTTCATTTCTTTATTGGCTGATAATAATACTATGATTTTTTGTAATGAGTGAACAATATTTTCACCACACATCCGGCGGCACCTTAAGATATTATTCGCTTCATCCGGTGGGACCGTCTCTCGCAGGTGACATGGTGGCAGGCCACATGTCAAATCGCATGGAATGACTATATAAGGCTCTGTAGAGCACAGATACGCACGAGTTCTATCTACTAAAGTGAACGTTCCTGATATTGCAATATAATAAAATGGTGACGTGGGAATAATGCTTAGTGAGAGTGGTTTAGAGTGTTCTATTATTGGATAGGCAGGCGTGTAAATAGCCGTGCTCCTGTAGCGGGCTGAGAACTGTTACGACAGTACACGCGGAGACGTGACTGTCCAACTTTGTCTTTAAGTGGTCTGCGGAAGAATGGCCTATGCAAATGTAGGTTGGAAACAATCCAGGCTCAAATGACCATCCTATGGAGAGGTCCGCGGATAAATAGCCTATGCAATGAACCAGGAGTGTATCTAACACCAAAAACCATCGGGTAAAAATGTGTATCGCTTACCTGCGGGTCCCGTTGGCTCGTATCTCCTTGGTGGCCCCCAGTAAATACACCACACTTAAAGTTCTTTTTTGTAGGCTGATATTAATTATAATCAATATGGGGAACGTCTGCGCGCAAGGAACGCAGGCGCACGGTAAGCGAGCGGTTGCCGACTGACCTTCACCCGAAAGTCCGGCGTCAGAAAACTACCCCCGATTCATTGCATAGGCTAATTAAACCCAAATAAAAAAAATGCGGATTACCCGCCCAACCAATTATAATAAATATAATAATAAAGTGTCGATGAATTTCATAATACGAAAGAATCATTATGAATAATTTGCAATAAACAAATTACAAAAATAACTCTTCGAAAATCGCACAGCGATCCGGGAAATCGACACGTCGAAAGGAATTTAACTTTTCAAATATTGGTATAGATTTGATTCGATCGAACCTTTTTTTCTTTATTTTCCCGTGTCGAGCCAAACGGTAGGTAAATTCATAAAGAATGAAACATTTGCAATTGAAATGAAAACCGGGGAGCGGGAAAATAAAGAGCGTCCCGTGAAGAAAAATACCCCATTGTTGGAACACATCCGAGTGAGGTCCATTTATGCATACGAAAACTTATTACAATTTCCAGAGCGTAGGGAGAGAGATGGGAGGGGAAGGTTTTTTTACGCGGAAACGGTTTGTGGATTCGGATGTTCCTCGATGTCGAATTGTCCATTATGAATACAAATTGTTGTAGTTAAGGCAACGGTGGTTCGCGCTTCGAAGATGCTCCTAATAAAAAAAAAAACTTTAACTTGGTTTTCGTATTGTACTGTAAATTCGTTGATACTAAACGTCGTTTTTTAACGTGCTGAGAATTCACTTTTACGTATCGAATAAAAACTCATAGATTTTCCTCTCTCCGAGATTCATGCCACCATAATAAACGCAGAGAGAGGAAGAGATTTTTAACCTCAACACAATCATTTATCGTATAATATGCGTTTACAAATAAATTATTTCTTGAGGCATAATCACTTCCAAATAGCAATAGAATAGAAACCGGGAAATTTCTGAGTAAATTAATTATAATCGTGCTTACAGGTATATACAATTTACATACGTTTAAAATTTTGTACTGGGCAAATTTTTCACAATGAATTATGTCGGATTCATACTGACTACTGACGTAAGTACAGAGTTCCTTCATTCATCTACTTGGTCAGGAAGTAGGAACTCCATACGCATTACTTCTACTCTCCAACATGTAAATTTTAATCTCCTCCTTTAAGGACTTAATCTATTTCATTTCTAACTAATTTCTCGCTCCGAAGATGCATTCTTCCCTATTCTGTGTCTATTTACATTAATATTTCCGTTGATAAACAAAAAAAAAAAATCGTAAAAATAAAAATAATCCCAACATATTTACGAGAGAAATATAAAACAATATTTAATAAAATTAATGTGGTTATATTCTTCGGTAAGGTCACACACTCCTCGAGTTCGTTAGCAACATAAAAAGTAGCATTAGTGAAACAAGAACCTTGTTGGAAACGGATAATCCTGTATGAATGGTCCAAATATATAAAGTAAAATACTATATTACCCTGCGACTTCGCTTCCTACTTATTTTTTACTTTTGCTGTTGACTTACGATTAACCAAAAATGTTCTGTTTTTCGAACTTGATAAGTACTGTTAACTAAAAAGGCCTTGTTTCTTTACCGGATTTTTGGCGAACGCTCAGCCAGGAGAATGGGGACAAATGCAACAAAATTGTACGGCCCTCAGCCTAAGTTGCTACCTAAGACATAAATTTGTCCTAGCTAAAACTACAGGGCTTAGGGAAACTACGGATCTTAAGGTCTCTTACAGAACCCATTTCCTTGCGAGCAGTATAGTTAGAAGTGTAATATAATGCGTATTATAGAATAACTTGTTATCGGCGATTTGTAAAAGGTATCTTTTTCTGACTGCACTATATCTGAAGTCAAATAGAGTACAGTCTTACAATTATTACGATCATCGGTAGCTAATAATCTGTCGACAAATGCCATTATCACAGCGGCCCTACCACTGTTAAAGGTTTGGCTTTACAGCTTAATGTGTCACATTGAGAGACAGTCAAAAGCCTACTTCCCCACTGGTTGATGAATTTATGTATGATCCCGGAATGAACCGCTCCGTAACTATTAAGGATGTTTCATCATATGTATGATGGTCACGATCCAGTTGGGCAAGAAAGTCCTACCACTTCTCATTTCTTCCTTCCCTTTCATTTCTCTATCTCCAGTTCAATACCAAAAAACACAGGTGTGTATCTTCAAGTAGCTGATAACCTTGGGCTGTTGGCAATACAACTTACCGCAAACTTCAACTCCGGAGTTCGAATGAGGTCTAAGCAAAAACAGAGGCTAAAATACTAGGCGTCCTTTTTAAGGTCAGACGGTATTTCACTCATCTGATCAGTTTCTTAGCCTATATCGGGTGCAAGTTCAATCTTGTGTGGAATACTGTAGCCACCTCTGGGATGGATTAACTAATTGCCAGCTGGCTGCATTGGACTCAACCGAGAGTCGCACCCGTCGGTTAAATGGCGAACAAGCACTGTCGAAGGCCAATATGCTCACTCTTGAGCAACGACGTTAGGTGGCTTGTCTCATAGTGTTTAACAAAATAGACCTTGGAGTGTGCCCAGGAACTTCACGCTATGATTCCACAAACTCCATTCTACCTCAGGACAACCAGACGCTACGAGGCTTTTCACCCGTACATACTTGACATTCACCCGACCCGCACGAAGCGTTTTGCAGCTTTGTTCATAATGCGTACTCCAAGGGAGTGGAATTCACTACCAGCGTCTGTCTTTCCTTTATCATAATCTGGGCGTCTTTAAACAGAGATTGAACAGGTACTTGCTGAGAAAGCGCGTTCCATCATAGACCACATTGTCACTTACCATTAGATGAGATTGTTGTCATGGGCTTACTTGTTCGTTATTAAAAAAAAAAAAAAACTATCCATCATTTTCACGGGCTAACCATTTTTTTATGTAAGCTATGTGGTAATTTAATGACACTTTAATCACTATAATTCAACAAACAACAAGATTACCTTCTTCAACTAGAGCTCCATGTATTTAGTGTTTCCATCTCCAGCCACCCCTTCTCTTGACACCACATCGGATTGTTGCTAATAAATAATTTATAAAGTAATTACTATTTATTCCTTTTCCGTGATTTATTACAATGAAATTGCATAACATATATTTAGAAGAGAAAAACACAGACCGACAGATTTTGTCTAAATATATAGCCGACGAATGCCCCGGAATAGTAATCCTATTTAAGGTCGCTTTTTAAGACCATTATTTGGGCCGGTATCAGATGCAAAGAGCTCATGAGCGTATAAATAGACAAAAGACAGAATGAGAAAGCTTTGTGGGGGTGGATTTGTTCCCATTCGAGTCGGTAAATGAAGTAACGTGATGATCTCACAGTTCTTTTATTATTATAATATAATGCACGATAATGGCGTGACAATTCACTTTTATTTCCTAAATCTTCAAAGGAAAAGGTTCTTGAGTAAGCTTTGTTTACTTGACTAGATAAAAATTAAATTAAAAATGTGGTAGTCAACCTATTGCTAGTTTTTTGACCAGCTGTTTTATCTTAAGTTTTAAACTGAATTATTGACGATTTGTGACACGAATTATGGCCTTATAGTTTTAACATAGTTTTTAACATAGTCTTGAAATAGTTTTTAAAATTTTTTAACGATTATCTTTTATATTACTGTATAAATTGAAATAGACGGATGTATGTATAATGAATTGTATTAATATAAGAAATCTAAAAGAACGTAGCTAAAGAAATAATAAAAGAGCACTCAAAATGAAACATTAAGATATAAAAGCAAAAGAACATGCTAATAAATAATAAAAAAGAGCACAACATACTGAAAACTTATTTGCAGTTACGAGGTCCCTGGTCACGCCAGGGGAGATGCCGGAGCTTTAAAAAAAAAAAACAACAAAACAAAACACAAGCTGATTGAATGTACAATGCAAATTAATATCACTGAGCTTCGTTGGAAGTTGTTCGTAGCGAAGTAAGTACTAGTATGGCGCCCGGCCGCGCCTCCGGCACTCATCTCGCACCTCGGAACGACCCGACAAGTACACAATATATCCCAAGCGATGTGTACATCAACGCAGTTATCAACTTCCAACACCCGCTGAACTTAGCAGACGTGTCATCGACTATCTAGCTATGTTAAACTCACGCCACACAGTTTTAAGTTTAGTATAGTATTAAAATATGGTATCCTAGTACAAAAAATTGAATCGTTCCGACATGGAATAATGTTCGCCTTTTGATCAAGTATTAACTAAAATTATGTTCGAATTAAGAAAGATATTGGATATGAATGTGGACGGTTACATGGGAAGGCGAAAAAAAAAAAAAGAAAAGATTGATGGACTGTGTGAAAGATGATATGTTTAGAAAAGGAGTGAATGCGGAGATGACAACAAATAGAGAGGAATGGAAGAGGAAGACATGTTGCGCCGACCCCAAATAAAAATGGGAAAAGGGTAGGGAGATGATGATGAATTATTGAAGCCTTGTCTTCTTTGTTTTAACTGTTAATACTAAAGTTCTAAAACGATGGTCGACTAACAGATTAGAAAAGTGTACGGAATTGTCTTGCCTATTAACATATAGATTTATGAATGTTGTGTTAAAAATGTAAACTGGCACATACTTTTTCACAAAAATATTAAAAAAAAAAATTACTATATATCAGTAAAAAAAAAAAGAAATAATACCAAATCCTTACGCAATTTCTCTGTCTGTGATTTGTGGTTCCTAACTCGAGAACCACTGAACAGAGTTTAAAAAAAAATAATTCGAACAACTAACTACCTATTCTTCTATTTTTAAATGTATCAAAACACAGGTTTCATTACTTTAAGCAGTATATATTATAGAAAAGGTAAGAAGATAATAGTTAATGAAGGCGAACATTGGTAAAAAATCTACAGTTCCCTTACAAAGTCAAATCAAATCTTCGTAAATTATGTATTTATTATCTGCACTAAATCGATCACCACTCTACGCTAAAATAATTCTAATAGAAAGTGGTAACAGTGTGGGTACCATTTACTATATTTCGTTGAAGTAGACACGAGGAAAGTGTGTTATAAAAAATGCGAAAGAGGTTAGAAAGATAAAGAAAATTTACACTACACCCTATCTACCCACTCTATTAAGGTCGGAACACACAGCTGGCGGGCCGAAACCCTAGCGCGATATTTACATAGAAAACATGGCATCGACACAAACCGAGCGCGACTTCTACAGTAAAATTGCGCTGGCGTCTTGACCCGCCCGATGTGTATCTAAACCATTCGAATAATCGCGAGATGATATATATACCTACTTATAACGAACTGCTGACGTTTTCCAATATTAATGAGAGACTCATATCATATGTACAGATAATAACTTAGACATGCCCGCGACTGCGTTCGCGTTTCATAATTAAAAAATAAAAATAAAGAAACATTACCCACTTGACCAACTTGTGAATCTAAACCATTCTCGAAACCTCGGGAATAGACACAAAAAATTTCATTAAAATCGGTTCAGCCGTTTAGAAGGAGTTTAGTCACATAAAAACGCACAGAAGATTTATATAAACAAAGATAAACGATGACACAGATAACACAGAGAATCTAAAATCTAATTAAACCACAAGTCCAAAACTTACTTTAATCATAATTTATTATTGTTATTAAAATATGGGTGCAAACTTGGCAACGAACACAATGTCAACGCTTATAGTAATTACAAAGTGTTAATACTTGTTTACTAAAAGTTAACGATAAAAATATTAATAAATAACCAATACGAAGCAAAAAAAAAAAAGCAAACTCATCAATACCATAATAATGGTAGATACGATTTAATAATGAAACCTTTGTTATTATAAAACTGATCTTATTTCGTTGTCATCTGATAATACCAAGATGGCTACTGTAGAATTCATGAAAACAATACCTTTAGTGATAACAATACTCATTGTTCTAATTAGTTTTCAGAATTACATTACTGCAAAGTTATCCGTTACAGCAAAGATACGGCTAGATCGAGCAAAAGGATCAGTTGGTACGTGCTCCTTCGACTAGGGACCTCCGATATTCCTGTTCTCCGTTGCCATGACAATATAATAACAAACCCATCCCGTGTGGCCGTATCCCCCCATCCCAATGAAAGTAAATCTTCACGATACTGCAATACCTTCGCTTCTTACATACTACTAGCTCTACCTGTGACTTCTTCTACTTGCAGTTTCGTGTTTTGTGAAGCGTAAATTTCAATAAATAAAATGTAGATATTATTTTATTAATATGTCGATTACCCATAAAAATGAGACAGTAGGAAACAATGGAGAGCTGGCATAAACGCCAGGTCAGTGCTCAAGGGGTTAAATTTAATTTTTACATTTGAATGTATATAAGATAGCTTAAGCTTAGCTTATTATTACACAAACACACTTTATACATTTTTTGTCTGTCAGCGTGTTCGTCGGTCGATAGGTTAATCTCCCAAACGGCTGAACCGATTCTAACGGAACTTCTCTGGCAGTCAATGGGTCGTTACTTAGGCTACATTTGTTTTTGTAAACTAATTAGGATTCTACGTAAAAAAAAATAAAAGTCATAAAATTATGGACACCGTGAATCAAAAGTCAATTTTACCAAACGAATAATGAGTTTTTACAAAAAAATGGGGGTTATTTTTTTCAAAAACTATATTACAAAGTGGATAATTTTACAGGATAGAAAAAATGATACGCGACGAACCCGCGGTAACAGCTAGAATATGTTTAATTAAGTTAAATAAAACCACAAATATACCTAATTTTTTATCAACCATTTGGGAATTTTAATTTTCAAGAACCCTAATTCTAACCATATTCATTTATAACTAACATTCACAGACAGACAAAAATTAAAGTAAATGTCTTTTGTCATTGTTTTTATAGTATGCTTCTATACAGTTATATAACCTATAGGTTTGTAAAAACAACGTCATATATCTCTCTGTTAGTGTCCCTTTTATTCGAAAACCTCCAGACTGGTGAACAATTTATTTATATTAATCACAGATGCATTCTATTACTGACTACTACATATTGTATTTACTATCAGAAATCCAATATAGATTAAATATATTTAATAATAGATAATGATAATAACAAAGTTGAAAGCAGTTACGTAAAACGTTTCTGATTTAATCAAAGACAACAGTTCCGTTAGTCGGAATCCTCGCTATATTATTTGTCTGACCGGGAATGGGAACCCGTGCCCTCTTAATTAGTATTCCGCACGTCTCCTCCGACCACCGCCGCGCCGTAAACAATACGGCACTGACTTGTGAACCATTCATTTAAGGAATTATGAATTTATATTATGTATACACACGTTAAAGGTGCAGTCGCATTACGAGCATCTTACTACTACGAAACCAACGATTAAGGAACAAAACTGCTGTGAGACACTTGCCGTACAATTCTACACCGCCGCGCATTGAAGTTAGCCACAATGCATATCGCCATATATTTTACAATTTGAATTTTATTGAATTTTAATAACAACCGCAATTGATTTATCCGCATACTGAATCAAGGCCTTTCGACGTCGTAATACAAAATCTCAGTATTTCGATCACCGACAAGGGAAGTGAACTTAATTTGAACGTTATTCCTATTGATTAGTTTAGACAACAAACTTGTTAACTACAAAGTTAATATAAACATAGCCAAATAAAACACTACAATGTAATTTGAATTACAAATATCTTCGTTATTTAAATGAGTCGTATAGAATCAAATGTGGTTTTCTATACTTCAACTCAATTTTGGCAAAGTGGAAGAAATGTTTTTTTTTTTTTCTAAAGTATAGTTTAGTAATGATTGATATATAAACTGTATTTTAATCAATGGGTAATTCACTTATATGACAACATGTAGTTAGTAGCTCAAAGTTTAAAAAAAAAACCAATATTAACGTTTTTTTGTTGGCGATTGTGTAGATAGCTAAATTGTATATAGCCACCTATACAAATCAAATTATACTGTAAAATATCATTTGGCTATGTTTCATATCGTGATTGAATATTCATATATTGAGTTTGTTATTTTTATAATTTCGTACAAATGGTATGTTATTTATTTAAACTCGTATTTTTTAAACAAAAAAACAAAAAAAAAAGAGAATGAAGAATAGGCAACTTAGGGACATATATCTTTTTGCTAACTTCTTTTAATCCTTTGCCTTATCCCATCTTTATCAATTTGGGGTCGGCACAACATGTCTTCATTCCTCTCTATTTCCAGTCATCTCCGCATTAATTCCCTTTATAAACATACCATCTTTCACACATTCCATCCATTTTTTCTTATGGTCTTCCGCTTCCCCTATAACAGTCCACATTCGCATTCAATACCTTTTTCACAACATCCTCTTCCTCCCCCTCGCATCACATGCCGATGCCAGGACTGACGACTGCTCCTTAACTTCTCTTCACGCCCGTAAATTTATTTGGATTGTTTTTTTTTATGTGGATAGATATATTCTTTGTTCTGTTACTTTTAGACATTATTTAATGGAACAAGTTAAATCCTTAACTTGTAATAGTAAATTACTTTATCTAAGCTATTATTTACACTTATAATAAAAGGCTAACTAGACGAAAACTGTACATTAAAGAAATTTAAGAAAAAATACTTTGAAGGCTTCAGAATCGACTACAGAACACATTTAGATAGTTAAAATTTGTTAAAACAAGTTAAGTTCGTCGTCAATCACGCAAAAAACTACTAAACCGAATTCGATGAAATTTGGTAATGACATATATTGCATCCAGGGGGAGAACGGGATATAAATTGGATGAATTCCAAGCTGGTGCATCTGCGGACACAGCCAGAAAGTATATAATAAAACACGTAATAGATTGAATAATTTTGAACAAAAGAAAGTATTAATTACGATCGAAAGCGTGCATGCATGCTAGTTATAATTATAGTTAACGTCTATATTGTGAATGTTCCCTAATAAAATTCAGTACGTTCTTCGTCGCTTCCCGGGAACTTTATACTTTTTCCTCCTTTCGGCTTTTTAGCAGACTTGACTCGGTTTGTTCATTACTTTTTTTTACACTGCAAATTTTCCATCTAAAACCCAGTAAGTAGTACACAATCCCGGGACAGACTGATTAACTCTCTATTTTACTCATTTACATTTTTTAATAACTCTCGCTATTATTATCATCCTATGCGATAAATGAAAGGAGGTTCTTAATAAAATAAAAATTAATTTATTAAAATAAACATTATATTATGTTTAATGATTATAAACGAACTAACACAAGGTACATTGAAACTCTTCTTCTTCTTCTTAGTTAATGGCAATCTGTGTGTACACACAATTTGTGCCAATGTCATGTGGGTAAGATTTTCAATCTTGTATCAGCGTTACCAAGCTCCAACAGAACGGTGGCCTATCCTGCTCGAACAACTTTCCATGGAGCTTTGTCGGCACCTCAGAATGTATGCTACGCGTTGTCTTCTATAATAAACTTAACTTGAACACAATAACTAAACTATTTCACACAAAACGCCACCAAGATTATATGATATAGAGTCAAGTACACAAGTTTAATGAATTAAAGAAAACAATTGCTACATGTCAGACTGAGATCCCGCCAAAAACTCATTGAAACTCTTATTGTGCAAGAAAAGTTTATTATCTATCTTGGCGCCATGAATACAAGTTCTTTAGGCCTGATTGTGTATTATATATACTCTTCAAACAATATTGCAACAAAATAGTGTACCATTATTAGACATTTTCAAGCGATTCAAGACAATCGTGTATAATATAGGGTCATTTAATAACAAACGTGAATTACCACAAAACAAGCTAAGATCCAGCCAAGAACGCAAAAGAAACAAATGAATCAGTATTGCAAGAAGATAAACAAAAAAACTTTCTAACAACAAGATAAACATTTTATCATTTTTACTAAGTAATAAAGGCATTTTTAATTAGCGACAACACTTTTTCTATCAAATATACAAAATAGCATTTCCCCTTGTATATATTTAAAATACTGTTTAATTTGCTTCCATCTATTTGTTGAAACCATTTAAAATGATTCTCTATGTCTCTCCTCTTAACTTCAAAACAATTCCAATTTCCAAAACACCTTTTCATCTTCTGTAACAATACACCTGTCATGACTGAAGCTGTCGACGTGAAGAGCCTTGACAGCTTCACTGGGCTTTGTGGTGAGCGCAAAGGGCACTCAGTCGAAAAAAAGTAACTACCACTAAGGCACCACGATTGTATCAATCTCGGTTTGGGGCGTTCGTTGCATGAAAATTTCGCTAAATTCATACAAGCAAAAACAAATAACCCGTTTATTACAAGTTTTTTAGGTCCAACTTTGAAACATTTTTCTAATTTTCAGTGTTGCAACAAAATGGCGACTCTTTGGTAAAACTTTCCAGTGGTGATTTTGTTGTATCTCAAAATTGAGTGGTATTATTTTTAATACACTTCACGTGTACATAATAACCGACACTATCTAAATCCTTCCTAATTAGAAATCGAAATACATCTTGCATCGCTGTAGAAAAGAAACTAAGCGTTCCCGTGTCTTCGCCCCCGGAGCGTATTTTCTATTCTGCAGACTTCTTCAATGTGTAATATAGGTTTTAAACAATAAATGGAAAAGATTGAATCCTATGGTTCTTGCCCTAAATATAGATATTTCTCATAAATTCAAACACCTGCCGGTAAAATTGACCACTGAATCGGAGTTGATTCAAATGATTATGAGTTTTAATTTTATTACCCGGAACCCTAATCATTTTCCTAAATAAAAGAGTCTCAAGATACTCGTTATAACTTCAGCTAACATCCAGAAAAGTTTTATCAAAATTATAAAATTGTATAATCGTAGGGCATTTTCTAATGATGCCCGCCTGGGTAGCTATCACCCTCAAGTTGGAAAACCTGTTGCCAAATACCAATAGGTGTGTTCCGGTAGCATCACTTGAGAACCAGTACCTCTAGGCTCAATGTGCTTACCATCCTGGACCACATCATCACTTAACATCATATGAGACTGTGGTCAAAGCACTGAACCTATTCCGTGTAAAAAAATTCGGTCCAGCCGTTTCGGAGGTTAGCCTGAACAAACAGAAACATAATTAAAAAAACTTTTTTGTTATAAGTACCTTATATACATTAATATAAAGTTCATATTTTATTTCATTGCATAGACTACTATATTTATTTTTCTCTATTTCTATTATATATATATATATATATATAAACGTTACATAAGGTAGTAAAAGCAATTCGAAAGGTTAATTCGATAGAACGAAAGACATATAATGTCATCAAAAGTTTAGTGACATTATCTCGTAAACAATATTACGTACGTGGCTCGAATAGTAACTCGGTCACCTAACTCACAATCTAATCGATGTTCGCCTTTACCTCACTTTTATCTACGATATTGGGAATACGGGTGTTATTGAATTAATAAATAATATAATAATAATCCTAATAATAATAAGGAACCAGATCGAGCTTCATCCCTGCTCTCGACTGTGTTATTCTCCGAACCGGTGGTAGTAGACGTTCGTAAGGGCTTTCTTCGGGCCTAAATTGAATAATGAAGTTTTTGATTTTATCGTTTTTATTTTTGTTACAATTTTTGACAACCCTATAAAGTCTACATACGTATATACGTTTATTTTTTGACAACACCTTATCTCAAACTATCACTATACTACTCTGCTAATATATACAACTCCCATATATACAAGGAAACGCACCGGTTATGTTTGAGTAGATTTTCGCACAATTTACGACCATTTTCCGTTGTTCGGCGAGATCGTGACGTGAAATATTCCCGTACGTCGACGGCAAAGAGTACTTACTATTGTCGTTTACAAAGAGCCCTAGAATATAAATACACATCGCATCTGACTTCCCTTGTCATCCGTACAATATGTCGCAAAGTTGGGGAAAATTGAGGTGTTGACGTCAATCTATTGATACGACAGGTTAAAGGAATTCCTAAACACGACTTTTAAGAGGATATCCTAGCTGCATTTATTATATACACACGCAGTCCCCTTTTTCCTCTCTGGATGAAAAAATGGTAGATATTTTTATACCAAATAATAAATATCCACCACGGCGTACGTTTTGATTTTTTCCATAAATTAGTTATTGTAGAAAAAAGGAGCTTTTGAAAAAGAAAAAGATGCTCGATTTTTGTCATCATTTTCAGACGTTTGTGAAACAAATTTGATGGATATAATTTTTAAAAAATGGAATACCCAAATTCTTTATTATTCTAACACTGAAAGAAAATTAAAAATCGCTGCAGGTTTGGAGAAGGAAACGGGGTGCTACGAAGTAATATTTTTGTCTATTTTACATACGGTAAAATCAGCCCGAGCAGCAGTTATTCCTGTTCTCTCTATGGGGCGCAACGCGATATAATACATTTCTGAAATACCTATGTATTTTTCCGACCGCATGTCCTCTTAACAGTGAGTGAAATTTTGTTTTTTCTCGTAAAATTCAAGAGAACTTTGAATAAATTCGAGACATATTTATTATGAAGTTTTTACCATAACATGTCATTAACCCTTCAGAGTCTATGAAACTATTCTAAGAAGTTTACTGACATAATAAAATAAAAGATAAATTACGACATTAAAGAGTATAACGAATCCTAACTATTACTACACTTATATAAATGTAAATGCATATCTATAGATATAATATATATTTTATTCTATATTATAATTATATATGTATTAGAATTTATAACATACATAAGCTCACGCGTGTTATCCCCGAAGGATTAGGCAGAGGTGATGTAGCGAACTACACCACCTACATTTCGCCGAGCTTATTTCCGTCCCAGGTTTGACAGGGGGCGAGCCTGTCGCCATATCGGGCACAAATTCCAAACTCCGGGATGATACTGAGTAGAAAGATCCAATACCACTTGACCCGACCCGGGGATCGAACCCGAGACCTCAGAACGGCAGTCGCACCGTAATACAACTGTTATGTTAACATGTTTTATGTTATGTTAGAATTTACTTATCTATAGTATTCTTATGTTTTTACTTATACCACACATATATTTGTATATGTGTGTGTAATATATAATTCTAGAAAGTTAATATTATAATAGTTATAATTTTTTTTTGCCAGTAGAACTTACTGTTTTCCATATATTATTGCGGAAATAATCGCTGGTTAGCTGAAAAAAATGCCTTGCGACATTAAGTTCGCCACTGAATAAATGATTTTAAGTATACAATATAAAAATAATTTATTCAACGTGCGTCAAATTAATTTAATACGTAAAATAATAGAATGGAAATTAAAGATTGTTTTTTTTGTCTTTATAATAAAGAATTTGTTCAGGACAAAAGTGATCAACTATAGTATAGGTACCACGACAACGATTTCATTTAACATTATTTTTTATATTATTTAACCAAGCGACACTTCAAGCCCCGTTGTTCATTTTACGAGCGTTCACTGCAACATCTAGCGAGATTGAATAGCTTCTATTATATTTTGAGGTAATAACAATTTTATACTTGCATCACGCTAGAAGTACTAATTTTATACTACTTCTGAAGTAGTCTTAAACGGAATTCACATTAAAAATGTACCTAAAGATAGACGTAAACAATGCTACTCAGTAATTATGCTTTCGTAATAATTAATACCTGTCTTACATATTGCAGTTGCCGATTGTTTTACTGCAATTATTCAGTATTTCTTTAATTATATAATTAGCGGGATGTTAAGGCAATTGACTACATTATGACAATCAAATACACTTAAATTAGTTTTAAAGAATTCCCATTAATACATAAAGGCTCAACGTCTCGTTTTTCGAGTAAATACGTATGACATATTTAAAGCAATGATGGTCAATGGACGCGCGTTCGAATCTTGCTCTAAAATCAGCCTGAGCTTTCGGTGAAGAAAAACATCGTGAGGAAACCATAGCACGGTGATAGGTCATTCTCTAATCTAGCCGCCTGGGTTGTTACGACCAAGTTTGAAAACCTAACGCCAAATACCAATTGGTGTGTTTCGGCAGCAACACTTGAAAACCAGTACCTCTTGGCTTAGAGTGTTTAGCATCCTGGACCACATCCAACATCAGGTGGGATTGTGGTCAAAGTATGAGCTTTAGTAACATCCTCAACTTATATCGAAAACCGGTACTCGAATGGAAAACAAATGAACTTTAGCATTCTTTACTCTGGCATATCTACCCATCGAATCAAGCTACCGTATTCTTTATTGACATGAGCTTTTCATGAAATAAAAGAATTTTCCTTTCAAGTGCTTCGCCAAGCATCAATAGGTGTGCTCCGGCAGTAACTTGAAATATCTTAGTTTCGCGTTTTTTACTATATTGAGACAAGTTGTCACTACGCATAAAATGAGACTATGGTCAAAGTACTCAGTGTTTCCATCCATTCCATTTATCCATTCAACCGAAAGACGTCCACTGCTGGTTATAGGTCGCTCCCAAAGATGTCCACATGAACCGGTCTTGCGCCACCCGCATCCAGGAGATTCCCGCGACCTACTCCAGTTCGTCGGTCCACCTTGTGGGAGGCCTACCCACGCTACGTCTTCCGGTGCGTGGTATCCATTCGAGAACCTGTTGGCCCCATCGGGCATCGGTACTGCGAGCAACATGTCCAGCCCACTGCCACTTAAGTTTAGCAATTCTTCGGGCAATGTCGGTTACTTTCGTTCTTCTGCGGATCTCCTCATTCCTGATTCGATTACGCAGTGAAACTCCAAGCATAGCCCTGTCCATTACCCTTCGAGCAACTTAGAGCTTATTTATTAGGCCCATTGTAAGCGACCACCTCTCAGTGCCGTATGTCATCACTGACAACACACACAGATCGAAGACTTTCGTCTTGAGACACTGCGGTATTTTGGACGAGAAGATTTTGCGTAGCTTCCCGAACGCGGTCCAGCCGAGTTGGATTCGACGATTAACCTATTTCTCGAAGTTGGATCTACCTAACTGGACGGTTCATCCCAGGTATACGTAACTGTCAACAACTTCGAGCGTAGAGTCATTTTTAGTTTATATGGTCTGAAAAAAAACTATGGAGTTTCAGGGACTACCGACAGAAGTGAAAACTCAAAACTTTGGTAATCGTAGTATGGAAGTAATCATTTTGACGTGAAAATTTTATTCAGGCAATTATGGAAAAGTATTTTTAATGTAGCAACACTACAGCGTAAGGGTCACTAGCCAAACCTAACCTACTCGTAAAACGCCATCTTATACTTGGCACACTTTAGCATGTGACCGACGGTTGACGTACTAGAGTTCAAGGTAAGCGAATCTATAAATTTTTCCCCTAACGAAAATCGCTTAACTCGGCCAAAGAAGTTTTCAATTAAAAATCTACTTCAAAGTAACAAAGATTTGCAGTCGACGAATCTAGTACTGTGTACAAAGTGAACTATCTAAAATATTTGCTTGATCTATGCCCCCTATTCAATTGCCGGAAAATTGATTCGAACGAGGGCAAACTTCATATAAGCGCAAAATATCCTATGCATTCCAAAGTGATTCAATAAGTGACCACCGCTCCTGACTCTACCGTGTAATTCTATCGTCGCAGGTCACAGCTTAAATAAATACTTCAAAAAAATATTAGATACGATAAGTAAATAATTCGTCGAGCGAACGTTTTTCCTAATCTGTGGCGCTAGGGTATCCAGTAGGGTGGCTGGAAAGCGATTTGTCGATAGCCTGAGGCATCGGAAGACTTGTTAATTGCAGGAGAGTAGGCAACATATATCCGACCAATGGGACGGCCCCGTTATATTCGATCAGTCGAGTGGGGTGTCTGTGTCTGGTGACTGAATTATTTTCAGCAGTCTAAATTAATATGATTTAATTTTAATGCTGCCTCGCTAGGATATACCTCTTCTGTCTGTCTAGTGTTAGATGCTTTATGAATCAAGAATACAAGAACCGCTTTAAATGTTTCTTTTACATTTCATAGAGGAATTATTTGTTACCATGTTGTACATGAAACAATATATGTGTAGCCAGTCTTGCCCCGGCTGGCACACGTAGTGCACATTCAATGCACATAAAGTGCACTCTGTACACACAATATCCTATGTAGACATTTTGGAACATTAAAATAATAATAGTTATCTCTACGTTTTATTTGGAATGCAACCTTCGCCAAATATGTATGAGAATTACCTATAGTCAATTATGTCGGCAAAGAAATTGAATTTAATTAAGAAGATTGATATTTAGTCTATAACTAGTCGTATATAAAAAATAACGTAGCTTTGATAAATGTTTAATATATCTAACGAGGAAATGTATTTTTCATATACTATATATAGGCTCAGCCCATTGACTACAATTTGACCTGATCCTGTCCATAATAGTACAAACACACTAATCCTAGTGGTACTGGATCTCAAATGATGTTGATGCTTGGTATGTAGATATGCTTGAAAGAAAAACAATTTTTCTACTCCCAACCTTAAAATATCCAAATTAATCTGTTGAGTACCCATAAAAATGAAACAATAGAAAGACAATAGGGAAACAATGGAAGGCTGGCGTAAACGCCGGGAAGGTGCTCAAGGAGTTAATAGAATATCAGTTCATCGTGGTCATGTTTGTGATTATGAGAAATAACGAAGTAATCGCCTAAAATGCGTTTTGCAAACAAAATTCTTCGAACCCGAAAAATCGGATGTTAATTAAGAACTTGGTCAAAATACCAACTTCTTAAGATAAATGTCGGTTTTCGACTGCTTTGTTTTAATCAACTTCATTGTGAATTATGTACAACTGTAAGTGCCTTATTTTAAATTTGGGTAATTTTACTCTATTAATGTCGCTTTTTTGTTTCATCGACTCTCTAACTGTGCACAAGCTGGTAAAGAAGTTTTCATTTTAAAACTATTTTAATCTGTGTCAGTTCAATTCGAATTCTAAAATATTTAGAAATAAAACAATACAAATGTTAATGTAAATTTTGAAAACCCCTCGTAGGTAGAATTACAGGTTGTGGTCGATGTGTTCGTAAACGTATGCATCCATTATAAACATCGTGTTGCCGGTTAACCGCTCCAATTAGCACTCCGTGAGTTTAATTTCATGATCAATGTAATTATCGTTCAAATGTAACGTTGCAAACGCAAATTGAAACGTTTAGATATTTCAATTAACTAAAGTTTTAACAGTTCATCGAGAAAGTTAAATTTCAAGGGAAATTATTTTCAAATCTCTTCATTAATTAATTTGTCAATAATATAATCAACTTTAATATGTCGATCACCCATAAAAATGAGACAATAGTAAAGCAATGGAAATCTGGCGTAAACATCAGGTTAGTGCTCAAGGGGTTAAGTAAGTTTTATATTTAAAAACTTATGTATTTTAAACCAATTAATTCGCTGTGTAGCAAAAAGCTGTGAGCCGATTACTATGAAACGCAATAAGCACAATATACATGCTAAAATGTTGGAGAAAAATAATTAAAATTAGTTTGAGGTTCATCAGTGACGAGGTTATGATTTTAGGTTAGAATTTTAGGTATCCGGTATGTATTGGTTTTATTTTTAATAGAGAAATTGGAGCTATTATAGTTTATATTATTTTATGGCGCTTTACATAACATAATTTCGTTATTATGTGCACGTTAATTCAAAGCGCGAAACGTAAATATGAAGATGCCTTAGAATCGCGTAATAAACTTTTTAATTACAACGTGACTTGAGCACGACAATAATACTGTCACAATAACGTAAAATTTTGGGTTACAAACGCACGATAAAAACACAAAATATGAACGCTGGCAAATATTAATACGAAACTTAATGAAAAAACAACAAGTAACAGAAGTTTTGGAGGCATTTTAGTTTACCATGTAGTAGTCCTTGTTTGTAATTAAATAAACTTGAAGTATTTTCTGCTAAATTATGTAGTTTTAGTGACCTTTTACGTGATACAGAGAAATTTATTGTAAATAATAATATAATATATAGCTTAAATTCTGAGAATGACAAGAACTCCAAAGAGTTAAAACAAAGAACTGCCATTTTGTTCGAGCATTTCCCGAATAGTGTTCCTAACATCAAACTAGGCTGTATGGACTAAGTACCATTGCCTTTTCCTTGCAAAGAAATAAACGGAGCCAAAATGGAGGACTTAAGGATGTGCTTGGCGCGATTAAGGTTTGTCATGATGTCGTCCTTGTTTGCAGTATTTGACTATATATTATGTAATTTTGGTGGTATTTTACATGATATAGTTTAGTTATGATATGCAAGTGTAGTGAAGTGAAAATAATTACACTAAGCCTGAATTCTGAAATGTCCCAATCATTCTCGTTGTGGTCGTAACAGAAGGCCACCAATTTGTTACCGCCATTCAATTATTGACAGTGTTTCTAATGTCTGACTTGGCTGCATGGTCTACTAGTACCTTAGCTTTTTTTCCTAAAAAGGAATATATGGAACAAAAAAAAAGGAGGAGTAAAGATTTTTTTTAAAATGATATTGTATTAGGAAAGTGTTTATATAAAATTCGGTACCACTGAATGTTTGCTTCGATAACTACAAAACTATTTATATATGTCACATGAACCTTATTTCCCTTTAATAAGGCCCATTTTTAAGTCAAATACGATTTCGAAACCATTTTTGGTCCAGCGGTAAACGGCCAGAATTTACAAGCGGTCAACATTTTACGTTTTAAGGTTGATAATATTAGTTTTCGAAATGTATTATTCATTTCACGCTGCGTGTGTTTATTACTATACTTCAATTGCATTTTAAACTTATTCTACAATATTCTTTTCTATCCAAAGAATATAATACAATAGTTATATCATTACCATTATATTATATTTGAGTTAACTCTTTAAATAATACCTACATTCTTTATCCGGGTTTATACGTTGTATGTACTAATAATGACTGAAGTACATCTATGCACAAAAATGACAAAACTTTTCTTTCTTACAATTATTTATGTAAACCAAATCAAATTTTAGGTGTAAAATACAGCGACCATTTATAAACAATACTTATATATATAGCATCACGCCTCTCGTCGTGAAGGTAGGCAGAGATAGTCTTTCCAAACGCTACGATCTTGACACACCTTTCGCTTCTTCTACTTTCATGATTTTTTCGTTGTTTTTTATATATAGAGATATGCCTGTTTGTTTCTTTATACTAAATAAATTATCCCTTTCATAGATGCTTGTCGGTTGTACTTTATATAAATAATGTAAATGGTTATGCAAATAAAACCGATTGAATGTATAGTTTGCTACATATATTGTTAAGAAAATTCTAAAATTAACAAAATATGGAATTACAAAAATTACTTATCTACCTATCTAAGGTACATTTTAAACTCATTCTTTAACTCCTAGAAATAAACCGTACTTCTATTATATCAGACGGAAAAATAAATATCAGTTATATTCTTAAAGTTGTTCAGACTGAAGAGTTGATATTGTCATAACTCCTAACGCGAAGAAACTATTCACGATATAATTAGTCCATGACTTTCTGATTACTTTTTGATTATGTTTTTTTAGATATAGATAATTAAATTTATTACTCAAGATTATTATAATAAAACGTTAATGTAGATATAAAAAAAAAAAAAAAACAAAAATTAATATCACATTAAAATAAACTTAAACTTAAAAGTTAGAAAGTTTCCTTTTTAATTTGAATCTCTCGCCTGAACAATGTTTGTTACTCCTTATTTCATTAGGCGGTCCCTTAACATCTGTTGCTTTGAAACTTGATGCCATTGCTACGGCTTGCCTCCGCAACTGATTTCCTTTGCCTACAACTTTCCTGCGGTCCGATACAATGTTTTACGCACCTTATCACAATCGGTTAAGGTTTATTTTCATTTAAACATTCATCCACAGTGATGTTTTAAAGTGTGTTCCCCTAATTTGACAGTTCGCGATACATTCCGCCGAACTTTCGGTTATATAATGTTAAAATTTCTGAACGCATAAATAATATTATTTTGAACGAGCGCGGTAAAGAAGTTTCACATTTTGCTTGTCTACTTCAGGTATAACATATTGTGTGTTGTTATTATTATTATCTCGTTTGGTATTTGGAATATCGCGAATTCAAAATGTATTTTTTTCCAACTAGCTAATGTTGTTGACCTGATAAGACTTTACAGCTTCAACGAGCTTTGCAGGCGAGTGCAAAAGGCAGTCAACCGAAAAAAGTAGAACTTGCACAAGGGGAAACAGAATGGTACGAATTTCGGTTTGGCCATTACCTGTGTGTAAATATTCCGCGGAATTTTGATCCTAGTTAATCTCTACATTTTTTATTCAATATTAATTTAAAAAAAAGGTTCTTTACAGGACCTATCTACCTGCGTGTTATTTTACAGGAGTGTTCGTAGTGCTGTGCGTGAGAACTATCCTCCCTGCATATTTTAATACACTTTTTATTTCATTTTATATGCAATTACTAGTGCAAAACAGACTGAATGAGTGGCGGCAAAGACTAGAGAGTTTTGGGTTAAAAGTTAAAAAAACAAAAGTTTGGGTTAAAAAGGAAAACCAGAATACTTGTTCTACGACTTTGGCAATATATCCAATCTGAAGCCAATATCACTCGGAGGAGCACCAGTACCACCATTCAGTCTGTTCTGAATTCCGCTACCTCGGGTCACTCTTGCAGCGTGAGGGAGAAATCGACCGCGAAATAAAGCAAAGAATCAACTCAGGTTGGACGAAATGGCGACAGGTCTGGTGTGATTTGTGACTCCAGGATGCCCCTTAAATTGAAGGGCAGGATATATAAGTCCATCATAAGACCCATCATATTATATGGATCAGAATGCTGGGCTAGTAAGATGAGGGATGAGAAGCGACTGCATGTAGTTGAGATGAGAATGTTGAGATGGATATGTTGGTGTCACAAAAATGGATAAAATAAGGAATTAATATATTAGAGGAAGTTTGAAATTTGCGTCAGTAGTAGAAGAGTTGAAAGGTTCCCGATTGTCGTGGTATGGACATGTTATGAGAAGAGGGAAGCGCATGTGGGTAAATAGTAATTAATATGAATGATTAAGGATGGAAAAGTAGAGGAAGGCCAAAGAAAGTGTGGATGGAGTATGTAAGAAATGATATGAAAGAAAAAGGAGTAAATGAAGGGATGACGGCTGATAGGGACGTATGGAAGAAGAAAACATACTGCGCCGAGCCCAAGTGAGTTGGGAACAGGGCATGAGAATGATGATTTATATGTAAATCAGTTATGCCTGTGGTCATTCAGGTATCGTAGTAAAGTAGCCTAAGTTAGGCGGAGTAACTTCAGCTATCTGGCAGAAATGTTTCGTCAAAATCAATCAAACATTTCCGAAAATTAGCAGGAATAAACAGACAGACAGACAACAATTTTAAAAATTGTGTTTTTGGTACGTTATATATTATACATTCATATGTATTTAGTAAAAAGTTGTTAGTATAGATAGTTGTTATTTACTCGATCGCTCAGGCCACAGAAGAAGCCCCTCAAAGAAGGGCCCGTATCAACCAGTAAATAGAGATAAAGAAAGCGTCTACTCTTTGGCCAAATAGGTAAACTAAAGGATATCGCATTTAGTCAATAATTCGATATTATTGTGTGAAAAAAAATTGCAAGTAACACCTGAGAACTAACGGACTTACTTTTTATATTACTTTGTGTAACAATAACAAGGTTCAAATCAAAGTCAAACATGAGAACATGACAAAAGAATCATTCATGTAAATTGGTTTAATGACTCCATAGTTCTTAATTATCTAAGACTTAGATAATAATTATTATTATTAACCAACATAGGTTCTAAGTCATCAAACGTACAAAAACACTCAGAATGGTTGACTTTCATAGTAAGAAAGGACCAGAAAATAATACCACATTTTTTTATATAAATAAGTCTATAAAATAACTTTTATGGTCTAGTACAGTGATTCTCAACCACTGTGCCGCGGCACTTTTGTGTACCGCCAAATTTCAAAAGTGTGCCGTCAAATTTTGCAAATATATAATAATGTAAATATTATTAAATTATATAATTTAAAAAGATAAATATTTTTAACAACATCAATTCAAGTATGCAAGGGCCTAATGAAAATATCTTAAACTCAACAGATAAGCTGGTGGTATTCAAAAAACAAATAACTTTATGGAAAAATAAAGCTCAGGAAGGCAATTTAGAAAAGTTTGAGTCAGTCCCTAAAGACAGTTATAAAACTATTAAATTAATTTTTGTTGATCATTTGACAACATTAGAGAAGAGAATTATTCATTATTTCCCAAAATTAGATATTAAGAAATTTGATTGGGTTCGTAATCCATTTCTCATAACGGATACTTCTGTATTTGACTTAACTTTGAATGAAGAGGAAGAACTCATTTTGCTTTCCAATAATCCAGATTTAATTTTAAAACATTCAGAAGAATCAATTAATTCCTTTTGGATTAACATCACATGCGATTATCCACTGATAGCCGAAAACATATTATTACAATTTTCCACAGCTTATTTGTGTGAATTCGGATTTTCAGCATTAGCCAACATTAAAACTAAAAAAAGATCAAGATTGTTAAATGTAGAAGACGATATGAGAGTAGCATTGTCATTTTTACGACCAAATATAAATGAAATTATCAAAAAACATCAAGCTCAAATTTCGCATTATTTTTAATTTTAGTAAGTAAATAATTTTTATCTTTTTCTTTGTGTGCCCGCCAAATTTTGAAATCGTTAAATATGTGCCGCAACAAAAAAAGGTTGAGAATCACTGGTCTAGTATAAGCATTGACAGCCAACGTGGCAATGCGGCCAGCCTTCTAAAAACCTTCCCGTCTGGCGGCGAGCTGGACGACATTCATTATCTTTATATATTATGTATTACTTAGAATTTGGTACTTTGAATTAGTTTTTTATTATTTAGTTATTTCAATAAATACATTTAACACTAAAATATGATATTAAAAAAAGTTTTAATATATTTGTATCCAATATGTACGTACGATGACAGTTGTTAATATTGATTTTAAATGTTTTATTTTGTTTATAGTAATATTTGTAATATTACTATTTACATACCGTGTATAACAAAAACATGCGACATTATTATTGTATATCTTTGCAAGAGAAAGAATTTCTCTTTGACATTATTTAAAAGACCATAATATTATATACGAAATAATATTTTCACAACAAGTAATTCTTTGATCTTATATATCTTTTGTAGCGTTGCATACAGTAATCATGCGGGCTCAAATTAATCAAACCTCTATGGAGCCAATTAAAGCCTCAATAATGGCGTTTCATTGTTTCCTTGAGCAAACAGGTGACGGCAATTAGCGCGGCTTTCAGCTTTCTGTACCGTCGCGCCGGGCTTCAGGGAAACTGAAGTACACCACGGATACACACACAGTATATATTTAAATACACCTATTACAAATTTATATAAGGAATACACAGTTACAATTGCAGGGTTTTCAATAGAGACGCGCGAATTATGATAGCTCATAGCGGCCATCTTGGTAAAGCGATAGCTGTCAAAATTGGCATGAACACATATTTAGTCGTGATATTTCAACATGGAACTCTACACGCTTCAACAACGCGTAGAAATTGTTAAAATTTATTATCAAAATCAGTGCTCTATACGTCTAACTTTCCGTGCATTGCGTCAAATTTATGGCGTTCATGGCCGTCCCGCAGAGTCCACAATTCGCCGTTTAATGAAAAAATATTTGAGACAACCGAGTCAGTAGATTCTAAATAAATTAAGTATGTATTGAATATTATTAAGTATGATCTCCTGCGATACAGTAATTATTTCCTAGTGCTGATCCATAGACATGTGCTTGTGTGATTAATTGGCAAACAGTAACAAAGATTTTTGTATTTTGTATTTGTTTATGTATTTAGGTTTTCTAAGTTTTTTTGAGTACTGTTATAGGCTTAGCACTTTAATCACAATCTCGCGTGATGTTAAGTGATACATAATAAACCTAGAGGTACTGCCTCTCAAGTGCAGATGCCGAAACAGAAGTCTGCCATAAACGCCTTTTCTTTGTTATTAACCTAACTTTATATCTGATCGGAACTTTGCAACTATTCATATAGAAGTGTAACTAATAAAGTTTACTATAAATATTAAAATACCGAATCATATTTTGTATTTTTTTTATTACCGCTCATCGAGTATCGTCAAGATATAAAACGATACGTACGTATATTTACGACTTACATAGGGAAGAACGTTTGAATAACACGAGACAATTAAACTCCCGACTTATTTCATTCGAAGTATTCGAATCGGTTAAGTATTTACATAAGTAAGTAGTAATGATTGTGTTGCACTAGAATGGCAGCTCTATAATGAAAAATATTCACCGAGTTATAAATAAACAATTATTTAATAGCTACTACGATATTTAACAAAATCTTTATAAAAGAGCGTTGCGACGGGGATTGTTATTCATTACCCCGTTCAATTCCAACAGGAGTCCCACAAGGCGCCTGTATTTTTCAATCTCTACTTAGCTGACCGTCCTGACCTTGATAGGGTGTTTTCAAGATTTTTATGCGGACTACACCGTTATTTATTACTCTTCTAGATGCAGAGTCATCGTAAGATATCACGTCTAAAGAATTATTGACATCTTAAGCTCGTCTTTCTATAAAAAAGAGGTCTAACACGGAATCTTTGTATTTTGCGTGTTTAATGCATGGAGTGTCATTGTATAAAGCTGGCGGTGGCTACAAGACCTTCTCTAGTTGAAGATTGGAGTACGTCTTTTACCGCAGGAACTTTTTAAAATACACCTCTTATTTAACGTCTCGTCTTGTCGAATACACAGTAGTCACTCTGCATGCGGTAGTAAAATGTTAACGCCTTCGTTAACAAATGGTTCCCTTGTGGTACCAGCGCTGCTTGGTACGCGGTCGCCGGTAATCAATTCAGAAACAGGTTCATTTTCTTATAAATTCCATCTTAATATGAGGTTTTTATTATCACTTAACTTCAGATTTATTGATGAGTTTTTGGCAATATTTTACGGTTTTAGTAAAAGACTGCATGAATAAAATAACTCCAAAAACTAAACTACCTAAGACCAAACTAAACAACATAAGTTTGAACCCAATGTGGAACGGCGTTAAGTGACATGTAGCTAAAGAATATACGTAGCACACTAAACTAACGGGGCTTGTTTTTTAACTACAACTGATGGGTTATACTGACTCCTCCAAAACCTGGATAGTATAAAAAAAACATTAGTAAAACATGCCATTGCGCGTTTGAGGATTAATTTTCTAGATTTTAGAATTAGCTACCAAACCAAATATTGATTTCACCACAACGATGATGTATTTCAATCCAAACGAACGACCGATAACATTTCAATGAAAAATAGTTCATTATTTGTCAGTTAAATTAATTTTTATTGTTCCCGAGATTTTACCAAAACCACTTCTTTTTTAAAATTCCTGGCGCCCGAACGAGATATGTGGCGAACACTTATTTATTTCGTACATGCCATATGTAAAGCAAGCATTTTAATAATAGTATATTTGCATGTTTCTTCAGATCTTTCAAAATCAAAATCAAAATTTATTTATTAAATTTAGGCCCTAAGAAGGCGCTTATGAACGTCTAAAACACTACCACCGGTTCGGAAAAAAAAAAAAAAAAACAGTCGAGAAGAGCGCAGGCGAGACACCCGATCTGGCTCTTTTTTTTTCATAAATATAATATATATAATTTTTTTTGTCATATAAAAAAACTATACAAATCGAAGTTTTTAGTGGAAGCACAGAGATGTGGGTTAATTCCAGACATCACTATCGTTCACGTAATGACGCACCCTGTAATAACCTTTTGAGATTAAAACTTGCTTGACATAATACTTGAACTTATTGTCAGGTAAATTGGTAATGTTACTTGGGATCTTAAAAATCTTTGAAAAAAATTGCAAGGCGTTATTTAAACTTCTATTGTCTGCATAATTTATAATATAAATTATATTAATATTGTTACTTTTAAGTATTTATTTTTTTTTGTAATACTGTTTTGCTAATTAAGACGTATTTTAACTGTTTCCTGAAATCCGAGTGAAACAAAAAATAATAATTTGTTGTAATTCAATATTGACTCTCAATAGAAATTATTTTTTGAAGTTTGCGACTACTAAGATCTAATTTTAGGCAATTTATTTCAATAAATACTTGCATTCAGGATGTAGAGAGAAGGAATATATGTTTCTAAATAACTGAAAAAAAAATATCAAAATGATAAATATTACATCGCTAGAATTAATAAAATCGCCGGAAGCTTAGGGTTACGCAACGCAGCGCGACACTCCGTAGTTCCGCGTACAGTTTGGATTTTACGATCAGTCTAATAGGAGTTCGGTGGCTGAGACATATCTCGTTTTATTACTATCGGTAGTCAGCTGTTTCTGCGGTAATACTAGTAAGTCATCCTAGATGTCATGAAGCCAAACTTTATTACAAGAATTTTGTGGAAAAGTAAGCTATGCTTTTAGTAACTTCTTTGGGCACTGCAATGTAGTCATTAAACTTAATTGAGGGATGTATTCATTGATATATTTTTATTTTAAAAATATTCAAATTGTATGTAATCACTATCAATTAAGAGTGATAGTCTTAAAGACTAGTTTATTCATAATATTTTACATAACATCAAAAAAGTTTCACTTCCTCTTTCATCTATGACTTCAACCAACTGCGAATAATAATTACAGTCCGTTCACAGTTATTATTTTACCTCTAGCCGTTAAGTTGTCGTTCTGAATATTGTGTTACCATGTTTGATGTAAATTATTCGCCATGTTTTTATTGAATATACAATTTGAATGAGGTTTGAAAAACATTAGGTACATTTTGTCTCAAAATCTTATTTTTGAATACTTATTTTTCTTGGTGTACGTAGTATTTAGACACAGAAGCTGCAACTTCTTTACGAAAAAAATGAACCTATGATTAATTTATTTAAAAATCAAGGCAATATCGAAATTCGTGATGTAAATCTTATATACATAGGTCACGTAGCACATGGACATAATGTTTTCTAGAGATATTTTTGGCTCTTCACTACTCTCCTTGTCATTACCTCTAACGGAGTTCAATTGAGAACAATTACGAAACTATAGCACGTAAATTACCATCAACACTTCATAATATGAAAAGTCCATAAAGATGTTGCGCAATTTTTTTTTACACCAAAATGTTTTGATTATTTATAACCCATAGTAAATAAGCTTTATGAAAATCAATAGTGCGTCTTTGAAATTATATTAGAGCTACGAATAGTAAATAATAATAGAGTAACCAAATCAAAAGCATTCACGAGTAAACGTAACTTGGGATCAGAAGCCATAGGTCGAGATTACGAGATAATTCGATACGAGAGAATCGCTGAGTGCTGATTACAATTCGGCGAGGACAATCTTTCCCGTAGATTTCTTATTAGACACTACACTGCTCAATATTGTTGTACACGACTAGAGGTGTACTTACCAAACTCAGCAATGTATCACGGTTATGATTATTTCCATCGGTGAATTTTACACATAACCTACAAATCAAGCGATCGAGAATAATTTCTTATGAGCTAATTTCTCTGACAAGAATTTGAAAGCCATCGGTTTTGAACAAAATGTATGTATATACATACATATACTCACGCCTGTTATCCCCGAAGGGTTAGGCAGAGGTGAAGTAGCGAACTACACCACCCACATTTCGCCGAGCTTAGTTCCGTCCCAGATGTGACAGGGGGCGAGCCTGTCGCCATATCGGGCACAAATTCCAAACTCCGGGATGATACTGAGTAGAAAAAACCCAATATCACTTGACCCGACCCGGGGATCGAACCCGAGACCTCAGAACGGCAGTCGTATGTAATACAACTAGTATGTACATATATACTCCACCAATTATTTATCAGTCACGATTAGTTTGAGGACCAATAAAAAATACTTCATATATCAATCATATTTAATCTTGATAAGACGAATGCCTTCAATAACTTCAACCATTAACACATTAAAATTGAAACTTTTAAGATAATATCTTTACAAGTATCATGAATAAAAGATATAGCTAAATCACTATACTGAATATTTTATTTACTTATTGAACATTTATTTATTTATTTATTTATTTAGGTATAAGAACTTCACAGCACATTCACAATAGTTATAGAAAACATAAAATATAATTTTAAAGTGCCAATTAAGAAGTAATACAGATTACATTTTATAAGCAATATACATTACGCGAGTATGGATGTGAGTGTATATGTGTGTGTATAGGAAATGTTGAATGTGTGTGTCAATTATTAGATATTAAATCTATTACCTGACGTCTGCAACTAACTTTAATTGGACCGACTTTAGGAACTGATTACGACTAAGGTGGAAAATATCAATGTCATTGAATAGATTGTTATATTGTTTAGTAGATCTGTAGATAATGGAATTCTGAGCATAAATATGCTTAACAGAAGAAATCTCAAACAGATGGGGGCTACGAATCCGTTTGGTAGGTACTCTAAAATTTAATTTACGCAATAATTCTGGACTGTCTATCGCCGAATGTACGATATCATAAAGAAATTTCATGTCGTTTATAATTCGACGCTGTTTTAGAGATAAGATGTTATAACGTTTTAAATTATTGTCGTAGTCAACAGGTTCGTTCTTGCTTTTTGTACTACTAAGAAGAATTTTAAAAACTTACTTTGTATTTTTTCCAACCTGTTGTCATGTGTAATAAAACCTGGTGACCAAATGGATGACAGATATTCTAGACTGCTTCTCACGTAAGAAAAATAAAGCATTTTTAATGGTTGAACTTTATTAAAAGGCTTTGTAACTCTAAATATGAATCCTAACATTTTGATGGCTTTTTGATAAATGAAATCGTAGTGAGTATTATAAAGTAACTTTGAGTCAATCATTATTCCCAGATCCTTTACACAGCTTACAATTTGTATCGGTAGGTGAGTTAAAGAATAATTGTAATTGATTGGATGGAGTTTGCGTGTGAAAGTTATAGAATTACATTTTTTTTTTATATTAAGATCCAACTTATTAATTTTGCAGTAGTCACAAAGTCTATTTAAATCCTGCTGCAAGAGATGACAGTCTTCAATATTACGAATACGTTTGAAGATTTTAGTGTTTTTAGTGTTGAAAGTTTTTTTTTATAAATATATAAATATATAGAAATGGATTTTGAGTATTTAGCCAACCTACTTACTCTCTTTTCATTTTAACTCACATAACGGTTAAAATCAATCATGGCTGCGTGAAACATTAGCTCAACACGATAAATAGGCACAACCAATAAAATTAATTAAATAAAAAAGGTGGATTATCGTGTAAGAACTACACGGTATAGGAGCCCAAACTCCCTGGATTAGGGTGTCTGTACACTGCCGGGCCGACGAGATAAGAGATAAACAGATAAGAGAGGATTTCCAGACCGACGCTGTACTTTTACGATGTATACTCGGATTTCGTACGTGCATTCACTATCTTGTATCCGTAATTACTGTTTATGAAAAGAAATTAAAAATACTTTTACAGTAGTTACCGGTAAACACCTACAAATAATACCGGTTTTTATATTTTATCGGTAATAAAATACATAATTCGACCATATCTTTAACTAAAATAGATTATGTAGATATAATAAGTGAGAAAGTATATTTATTATACCAATTTAAAACTCGAAAACTGACAAGTCTCAGTATCTTTAATGATAATCTATACTTAAAAACTCTGCCTTAAAAGTTCTAAACGCCCACATACTTTGGATCCATTTTATTCTGTTTTACGATCCAAAGTTTCTTAAGGTTTAATTTTCACTATGGCCAATGCATGTTATTTTTTTTTATTGGACCTCGCCAAAATTACTCCACTTCATTTAATGTTAAAGACTGAAAACTGAAGATGATCGTAGAAGTACGAATATCTAGTGACAATCAGAATTATCATCTCGGCCAACATGCACCACAGCTAAAGCCTCTATATAGAGACCTAAAGGTCTGGATGTAAAACACTAATTTCGTAAGGGTACGATGGTCGCGGCACATCCGGCCACAAAAGCCCTACCATCCAGTAATTCTACAATCATCACTTTCATTGATTCTATTATAAAATTTACTTTAAAATCTACAATATTTAACAATTATGTTGTTAACATTGACAGCCAACCTCAGGGTGTGGTTTTTCGTGAGGGTTCGCGCGCGCACCTTAAAAACTTGCTCTCATCATTTTTCCCTAATGCGCCAAAAGAAGTATGACTTCAAAAATAATATTTCTATCAAAGAAATTCTTAGTGCGACTTGCGAATGTAGCAAATCCGTTATGAGACCTTTCATACTGTATGGAGAGGAATGTTGGGCTAGTAAGAAGATGGGTGAGAAAAGATTACATGCAGCAGAGATGCAAATGTAGACATGAATGTGTGCCGTGACCAGAATGGACAGGGTCTGGAATGAGTATGTTAGAGAAAGTTTAAAAGGGGCGCTATTAATTAAAAAGGTGAAAGGGAAACGTTTTTCTTGATATGGACATGTATTGACAAGAGACGATATGCATACAGTGAAAAACGTGATGAAAGTTTGCAAGTTATTATGAAAGTTGTGGGATGGAGGGGGAGAGGACGCCCAAAGAAAAGATGGATGGAGTGTGTGAGTGTGTAAAGCAAAAAGGGTGAATGAAGACATGGACATATTGCGCTGACCCCAAATAACAAACAAGGACTAGGATGATGATATTAAATTAATTGTTGAAATTGTTACCTTTTTTGATGTTATACGTACAAATACGGCATTTTAAAGTATAAGTACAAAGTGATTTTATTGGCTCTCGTGGTAAGCCCAGGAAAATCTAGGTAAAGTGAGGACCACCGAGAGGTAGAAAATTAATCGTGGATAGCAGCTGTCAAGCCGGCCTGCAGAAATGCCTCTTTACGTTACGCTTGAAAATCCCTAAGTTGAAGGAAGAAGAAACACACTCGATGGAAGACTGTTTCTTTTTTATACACGATATAGACTCTGTGCTTTTACCACAATCTCACCTAATGTTAAGTGACGATTTGGTCCAGGAACACACTAAGTCTAGATGTACTGGTTCTCGAGTGATGCTGCCGGAACACACCTATTGATATTTGGCGCCAGGTTTTCAAACTTGAAGGCGATAGCTACCCAGGTGGGCATCATTAGAAAATCCCCATAGCTTCACGATATGCCAAAGAGGTTATGGACTTTTGGGTTTGTACCAAAATGTGGCAGCGTAGAGCTACGCGTGTTGATCTGTCGAAACCCCCAGGTCTAAGAGAACCTTAGTTTGTTTTAGGTTTAAGTATGTAGTGATGAACAGCCAGATAGCAGCGGGAAATGCAAGTTTACAATGGCCGATGAAGGCACCATACCGAAAAATTCCTTATAGTCTACGCAGTGTAACTCGAGTAGAGACCCGATATATCTGCATAGTTTCAAGGTGTCTAGACCGCTTGTTAGTTCGGGATCGTCGACGGTGCGAATACCTGCCCACCACACATTCACACGTAGAAACAGCGAGCACTCTCTGGGGACGAACCGACAAAATTTTAAACTATTACCGCAACTGCATTGCGTTTTCAGGTTTGGCATTTGTTTAAACTTGTATTCACCCAATTGTTGGTAGAGCTGTCGAATTCCGCAACGATGGACGTAGATTCGAACCTACGTATCCAAGTCTGTGTAAAACCTGAGCATCCGGTGAAGGAAAACATCGTGAGGAAACCATAATATGATGATAGGGCATTTTCTAACAATACCTAATAGCTACCATCCTCAATAAATCAATAAATAAATGTATTTCGTCAGCACCACATAAGAACCCGAACCTCTAGACCTAACGTGTTTACCATTCAATAAAAAACGGTTTCCATATTTATTTATTTTTTAATTAAGCTATCTGCAGACTCTGGGTCCGCACCTTTTTTTTATATTGGAGATTTAGATCGACTTGCGTCGGAAAAAAATTGCCTATAATAGCAATTCAAGCAGCTATGCAGTTAGTAATCTTCTTTCGCATATGTGAGCTTAAATCTACTTCTATTAAATTTTTTATATCTATATGTTAAATTATTTTGTTATTATTAATTAATTAATTACATAATTATAACTTGAAAATTTTTTTTTAAATTATTTTTTTTTTATTAACGGTCGTAACAAGCCAAGCAGAACTAGGTCCGTGTCCGCATAGTTACCTCATAGTTTGGGTTTGGGCAATTATTGCTTGTATGACCTTTTGGTCTCTTCCATAATTTATTGATATCACTAAAGCCACTTAACATAAAAATATATTATTCATATGAGATGAAAAGTGCAAGAATATCTAGTTTCAAATGAGAATTAATATAACTTCACTGGGAACGAGATAGCATTTTTAGCTTGCTCGCTATAATATGATTACAAGCACGTAGTAGCATTACATTAAGTATTTTCAGTATCTAGTTTGCCAGCAAAATGCGCTTAAACTCAGTCCGCTGTAACAGACACACAATGCAAAGTTAAATGTCGAAAAACCATCCCACCGGTTATAATTCTCTGGAGATTCCACGGGGAGTGGTGGTTTTTTGTCGATTTGTAGATAAATGTAGCCTTATCTATATGTATTATTACACATATGAAATGTACTAAAATGTTATTCAAAGTGCATGTTTAATCACGGTGCTTTCTTCACGGTCAACTAAAGAGGTTACTAATGTAAGTTAAACTTGCCGCCAATTAAAAACTTACTAAAAAAACTGTTATAAAACCCTATATAACTGTTAAAAGTAAAACATATTCATATATTACCATGCCTTTAAATTATGTTTTTGCAAATCACATGCATTAAAGGATTATTAGTTTAAACTAATTTAACATGATCTAACGCAGAAGTAAACATACGGTCCGGTAATGATGAACATGATGATCGGTTTTCCAAAAATCCTCTTGTGTCTTAACCATAATATAAGCTTCTATCTTTAAATATTTCATAATCGATTAGCTCACATAAATTTCACTAAAAACCAGTCAAACTGCCATAAAATACATTGTATAATTAAGTAGGAATATTATTACTAAAACATAATTATTAGATAGGGAATTACAATATATGATACAAATAGAGTTACGTGAATAATTAATGCAGCCGCATGAACCATTAATTAATTTGTAAAACGAAACTTCTGTCTGCAGTAATATGATATAGCTCTCGCTTAGGGCGCGTACACACAGAACTTATATAAACAATTAATATAAACTTCAAATTATGTGCCGCAAGAGAATTATATAAACACGACCGTTGTCTTCTTTACAATAATACCATATTTGATGATACAATAGAAGTGAGGACATGATTACAGTTTATTGTCTTATCAAAAAACAAACAAACCATGAATATTGTTGATTTCTGGAAACAAAATTAAAGTGTGATCATAAATAAGAAACTTATAAGCATTTTTAATTTATTCTAGAGATAAATTGTAAGAGAGAGAAAGAGATAAAGTGAGAAAAGACGTCATAAGTTACGTGTTTCGTAAACGTTTACATATCATATAATAACTTACAAGCACATATCTTTTTCATTAAACGCGTGATGTGTAAACCGTATAGCGGCGTATGACCTTGAATAACTGTTGACAGTTAACGATTTAAAAGAATGATATCAGGTTATACATGTATGTAAAGAAAACCATTTTAATCTAGTTTCTATTATTATCTATGTTTTTTCTTTATATTTGTCTATGCCTTGTCATCAGTAAAGATGATATTTAAATGACATATTTAAAATAGATAATATAGATAATAATAAAATAGATAGTGAGTTGTGAAAGAAAATACAATTGAAAATAAAGGGCTTTAAATGTTGTTTCTTTCGTCTTACAGAGAAAACCCAATTAAGTCGTTTTATTTTTGCCCAAAGTTACACTAAGAGTAAAACCTTATTATATGTATTTAAAAGATAATATTCTGATAATTGTTATGATATTTTGTACCAAAAAAGCACACATGATTTTAAGTAATATATCTCATATCTAAAACCTCATCACGTATTACTAAAAGATCACGTGACTATTAGACGACCATAAAGATCTGTTACTTTGTGACCACTGTCTCAATAAGAAATTACGTCTTATTTAATATACATAAAAGTTAATAGCTATCACTCGATAATATCAAACCGAAACAAAACATCAAAACGCCGAAACTGATTGTCAAAATTTAGCCATAGCACCGGAGTGTTTATACGCAACGTGCCTATGAAATATTCATGAAGCGCATTCAGCCTGATCGAAAACCCTGACGCTTGGTTTTGTACAGTCGAATGTATTTAAAGTACGATTTGCCCAACTCCCAATAGACCTCGACCAAATGATGGGTTAGTTGTTAAATTTACTAATGTATTTATTAAAGCAATCTAATGTGCACAAAGCACTTTTCCCCGAAATAAGGTACCTATAAACTTAAATCATAAAATGCGTCGATGCGTTTAATGATTTAAAAGTCTAAATATATAACTTAAGTAATATCCGCACTATGAAATAACTTCTTCCATGAGAATATTCCTCAATCTTTCAGATTCCTCAAGATTTTTTTACTTCTCCGTTATTGATATTAATTAATATACCTATATTCCGAAATTCTCTTATCTGTTTGGCCTTGTGTAAGCTCAGGGCATAAGTGTCTCGAGGATAACTGAACCTGAACTTCATTTATTTCTCTTTTCATCAATGGACGTAGGTTGAAATACACGTAGCTTTCGGTGAAAGAAAACATCGTGATGGAACTAAGGTATTTTCTAAATAAAGCCCTAAGGGCTAGACCAAGTGTGCAAACCTGTCGCCAAATTCCAATAAGTATGTTCCGACATCATTCGCAAACTAGTACATCTAAGCTTAGTGTGTTTACCATCCTGGACAACTTAATATTAGTTGAGGTTGTGGTCAAAGAATTGAGACTAGCTAAAAAATGACAATCTGGTTCCTTGGAATATTTAAAACAAAATGTTTCAAAAATATAATGTAGAGTTGTTAGTGAAACCACTGGAACAACTAGTATTATGAACAGAACGTGGTTAGAGAATCTTAAAAGTAATCAACTGGGAGCCTGTTATTATAGATTGTGATTTAACTTTAACCGTATTTAATTAAAATTGTTACATTGAAACGTGGGGCAATGTAAAGCATGTAATTAAACTCCTAGATAAGTGAACAATCATGGCTCCATGGGCGATAAGCGCTCTGTGGTTAGTGACATGCGTGTTAGCTTTTTGTACGTACAATACTAAACAACTGGATCGTGAAGCCGATTACCATCGGTTTACGTAATAAACTCACTATAGAGTCGAATCAAACAGTATTGCATCGAAACGTAATGAACGTACATCGCAATCGAATTAGCCGGTTAATAGTATAGTATTGAAAGCGATTTCATAGTTTCATAATTGGCTAGTTAGTCCGACAGACAGTTATGATATCCTTTCCGGTATGTGGAGTTTATGTAAATATGAAAATTTCATTTGAACACAGCGCCGCCTATCGGGAACAATTTTATAATATTATTTTTTGTACTGAATCAAATCAACAGATTATATTTTATGAAGTTTGTTAATGATCAGTATTGTACCACTTATCAAATTCTAATATTACTATGAACCATCGTCACGAACTAATATATTTATTAAAAATATTTCAAGTCATTTGGAAATTACACGATCACTAATTGACGCACCAACGAGTATATTATATATTCTAGAGACTATGTTTTAATCATCATTTGAGGTTGTAAACCCTCGTGCAGGCCTCAGCCTGGTTTAGTAAATTCCTCCTGATTAATTTATCTCCGGCTTTCTCTTTTTTATAGTTCACACCAATCGCCTTTATGTCATTTCAATTTCATCTAACAAACTAAGCACAGGCCTATCTTAAGTTTTCTGTTCGTCAGATTTTTCTTGTATCAGTTTTTAGGTATTCTGATCTCTTTAATCCTTTCATGAGTTACTCACGCTTAATAATCACGCCGAGAAAGTCTTTTAGAAGAAATCTTCCATTCAAGAACTAAGAGCAAATTTGTATCATTTCCACTTTGGTAGCAGCCAACCCTCTCAAGCGTAAATCAATTTTGATTTCAATAAAAAACCCTCCAAATGAAAAGTTAATGGTCCTTGATACATTTTTAGACCAAAAACCAAAAGTAGACAAATACATTGTTTGCTGCTAATATTGTACTACTTATTTTCGAAGACATTTTTTTTGTTGCCAAGGCTACTGACATTATTTCTAAGCAGGTGTTTACTTCTAAGATATTAAAAATCAGCCTCCACATACATTCTTTTAAGATTAACAATGCGATTCTAACAGGTAGAAATCTGCTTACCTGGGTAAACGAATGGAAACAAGCTTTCTTTATTAATTAAAACTTCATCACGTAAGTTTTATGCCAGCTTTCGCATTCTTCAAAATAGCGCAATACCCAAACACCACTTATAGTTTGTGACGTTCATGAGGCCACCTCTATGAGGCCATGAGGAACCTCCGATGTTGGATCCTCGAAAAGATTAATAATAGTGTCTAGGTATTGTCCTACGTTTTTTTCAACCATTCATTCCATATACCCCTATCGGCCTCATATCTTCATTTACATCTTTTCTTTCATATTATTCCTCACAACTTCATCCATACATTCTTTATTCTTCCTCTACTTTTCCATCCTCCTACGTTTTTATTCATTACTATGTTTTATATTAATATATTTAAAATATTCGTACTCGACAGCTAATTTACGATAAAAATGTAGCATGTAGTAGGGGTCATGTACATGCTTAGTCATCTGTTTAAATATGTGAATATAAAAAATTATAGCACACCCGGGAATGTATTCAGCGACTTTATTACTTCAAATCATGCGAACTCATTTAATAACGAGTAATTTTTTGAGTGAAATACATTTTTAATTTAACAGTCGATGGTATTTTATTTAATGAAAGTCTCGAAAAATTTATGTTCGTATTTTCTTTCCATAATGGCAGAATAGCTTGTTGTTGTTGTTGTTTTTTTTTGTAATCATGTAACATTTTTATAATATTTGAAACAGATTTTATAAGTAGATAGGGTAAGTTATAACTTAATAAGGTCGGCATGAGGTGAAACTTTTAATTTTTGTTATCTTTACATACTACAAAAGGTAACATTTATAGGTTTATAACTCAAGAATTATAGAGTAGATTTAAATAATTATTTTTTTTTCAATGATAGATTTAATTCTCTATCCTGGTTTTCTTATTGCATCTTGCAACATTTAGTTATATATGTCAAAACTTACGAAGATAATAATAGTGAATGGAGTCGACAAAATATGTAAAAAAAAAAAAAAAACAAAGCTTTGAAGATATGGCGACTTATGATTATAGTGCATACAAGAGCATACACGTAGTTTTAAATTTATTTATACAATTACATATATAATGAGTGTAAACTTGCAATAAAAGAAAACGTAATGAGATCAACATATATACATTTACGATTAAAATACACCTGATTAGCACCAAATTTAAGTATTTAGTTGATTTTTTTACTTTCCTAACTCCGCTTCAAATTATTTTCAGCTATCATGTCTATAGACTAAGTACTTGTATATGAGTTAAATTTTACAATTTAATTTTTTTTATTGTAATTTGTAATTTTTGCAAAGTTTTTTTTTTATATATATATACTGACGTTCCGTGATTCGCTCTGGGCTTCAGCTGAAAATCAGCGCTGAGTATCTCTTGGTACTTCAGCATATGCCGAGCTGGAGACCCTTTCATCTAATGAGATTTTGGTTGGTGGGTGACACATAGTTACCCTATTATGTGATTTTTTTTTTGGTATCATTTCTTCATTATTAATATTACTATTTTCTATTTTTTCAGTATGTGTTTTGTATCTCATTTGTGAATAAAGATTTTCTTTCTTTCTTTCTTTCCCTTGGCAACTAATTTGTTTATACTAATATAGAATAATTACTTATAATTAAGTTGATGGTGATATATAAAGAAATATACAATTCAATATATCTTAAAGAACTTAGAAAATTTAAAAAATAACAATTTTATCTTATAAAACAAATAATACTTAATAAGTTCAATTACATTAAATAAATGAGCTTCCATTGTTGTCGTGTGATAACCGTAATCGGTAACTGTATCGTAAATCTATAGCCAAATTTAAAGTTTGAAAATCTATCACCACCCAGAGAGCTAATACCATAGCGTATTTACCATCCTGGATCACATAGTCAGTTAACATCAGATAACATTCCAAAAAAAGCGCCTAGAGTCTACAGACTATAAAAAAATATTTAACAGTAAATATATCACGTACTAAATTTTACGCAGTAAGTCATGTAACGCAATAAACAGAAGTGCTTTGTAACAAAATACATGGCTACATAAGCACAAAATTTAACAGAGCACACGTGAATTACATAAAAATTCACTTGTGTGAGAGTCCGAGTAATCTTTATTAGTGTTAAAATAAATTACCCTACATTACTCCCTCGGCTCTCGTTTGTTCTGTATACTGCATCACGCGTAGAATGAATATTAAAATGCAAACGGCTATATTAATTTTGCTTTCATAAATAACCCGCGTTTTTACTGCAGCCGGTGTAAAATAAAGAACAAAATCATCTCTTTGCACACTTTGACTACGTTTTTGAAACATATCGTATACATTTATTTTCCTTTGAAGAAAATCAATTATTTATTGACACAATTTTATATACGATAATTTAATTATAGATTAACGATGTTATAATTAAAAAAATTTGTATGTAACTAATAAACTTATAAACTACGGGGCCGATTTGGATGAAATTTGGTTTGGCGATAGTTTGAAATCCAGGGAGTGACATAGTATAGGTTTTATTTTCCTTTGAAGAAAATCAATTATTTATTGACACAATTTTATATACGATAATTTAATTATAGATTAACGATGTTATAATTAAAAAAAATTGTATGTAACTAATAAACTTATAAACTACGGGGCCGATTTGGATGAAATTTGGTTTGGCGATAGTTTGAAATCCAGGGAGTGACATAGTATAGGTTTTATTCGGGAATTCGCACGGAAACGGGTACTACGCGGGTTAAATCGCGGAGAGCAGCTAGTATAATATATCCTGAAGTAGAGTAGATGGATTATAAATATATTTGTGGACGCCGTTGCTTTTAGATATCAAGTATGTAATTATTACCTACTATAAAATGAAGTTGTAAAAGTTACTGTGTTTAAAAACATCCTGGAAATGTCCGTGTACTGGACAGGGATATATCCCGAATAAAAGATTTTAGTTTTCATACAAATTTTTATGAACAAAAAAAGTGAATAAATCACTTCGATAAATCTAGGACCACATTTTATCTATGAAATGCTACCACTAACTCCTTATAGATTTACTAATATGTATAATAAATTAAAGAAACTAAAGTTTTCCTTTATATTTAAAGACTCTTAGTACTAAGAATACAGAACAGTAAGCGGTTAATACTTCAAGTTAATATTGTACAAGAAAGGACGTACATCATTGATTCATACAAGGTTGATGTAGACGGCGCGGCGCGGCGTGGCGCGGCGCAGCGCGGGCTATGAGATATAACTAGGGCTGCGACCACCGGAGGACGTAATATACTGTTATTGGCCCTCTGACCCTCGGCCGAACGAATAGCTCTTCGTATGACAAACGGCCAGTAATAAACCACGGGCACCGTTGTTTGCAAACTTGTGTTACTATTTTAAATTTAATCCCTTTTTTATTTTCTGTTGTTTGAAATTATTCAGAATCTTCAAAATAAAAACGATGTCACAGTCGCTTAAATGCAAGTCAGCAAATTATTAAAAAACATAACATAACATAAGCTCACGCCTGTTATCCCCGAGGGGTTAGGCAGAGGTGAAATAGCGAACTACACCACCTACATTTCGCCGAGCTTAGTTTCGTTCCAGATGTGACAGAGGGCGAGCCTGTCGCCATATCGGGCACAAATTCCAAACTCCGGGATGATACTGTGTAGAAAAACCCAATACCACTTGACCCTAATACAACTGCGCCACCGAGGCAGTCATTAAAAAAGCACCCTAATATTAAGGGATATAGTCAAAATTAAAGACAAGTTCTTGAAATAAGTCAGGAATTTGCGTACTTACCGGAAATGCGTGTAAAACTTAACGCAATTGTAACACTGAAAGACAACGAAAAACTGTAAACCGTAAATACTAACGTGAACTGACAGTGCGGAAGTGTTATAAAAATAAGCCTTGTATCAACTGTGAGCGCTTCTGCGAACTCGTTAGAAACTCCTCGAGTGAAGTGCTAAACTAGGACGTAATGAAGGTACGAAAACCTTTCGGGGGTCATTGTCATTAAATAATACGTAATTATAATAGTCTGTGGTGTCACATTACTAGTGACTATGTCACCATTGTCTATGAAATTTGTCATATAGTAAACCTATAATAAACGTGTGGGATTCGTTATAATTAAAAAGCCACATATACTTTTATAACGCGAATATAATTATACGTATTACGATACATATAGTATATATGTTGTCGACGAGCGTGCGCGCGGCCTTCCGGTGTCGTGGGCGGTTCGCGACTGGCCACGCGGCAAAGGTCGTCTCGCCCGACACCTCCGATGAGATGCGCGGGAGCGGACGACGATGATCGGGTTGCTACAAACGTACAAGCTGATTGTGGATATCATTTTAAAACATCCATTACTAGGTATCACAACAGCTTTAACTTTAAGACTTTCAAAACTGTCTACAGTAATCAAATAATGAGTTATCACAGCCGAGGAAAAAAATGGCCCAATTTTAATTTTAGGAAGCGCGTTTAACAATCGAAATCTACTTTAGATTAAAGATACTTCATGGAAGAAACTCGATTTCATTGTGTTAAAAATTCCAGACGAATATAAATCAAAATCAAATATTCCATCGCCTTGCTTCCAACGCGTTCATCAAGTTCAATGCGGCAACTGATTACACATACCAGTATGAAGTAATAAACAGGGACCCAGTATGTGGATGTTAACATGCACCTTGCCTTAATACGTACCTGTATGAAAACCTAACTTTGAAATTCTGAGAGCTACGTAAACTAAGTGATATGTACTCTTAACTTTTTGCCAGTACACACACGGTCTTCGCTTCATCAGGCGGGGTTACGACAGATGGTACAGACAGTCAAACTTATACTTAAAAATGTCATATTTGTACCCAAAACACGAGAAAAAAAATTAATATTTCATTATGATTTCTTAGACATTATATTACTGTTCTTTTTTAGTTAATTATAATATAAAAATACCATTTTAACAAATCAATCCTGGAGTTAGTAAAGAATCGAAAAAACTAAATTTACTAAACAAATTCATTAGAGTTTAAAATACAAATTCCGAGGTATTAAAATGGATAAAACTATAATGTACGCAGATAAAACATCAGTTGATACAAAAAGACAAAAGAAAAATACGATATATTAAAAATAACGCTATCCATTTCACGGATACTTCACTTGTATTGTAGTTAAAAATAGACCTTTACACTGCGAACGAGATAAAGACTAAAGTGATTATATTAACTGAGGACTTGCAATGAAAAAGGCTCTGAATGTAATTAGTTAGTACTACCGTATTTAATGTTATCTCTCTCTCTCTCTCTCTCTCTCTCTCTCTCTCTCTCTCTCTCTCTCTCTCTCTCTCTCTCTCTCTCTCTCTCTCTCCTCTCTCTCTCTCTCTCGCTATGTTTAATTAAACTAGACAGTGTGAAGTAAATTTAATTATTAGAATAAGATGTTATTTTCTGATTCCTCCTAATACGAATATGTTATAATAAAAGGCTCTCTCTCTCTCTGTTTAGTTGTCTGATAACTCAAGAACTACTGAATCGATTTACATAATTATTTTTAATGTTTTTTAATATTAATTTTGTTATTTTGTTTAGTGCACTACCTGTACCCACGGGTCCGCTCGTGTGTCATAAATGTGCCGCATAATACAGTTTTTAAATATTCAATGGCTTAACCAAACAATAACGGGTTCTCGAATGGCTACCACGTACGGGGAAGACGTAGTGTCAGTAGATCCCCACAAGATGGACCGACGACCTGGTGAAGGTCCACGGGAATCCACTGGAGCGGGTGGCGCAAAACCGGTTGTCATGTTGATCTTTGGGGGAAACCTATGTCCAGCAGTGGACGTCTTTCAGTAGAATGGATGGATGGATGAATGCTTGCTACTGGTCACTTTAATGTCTAACTTTTACACTCATAATTTGTTAGTTGTATTAAATATGTAACAAAATATATAACGCACTGACAAGTAGATAAACGTTGTTTTGGTATATAATGTATGTATTTCAAATAGTGAGGGTAGTTGTTATTTAATATATAATAGAATCGAATCAATAAATAAACAAATAATACTCTATTCACATCTTAAGTTATCCCATAACAATTACATATTCAAATTGTATTAACTAATTATGTGTAGTTGTAAACAGTATGCGCGCGTCTCGCGAACGCGTCTCGACTAATTGATCAAGCAATTCGCTATGTCGCAGCCGGTCGCAGGTGTGTGCACGCCTTTATGAATTACAAATTGGCTCCTGTAACTAAAATCTATTACGGAGAATTGATTGCTTAGCGCTCGATGTTCTTGGTATTTCGAATACGTGTGTTTTCGGCTGAAACGCTTCTCGCATTTCAATTTCACTACTTCCTTTCCTTTCCTTCCTTTATAAGGAGATACAACTAATCAGAAACATTGTGATTAGAGATTCAACTGTTCTTTGAGTCTCTGGAAAATCGGTCGCTATGTTATCGGGTTTCTTTCAAAGCTATAAACAACAGTACCAATATTATTTCTTCTCTTTCTGTAATTAGCATCGCATTAACACCTGTAAGAATCATTTTTGATTAATTACAGCGTTATCGTTCCATATGGTGGCGGATAAGAATAGTAACACTACATATCTTCCCACCTGAATGCGATCGCCAACCCGCCTGCCAAGTATGGCGATTTTGGTAAATTCTCCCCCTTTATAGTGGAGACCTACGTCCAGCTATAGACTCTTTCGGACCAATAAATCACAGCGTTATGTACTTAAAGACATCAGTTCGATTCTATTTTTTAAATGATAATTTAATAACTATGCAATTCTGTGAATATATATAAGACTATCTTTATTTTATTTTGTTAGGTAAATAAACTGACCACTTTTTTATGTTAATTTATTTATACAGTAATATCTCTTATAATAAATTCCTAGTCCCATAAAACCGCATTACTGGTTTGCCTGTAAGATATAACAACACAATCTATAGATTTATTTTTTTTGATAATTTTTTTTATTACTTTCATGCCTAGGCATCAGGTAAACTGCCAAGTATTACATTTGTATAACTTAATTAATATAGGTATTACATTGATAAGCACAATTTTATCTTTCTTAACAGCTTCATATCCAATCCATAAACGGGAATATCTCAGAAATGTATACTGTTCTAATAATAAACAGGAATTCCCAAATGTTTTGTACTGTTTTAAGTAATGTATTTTTCTAACGTTCAAAAGGAATTTTACTAAAATAGAAACGAAGTACAAAGTCTCCTACTAATTTAACTCACTGTAAATTCGATAATACGCTATCCCCATAGTATTTATCATCTGCCCGGAGGCCAACGGCGCGACGGGCGGTGACGCCGAAGAAATAATTTCCCCAAATGACGTTTAACCAGCGAAAACGGCGGAAAACGTCGGTAATTGCCCTCTCGCGATATAAATTGGCTGAGTGTGTAACCGGCAATGGGAAGGGCTAACGGTCCTACTAAGCTATCTCATTTTTTTTAATGCCCAACAAATACTACATATGTTATGCAATAATAGTCATTTTATGCAAATGTATGGTGTTAGGGCATTTTATAATATTACCCGCCTGGGTAGGTGTCACCCTCAAGTTAAAAAACCTGTCGCTAAATACCAGTAGGTGTGTTCCGGCAATATCACTTGAGAACAGTACCTAAAGGGTTAGTGTGTTTACCATCTTGGATCACATCGTCATTAAACATCAGGTGAGATTGTGGTCAAAGCACATAACCTATAATGTGTAAAAAAAAAAACAAACCATTGTAGTTTACATTAACTTATTTTGATATCTCATAAAATATATCTTAAAAGTACATTGATGTTAATTAATGAACACTATATAAAACCTTGTAAGAACATTGATTGGTGCGTACGCATCGCTGACAGGTTTCCATAAACTTGTAAAAGAATGCAACTCCAAACTCCGAAGCGAAACGTGTGTAGAAAGACACAAAAAAGAATTAACCATTAGGAATCTATTTCTTGTTGAACTAATGTACATAGTGCAACAGATAAAGGGACTGTTGCTCTTAGAAAAATGAAAAATTCTATTAGACGAAAGGTCTAGATATTTCTTAATAATCTAGTTATTACTTAGGAGTATTTGCTATGAGAAACGGTATTCTCAACCTGTACATTAATTCCTTGATAATCCAAACTTTTGTTGGGTATTATGTAATATTTTGTCATTTCAATTGCAAAGTTTTAGAATTTTTTTATACTACTTTTGTACACGTCTTATCTCTCTCTAGATTCATAAATTAATTCGAATCATAATTTACTCGTACAGTGAGATAAAGTAATTTTGGCAATACTAAAACCACTTTTTTTCAATAATTTTAAATTTCATTAATTTCGAATGTAACTCACTTAACAGTTTTAAAGTCACTTTAAAAAATCCAAAACTAATGGTTGGGGTATATAGTGGCATGAGTGCAAATAAGGTTTGGCTATGAACCCCGGACCGCCCTAGCTGGCAATTACACGGCACCAGCGGGGCGCCCTCGATATGGTGCACAGGAATTTATGGGAGGCGCGTGTTCTACGCACTCTTTATAAACATAGGTAGTAAATTACTTTCGAATATTGGATAAACAAAATTCCGACGCAAATTCCACTTGGAAAATATTTTTTGTAAGGTATATTAAATACGGGCATTTTGTTCTGAATGAAAAACTAAATATATGATGAACGTATATAGCTTTACTAGTCATATATTCGTAGGCTGATAAAATAGCAATGATGATAATTCAAAAATCTCGACGGTTATGAAGCACTTCCTTTAGTAAGTTTTCTCAAAAATATTGTATGCAAAATGGGCATGTTTTCAAGTAATATCGACTCGCTGATTATATACAAGAGCATGATCCGGCCTGTCCACTTGTATAGATTAGTATCATGGCCCCAAAAGGTGATGGGTGAAAGCAAACATGCAGCCGAGACGAGAATGTTGAGATGTATGTGAAATGGTAACAAGTATGGACAGGATTAGGAATGAATACATTAGAGGAAGTTTGAAAGTGACACCTGTGACAGAAGACGAGGAAGTTATAAGGAAGGTCCATAGCGGAAGAGGGAGATTATAGAAAAGATGGATGGACTGTGTAAAGATGATATGCTTAAAAAATAAGCGAATGTACGTATGATCTCAAATAGAGATGAATGGAACAGGAAGACAATTTGCGCCGACCCCAAAAAAATTTGGATAAGGGCAGGGAGATGATGGTTGACTTAATAATATGGTTTGACTCAATGGTATTAAACTTACTGCGTCTATTGACGTAAAACTACTCATTAGTAGCAACCTATTTTTGGTTTGTCCTAAATCAAAACACATTCCTTTTTTAAGCTGGCAAGAGTAGCTATGAATAATATGTTTATTTTTGGGAACACTTAGATTCGCCAGTAGAAGTCCTTGTTTGTAATTACGTTAGCTTTCAATCTCCTATATTGAGTAATTTTAACGGCATTTGCCGTGACACAGTTCGGTTATTATGCACAAGTGCATTTCTGAACTATCATAAAAACTCCATCGAAATTTGTAACAAAGAGCCGCCATTTTGTTGGAACACTGAAGATCAGGAAAGTTATATACAGTTTGTCCTCTAGAACTTGTATTCATGGCCGTAACAAAATTATAAAAAAGAAGAGTATTAATTGTAAATCTATCTCTGTCTAAGGGCTATCCACACCGCATAGCATAAAATTCTTCAGAATAATTTTAGTAGGATTAGTACAATATACGACTATGTTATACTTATATTATACTAAGAATCTATCATATCATAACTATCATATTATTGTAAAAACAATTAACAAAAAAGCAAAGAAAAATAGAGACAATAACTAAAAAAAAACGTAGTACAATCCAATCAAACTTTACGCGGTCAATTAAGGGGAACAAATAAAGAAAGACTTTCGGCGGAATGGAACCCAGATCCCCGACTTCGTCTTAATCCCCGCAAAACCTATTCTACACTGCGCCGCACGTACGTACACGAAGATCAACTCAACTTAATATATCTCTACACGCGGCTCTGCTCGCTTACAACTTATTCCGTATGGTTACCTAATGTAACAGAACACATAGTAAAAAACTGACCAGAGATAGAGATATATAAATTCTTCAGAAAAATTATGTAAATCGGCTAAGTGATTCATCTGTGATAAGCCAACTAACGGACATACAAGATAGAAAGTTTGAAAGATTTCGTTCATTTGTATGAAGATATCTATTAAAAAAAAAACATTGACAATGGTATTCGTTTCTGCGACGATGTGTCAAGAAAAGTATTGATCCAATAATTATGTTAAAAAGAGTGATAAATTAGAATAAAATAACTTATAACGTTAATACGTTATAAATATTTATAAATAGTTTTTACCCGCTATTTCGCTCATGTTAATGTAAATTTTGTCGTTCCATTAATTTTTTATTCAGTAATCTTTAATGTATAAACTATTTAGATGAAAGGTACAATCTCTTATGTCCTTTTCTGTCCCCTGACACGTGTATTCAAAATTCCATGTGATGACCGATTACCTCCTTCATAGTATAGAATGGCTTTAAAACAAAATTGATTAATGTAAACAAACGTTAAAAACATGACGTTAAAAACTAGAACAGACTTTCATTCATTAATTTATTTAACCACAAGAGTTCACTACTGGACATAGATCTCCACCATTAAAGGGGGAAATTACCATAATCGTCACGTTTGGCAGGCGGGTTGACGATCGCAGTAAGGTGTTTTTGGTATCCAGAGGATGCTGCTGCCCATCCACGGGAACCCACCACCCCACGGGAAGATATTGGGTGGTACTATTCTTAGTCAGCACCACACGGCACCTAGGACCACTAATAATATTAAAGGATAAAAAAAAACATTAATACCGTATAAAACGGACCTTGACAATAGTGCAATCAGTTCGAAATGATGATATAACACAACGTAAACTTAATTTCATCTATTTCTATAGTATAACCATGCACGAATCCAGTCGTCAGAAGAGCAGGAAGGGGTATGAGGTGCCGGGAGGTTAGTGCTACAATATGCTAATACAATGTTTACCGAATGTAGTGTGCGCAAATTCAAATCGAATGAACGAACACGCGCCTCGACTCGATCACGTACACCGAATGTTTGTCTCCGCAACACTAGATTCAGTACCAAACGATAGTGTATCGCGCACTTTAATGCCTTCACATAAAAGCCGTGAGAGACGCGCGCACTGGACAGCTTACATCGTACATGGGACGACCGAAATTATCAGTCGCCTTGTGGGCACAATCAGGTACGGACGTCATTATCGAAGCGCGAAAAAATTACTACCTTTGTAGCGGCAACACCAATTTCGTCACAAAATTTTCACATATTATAATAGGTAACGTATATCTGTTCGTTTTTTTTACGCTGTATAGGTGTGTAGTACTTTAACCATAATGACACCTGATGTTAGGTTACGATATGGTCCATGAGGGTAAATACACGAAGCCTAGAGAAAATGGTTCTCAAGTGATGCTGCCGGAACACACCTATTGATAACTTATAATAGCTTCACTCAATTATATCTACGAACATTTACAGTTATTATGACAAAATTGTAAGGAATGAGGAGATCCGCAGAAACACCAAAGTAACCAACATTGCCCGAAGAATTGCTAAAAGTGGAAGTGGGCTGGGCACATTGCTCGCAGAACCGATGCCCAATGGGGCCAACGGTTTCTCGAATAGCTACTACGCACCGAAAAACGTATTGTGGGTAGGATTCCTACAAGGTGGACTAACAACCTGGTGAAGGTCGCGGGAATCCGCTGGATGCTGGTGGCGCAAGACCGGTCATCGTGGATATCTTTGGGGGAGACCTTTGTCCAGTAGTGGACGTCTTTCGGTTGAATGGATGGTAAAATTAAAAACTAACACTATCGATGTTATATATGCGCTTGCCTGAAATAAACGCTATATTATTATTATTGATATTTGGCGACAGGTTTTTAAACTTGAAGGTGGGTCGTTAACCGAGGTGGTCATTGTTAGAAAATGCCCTACAACCATGCTATGGTTTCCTCACGATGTTTTCGTTCGCCGAAAACTCATGCTCGTTTTAGAGTTGGATAGGTGGGCTCGTGGATATATTAGAGGGAGTTTGAAAGTTGAGTCAATGGTAGAAAAGTTGAAAGGTTCCCGTATGTCGTGGTATGGACATGTTATGAGAAGAGAGGAAGCGCATGTAGGTAAAATAGTAATGAATATGAATGTGGAAGGATGGAAAAGTAGAAGAAGGGCCAAAGAAAATGTGGATGGAGTGTGTAAGAAATGATATGAAAGAAAAAGGAGTCAATGAAGAGATGACGGCTGATAGGGACGTATGGAAGAAGAAAACATACTGCGCCGACCCCAAGTGAGTTGGGAAAAGGCAGGAGAATGATGATGAGGTGGGCTCAAACCTGCGACCATCGATGTATAATCCGACCGAACTACCAACCGCACCACATCACGTATGCCCGTTAATTGCATAAATACTAGTTATTTTTATTGTGTTTCTATAATTCCGGAAGCATACTTCAATGTGTCCATAAAGCGAATGATAAGATCGGTCATATTGGTCGTTCGGTCGGTCGGTCGATACGCTGTCTGGTCCGCGCGTCTGTTATGGATTTTACAAATTGTTGCTTTAAATATTCAATGTTAAAATTCTTATCCTCCCCTACCTATACATATTACAAAGCAAAATCACTTTTTAGGTTATGTGTTATTAATTCCTCCTCAACCATACGACGGATTTTGATTTGGTTTTCACCCTCGGTCAGATTTTTTTTTCAATAAAGTGAATATTCTAATTAAGCTTTTGCAATTAATGTAATAAAAGGCAACATCTTTCTGCATGTCTGTCCATTAGTTAGGTAATTATTCGAAAATGCGATATACATAATATTCTTTTGAAAACATTGTTTTAAAATAAATTTTATTACATCTTGTTATACATTAACCAAGTTAGAAAGATAGTAGTGAAGTTAAATGATAAAAAATTACCAGAATTTTGTTTATTCGAAAAGACAACGTCTCTGTAGGTTCGTTAATTAAGTTATAACTGAAAACCATCATACAAATTTACATAATTCTTTGTTTTTTTTTTTTTAATCACTGATATAGTCTCTAGTTAAGTGTTAGTAATTTTTTTTGTTAAGTACCATTTATGAAAAAATTGGTTGAAGTCCACACTAAAGTGAACTTGACTGCTTGTACATATTTTTTTTGGTCGATGTTTTGGTTGATATATATCGTGGTTAAGTTTATATGTTTGTCAAACGTTCTTTAAATGTTTCTTATCTACTGTATAAAAATATAGTGATATTTTACCAGGCGTTAAAAGCTGAGAGGCGGGGCTGACGCGTAAGAGGATTTTACAGTCTAGTACATATTATGTTTAGGACTTAATGAACATGTTTTTACAGACGTGAAATAATCCATGGGAGTGACCTATTTTCTTTAACATTTAATCTCGTAGTTTTTGATTTATTGTTTTCAAAGTTCAAATGTTTACTGTTGATTCGTTGTCGTGTGGCGAAAAGATTGAATAACAGAGAATTTTTAGAAACTCTAATAGACAATGATTATTTTCTGTGTTATGACGTCATTTACGTAAAACTAAAAGCCACGTTAAATTAAAAAAAAAAATAAGACTAGCCATGTAGGTCTGCGTCTCTCTATCTGTCCGATAGTTATAAACATTGAACTGATTTACCCGACTTTTATTCTAGTTTATAATGTTTGATTATGAATAAAATGTAGATAATTATTGTTCAGAGCGCCAATACAGGTCAAAACCAGACAATTGTTGTAATAGGTTAAATGTTAGGTTATGTTAATGAAAAATTAACAATTTATGAATTTGAACATTAAAAAACAGTTTTTCCATGGTTTAATTCACTTCTATCGACACTCCCCATGGCTGCCTAGTATTTGTTTTAATTCGTAGACATTTTAAAATCTAGCGTTGGAAAAGACAAGGATATTAAAAAACTTAATCTCTTAAAACTTATTGCGTCCTTTAATCTTCCAAACTGTAATTTAATTAATGTATTGTATCCGGAATCACGTCTAAATCGAACAAAACGATCAATACGAACACTTCTTCTAGTACAGGGTTCCCCCAATCGTCATGTTTTACCAAGATGACTTGACATCATAATTCTCATGCCCGTTCCCAATTCACTTGGGGTCGGCGCAGTATGTTTTCTTCTTCCATACGCCCTGCCCCTATCAGCCCGTCATCCCTTCATATAATTTTATACACACTCCATCCACACTTTCTTTAGCATTCCTTTACTTTTCCATCCTTCCACATTTATATTCATTACTATTTTACCCACATGCACTTTCTTTCCTTTCATAGTATGTCCATACCACGGCAAACGAGAACCTTTAAACTTTGCTACCACTGGACCAACTTTCAAACTCTCTCATATATATTGATACCAGGATTACTTTTCCTAATTTTAATTACCCTGGTTTTAAATAATCCCGACAAGATGTGCCTTATAATTCACATGTCACTTCCATCATCAACTATGTGGCTTGTGGCAACCTGTGGCTTTTACAATGTGCTCTTTCTTTTAAGCCGGAGTAACTACATATCTCTACCTTCATATCCTGTTTTATTGACGGACAAAAGATGACTACCCGTATCTAATATGTATTATATTTATATTAAAAGGCATAGTCACGATTTAACCATATCGCTCTGGCTTTCCTTGTTGGAGATCGGATCATTGAGCTACTGCCGGACGACCATTTTTCAATTTGCAATATTATAACTAGTGTTTGAGGCGTTAAGGTGTTGATTGCTTTGAATTGGGGTTTCACAAATTAAAAGACGTGTTTGCTTCTTGAGATTAAATTGGCAGCTAAATGTCAAAACTAACTCCATGTTAAAGCATGCGTTTGACATAACATAACATATGATATTATAAATCTATATTAGACAACTAGTAAGCTAAAAAACAGAAATGCGAACCCATTGTCTAATCACATCGATGCATTAGTATTTAACAAGCAGAACATAATCTACTAACAGGAGAGGGGATTAGATATAATTTATCTACGTTACTAGGGACGGGCCGGGCAACGGAGGTCCAAACAAATGAGAATTTACGTCGATAAATTTTAATCAGACGGGGAACGGAGCTGCGGCAAATGAAGTTATGGACGCTTGTTTACATGCCAACCTTAATAAATAAATGATAGTGATGTACTATTCGGCCGCCATGCCGCTGCGGATATCCAACCAGAATGCGAATACATCGTCCTAATGGTATATTGAAATAGCAGTCCTGTAGTTCCACTAGTCGACAACAATTTCCATTCTAATTATCCACTACATTATACATTTCATGGTATATGTCTCGGCGGTTACGCATAGTCACTATTTATTAATTAGTGGACGTATAAAAATAGAAAGAATTACAGCCTACACATTACACTTTCTTAAAGCGATAATTCTAACATAAATAATATTTAATAGGTAAAAAGATTGATTCCATAAAGGTCCCGCTGTATGTTCCTACGCACATCAAAGCGTTGAACGAACATTGAAAGTTGAATAAACTTCCCGGTGCAAAGTTAGCTGTCAACCCTTTTGAACGTATTCCTGTTTACGTACAACCTTCGAGTGTGAATTGTCAAAGAGAACTTGTCCTTACGTAAAGTACAGGAAACAACAGCTCGTTAAGGAAAAAAACAATACACACTTATCATTCGAACTAAAATAATTTTAACTCTAAACCCTGAATTTGCTATGTATTATCGTTTAGTATATCGTTTTTTATTATAGTTTAAACGTATCTTTATCTTATCACAGCTGGAATTTAATAAGCTCGTCGCTTGAAAACATTTGAGGACCGCTTGAGCAAATTTTTAATGTTCGTTTTACGAAAAACAACAATTGAAAATTAAGAAAAATACTGATTTTTATTTTGATCTTTTAGCTCAGCTAACTATCTATACTAATAAATAAAATTGAAATGTCTGTTTATAATGTCAAAATTTTTATACTAATGAATGTATATACGGACACCTATACCAAACATAGATTTTTTTTTAATTTTGTCTGTCTTGTTGTAATGGGTAATCCACGGAACGGCGGGACCGATTTTGAATGTATGAAAAATATTTTTACAAAAAAAATTAAGTTTCTGTACAAAAAAAAATAAAACGCAGTGAAGAATATATGAGACGCGGTTGCAGCCGCGGACACACATCTAGTTAAATAATAAAATCACAAATTTACCTTCTAATAATGAGTATTACTGAAATAACCTAAATCGATTTTTTTAAATCTTTAGACGAACACATAATTGAGGTTAAGGAGCATTGTGTTTTTTTTTTTTTTTTGTTGTTTTCATTTAATCTACATTATATGTTTAAAATATTCAATTGTTTAATTGTTGGATTGCATATTTTTACTTAAATCCCTGTGACGTTTCTTATACATAACGTATTATAACAAAAATACGTATATTCTGAAACCTAACCTAACCTTTTTTTTTTGTCGGGGGGAAATGCATTTACGCACTACCCTTACCCAAAACCTAACCTAACCAAATTATTCAAAGGAACATATTAGCTCCACTGTACCCAGTTCTACATAAGTTCTGATCAAAGGCATTGCTAGTGGGTTAACTTATTATCCTCATTAAACAAAAAAAATCCCCCTGATTAAATTGAATGAACTGAAACAAATGAAACATGAGAGAAAGTTACTAGAAACTTAGAAAGTCCAAGTACGTATCAGCGTGTGTTTTACTGTACCGTACGTTCGATAACACATCACACTCCCGTCGTAAACACATTCAGTGAAGTTATCTGAAAGCTCGCTAAGAGTTCGCATTGAGTTAGTATTTAATTTAGCCGGTCCCAACCCGGTGAGTGAAGATGTAAAGCTGTGAACACACATAATACACTCTATTAAACACGTCACGTTGAATGGTTGTTCGCCATACGCATAGATGACCAAGAGATGGCGCTACTTGTAAATTAACTCACGCCTGTGTTTTTAACTGTCTTTAGACGAAACCTGAATCGGGCAGACTGTGCTGCGAGGATCGAGCAGCGCCGCAATGTGATGGTAGAGACGGGACGGGACCGGACCTGTCGGTACCAGGCATGGTGAGAGCCATGCTCGGCAGTGAGAAGGTCTGGCACACTGTGGCCTCCTTCTGTGAGCCAGTCTTGCTACATAAGGAGTCCGCAGAGAAGGAACGGGAGGAGGATCCCTTGACTGATCCTCTTAGCCGCATCAGGGTGAGTGGCTGAAGGGCTCGATTCGCCCATGCATTTCTGCCACCTTGAGCCAGCCATCCATCCCAAGTCCTACTTCTCCGGAGTTCTTGTTCATACAAGAACCCAAGGAGAAGATCCAGGGACATTTTTGCTGGTGGCGGCAAAGAGGGGGCTGCTTTGTACCGAGCTCCCCCCTGGATGGAAGATAGGTAGGGGTCTGACTCGGCATGGCAGGTTGTTTTACCTGTCATGTACTTTTGGTCAGTCCAGTCCTTGGGGCGATGCGGAGCATGTCACCCTAACCTGTGTCGCCCCTGAAAAAGGCGGCAGAGGGTACTGTGGGTTTTAGTGGGTATTCCTGGCGTTTCACGCCGGGCGAGTGGCCTGGCATCCCTAATCCGGGAGATTTTACTTTCGGATTAGACATGGGAGGGAGGATGGGATGCGTAAATGTATTTCCCACGTAAAAATAAATACAGCTCACCTATTCAACTCTAAAATCATCCTGACCTTTCGGTGAAGGAAAACATCAAGAGGAAGCCATAGCATGGTGGTAGGGCATTTTCTAATATAACCTGCCTTGGTAGCTACCACCCTCAAGTTTGTAAACCTGTCGGTAAATACCAATAGGTGTGTTCCGGCAGCATCACTTGAGAACCAGTACCTCTATGCTTTGTGTATTTACCATCCTGAAGCACATCGTCATTTAACATCAAATGAGATTATGGTCAAAGCACTGAGCCTATATCGGGTAAAAAAAAATTAGAACAAAAGATCGATGTTTTCGATACATCGAATAAAAAAAAACCGTCTACCTAACTAAACGTATATTTAAGAGAAATAGATCCCCATGAAGTTCGTTTAAAATTTGTGTAAGTTTACAACGAATACATTGATACCCCCATGCATCCATTGCATGCACACGTATCACACTGCTCATAATTTCTTGCATACCATACATGGGTTCTGTAAGGAACCACTTTCTCCTTCTTTTACAAACCCTCTAGTGATCAGTTGAAATAAATTAACGGTTTTTAACGATATGTTCACACCTTAACAATACCGGACGCTATATGGAACGGTGTATAGGGACGACACATGTCTCGACTTATGTACAACTTTTCCACGTACACTTAATTACAAAACGTATATGGTATTGTACAATACAAATACCTATATACCAGATCTACCACGTCGGGTTCCGGGATCATCCGGTGTATATTCAATCAGTTGAGTTTGATAATTGACGCGTCAAGCAATATGCTTAATAGAAAAATTGAAATAAAAAAATTAATAGCTTCTAAAAGTGCTATAAATTCTATAGTCTAATGTATATTGTACTAGGATTTAAAAGTAGAGGAAGGCCAAAGAAAGTGTGGATGGAGTGTGTAAGAAATGACATGAAAGAAAAAGGAGTGAATGAAGAGATGACGGCTGATAGGGATTTATGGAAGAAGAAAACATACTGCGCCAACCCCAAGTGAGTTGGGAAAAGGCAGGAGAATGATGAATCTATATTGTACTAATAATGATTCGATGCACCCAGATAATCTAAATTTACCTGTCGTCCTGAAGGGTCGCTAGAAGAAAACATATTATTAAGGCCACAGATAATATTTTTAGCTTGTTACAAATATTATTTTATGTAAGAAGATTAGTATAATTACTAAAATATAACTAGAGGATACATCTATGGTTTAAATAAATAATTACTCAAGTCAGTTCAATCGTTCATTAATTATCAGCCAACTAATGGACAAAGAAAAATACAGAGAGTTAATGTATACGCCTTTCATATAATTTCAGGGTAAAATTATATCTAAATAGAAATTATTGATATACCGTTGGAAACTTCACGATATATACTGAAACACAGTACTCATATTTGCTCAGTTATCTAATAATACTCGAGATCGTAGTAACACACACGATAATGGTAGATCGCTAGATAGATAACTTGAATAAAGCCCGATACATATGGCGGCGCACGTTTCCGAATGTTTACGAACATGCCTCGAGTTTAATACTCTCGTAACACACAGTACATTTATGCCCTTCATGAATTTTCTATTTCTACGAGTTTGTACTAGTATCGGGTGCGATTAAATTAATTCTTGATACAGTTATATACACTTTTAACATGAATAACATATCAATATTAACATCTGTAATACGCTGTTAGGAGTTTTATTATATTAATTTGTATCACATACATTATTTATAATAACAGAAAAATGTCAGTGACCAACAATATTTCCAAGATTCTTAACAAACATATGTCACAAATATCAAGGAAATTTATAAAACATTAATAATAAAATAAGTTGTAAATATGTAACTCTCTTTAGTACATGTAAACCAGATTAATTATATAAGAATTTTGAGCATTAAACATGGTTCCTTTATTATTTACAAAAAAAAAAAAAAACAAAAACATGAATATGTAATGATTGAATGGAATTAATGAAATAACAAAAATAGGTTAATTTTTAGTTTTATACTTCTAGTATGTAGGTAGTAGGTGTCTTTAAGTAGAATTGAGTCAGGTTTGTAATACCTTTTTTTTCTTTTTTTTTTGACGGGGGGAAATGCATTTACGCACTACCCTTACCTATTGTATTAGTGAGACCGAAGTCCCCCAATACAATACGTAAGGGGGCACGGAGGGACGAACTCCGTGCCAGTGTGGGACTCGCCCGGGCGTGAAGCGCCCGGAAATACCCACTAAAACCCCCCGGGGCCGTCCGCTGCATTTGGGATGGGGCCGTCCGCTGCATTTGGGATGGGGGCGACACGTGGTGGCTTTCACAAGCACCGCGTCGAAAAAAATGTTGCCCACCCTGGGTTCGAACCTCCGACCTTTCAGTCGTACCGTCTATGAGACACGCGGATTAGTCTACCGCGCTAACCACGCTCTCAAAAAAAAAAAATGTGTTACCCATTCTGGGTTCGAATCTCCGACCTTTCAGTCGTACCGTCTATGAGACACGCAGATTAGTCAACCGGGTTAACCACGCTCTCAGATTTGTAATACCTACTGAAATTATTTTTGTGTTATAATAAGATATGCTCGAAAATATAATAATGGCCGTGCGATGCTGTCTGTTGGCAGCAGATACAGGCAGCTCGTCACCGACTCCGCTATCCGCAAACGCTATCTCCCCAACTTTTCTCGTTTAAACTTATTTCCTTTTATCTAGCTCGCCGCACGGGGCCACCGCAAACGGCCGCTCGTTCGACTTATCACAGGCTTTATTAAATTACTTGATAATTTCAATCCCTGACGTTTCGCGTCTCGCTCGCCCTGTTTATTATTTTTCAACTTTCCCACCGAAAAAGTTGTTCGGGATTAAATTTCGCAGGTTTTTTTTTTGTTGTTATCTTATGCTTTTTTACAACCACACCGACTAAATTATTCGTGAGTTTTGTTTTGCCGAAAAATAAGTAAATAAATAAATAGTAGGTAAGATTTTCCTTTTAATATTTTTTTTTTGCACGTAAACTTTCTAAAATATTTTTTTTTTTACCATTTGTTATAACATTTATTTTTTAATCACAAATTATTATTTCTCATATATCAGTGCACATTCTCGTTCTGTATTTTTGTCTGTAATCTGTTCATTCTACCAATAGGAAATGTAATTTCTTTAAATAGTTAATCTGTTAAATAAACTAAATGGTTATTTCATGAACACATAATTTAATTGTAAAATTTTTATCTTAACTGGATGTGCCCTCAGATCAGCTCGTATAAAAGTCTTGCTGTTGCTAAATTCAATCACTTAAATTATTCAAAGGTCTAGGTAAAAGATTCCAATAGAACGTGGTCATTTTTTATCAGTCAGTCAGTAATTGGTAAATAACTGTACATTTCTATTTTACTAAATATGATGTACATTTTCCGTGTAAAAAACATATTATTTATTAAAATATACATAGAAATACGTCTTTAATTTAGTGGAAGTATTATGTAATATAAGTGTTGCAAGCCATCAAACAGACAGACAGCAATATCTTTTATAACTAAACTAATTATTGCCGCGGCTTCGTTCGCGTAAAATCCAATCGTTCCTATCTGGTTGACAAATTTTGTGGAACTCTGTTCAATAGTTTAGGTTTCAAGAAATTCTGAAATGTGCAAACACGTGACCATTTCAATTTTATTATGTGTATAAATAGATGGTTAATAGTAATAAGTTATGTACACCAAATGTTCAAATTATTCTAAATTTAAAGTATTAACTCGGGTTGGATGAGATAACGACAGATCTCTGGTGTGATTTGTGACACCAGAATGCCCCTTAAAGTAAAGGGAAATACATAGAATAATTATATCACACAACTTTGTTACTCTATGGTAGTATATATAAGCACATTATAAGACCTGCCATATTATATAGATCAGAATATTGCGTTAATACAAAGATGGATGAGAAACGATTACGTGTAGCTGAGATGAGAATGTTAAGATAGATGTGTGATGATAAAATGGATAAAGTCAGAAGTTAATATACCTATTAAGGGAGTTTTGAAGGAGTGCCAGTGGTAGAAAGTTGAAAGGTAATCTTTTGTCGTGCCATGGGCATGTTATGAGAAGAGAGGAACTGCATATACAGATTCACTTTGAAATCAATGGCAATAATTAAATAGGAGCTTATGATTATGATTTTGAATAAGTACAAAGCAAAAAAATACTATAGTAAAAATATATAATTGAAGTATCAAAACGTATCAACAAGTATATAGTATTCGGCGGACGATGACCTCACTCGCGCTCGCGAACATCAGCTGATAATTTTACCTACATGGTTACCGGGTTACCGGGTTTTTTGATACTTTAATTGAATGTATAATGCGTGTTTTATAATTTTATTTTAATATTTTTTTCAAGTAAACATATTTAAAAACATTTCTGAATATAATTACAAGCTCCCATTTAATTATTGCCATGAATTTCGATTTCATCCTGTAGATAAAATATTATTGAATATGAATGTGGAATGATGAGTAAGCAGAGGAAAGCCAAAGTGTAAATGGAGCGTGTGAAGAATTATATGAAAAAAAAAGGAAATGGATAAAGGTGTTTCCAATTTTATTTTAATTGATAGCAACTAACAACTTGATCTTTCTCTTGTTTTTGTATATAAAAATAGAGTTGTATTAATGAAGCGGCCAGCAGTTGCTCGTTTCCTCCAAAAACAATATATTGACTTGGACAATTAATCTCGAATTCGCATTATTAATCCTCGCAAACAGTGATATCCCTCCGAAGTAAATCTCCCCGATGTCAGATAAGAGATATTGAAATTTAATTTTATCTACGGCCCGCTCTTTTCTTTAAAGACTTTATAATGGGGAGGAGAGTCGTTGGAACTTTATCCGCTGAGGTATGGCCCCTATCGACTCACTCCCGGCAAACTAATTGAACAACTCCCATTGCTACGGACAGGCACGGAATTCAGTTTATGTAATAGAGCATCTGGACATCGAGGTAACCTTTATGATGTAAAAGCAAGTACTAATAATTACATATCCGTCCACTAAACCGTCTACTGGAAACAGGTCTCTCCCAAAGATCTCTACAACGACATAAGGTAGGGCATTGCTATAATCGCAACGCTTGCCAGGCAGGTTGGCGTGTTTGCTCCTACTAGGTGGCGGGAGGTACCGGGGGGTTTAGTGGGTAGTGGTCAACGGCGCTTCTCGCCGCGAGAGACTGTCACACATCTTCAGACGTGTTTCAACCAGATCTGGAAGGGGGGGTCCCTATCAGATCTGGCTGGACAACTAGTGCGTAAATGCATTCCCCTAGAAAAAAAGAAAAAAGAAAAAAAAGGTTGGCGATCCCAGTCACGTGTTTGGAAGATGCTGCTGCCTATCCCTGGTTTATCCCTTAATGACCTTTTACGACACCCACAGGATGAAAGGGGGTGGTACTATTCATAGCCAGCACCACAGGGTAATTACGAGTATCACTTTGTTATTAATGAAGCACTTTCAATATTACGAATAACATAAAAATACCTGCCATACCTTATAATACTCAGATCGTAATCACTCGCGCATCGTAGCGTTTCGAGGGCTTTATTTACTTGTAATCAGTTCAAGTGAAAATTATTTAGTGAAGTTGAATAGGTAATGTTTCTATACATACAATCATTTTCACTTAATTTGTTGCATAAATGATGGCAAAAATTAAGAACATTAATATGATGATATTAACTGTCAAAATAAAAAAAATATTATTTTTAACGTTGTTATTTAAATTGTTAAAAAATAATTTAAGTATATATTAATAATAAGCGTTCACATCATCACGTCCTCATGGGAATGAGGGTAGGCAGAGATTACATCCTTCTACTTAACGCTATTCACGTTCTATTTACATGAGTTCTTTCACAAATGCTGTCAGTTACGGATACTTTTGAACTGGCCTTTCTTTAAAACATTTTCGAACTTGTCTATCGTTCGCAAAAGTCGACCCTTAGCAACATCCACGGTCATCTTTACCTTATAGATTTGTTTCGTGAGTCTTCTTTTATACATCCTCTCCACGTGCCCAAACCAATTAAGCAATCTTTTACTTATCTGTGTGACTACATCCTCTACCATATCGCAACGTTTCTTTGATACGCTATTGCTAACTTTGTCCGTCGTCTTTACTTCAGCTATCTTTATATCTCATCCTTCCCATGTTCACAGATTAATCTTATTAACTTAACTTTGATGCTTCTTCTCCCAAACCCAGCACTAACTATCATCCATAAACACTCCTCGGTGTACAACTAGCCGTACCTTTTCAGATATTTTCTGGTCACTCATGAAATTACGCAAGGACCTATCACTGGATTTCCTAAAAATCGTATCATCTAAATTACGATTAAAATTTGATATCGAATGGTGCCCAATCCGCGAACCTTAAATATGAGCCTGCCGTCGTAATTATTAAAATATGTCAAAAGTTTTTAATATTGAGAGGTCGGCGCCTATCAGAGTGTCTTTTTCACGATCACAAGTTGAATGACTAAACTTACCCGATATGATGATTCGGTGGTTATTTTACAACATTTTTTTTATCTATTCACAGACTGACGTGTATTCTCAATAGGAATGTTGACTGATTATTTTTATTGTCTCATAAAAAATAGACCATATTAATATGCTTGACACGTAGACAGTTCTGTATGGAACAGATAAATTCGTAAAGAAATGAAGCATCCTCTCCTGATATTTAAATGCTTATATTTCAGAATTTTATACACCGAATCAATTTTTTTTATGTATGTATACCTATTATATTAAATTATATTATGCATTTAATCTGTTGTTTTTAATAAATTAAATACCAATCAAATACTCTATTACACTTTTTGTGGTTGAAGATACATAGATGACAATAAGCTACTAAGTTTAAAGTTACTGGTAATGCTGCCAGTAAATACCCGTAAGTTATCGATAATAGTAACTTTAATGTATTGAATAGCCATGAGTCATTAGAAAAATGCCTTACCTTCACGCTAGGATTTCATAAATAAAAAATATTTGATTTCAAAAAACCAAACATCCTAAACATATATTTTAAGCAGTTGAGACTATTTCACTCAGGATTATACAATATTTCTTTCTCTATATATATTATTAATGAACAAAATTTTTCTCTATTAATAAATAAATTTCGAGGTATCCTACGCAACATCTGTCCAACGTTTTCCCCTAAAAGTTTCATGAAACTCATCCGACCCACCCGGTATCGATTCCAACTCTGCCATATTTTTAAATGTAAAATAGTAAAATTTATATATTACTTCGTTATAATATTAATTACAAAATTATATATTTATAACGATATGAAACTTTATTTTGTTAATATTGCCTTACCAGATAACAAATTCAGGCACTATGCACAATTATTATATAAACAATAATGATGTTTCGAAATAATATTCACCAAGTTTTTAAAATAGTTTCCTTCTATATTTCATAAATAAACTTCTAAATTTCTAAGTACCTACCACTGCAAAGCACAAAACGTATAGTGAAGGCTTATTTTCCTGCGGATACGAACATCACCTTTTTCAACTTTTACCATGCAAGACGAGCATTTCGCAGAAGACTGTCTACTGAGACGATTTTTAACGAGATCGCTTTGTAAGAGATGGCAAGTCTAAGAAGTGGCGTGAGAATAATAGATAAGGTAAGAAATAGAGTAATAAGAGAACGTTTTAGTATGATAGAAGATATAGTGACAAAGAAAGAAAAAGGGACGCTTAATTGAATTGGTTTCGTAGGGAGAATGAATGAAAGAAGATTGACGTAATTTACAAAACGAGGGTGACTTGAAGAATGTATATCGACCAGATCAAAGACTTTCTGAAGAAAGACCAAGTCAAAAATACTCGTAACGGTGTATCAGGATCATTGCAGGTGGGAGGATGTAGCCTACCTTAATGGGAGAGAGGTGTGATGCTATGTATGTATGTACACAGAAGAATACAGGTGTAACTTCATTGATATAAGCTGCTTCACCGATGTACAAGAAATCCTGCATTAGGTCACGTCTCTAAAATCGAATTACAGTTTTACCAAAGGCCATTTTTTTAGATTGAACCCGTTGGGGCATCGGATAGTAAAATTAGGAGCGCGTCTCGTAATTGTTTGAAGCGAAACGCTCGCTTGTTACTTTTCACTATCGACCTATACGTTGATCTAATTTAAACTCTATAGCCTTGAGATAAGGTAAATATAAAAGCATTAATACTTTGGCATTGCCAGGCAGAATTAGAACAAAGGGTTGTCACCGGTGGAACGTCGCCCAATAAACTTTAATCAGGACAGTCGGCTAACGCAACTAACTCACTTTGTGTAATGCACATAATATCCTATATATGTATATTATCTCGTATGCAAATCCTGTTATCAATTGGTTTGTATGTGAATTCATTACTCGATCAGCACAAAATGGCTTAACGGTTATTGATGAGAATTGATGTAAAGATATATTATGTTATGGGGTAACACAAGATTTATTTATATCATTCTATGAATTTTAGCAATGACATCTATTGGCTCATGAGATTTAACATTTTTATTAGCACTCTTTTAGTACTACGGCAGTGAAACAAAGCGAATAGAAAAACTTACTTTCAGTTTGTTTTTTTCGTTTTTTTTTTTTTGTTATTTTAGTCTGTATGTTTATTGAAGATTTTCGTTTACATGTATTTACATTTTTTCACTTTAGTCTTAACCACTCCCAATTAATTAGTACATACCAGCGAAAGAATGCATGTATTATTTTTAAAAAGAATCATGTCGTTCTCATGTGATGGGCCCACGAGCGAACAGGCAAACTGACATCCTAACTGTTTTTTTAAATTTAATCTAAATAAGGGGTCATTCAACTATTACGTAGACCTCATGATACCTCATGTCAGCTAATAAACATACCATTGAAACAATTTTGAAAGAAAAAGACGAAAATTCAATAATGAATAATGCTTACGTAATCAACTCTCATATCCCCGAGGTCAATCGAAGTTTTTACTTGTAAAACCCTGTCATGGCCTTACGTGTTATATAAGTTACATAAGTACGGATTTCAAATAAATAAATATCATAAAGCATATATCTTAAAGCATATAATTTGTAAAGGATATAAAGGGAAAGTGAAAGAAAAAGTCGCCGTGTGTGTGGTGGTTCTAGAGTACCCCCCCCCCCCCTGTCCCGTGGGGTGTCGTAAGAAGCGACAAAAGGGAAAACATGGCCATATATATCTACGCTCGGACCATAGGTGGTGATTAACCACCAACAATAGCTGGCCAAGTTGGCTTGACGAAGAGGAAGACATGTTTTTTCCGGACCCATATAGAAATGGGATAAAGGTAGGGAGATGATGATAAAGGATAACCGCTAAAACTGACGTACTTAACCTGTTTTAAATTCAGAGAAATTCCCAGAAAACAACCAAACGATCTACTGTCCATCCGAACCGCGAAGCGAAGATTCGATGCGATCAAACGATCACTCAGAGGGAATCAAATGCACAGAGACTGATTGTCAACATTCGATTGCCAAGGTAAACAACCATTCGGTAGTATCAGCTATGCACAAAGACGGGCTCTTTGCTATCGCTCCGTCTGAATACACATCGTGTATCGACTATCCCAGCAACTCGATTTACGTGTTAATAGGAAATTGTTCGCCATTATACAATGACTTCTATGTATCTAGCAAAATTATCTATAAAAACTCTTGTTACAATCTCAGAGAGTTGAAATGCGACTCGGTTTTCACAATAGAATAATAGACATCTTAATTACTTTACAATTTTATAAATAAACTAGCTGTGTGCCTGCGGCTGCGTCCGCGTTTCATATACTCTTCACTGCGATTTAGTTTTTACTAAGATAAAGTAAAAATATTTCTCATAAATTCAAACACTTGCCCGTAAAACTGTGCATTGTGAATCGGATTTTGTTCCAATTGTTATGAGTTTTTTAATTCTTTTACGCGAAACCCTACTTATTTTCAAAAATTAAAAGTACCCCCCACCCCCCCAAGTTACACGGAGTAACTTCAGCTATCTACCAAAAAAAATCTAGTCAGAATCCGTTCAGCCGTTCAAACAGGCAGACAAATAAAAATTTTAAAAATTGTATTTTTGGTATACCTATGTATTATAAATTATTTTGGTATAACAAACAGACACTTCAGTTTTATTTATTACGTAGTAGAGTACTGAAACACTGAAATATAATTAAAATCCAATCAAAATTAGGAAACTAGATAAATTTAATATGTTTTTTTTTTCAATAAAATTAAATAGGTACCAGTCAAATAATACCATATTGGTAATGTTTCTCTGACTAACTAACATTAATTAGGAAAAATCAATACAATACAAATATAGAACAATAACTGTTCGTGTGTATTTTTATTTATTTATTCTACCAATTTAGAAGATTTTCACAATACATACAACTTCTTTCGTCACGTACTAAAAAGTACTTCTTGAGTTTTATACCAAAATTATTTATTAAAATTAATTACAACAAGCAAAGATTTTCATTTATATCTTACTAGCGGTATGACCCGGTTTCACACGGTAGCAGAGAATATACGCTAAATTAATAAAAAAAAATTACACACTTAACCCTTCCTCGTGAATCACTCCTGCTGCTCTTTGAAAATTGTATGAAAATCCATTTTGTAGTTTTTTATTTTCTCGCATTCAGCCAGGCAGACGTTGCAAGACGTATGGTTTTTACAATAAGAGTGTGCAAACTGTTCAAAATATAATTTTGATACTGTACAGATTTATTAGCATTTAACTAAAATCTCAGTAAATAATCAATGACTCTGAAACAAAATAAAAAAATCAAGCTAAACTACTGTTGATCTATAATAGGACCCCTGTCCACAGAGAGGGCTGTTATTGAAATATTATTTCGCTAAAATTAGGTTATATCTTAATAAGCTCCAAATAAGTCATCCTTAATTATTAGTTTACTGTCCACTTTTCATACATTTTAATATTTTTAATAGAGCACAAAACATTAAACAAACATTGAAAATGGAGAAAGATATACGTAAGTATGATAATCAACGTTAACCTTAACAGAAAATACATTCCAACGGCTCCGAGAAGAGGATATTTCTTAAAAAAAAAACCTCCTTCCATTTTCTTCGCCCCCTCGGGGCGATTATCAGACCGTTTGCTCTCACTGACATCTATCGTTCGAACCGGTCGACATTTAACGCACGAATTCATTTGTAATTTTGCCAGTCATTGTTTCATTTAAATTAGTACTTGATTGCATCGTAATATTAAGGTCCATTCACATTTAAGGAATATTAATAAAATACATTACCCATATATCCATCATACACACATACACATAAATACAAACACGCACATTAACGTCAAAAATACTGAAAGTTAATAAATGTTTTGTTATTAAATAGAAGAAAAGATAAAACGGGTAAATGTTTCAACAAACAGCGGACCGGTCAGGGCGGCGACGGGACACCGGCGCTATACATACTAGTACATTACAACTGGTAACATTATGCAGGCATCCGCGGTATGTCATAACCTTAAAATTATCTCCAAAATACAAGAAATTTAATGGATACATACTAAACGAGATAAATCTGCAAGACCATGCAGACAATGTACCTTCTCTCTTCCCAACCCGACAATAACGTTTCATAAAGCGCTCATAAATGAACAAAAAACAATGAAAATTTTACTTTACGAATGCAAAATAATTCAACTCGGAACAAGAAACGAATGTAGAATGTCTTTAAATAGAATTTTAGACAATTATAAAACAGATGATAGCGATCCGATGAGTTCATATTGAAATTTGTTTGAACTGAATCGTCGGCTGCGCGGTGCGTTCATTAAATATAACGAGAGAACCCTTTGTCTTCAGCCGAACGGGCAGGTTAATAGTGTTTATTGTTAAACAGTTATTAATTGACTGAAATAGGTGTTGCTTAGCGACAAATTCATATTCATATTATTTGGCATATAATTATAATAACCATACGCCATACTACCGGATGATACACATTTGTTTTTTTTTGTTTAATAATGACGTAAATCGGTTTAAAAGATTTCCAGTTAATTCCACACTAACGATCATGTAACGAAGCCGAAAAGCGTTGGGTTTTATGATATGTAAGGATTTTAATTAAAAGTATTTTTGTTTTTAGTTGATATCTGTAAATTTGAACAAGTCCTTAGGATACTTTAAAGATTATGATTAAATTGAGCAGATCTCCAAAGTAGACCGACGACCTGGCAAAGACCGCAGGAATTCGCGGAAGTGAGTGCTGCAAAACTGGTCGTTATAGAGATTCTTGGAAGAAGCCAAGTGTGGACAACAACCAACAGTCGACATCTTTTGGCTCAGCTGACGACGAAAAATAAATTAAGGGTTCAAGCTAAAAGAACCCATTCTTTATTTGTTTTATTTGTCAAAGATGTAATTCGGAAGTATAATTTACCCAAACAAAAAAAGACAATTAAGTCTTTATTTATTAATATATATATACTAACTGTGTGTCCGCGGCTGCGCCCGCGTTCCATATACTTTTCACTGCGTTTTAATTTTTTTATACGGAACCCTAATTATTTTCCTTAAAAAATTAGTACTAAGATAAAGGAGAAATAGTTCTCATAAATTATAGCAGTTGCCCGTAAAACTGTGAATTGAATCGGATATTATTCAAATTTTTATGAGTTCTTTTTTTACGAGGAACCCTAATTACTTTCGAAAACTAAAAGTACCCTAAGTTACCCGGAGTAACTTCAGCTATCTACCAAAAATAGTCCCGTCAAAATCCGCCCAGCCGAGTCCGGAGATTTAGTATAGTTATCGTGCATACATTCATATCTATTTAGTAAAAAAAATATTGACATTACAAACAGACACTTCAATATTATTTATTAGTATAGATAAACATAGTGTCGGTTGTACTTAAGAATATTTCACAAATTACGAATGTTAGAGCGATGTTTTTTACATCTTAATAATATTTAAAAGTGTGAATAATTTTAACATTTCCAGCGAACACCGACCTGGATACCCGATGTACCTGAAGTGCGCTTTCCATTTCGACACTCCGCAGTAACGTGCTATGCTGAAAATCCATTACGCGATTACATTCCATGGCTTTACTCTTTCTCTCTGCTTTACTTCTAAACAGCATTGCTAATGCTAATTTGATGAATATAACATTTACTCTCATCAGCGCTAATGAACTTTCGGAATAAATATTGGTTTCGGGGCACATTAAAAACAAAGACGTATCAATAATAATTATGACTTGCCTTTTAATTTTTTTTATATATATACTGGCTTTCATCTCAGCTGTTATTTAGTGATGACGTGTTCCAGATTGATGAACACACTAAGCCCGATGTACTGGTTCTCAAATGATGCTGACAGAACACATCTATTGGTATTCAGCGACAGGTTTTCAAACATAAGGATATAACCTACTCAAACAGGCACTATTAATACCCTACTGCCTACCAGCATGATATGGTTTCCTCGCGAAGTTTTCCTTTACCGCAGGCATTAAAAAAAAATTAATATCAGTTCCGAGATTAGTAACTAATAAAATACACATATGTCATAAAATCTGTAAAAAAAAATAAAAAATAATCGCTAATGCCAACAGATTAATAATAAAGGTTTTACAATTTACTATTACCGTAGATTTATTTTTGTGACTGGTTTTAAAGTAGATTTTTTATAATAAAAAAAAATATCATATGGAATATTTTGACCGCAATATTAGCTAAATAATTTAATATATAAAGGATTATACACGATCGGTTGCATTTCGTAAGCATTATTTTTAATCTAAATTCCTTTCGAAGAGGCCCTTTGTCGATATTGCCTCTCGGCCTGATCATATAGCCCGATACAAATTTTATTGGATTCGATGAATTATTCTGCCCGAATAATCAAGACTTTATACGCGTCGCGATAAGCTCGTAAGCCGTTTGTCTCAATACATTTTAACGATTACAGATAAAGAATTAATATTTATAATTATTTACCGCAATTACTTAAAACTTAATGTCATAATTGTAATGTCATAATTCCACCCGATGTTAAATGAAGTAACCCACGTATTGGTAAATAAACTAATCCGAAAGGTATAACCAATTGTTATTTTGACGTTACAAACAGACACTTCATTTTAATTTATTAATATAGCTGAATCATTTCATCACGAGTGTTTCAATTATATAGAAAAGGAAAAGTCGGATACCTTATTAATACATCGAGTAATGAATCGAATCTCTAAAGAACAAGTTTCAAGAATATGATATCTTAACGTTGCCCTTCCAATACATCTTCGATAACTTAATGCAAATTCGTAAAAATTTAGACAAGCTAGATCTAGTGAATGATCGTCATAATTTTAATACTAGAAGTAAAGACAAGTTGGCCGGAACCACGCTTTAGGTTAAGTAAGTGTAATAAAAGCTTTATAGGTAATAGTATTCGGTTTTACAATAAGATCCCAAGTAACATTACCGATTTACCTGACAATAAGTTCAAGTATTATGTCAAGCAAGTTTTAATCTCAAAAGGTTATTACGGGGAGGATCATTACGTGAACGATAGTGATGTCTGGAATTAACCCACATCTCTGTGCTTCCACTAACATTATTAAGACTACGATTTGTATAGTTTTTTATATGAAAATAAAAATTATATATATTATATTTATGAAAAAAAAAAGAACCAGATCGAGTTTCTTGCCGGCTCTTCTCGACTGGGTTGTTTTCCGAACCGGTGGTAGTGTTTTAGACGTTCATAAGCGCCTTCTTAGGGCCTAAATTGAATAAATACATTTTGATTTGATTTGATTTGATTTGATTTGAATGATTATTTATGATAAAGTTTGTTTGTTTGAAAATACAACAAAAAAACTAAGATGAATATTATATGCTATTTTGTAACTTTCAAAATAATTAAAATAATTTTAAGTTACTGAATTGTCACACAGTTGAACTATGTGTGAAGTAAATCTGTCCGTGAAAAAAAAAATTGAACTAGAAATTATTAAGAGGCAAAATATTTTGTTTGTACCTGTATAATAATAGACATCAGTTTCAATATTTAAAACTGTTCAAAATTTGTCTATATTGGTTGGAACAATCATCCAGAATATGAAGATAAATATTAATAAAATATATAAATTATAAATAGGTATATTTGTTATATATATGAGGAACTATGGGTATTTTTGTTTTTATCATATTCGTTGTTTTTATACGCTGATATGACTGTTTGTTTCGAAATAATAAATAAATAAATAAAGAAGCTTGGGCTTATCGCGTTTAGTCGGCTTTGTACATTGAATTAGAGATAGAGATAATGAAGGTGATTTTTTTTACACATTATAGGCTCAGTGGTTTGACAATCTCACCTGATGTTAAGTGACGATGTGGTACAGGACGATAAACACACTAAGCCTAGAGGTTCTGGTTCTCAAGTGATACTGCCGGAATAGACCTATTCCTAGAGGTTTTTGGCGACAGGTTTTCAAACTTGAGGGTGGTAGTTACCCAGGCGGGCATTATTAGAAAATACCCTACCACCATGCTATGGTTTCAACACGATGTTTTCTTTTTACCGAAAGTTCAGGCTGATTTTAGAGTTGGGTAGGTGGGCTCGAACCCGCGTCCATTTACGCAGTATCCGCCCGCACTACCCACTGCTCTACCATCGTTTCAAAATGTATCAAAGGTGATGATGATTGTTCCGACTGATTTCGGCATACGGTATAAAAGTTAATGAATATCTAAATTCTCTAAACCGACGTAAAGAATAAATTCACAAAGACAAATGAATAAAGCACTAAGACAAGTACAAATTAATTGAAAACCTATCCAAAATGTTGCGCGTAATTATCGATTGGTGATTGCAAATAGAATATCCCATCCCTAAATCCACCCCCCCCCCCCCCCCGCTCCAACATCTTTCCTGTGAGACGAACGCGTCCTCAATTTGCTTTCGTCGATGGTGGTTCTCGTAAACTCGTGCGCACGTACATAACACCTAATAATAATTGTACCTAATCTTGATCGTGAACACAATTAACCTGGATACGTGGAAGAACCCTGCATCGGCATCATCTCACGTAAGTACCAATCAGTAAAATTTGTCATCCCTATTAGCGTATCGTTTGCATCACACCAATACAGTCCACTATTTCGCTCATACAGATATATAATTAAAATTTTGAAATATAAATATCTCTTAGTCAAAACCCCTCCACTTATTCACTATGCAACCAGCCATTACGATAAATGTTATAAATTATAATTTATTAAAGTGAAACTTCAAATTAATTAAACTCAAGAGGGTTCAGCCGCCGATATATTATTATCTCGAAAACGATTTCTGGATTTTAATCCTTTCGATGCATGTGAGTATGCAGGGAACGTTTCAAACGCCCAGTCGAGTGAACCCAGTCGACGCGCACACACGGACCAATAAACTGAATAATTAACTTATAAACTGGTACGTACTCTACGCCACATTTGGGGCGTCTAGGGCACCGATGTAACTACACACTCGTATATTTTTCATAAATAAAAAAAAATGTAAATGCTACCTGTTTAGAACGCAATACATGGTAGATAAGGGATCGAGGAAAGAGGGGCTCAAGACTCAGACTGGCGGGGCGACAGCGGCGGAGCGGACCAGTCGACAAAAACTACCACCAAACGAAGACGAATTACATCTCTAATTAATAAATTATAAAAGAAGTGTAAAATAGCAAATAAGTTATATTTCAAAACACGAACAATAGGTAAATATTATTAACTATTAAAATTTGATTTTCATAAGCATAAATCAATTTATTATATATTAATACTCAATGGTTTAAGTCAAATATTGCAAGAGAACGTGGACACTATTTTTGTGGTATGTTAAAATGTTTTCGAATTAAAAGTAGGTAAGACACAGAAACAAAAACGTTGATTTTAAATATTATAATAAAAATAATACCTAGTAAGTAGTTTTTTTTAGAATTACTAAGCATAAAGTAAACTCTTCTTTTTTTTTTTTAATTACACTTAATATTTTTATAACCTTACTTTAACATGAATAAACACCGACGTAAATATAATACTGTAAAATATTAAAAATATGCTTTCCTTGTCAGAGGAGAGAATCTGTTATAACTTAATTCTTTCTTACTTACTTAATTTTCTCCAGGATAAGAGGGATATTGTGATGAAATAGAAGTTGTTCTGAGTACAGATTAAGTTTTAAGTTAAGCAATTAACTAATAACACAGCAACAAACATTTTTTTTTTGTGTTGCCCTGGATATCTTTGTAAATTTTTATCTTTTTGAGTGCCCAAATTACGAATATATTCATGAAATTACTGAATGTGCTCTTGTTTTTATGATTTTTACATATCTTATATTTTGATAACTTGAAAAGTGGAATATATGATGGTCCTCAAATACGGCAATTGATGAAAGACACAGATTTTATTAAAATCATATACATATAAAAAAATGTACAAAATATGCTGACATACTAGATTCTATAAGCAAATATGAGTATGAAGTTACACTATCTCCGCAATCATCTGAATAAATTTCCGGATAATTAATGAAATTATAGTAAAGGACAGGGAGAGCGGTTCCACCAGGATCTAAAAGTGATGGAGGAAAGGTATCAGGGTCGATGGGTTTGTCACATGATGGTAGATTACTGCTGGTCTATAAAACGAGATTCTTCCCTGAAAAATTATGAAGTAAAAGCTCATAAAAGGCGTTTTAAGGAAATATAATATATGTTTTTGGTCATCATCCTCTCTATTTACTTCGATGTATTCTAATTGTTCAAAACAAAGCTGACATAATTATATAAATAAATCTGTTAATTTGTTTCTTGTTTTCTAATTTTGGTAATGTAAAACAAAATAAAGATTTAAATGAAAACGAGAGCAAATCTTACAAAATCATTGATAGTTTCATGAAATATGTCCAAAATCAACCTTATTTCTAGGGCAACAAAACCACTGTAGACCAGGAAAATAAAATAAACTTACAATAAAAAAAAACACCCAATATGACCCCCCAAGCGCGAAGTAGTTCAGTCCTGCAAACAAAGCCCATATAGAGGAGTAAAATAGTATTGAAACGGCTTCCGAACTCGTCGAGTGCGTATCAACTATATAAATATTTCATGCTAATATTCCTAAACGGTACTCCAGTCAAAACTTTAAAAGGTTATTGCTTCATAAGATTAAATTTTGTGAAAATATTTTACTTTCTTTTTAAATGGATTTTTCTGATTATTTACGTTAAATTTAAATTTATATTGCTTTATGTCGTTTATTACAATCATGTATTTTTTAATACTAATTTATTTTAATACTGATTTTGTTTTCTTTTTTTAAATATTGAAATAATAATTTAATAAAACGGCAGCCATCTTGATAAAACATTTTGATAACACAGAATTCACGCTTAGTGTCATTATTTTTAATATATTTCACTTAAGCACAAAAAGGCACTAAAATTACGTGCTCAAATACTGCAAGTTTAAAAACATGACAAATGAAATTCCCACCACAACCTCAATGACATTGAAGTACTAAATTCGTCCGCGTGAAATTCAGACAGTTTGCATCCTATATTATAATGGCCGATGGGGCCAACGGGTTCTCGAATGGCTGCCGTGTACAGAAAGACACAGCGTGGGTAGGCCCCCCAACAAAGTGGACCGACGATCTGGTAAAGGTCGCGGGAGTACGTTGGATGCGGGTGGTTAAAGACCGGTCGTTGTGGAGATCTTTAGAGGAGACTTTCAGCAGCCCAGCAGTACACGTCTTTCGGTTCAATATAAACAGCCTAAATTCTCCTTTTGTATGTAATCTATGTCATAACCAAACTTTATCGAAATCTATTCAGTGGTTTAGGTGTTTTATTTATTTCTATCCAGAAGTATTAAATAAATTAAATTTCATGCTTCTTACTTTAAAAATAACGAACGTTCACGTGTTCATACCCTATTTTGTGCTGAAATTTCCAAAAATCTATTTTTAGTAGAAAATCATAAAAGGCATCTTATGCAACTTGGTAGCGCCAGCAGTTCAGAATCTGTGTTGATGAAACAGTCAAGACAAACAATTTTGTAAATATACTGGCTGTGCGCACGCAGCTGTGCCCGCGTTTCATATATTCTTTACTGCGTTTTCATTTTTTAGTATTATTAAAAGTAAAAATATTTCTCATAAATTCAAGCACTCGCCCGTAAAAGTGTGCATTGAAAGGATTTTATAATTTTTTTTAAGAGTTTTAATTTTTTTTACAGGGACCCCTAATTATTTTCAAAAATTAAAAGTACACCAGGTTACCCGGAGTAATTTAAGCTATCTACCGAAAAAAATCCAGTCAACATCTGTCCAGGCGTTCCGGAGATAGGCAGAAAGAAAGGCAGACAGAAAGACAAAAAATTAAAAATTGTATTTTTGGTATATGTGACGTGTTGACGAAAATGTTTTTACATTACAAACAAACACTTCAATTTTATTTATTAGTATAGATATATAGATGAAAAATTTAAAAAAAATAAAACATCCAGACATTCCATTACATTACAGAAATACACGAAAAAGCTTTCCATTATTTATACCCACGATTAATAGTAATTTAAACAATTCTCTGAGATTCTCTTTATGACGATATTCTGAATTCATATTTCAATAAATCATTATCATATTAATATAAATAAATCGATTGCTGATATAAACGCAGTCAATAATCTCATGTGCAATAAATACTCGTATCATTTATATTAATCAATAACCGAAAAGGCAATCACGCGATGAGTTTTGGCCCAAAACTTTTGGGTTTATTCTAAATTAATCACTGTCAAATAAACAAGTAAATTGAATAAACTCTAAACATCACTATTGTTTCGCGACTCAATTCAATTCAATCTATATTAATAAATAAAACTGAATTGTCTGTATGTAAAATCAAAGCTATTTTTGTTACTAAATTATATATATACTATACCTATACCAAAAATACATTTTTTCTAATTTTTGTCTGCCTAAGTTACGCGGAGTCATTTTAGCTATCTACCAAAAAAGTCCTGTCGAAATCGGTCCCGTCGTTCCAGAGAGTGCCTGGAACAAACAGACAGATAGACAGACAAAAAATTGAAAAATTGTGTGACGAATTTAATCGCTAAGATCATCTAACTCTTTTTTTTTATTCAACAATCAAATGAGTTCTTAAAATTATACTACGAATAAAATTCGAAAGTTTCTTAACTTTCCATTTATAATACCTGCCTATAAATAAACTTTCTATCTCTACTCCACAGAGACGTCTCAATTTAAATTATCAAGATAAATATACTCAGATAAAATTTATTCAAAAAACTTTGATTATCAATCACGTTAAGTAAACGAAAGCTTTTATGTATTTTTTTTAATAATTTCGATAGAAACCAATTTTACGGAGCAATGTTTGTTAACAAAAAAAAAAAAAAGTTTTCGAACACGGCACGGTACTACAGATAAATTAAATTATCAATTAATTAATTAATTTGCTGGCATCCCTTGATTGCGGAGAGAAAGGGACAGAGTTATGTGCACAGTAGTTAGAAATCAAGTTCGGATGGAACCGAAATCTACTAATTTAGACTCTTGAAGAACGTTCGCGAATTGCCAAACAAGTGTGCGACCTATATACAATTTACTAATTTTGTGCTAGGGCATTTTATAATTCCCTGGATGTCTGACCAATTGATCATACCTCTCTTTGAGAGGTGGGGAGGGGAAGTATTCTCCTCCATCCCTACCGGGCCATTGCACGGACGAGGCCCGGTGGGTTCGCCGCAGGGGGCGACGCGGTGGCATGCCTAGCAATCCCGTATCGCCCCCATCCCAAATACGGCGGACGGCCCCGAGGGGATTTAGTGGGTATTTCCGGGCGACTCTCGCCCGGGTGAGTCCGCATCGAGCATCCGTCGAGCATGGAGCTCGTCCCTCCGTGGTGCCCCCTTACCTATTGTATTGGGGGACTCCGGTCTCACTAATGCAATAGGTAAGGGTAGTGCGTAAATGCATTTCCCCCCGTAAAAAACAAAAAAAGGGCATTTTATAATTTACGCTAGAATATTTTTTGGAGTATGGTGAAACATCTTCTGTATTGTGTTGTTTTATGTTTACAATATGGTAAAATATTTTCTGTGTGGTGGTAGAGCATTTTCAGTAAAATGGTCGGATACTTTGCATGGTGTTAGGGCATTTTGACATGGCGGTAGGATTTTTACGACATGATGGTAGATTATTGACATTTTACATTACGTTAGGAGTTTCTAGCTAGCTACAAATCTTAACTCAAAAAAATATGTTACCAAGCACATATAGATGTACTTTCCGTCATCGTCACATATTAGCTAATTCTTTTAATTTTAGAGTTCAACCTGTACCTTCATAACCACTCAACACCAGGTCTCACTTCATTGTGAGTGGCAGAGCTGACAAAATGTCGCGGGGGCCCCGATCCGATGGGGGCTGGCCCGCGAAGCCGTGACCTAAGAAGAATCCTAACATTTTTAACAAAATTCAGTAAATATTATAAACACAATTAACGTTAGACACGGCTAAATATTTAAACGCTTTAGTGATTTATTAAAATTGCATCGTGACGATTTTTACCAGGGCCCCATCCAATAAATTTGTCACGGGCCTCAGTGGTATAGTTAGGCCACTGCCTCACTTATAATTACTAAGAATACACATATTGTGGCCATCTCGAGGCACACGGAGACCTGTGTCTATTATACCGACGTGGCCGACGACGCAATAGGCCGCTTCATCCACCGAGCGGTGAGCGCACCGGCGAAGGACATAGCGGATTATAATTTCAAGATGGCCATAAAACATGCAGACCAAAAGGTCATACAAGCAATAATTGCCCAAACCCAAACTATAAGGTAACTATGCGGACACGGACCTAGTTCTGCTTGGCTTGTTACGACCGTTAATAAAAAAAAAATCAAAAAAATCAAGTAATAATTATGTAATTAATTAATTCATAATAACAAAATAATTTAACATATAAATATAAAAAAAAATTCATAGAAGTAGATTTAAGCTCACATATGCGAAAGATTACTAACTGCATAGCTGCTTGAATTGCTATTATAGGCAATTTTTTCCGACGCAAGTTGATTTAAATCTACAATATTAAAAATGGTGCGGACCCAGAGTCTGCAGATAGTTTAATTTCAATAATAATAAAAAAAAATAAAAAAAAAAGAATACACATAAATATATGAAGTAAATATACATCTTTAGGTATTCCATCTGCCCTTCCTAACGCACTAATAACTTCGAAACTTCCCCCCTTTGTGAGATTAAGCTACAAGATTATAAAAAAAAAACTTCCTCTTGTCGAAAGTCCCTCAGTGGATCTACAACATACCCAATATTGGAGCCTCGAGGAGCCGTTTCCTGATGTCCCGGGCAAGTTTCGCATTCGTTTTTTTTAACGTGCTTTAGTCAACAAGTACGCTCGGCGGAATTAAAAGTTAAGAGTTCGGTGGGAAGTTAGTTGTTTTATCGCGTATCGTTTATGAGCGCCGCGATGTCGCAGATGTTTTGAATAAGTTGAACTTAGCAACTGGTATGCCACTCTTAAAGTGAGTTTCAATATAGAATCTTATAAGTTAAGATTGAGATCCAAACAAAAAATATATCACTGATACTTTAGAGGATAAAGCATTGATTTTCGAAAAATAGAGATCGCATATTGAAATAGGCCGTTAATAGAGATGTCTTTGGAAACATTGACATTGACCATTCAATCAAAATTAAGCGTGTTCAAACGTTCTTTCAAAATAATGTAACATTTTTTAGACGGTGCCTATGTCAGTACTTATTTATGTACTTATCTCGCATTACGTTAAGTGACGATGTGGTGCAGGATAGTAGACACTAAGCCTAGGACACTGGTTCTCAAGTGATACTGTCCAAACACACCTATTGGTATTTTATGGCAGGTTTTCAAACATGAGGGTGGTAGCTACCCAGGCGGGCATCATTAGAAGATGCCCAACCACCATTCTATAGTTTCTTAATGATGTTTTCGCTCACTGAAAGATCAGGCTGATTTTAGAGTTGAACATGTAGGCGTGAACCTGCATTTATTGACGCAGAATCCGGCCGCACTATCCACTGCACCATCATTGCATCTATTTATGTGTTTGCTGTTGGCTTATAACTCGGGAACTATGGAATCGATTCAAATCGAATCAAAAAAAATCATAATTTATTTATTCAATTTAGGCCCTAAGAAGGCGCTTATGAACGTCTAAAACACTACCACCGGGTTCGGAAAACAACCCAGTCGAGAAGGGCGCAGGCAAGAAACTCGATCTGGTTCTTTTTTTTTTTCATAAATATAATATATATCATTTTTTTTGTCATATAAAAAACTATACAAATCGTCGTTTTAATAATGTTAGTGGAAGCACAGAGATGTGGGTTAATTCCAGACATCACTATCGTTCACGTAATGATCCACCCTGTAATAACCTTTTGAGATTAAAACTTGCTTGACATAATACTTGAACTTATTGTCAGGTAAATCGGTAATGTTACTTGGGATCTTATTGTAAAACCGAACACTATTACCTATAAAGCTTTTATAACACTTACTTAACCTAAAGCGTGGGACGGCCAACTTGTTTTTACTTCTAATATTAAAATTATGACGATCATTCATGATTGACATGGAGATCAGCATTATGATGGCGACTATCCATAGGGTGTCATCAATCGGACGTGGTTATCATTTTTGGACTGTAGTTTATTAACCTCTTTATTTCTAACTTTGTTCCTGTCTCTTCTTATCTCTTTCCTTCGTATTTACTTTCAAAATATCGAAACTCTATAATAATTTAATTTATTAAACCAGCTGTGCTTCGCTTACCTCATAAAACCTAGTCAGAGAATAAATCTAACTTGTATACAGACAGATAAAGGGTCGTTATCTTTTATAATACTTAAAAAGAAAAAAAATTATACAAATCCTTAAATAAATTATCTCCTTTGTAATCTCCAATCTAAAACTTAAATAAATTAATAGTCATATTCGAAATGAATCGCACAGGTAAGTAAAGTTTTCGTTTTGCATAATGATATTTAATGTTCAAATTTAATTAAAATGCTACCCCCAATTAACCGGGTGCATTGCGGTCGGTTTGTCTGTAACGAACGTTGTTCAACAAATGCGTGTGGCTTCAACGAATTACCGAGAACAAGTTTAGTTGTTAATTGTTGAATTTAATCTAAACTGTTATGATTCACAAGCCGTAGCCCGCGGCTTCGCGCGCATGTAACTGTCCTTCTCTTACCCTATTTAAATCGTAGATATATTATGATCAGGCCGGGTTTTAGTATATATTAATACATTAGGTAGAATATAGGTAAAAGTTGCTCACCGTAATTTAATTGGATATGTAAATAATCTATATCTCGGAGTAATGTATATAGGATTGTTTGAATAGAAAACTTTTTTAGCGGCGTTAAGCGATTTCCGAAAAGGGCAAAACATATTGATTCGCGTTTTCAATGTTATGACGTCAGCCGTCGACATGCTAAAGTATAAAATGGCGTTAAGTGCTGATGCTCAGAAATAAATAATAATATGTATATATATATAGTATATAAAAATGTACACAATTATTGTTCGGAGCGCCAATAGATCTAAAAACCAGACAAATGTTAGGTTATATTAATAATTTCAATCAACAATTTATGAAATTTAAAAACATTAAAAAATTAGTTTTTGCAAAGTTTCGTGTTTACACTTCTGCAAACAGTCCCCATGACTGCCTAGTTTTTTTATATTTTCAAAACTCTTATGGGTCTTTTGGTAAAATGGGGGAGTAAAATAGCAATAAAAGCCATTATTACATTAAAAGTCATGTTGTGTGTTTAGTTTAATATCGAAGCGGTGAATATTTCGATACAAAAATAAATTTTATTAAATTCGCCATTTTACAAACCTACGAGGACGGTGTCGCGGCCACAATAAACTGTTCACTCAATATTTCTCACCACGGAACTTTTTAGTTTCAGTGTTATCAATTTAAAAAAATATGGAATTTTTTTCTCAAACTTTGCATAATAATTATACTCACTATTACTGAGTAAGTCATTATACCTAATAATAAAAGTGTAAGTAGGTTCATTTGTAAACATATGACTAGAGAGCGATTTATATGGTTTCGTTGATTTATATTTTTGTTGTTATGACCTCGAAAAAAGGATTTCACGGAATGAGGAATTGGAAACATCGCCTGGAAAATTCGGGAATCACTGGGAATTACTGTAATGGATTTTTAGTATTAATTCGCGACCCGTAGTCCGGGATACGAGTGATGGATTTACGTAATCCTATTTCCGTTTTGTTCCTATAAAAGTCATGCGCCAAAATGAATCCGGTAAAATTTGAACCGACTTCAAAAGTTACAAGTTTTGTAAGTAAACAATTTCTGTCACATGTTTTTATTATATTTATTAAATTCTACATTTCAAAGAGGATATTAAAAAGATCACTGAAGAAGAAAAGTTCGTTTGGGAATTTTAAAGGAAGCTAAGACTACGAAAGACGATAGAAACCTCAGCTGGGGCCTTTTTTAGGGGGGCGGCGCTCGTCGGAGGTCAAGTGCGAATACCTAAGCGGCCGTAAATTAGGGTTCCCAAACTACTAGATCTGGGTAAGTCTATATCATTATTGGGGGGCAGGAAGTATATCCTGCCCCCCGGATGATTGACCTTCTAGGTCTTGCCTCTTTCGAGAGGTGGGCGAAGAGGTGGGTGGGGAAGTATTCTCCCCCATCCCCACTGGGCCATTGCACGAACGAGGCTGGGTGGGTTCGCCGCAGGGGGCGACGCGGTGCTTGCGAAAGCCACCCCGTGTCGCCCCCATCCCAAATGCGGCGGACGGTCCTGGGGGGTTTTAGTGAGTATTTCCGGGCGCTTCACGCCCGGGTGAGTCCCACACTGGCACGGAGTTCGTCCCTCCGTGCCCCCTTGCCTATTGCATTGGGGGACTCCGGTCTCACTAATGCAATAGGTAAGGGTAGTGCGTAAATGCATTTCCCCTCAACAAAATATATATATCATTAAACTTTTTAATTCAATATAAGTGAATGAGATTATAATAAAAAAAATTTATTACCGATTTCCTATTACCTTTACCTATCCCTATTACCTTTCTATTACCGATTTCCTCTCACGCATCATTCAGCGGATACAAATAAAACAGCGCACGCATTGCCTTGCCGCTGTTTCCCATTACTCTCATATCCAAATATATAGGTTATTGAAACCGTATGTTACGTATATCCCGAAACGCATGACACTTTACGCGTTGAAGCTGATGGCGCCTCTCGCGGAACACGCGAACTGTACATACACATTCGTCGAACGGCGAAACCCCTTATATTTACAGCTATTGATACGGCCTACTGCCGTCGAGATGACAATTACTCTGTACCGCCTTCAGCTAACCACCGCCATAGAGTCACTAGAAGCGACACCAAAAAAAAAACTGACGATTTCTAAGTGGCTCCCTAGAACATAGACTGACGACCTGGTGATGGACGCGGGAAGCTGCTGAATGCGGATGGCGAAAGACCGGTCGTTGTGGATATCTTTGGGGAAGACTTACGCCCAGCAATGGACGTCTTTCGATTGAATGGATGGATAATTTCAATAAATATCACACAAGAGCTATTTCTTCTTGATCCATAAACGAGAAACTGATTGTAATGGGTAGATTAGATTACTTGGATAGAGATTAGCTAGTTTTTAGAGTGCTTTGACCAAAATCTCACCTGATATTATGCGACGATGTGATCCAGGATGATAAAAACACTAAACCTAGAGAGCGGTGCTGGCTCTTGAATGATGCTGCCGGAACAAACCTATTAATGATCGGCGACAGGTTTTCAAACTTGAAGATGATAGCTACCCAGGCCTTATTAGAAACTGCCCAACCATCACCGTATGATTTCCTCAGGATGTTTTCTTACAACGCACTACAGACTGCGCCATGATCGCTTCACTATCAACCACTTCACACAGAATGATTAATAAACATGGTGAGCCGTCTGGTCAGGCGCGTTGCTAGTTATTTTTGAAGTTATACTTCTTTAGGCGCGTTATGAAAAAATGATGAGAGTGAAATTTTAAGATGCGCGCGCATCTGTGACACAAAATTAACAGTATGAAGCTGTCTGCTTAACCGCTCATTAAGTCTCGAAAAAAAAGCTACCAACAAAATAGAAATTGAACCTCAATATTAGTCGCGCATGTTGGTACGCTCGTCACCTCTGATCACTGTTTTCATATTTATAATATTTATCAACATGTTTCTAGTTTATACGTTCACAACACGTGTTTTAGTTTCATACAAGTGCGAATTATATATGTGCTAATAAATTATATTCAGTAGTGATTTAAATTGAATATTTTGATTGATATCACTTACTATTTGTGAATATTAGTGAAAAAACATTGTGCTTATATACTTTTTCAAGTGCTCCAATATAATTGAGGTTAACTATCCGTATGTATTATTTATTAATATAAATTAAAATACTTTTATTTAATACAATTAACACTAAATATTATTAAATTATTAATATTAAATACTTATTTATTTTAAAACAAACAATACTTCGTAACCAATATGTTATAGAGATACAGTTTAATATGCGTGAAATTGTATTCGTACTAACTGGCACTTCCTGCGACCCTCGGGGAATTTGAGGTTGCTTATATAGAAAGTTTATAAGGTTGTTTGTATGATTGAATGAAAACATTTATTCGACACTGAATCGGTTTGTGTCTACACGTATATTTATAGAATAAAACCCAAAGAGTTTAATTAACCTTATAATGGTATCTATTAATAACCCACAAATCAATAGTACCACATATAAAAACTTACTATAAAACAGCAAAGCAAATCCATCCGTTTATAATTTACACAATACTTGAAGGGCCCTAAGCCTAAAGGTACTAGTTCTCAATACGTTAGTAATTATAGATTACCTGCATGAACTATCCTTAATCAGTCGATCACTAAGACCTGGAGGTTTTAGTGCTGGAGCAAGTCATACCTATAGTAAGTAAATATAGAATGAAAGCGTAATGGTAATTTCCGTTATTAAAATGGCGTTCCTTTGACGCACCATCACCGCAAAACTACTAAACATCCGATATGTATATGGGACTGCTACATTTCATCATCCATCCACCCTTTCTCAATTCTTTTTCGATCTACTCTTATGCACATTTTTTCCAGTAATAAAAACAAAAGAATCTAATCTTTCTTCATTCATTCGTTTTTGCACTCACACCTAACGAGCATAATATGAAACACGGGCGAAGCCGCTGGCACCGGCTAGTTAATAATCATTCTCATATTAAATTTATAAGCTCCGGCTGAAAACCAGCGCTTTTGCAAATTTCATTGCTGGAATACTACTTCGCTGAGTATGGGGTCGTTTTTCTAACGTAGCACAGCGCATGCAGTTAAAATTATGATTTAAATGTATGTATATACTAATACAATATTTGCTGTGTATATGGTGGAAATAAAAAAAATTGTCTTTCCTTTCTTTAAATGAGTAAAAAAGCGACTTAACGCAATATAGTGGTATCAAGAATAATCAAAACGACTACGTATCGTATCCAGTAAATGTTGATCAACGTCACCAATAATATACGCAAAACCGTCGAATTTCCCCGGAGCGCTATACGCACGGCTATACGACACAGTGAAGACGTATAACCGGAGCGAATGCAAAATGAAAATTATCATAGAAATTCAACGTCTCATATGAACCGCTGTAGTGTCGGAAGCATGCAAAAATATTTAAACAAAAAACTCTTTCCCTTCAATTCAATTGGAAAATCGTCGCTTTAACAATTTACGTATTATTGTGCGAATAATAAAACATCAATACGTGGAGGAAAAACTTTGGATATTTTTTTCAGACCGCACGCACGGGAGTTTGTAATATTTGGCATTGTTAAAGTTTAGTTAAAGGAGAATAAAACTAAAATTTAATATGTGTTAAAATATTTTATAATAGTTAAATTAAATATAAAATACTTAATAATTATTTTTGATGTGAAACATCTATAGCCGCACGTAAAACCGATTTCTGGCGTGGCGACGCATGCCGTGGCGACGCGACGCCACGCTTTTCGATGGTATATATATACAGTCTATTTATTATTATATTAAATAAATTCGTAAATTTTTGTATTGAATGAAGATAAATGTTTATTCAATAAATAGTCATCGTTATCTGGAAAAAAAAATCGTAATATTTTATTTTATCATTATGACATATTTAGTTCCTATCACAATCTGTTCTTTTCTGCATATTACTTTTACAAAATCATGTCGATGTTTCACATCTGCCAGGCGTCCCGTGACGGCTCACATTTTTTATTATATTGCAAATATTTGTATCTTTTTTCTACATGATATTGTGTACTAAGAAAGGCGACTTTAATACGTTTGTCGAATGATTTTAATTATAGAGTATCTAAAGAAATCGTAATCATTTTCGATACAAATAATATAAAGATATCTTTCAAAAACATTTTCACATATTTTAAAACTAACTTTATATATAATATAAAAAATCATACAAAATAATACAGAAAGTTTTATATAAAAAGGAAGTATGAGTTAAAATCTATTTCAAGATGAGAGCTAGACAAATGTAACTCCTAAGTCACTAGTAAGTGCACCTAAAGACAGCAAATAACAGAAATCTCATACTAAGCGAACACCTGTGGCTCGTAAGCTTATGGCTTTTATTTATGTGACTTTTTAAAACTTTAAAACTCTGTGCAGTAATTCATAACTTTCCGTATTTATATTTCGTTTAGTTTATTTACATAATATAAGAAGTATAAATGATATTGTATTTAGTAGTCACATAGATAATCATAAACTAAAATACATTTATGCCTTTTAAGTAGTTATCTTGTCCTGTCGTAGCTTATTAGGTATCCCTTCTGATTTCAAATATCAAATCGAAATAGTGTTGTAACGCCCTTGTCATATTTTTTATTTTTTTATTTTAGTCACCTTACATCTCAGGCATAATCCAAATGTTATTTACATTTTTGTGGCTTTAACCTATTATTTTGTGCCTTTATCTATATTTCCAATGCATTGTGGTTATGTCGAATCCCCTTGTCATATTTATTATTGCTATGATAACTGTGTAGGTATATAAATGCCCTTCCTCTACTTCTGTTTTCACTGGAGAAGCTCTGGCTCTCCTAGAAGCCGTACGGTTCGTATTGTCCCATAACTTAAATAAATCCATCATCTTTTCTGACTCTAAGAGTTGCCTTCAGGCAACCCTTTCCAATCCATTCCGTCGTCAATCCCAATTTCCCTTAATTTTCAAGATTAAAAAAGCCCTCTTGGACTGCCACCACCGCAATATACAAGTGACCCTGGCCTGGATCCCTGGTCACTCAGGTATTCCCGGCAATGAGTCAGCTGACTCGTGTGCCAAAGCTGCCACTCGAATTGGCTCCGTAGACCACTATAAAACCTTCTCCTATGACCTATGCCTGCTTGCCAAAAGCCGACTTGTGAAATCATGGAATATTATCTGGAATTTCTCAGAATCTGAAAAAGGAAAATATTAAGCTGACATCCAGCCTGAGATTCCTCGCATCCCATGGTTCTTCAAGTTCCCCAAAGCCAACAAGTCGACAACGTCAACTATCCGTCTTTTAAGACTGGGTTTTTCCTGCGCTCCCGTTTTCCTAGCTAAGCTCAGGATCAGGAACTCTTCGTTGTGTGAATGTGGCCTCGACGAGGGCGATTTGAACCATATCTTTTTCTCCTGCCCTAGGATGCGTCACTCCCTGTATGACATTCTCCCTCCTGAAGTTCCCCGTCCTACAACCTTTAAATGTCTTCTTCTCTTCACCTTTTCTCCCACAATCAACTATATATTATGTAAATATGTACAAATGAACAACATAAAACTGAAAATAGTATATTTTACTAACATTTTTACTGGTAAATACTGTTTTTTTGTCCTACTAATATTGTGTTGTCTAATAAGTTTGTGTTGACCCTTTTTCAGGTTGATCACCTAGGTCAAAGGATTTTTGTTTTCATTTCATCAGCCATAGTCTTGTTTACTAGTTTCCACTCCTCGGTTCATGACTCTACCTTACGGACAATGGCAGAATTGTGGCCAATAGCTACAAAAGCCAAAAACTAAGAAGTGAAGTGAAGTGAATTGTGTAGGTATTGCGATCATTTTATATTCATTTCTGCGATGAATCTGAGTTTGTTTTCGAAAGGAAATACATCGAGACGAAAACCATGCCATGGTCTAGCATTTGTATATACATTACTAGTCTGTGATATAGCATTATCCAATTATTACTTCAGCAATCACAGTGAAGTTTAAAACTCTGAAGTACCCATGTATGTTCCGACAGCATCACTAGAGAACTAGTTTCACTAATTTTATCGTGTTACCATCCTCATAAAAAGATATATTAAGGAAAGATTTCCAGTTATCATTTTACTAAAAAAATATATTACGATATCCTTATATCTTCGATAACTTAATGCATATTCGTAAAAATTTAGACAAGCTAGATCTAGTGAATGATCGTCATAATTTTAATACTAGAAGTGAAGACAAGTTGTCCAGAACCACGCTTTAGGTTAAGTAAGTCTAGTAAAAGCTTTATAGGTAATAGTATTCGGTTTTACAATAAGATCCCAAGTAACGTTACCGATTTACCTGACAATAAGTTCAAGTATTATGTCAAGCAAGTCTTAATCTCAAAAGGTTATTACAGGATGGATCATTACGTGAACGATAGTGATGTCTGGAATTAACCCACATCTCTGTGCGCACCCGCTAACATTAGTTAAAACTATGATTTGTATAGTTTTTTATATGAAAAAAAAAATGATATATATATTATATTTATTTTAAAAAAAAAGAACCAGATCGAGTTTCTTGCCGGCTCTTTTCGACTGTTTCTGTTTGACAAGGATCGAAATTCTTACGCTCTCTATGTACCTTATGTATTTACCCACATCTTTGTAATTATTTGTTTGTTTTTGTAATCTAGTTACGTACCTTTGTGGGCTCTAAATAATAATCCTAGTTTTAAACATTTGCTTCTCAGTAAGTGAATCATGTAATTCTTTATGAGAAATAAAGTTATTCTTAAACCTCAACCAGACAAACCGTATTCAGTAATACCCCGCTTTACGCGAGGGATAAGTTCCGAAGAAAATCGCGTTAACTGGAATTCGCGTATATCGAGGTTTATGATTAAACACATAGTCAAAATTTAATACAAAAAAATACAAATCATTTTAATCGATCACTTTAATTCTAAGAACACTTTATGCAATACATACTCTTATTTTTTACGGAAAAATACATATATTGTCTTTACATTATGTTTATACGCACTCTTTCGCGTAATGCGAGGCATTTGAGCGCGCGAAATTTAAAATTCGCGTCATAGTGAAACCGCGCGTAACGGGGTCGCGCTAAGCGGGGTAATAGATACTGCACAGAATCCGAAGGATATCGCGTCCGGGGAATCCCCCGGAGGGGAATAAAACCACGTTCACATTTCGAAACATTTATTAATGAAAATGTAAATAAAAGCGATTATCATAATCTCTGATACACATGGCGATATTGTACTCCGAGGACAACAGATAACATAATTATTATGAGTTATTATAGAATAGTAGTTTAATTACATAAAAACCTGAAACGAATAATATTGAAAAAGAAAATTCCTCTTCGAACTCGAATCTTTATCTTATTAAGTGAAATCAGTTTTTTTTTTATTACGTCATATCAAAACATTATAACTAAATTTAGTATCGGCGTAATAAAACAGTTACTATTACATCTTTATTAATTTCATTGGTCCAAAGGAATATGAGTAGGTGTATTTGTATTTTTTTTGTCAACTGTTTTTTTATTTTTTTTATTGAAAAGATTTGTTCGAAAATTGATGATTCAAATCCAATGTCATACATCTATTCATACGTTTTTACCTCGACACATATTGTAAATACCCTTAAAATAATATGAGAATGTATTTAGTCAGTAAGTACATAGGAAATAAAATTACATTAATAAATGCATTAATATAAGTAATATTAAAATATATATATATATATATATATATATATATATATATATATATATATATATATATATATATATATATATATATATATATATATATATATATATATATATGTAAATATCTAATTAAGTGATATTCAAGTTAAGATTCATACGTTAATTTCAATGGAGATATATTAAAAAAAAAAAGCATTAATAAAATTAAACTGGTACATATAGCTTTGGTCTAGAATTATTAGAAACTAAGAGACCCTACTTAATAAATCTAAGTTTAAAACTGCCCAAAATTAAATCACTTTTGAGAGGGGGGTTATTTTTGTGTTAAATTCTAAATGAATCCGCTTTAAGTGGATTTTTTTTTCTCGCTTTTCACAGATCATAATCTCGGGACAGTGTTATTGAAATATTTCCATCCCTCTCCCTCTCTCCGTCCCTCTCTCTCTCCTGTAAAAAAAAAAAAATTAATTATTTAAACCAAAATATAGGAGAATATTTCCGCAATATGTTTTCTAATGTTTATCAAAAATAGTAGATGCCGTTAACGTATGGTTATTGTGCACGTTTATCCTGAGGTGCCACGAGAACTCCATGCAAAGTTCTACTTGTATAGTGCCAGTGCGTTTTCTAAATTAAATGCTCGCCCAGGTACATCTACCGCATTCAAGTTTAGAAATCCCTCACCGAATACCCATAGGTGTTTCCCAGCAATATCTCTTGAGAACCACTACCTCTAAGCTTATTCTTTATCATGCTGGAACACAGCGTCACTTAAAATCAGGTGAAACCGTGATCAGAGCACGGAAGTCTATACAATGTAGAGAAGATAAACTACGCCAGCCATGGCGACTGCCGACAGAAGTGAAAGCTCGAAACTTTAGAAAAACTGTTTTGTTTTTTTTTTTTTTTTTTTTTAATTGAAGTTTGTTGAAGTGATTTCATTTAAATAAAAAATAGAAATATTAACGTTATAGTTTTATTTTAGAAGCACATTTTAGCACGCATTGCAAAGACAACAACACAAGGAAAACTTCACGGGAAACTTCCCAAATTAGTACTAGATGGCGCCACTTGTACCATTTGAACGTTAATAAGATTATAAAATTTACCCTTATTGCAACAAAGTTATCAAAAAAATTGAACATATAACATTTATTGGTTTTATATATATATATATATATGCAATTGAAGGTCAAATTAAACTTTCATTTCAATATCCCGCTTATATACTTCTTTTATTTAGGATATGTATTTTTTAAACTCTATATTATCTATGGTTGAATGATTTATGAGATGTCATTATATTGAAAACCTAATACTAAAGAAACAATTAAATACTTATAAAAATATCGTACAAAGAGAAATAGAGTGAAGCGATAGCGCTTTAAATGTCGTTTCTCTTTATTACTGGGTGCGTTAAACATACCATGTAATTGTAAGTGAGTTAAGTTATTAACGTGGAGTTATTTTGTCTATATATTTTCATGTCAAATTGTATTTAGTATAATAAAATCTCTTCATTACAGAGCAACTATTGAACTTGTTTTTGCGATAAACACGAATTACTTCAACCACATATATATATATATATATATATATATATATATATATATATATATATAAGCACAGTTTGTTTTCTTGTCCGAGGTAAACTCGAAAACTACTGGACCGATCAGCGTGAAACCACAACCGTTCGACGCGGAATTAATCGTATACGATTATAGGCTGTATATTTTTCAAATTCTATGAGCCCTTTGCCACGTTTTCTCAATTTGTTTGTTTATTATTCCCTTGACGCACCATCACCTCAAAACTACTGAACATATCGGGATGGGACTAATACTTTTCAACGCAGTATTTTTACTAGACAGGTATTTTTGAGATTCCACCGATTCTCTCTCATTTTTTTTTTTTTTCGATTTACTCTTTTGTACATTTTCCACTTCAATTTACGCTTATTAACATTTTTTCCGCTGATAAAAACAAAATACTCTTACTTTTATTCATTCATTTGTTTTTTTTTTTTTTAAATTAGCTACAAATGAAACGTCATACGCACAGAACATACGAAACGCGGGCGGAGCCGCGGGCACCGGCTAGTTTATTATATATGTATATATTAGGTACAATTTTTATATTGATTATACGATAAGCTGCATAAAGATATGAATGTAAAATATCAAATGGTTATTTGTTCAGAAACGCTACTTTATACTAATGACGATACATGTTGACGGATGACGTCATAGCGTTTATAAAGTTTTCCCTAGAGGAGTTGTCAGTTTAAAAGAGAAAACGCTGTTACCGGTGTACGAGCGCGGGACGTTCTAGAACTCGTCGTGGCGGACGAGCGCCTCGCCGAAGTCGGTCGCCTGGGAGCCGACGAACAGGTCGTACTTGTCGAGTATCTCCGCCCTCGTGAGCCTCTCGTCCGCGTCGCCGTCCGCCTCGAACACGAGGTGGCGGGCCTCCGCCTCCGCGTGGTCGAACTCGGGCGGCGCGATCCACTCCTTCACCTCGCCCTCGTCCATGAACCCGTCCTTGTTCGTGTCCCTGAAGGAGGGCGGGAGGAGAGGTGTAAAAAAAAGTGAGCCGTCACGGGACGCCTGGCAGATGTGAAACATCGACATTGTTTTGTAATAGTAATATGCACCGTACACACTACTGCATACAGACTGTATATATATATACCATCATATAGCGTGGCGACGCGTCGCCACGGCAGAAGTCGGTTTTACGAGCGGCTATAGATGTTTCACATCAACAAAAAAAACTAGGCAGCTATTGAGCATTATTTGTTGAAACTTTGGAAAAACTGGTTTTTAATTCTTAAATGTCATGTCAATTTTTTTTTACCGACATTACTAATATAACTTAACGTGTAACACTCGTTTTTGGTTATGAGCAATAATTACGTCCATTTTCATACAGGTACTTTATTTACTGCATAAATATAAACTTCATTACTTATTCACCTTAACGCCATCTCTTGACATACTGTAACATGTTGACGGCTGACGTCATAGCATAGATACCGCGAATCGCTCAGCGTTTATTTTGATCCTATACGTCACTTTATGATATTAGTTATCGCTGTGTTAAGTTTCGTCAAGATTAGTTCAGTAATTTCAGAGTGATACGCGTACACAGAAACAGACAGACAGGCAGACAGATAAAAAACCAAAAACTTCCAATTATAAACAAACACATCTTTTTAAATATATATATATAAATACCTATATCCTGTGAACTGTTCTCTCTCCTGCTTCACCCAGTCCGGTTCCTCGTCTTCCTCACCTTCTTCAACTTTGTACATGTCACCGATGTACTCATCGATTGACACCTTTCCGTCCTTGAACACAAATGCAATATATTCTCAGCGTAATAATAATAGCAAAAGCACTGTTTACCTTCACGCCATGACTTTAGGGAGCGGAGCAGTAACCACAAACAATTATATGTACCACACAGATTAAGTTACAAATGACAAAATAGATGGATAAAAATCCAAAAAATTCAATTCAGGCCCTTTTTTTTGTGATGAGGGGAATGCATTTACGCGCTACCCTTACCCATTGCATTAGTGAGACCGAAGTCCACCAATGCAATAAGGGGGTGCGGAGGGACGTCCGGAAATACCCACTAAACCCCCCCCCCCCCCCCCCCACCACAGTAAGGGCCGGCCGTCCGCCACATTTGGGATGGGGACGACACGGTATAGCTTACGCAAGCACCGCGTCGTCCCCCGCGGCAGACCCGACTGGGCCACGTCCATACTTAGCCCGTTGGGGATGGGGGAGGAGGTGTGTATCCCCTTCCACCTCTTCGCCCACATCTCAGAGAGAAGCATGACCAACTGGTAAAACCGTCCGAGGACATTCAATTCAGGCCCTGAGAAGGCGCTTCTGAACGTCTAAAAAAACTACCACCGGTTCGGAAAAAAGCAACCCAGTCGAGAAGAGCGCAGGCAAGAAACTAGATCGGGTTTTATTTAAATGTTTTTTTTTTTGAAGTTATCAAAATTAAACAATTCAAAATTAAAATAATTGCTAAATCAACCCCTCGAGCACTAACCTGGCGTTTACGCCAGCTTTCTATTGTTTTCCTATTGTCTCATCTTTATAGGTAATCGACATATTAAACGAGAAATCTCACCTTATCCTTGTCGATGTCTTCCATAGTTTCTAGAACCACCACGTCTCTCATGGCGGAATGGTCTTCGGGGTGGAGGAACGCGGCAAACTCTGTTCTATTCAAGGAGTCATCCTGATCGGCGTCTGTTTATCATTAGAAAATAAACCAAAATTATATAGGCCAGGGGTTCCCAATCTTTTTCAATCTCTGTCGCACATATATGCGTAAATAGCAAACATATAGCATCTAGCAACTAATCTAGCAATCCGATCTAGGCTGTCGGAATAGATAGGCACAATGATACTAGTTAGGTGGAATTAAAAAATCTCCATAACGTTATGAGTCTAAACTGTTTATTTTTGAATGATTTATTTATTATTGAATTATTATTATTATTATTATTTTTACTCATTATTTTATTAAGCTGACATGTATTAACTTATAGTATTAAGTCTTCATTTCCATTCAATTAATTAATCTCTAAGTTATTAATCACTGCTATATCTATCTGTTTCTATTCTATTTCTATCTACTGTACGTCTCATTGCTATCTAAAATTTAATACCATTAACCGATTTGACACAATAATTCAGCTTAAGTATAATTTGACAAAATTGTAACAGCGATTGTTTGGTGCTAAACTGACAAATGACATAAATATTAAATTTGAATTGAATTAGTGAGTAAGTAGTTTTAAGACTCGATCATAAGTCAATCATCAACAAAAGAACTAGCTGACGACTTATACCAAAAGGGCACACACGTAGTTAAACTGTTGATGTGAAGACAATATGTAAACTAAGAGCAAAAGAGCAAGCTAATAAATATAAATACCAAAAGAGCGCACACAAAGTAACGTATCAGTATTAATAAGGTCTCTGGTCACGCCAGAGGATAGTGGGGTACAAAAAAAAATATTTATTTATAAGCATTATAAAATTAACATTAACAAGAATGTTTATTTTGTTTCTGAGAACACTTAAATTGAGGTTTCGAAGAATAGTAAATAGAATCATTTCACGGCGCCCTTACCCACTTTCTACGGCGCACCAGGGCGCCGCGCCGCGCACTTTGGGAACCCCTGATATAAGCAAGTAAGAAGCCGTTCCAGTTAAATATACGTAGGCTTGTATGTATTGAGAGGGGGGTCTACACTTCACTTATATACTATTGCTGGCGATATATTTATTTACATAAAAATTTAAAGCTCGTATAAAATATATTTATCATAAAAAAACGCCTATTATGCGTCATTTTTCCAAAACCTTTGCCCTGTATATTAATTACGTCAAAATATACTACATTAGGCAAAAACCATTACCCGTAACTTCATCCACACGGACAAAAATGTTGTAACATTCAAGAATAAACATACAGTATTCTATTATACACTAGCTGTGCCCGCGGCTTTACCCGATTAGAATTCAGACAATTTGCCTATGTTCTCTGCCTGGATGCAATATACGCCATGCCATTCATTACCAACTCTCATCGAAATCGGTACAATAGTTTTTGCATGGTTGGCGAACAAATTAATAAACAGACAGTCAGGCCGACTCAGACAATTTTTTTTTTAACTATCGAAATGTACAGATTTCGTCTCGTTAGCCTTTTTATTATAAGTAGAGATGATGAAGTCATTGATTATGAGTTACACGGTATTGCCGTTTAAACATTTGTTAAAATATTTACCTTACGGTCTATTCATTTGACCTCGAGACAATACGTTAACAGAATAACAAATAGTTTCAATGTTTTTTTTTTTTTTTAAACCTAGTAAGATAGACTCGTGCCTAGGTTTGACTATAAATTTTGTTATTAAGAAAACCTTTTTTTACTATTCGGTTTAAGACGGCTTTTAACCTCATCTTCTATACACTTATCTATACTAAAAGATAGATAAAATTGAGGTGTCTGTTTATAATATTAAAATAACAAGTTTTACTAAATACATATGAATGCGATAGGTACACCAAAAATAATTTTTTTTTTTTAAATTTTTGTCTGTCTGTTTGTTTGTTCCGGGTAATCTCCGGAAAGGCTATGCCGATTTTGACGGGACTTTTTTTGGTAAATAGTTAACTCCGCGTAACATAGGGCACTATTAATAACCAAAAATAATTAGTGTTCCGTGCAAAAAAAAAATCAAAACTCATAAAAATTGAACAAAATCCGTTTCAACTCACAGTTTTACGGGCAAGTGTTTGAATTTATGAGAAATATTTCTACTTTATCTTAGCACCAAATAAATGCTACGAAAATAATTAGGGTTCCGTATAAAAAAAAAAATTAAAACGCAGTGAAGAACATATAAAACACGGGCGCAGCCGCGGGCACGCAGCTAGCAAGCAATATTAGTATGATTGATACAACTCAATTGTAACAATCATTTTAAGGTAAGGATAAAGTTTATATGAAGAAATCAGAACTTAAGCCTAATTTTTAAAGGAAAAGGAGGGTAGATTTTTTTAAACATTTTTATTCTTTTATTACACAGAATAGGCTCAGTGTTTTGACCACAATCTCACCTGATGTTAAGTGACGAAGTGGTCCAGGACCACAAACACACTAAGCTTAAAGTTACTGGTTCTCATGTGATGCTGCCGGAACACACCTATTGGTATTTGAGGTTTTCGAGCTCGAGGGTGGTAGCTACCCCCCAGGCAGGGATATTAGAAAATCCCCTACCACCATGCTACGGTTTCCTCATGTTTTTCCTTCACCGAAAGCTGAGACTGATTTAAGAGTCGAAAAGGCGGGGATCGAACCCGCGTCGGTTGACGAGGATTCCGGCCACACTACCCGCTGCGCCATCATCGCTTATTATTACACAAGAGATATAGTTTATTAGAATCAACAGATCAATCTAGTATCATGGATGAGGTGAATTATATAATGTACTAGCTGGTGCCCGCGGCTACGTCCGCGTTTCATATGTTCTGTGCATATGACGTTTCATTTATAGCTAATTTAAAAAAACAAATGAATGAATAAAAGTAAGAGTATTTCGTTTTTATTAGCGGAAAAAATTAATATACAAACAAATTGCGAAAACATGGCAAAGGGCTCATAGAATTTGAAAAATATATAGCCTATAACCATCTAGGATTAATTCCGCGTCGAATGGTTGCGGTTTCATGCGGATCGGTCCAGTAGTTTTCGAGTTTACCTCGGACAAAAAAACAAACTTAGCTTATATATATATATATACATATATCGATATCCGTTCGCACCTGCGTACGCCCATCTCCTACGATCTCTCTTCCTCAGGTTGGAGTAAGTGAAACCCTCGCTGTTCGGTGTATTCAACTCTTTCTCACTCATCTCATCCATGAACCCGTACACGTTATTCCTGTATATCTAAGTTAAACAAAATAGAATATAATCTATAATATCTTATTTCAAAACATCTTGAACAATGGATGTCTCAACATGCAGAAAACTAAATAATTAATATGGCCACTGGAAACAAAATTTATTTATCAATTTACAAATAAGGATGTTTATAACTATTTAATTTTATCCTAGTGCGTTCTCTGCACACTATACTATGACGTCACAATTTCGTACTTCATACGAGTCACGCACTAATATTAGTTTTACGGGAATGGCGTAGAGCGACCCCCTTCCCGAACCCCACCGAAAACTTTAATCGTTTGTATCTTAGAATTCTGTGCTTTTTTTATGTGGTTTGTGTATTGGCATTCAGCCTAGCTCTGAGATTGTTTTTTTTTTGTCAATTTTTTGTTTTTTATATTTGACTTTATCCTGTTCTGTTTGCCATATTAAATCGTATAGATTTATTAATAAAATTGAAGTGTCTGTTTGTTTTAGTTTTTTTTTTTACTAAATAGATAAGAATGTATATACGATACCTAAGCCAAAAATACAATTTTTAAAATTTTTGTCTGTCTGTCTGGTTGTTTGTAACGGGTAATCTCCGAAACAGCTGGACCAATTTAGACGAAACTTTGTTGGTAGATTTGGTATTTTTTTAGATTGTGTAAAAGATTATATGTTTATAAAGGAGGTGAATGCGGAAATGACTGTAAATAGGGAGGAGTGGAAGAGGGAGACATGTCGCACCGACCACAAACGAAAATGGGATAAGGGTTGGGAAGATTACGTGTGAAACATATTTTTAGAATTTGTAAAAATTATATCACCTTGGGGAAGGTCGGACAAGACATTTGCTTACGGGAGTCAAAAATGTCTAAAATTCCGCTTGGTTAATACTTAAACGATCCCTAATATTTTATTATTTTATTGTATATGCGCTCGGCGACAAATTTCAAAAACTATTCCTATCGCGTTGCGTCTCAAAGACAGTACTATAAAACACGAAAGGGACAACTGCAACTTGGGCTGATTTGACCTATGCAAAATAAACGAAAACATCACTTCGTATAACACCCCCCCCCCCTCGCCCCCTCGTCCAAAACTGGGCCGTTTTTTTTTCAATTATAGAATACGAAAGACTCTGGTTATGTCTCTACTTTGTTTTGTTTCTATGCATCAAAATTATTTGAAAACGGCGGTAAAAAAAATCTGATTTTCAAAGTCTCCTATTTTCTATATGAATAATAAATTAATGGATACATGCAAAACATGGCGGTGATGGATATATGGTATGAAAATATGTGCTCGTTTGTATGGAGAAAACGTCGCTCGCATATCCTCTTAATGTGTTGTTTTCATTAAATACGACACCAGTGACCCGGCCTATATATTCTCTGTGTGGTAAAATCAACTCACATCCCAGGGGATAGACGGCTCGTTGCTTGGGTTGTGTTGCTTCCAGTGCCTCTCGACGTCATCGTCGATGTATCGTTTCTGAGTGTACCGTATCCAGTCCTTTAGTTCGACTAGCGTCACGAACCCGTCGTTGTCCGTATCGATTTTGTCGACTATTATTCTAAAAATAAAATATTTAAATAATCCTTCATATGTCAGCGACATTAAATATCCTGAGAATTAATGGGGGGAGAGACTTTATGGTTTGCTTATTGAAGTGAAAACTTCTTTAGCGGCTTTGAGCGATTCTCGGTAGGGAGAAAACTTATAGATCAGCGTTACCAATGACCTGACGTCAGCCGTCAACATGCTACAGTATGACACATGTATAAGATGTTATTTAATGTGTCGAGTACCCATAAAAATAAGACAATAGGAAAACAATGGAAAGCTGGCGTAAACGTCAGGTAAATGCTCAAGGGGTTCAGAGATAAAACTATAATTTATACTTACGTAGCCTCTATCATATGTTTTGATTATGAATAAATTATATGAAAACGCATATAATTATTGCTCGAAGAGGTAAAAAACAATACATACGTTAAATGCTAGGTTATGTTAATAAATACAATTAACAAATTATGAAATTTGAACATTAAAACAGCTTTTCAAAAATTTGTGATTAAGTAAGCAATATTTACTTAATCATCGTCTTTTTTTTTGTTCAAAGTTATACTTATGCTTACGCAATCATGGGGTTAGAGTTTTGCTTACTATCGCTTACAAGTGAGAGGAATGGTATCAAGGACCAAAATTTTATTTATGTAAGGTTTATGATTTGGAGGTACTTTCTTGCATATTGATGCATTATAGTTTTAAATTTATTAAAACTATCGGTCGTCAACGTCGAGTTAAACGAATACCTCTACCACGTGAACAAAGCATAGACTTTTTGTAGTTTTTTGTTTAGTCCAAGAAGGCTCCCCTAAGGGTGACATACATACATAATTAGATATTATCGAGCTTTACTGTTATCACTATAAAATATTTGGAAACAGTTACTTTTTGTTTTTGCTAAAATTTTCAATAACGTTTGCAGTTGAATTTGGTTTGAGTTCAATTCTCTTTGAGGTTAAATGACGGTATATGCCAAGAAAGAATTCGCTAAAAAGCAGACAAAATATACAAGAATAGAACAAACAGGCATTTTATGACCAACAAAGCTTCTTTAGGCATGTTGTAATTCGTAACTCAATGAAATGAAAAAAACGACATTAAAAAGAGACAAACGCATACATATATAGGAATTAACGTGTGAGAAAATGTGGCGGTCTTTCTTGTATTAGTATTTGTAGGGTGCTTTGAACCCGTATGATGTATAGTATCTATACAACTACAGGTTCGAATTTTTTGAAGATTTTACATATACCGCGTGTGAACTGCATACATGTTTTTATTTAATTTTTTAATGTTCGGTAGATAACTCAAAAATACCCAATGAGTATTCATGTTTTATCTAAAAACTGAATCTCATATTGTTCAATTCACATTTATTCATTTTTGGAATAAAACCATAATCATAAAGAACCCATACACATTAGTTAACGGCCACTTATTATAATATACTCCAGTTTAAAAATACATTATCACACTGTCAAAATGATATGACGGATATCAACAGAGGCATGATCTAGAAAATTCACAGTACACGTCAGTCTTTAGTGACACATATTTGAGATAAGTAGGTCTGTGAACTCTAGATATAAAGTTATAATTTTTTTTATTGATTAAATTTCCTATATCACAAAATAAATGAATAAGACACTATATCATAAGTACTGCTCTGAGACATAACATCCAAAAACATTTAAATATAGAAAATATTCTGAACATTGAAATATACTAAAACCTCAAATACAATCATTTACAATTTCTAACATTGTTCAATGGTCATAAAGTATGTAACTAGTCTTTAACTTGATTATTTTAAATCTTACTTGATATTTTTGAAGTTCTAGAAGTACATCATTCAAAATATTAACCCCTTGAGCACTAACCTGGCATTTACGCCAGCTTTCCATTGTTTTCCTATTGACTCATTTTTATGGGTAATGGACATATTAATGTAACTGACTGCCCTTATTCTTTTTTTTTTTTGACGAGGGAAATGCATTTACGCACTACCCTTACCGATTGCATTAGTGAGACCAAAGTCCCACAATACAATGGATAAGGGGGTGCGGAGGGACGTCTCCGCACCAGTGTGGGACTCACCCGGACGTGAAGCGTCCGGAAATACCCACTAAACCCCCCGGAGCCGCCCGCCGTATTTGGGATGGGGAGATACGGGATGGCTTTCGCAAGCACCGCGTCGCCTCCTGCGGCAGGCCCAACAAAGCCACGTCAAGAACAGCCAAGTTGGGGATGGGGGGGAGTATACCGATGCCTGACCCACAGGCTCTCTCCCCACCCACCTCTTCACCCGCTTCTCTGACGAGAAGATTCCTCCAGGGAGAAGAGGGGGTAATTACCGCCCGAGGGCTATAACCACCTCTCCCCCCCCCCACACCTCTACTTCTCTATCACCGGTGCAGGTGACCATCCCCTTCTCTCATCTTGCAACGGCAAGACGTAGCGAGGAGAAGCCACTAACACCAGCCGCCCATTACCCATCCTACACTCTTACATAACTAACTGCCCTGGCAATACGAATCAGTATACTAATTACTATTCTCCCAAAATACTAATTACACTCCTACCAAGAACATTGTTCATATAAAATAATCAACCTAATCTAATAAACTCTGCAAGCCTATGTTTGCATTTATGTAATGGTTTATCTAGACCACATATTTGTGTGGGTGTTAACACAACAGTCATATAGATTATCTCAAGAAGCAGGATGTTACTTGTATGTGCTATTGGCTACCTGATAACAAAGTTGACATAAAATAAAACATTTCATCTAATTTCATTATTATTTTATATGCAACAAAAATCATAACAATTTCTCATATTTTCAACTATTCAATATCTAAAATATTCAATACATGAGATATTAAAAGAAAATGAATAGTGGTCATGTTCATTCAGTCAGCTTCATTGTTTATTATCCTAAAAACTTTCTCTATACTTTTGTTATATACCTAACATAATTAAGCAAGATATTTATAAATTCAAAACTAAATTAAAGTAATTACTCACTTAATAATCAAATTACATTAACATAACATAAAACTATTATTCAAGTTTTATTTTATAGTACTTTTGAAAAGTGAACAATAATTTACCCGATTTGTAGGTATTTATTAGTTATTATACAATAACGTTTTATTTAAAATATTTTAGTTAGAATAAAAATAGTATAATATATAAAAAATTGTCATACCCAAGTCTTCTCTTACTCTCTTCCGGAGGCAATTGATCAAAAGTTTTGGCCTGATCTTCACCCAAAAATGCATCATGATCGAACTGCTTATTGTGGTGCTCATTCCTGTAGTGTTCAGCATCAGATAAATGATCCATCATTCGTTTCGTCTCTTCAGGACTTGGTACTCCGGCGAATACCGCCGAAACAGCAAAAGCGACGAACAGGGATCTTAGCATTTTGACCTACGAAATTAAACTGACGCTAAGTACACAAAAAAACTCTAATCAAATAAATATATCTATTATATCTATACTATTAGGTAAGCGAGAATACTGAAAACTAAAGTAATTACCAGCTGTAAAGTGCCACGTCAGCAAAAAAACCACGTAAACTTCCTGATCCCTGAAAATCGGGAACGGAAACGCGGGAGCCGGGAAGATGCTGTGATTGACGATTCTTTGATAAATTAGATGTGGCTGCGTTCAATAACAACTCTTAGTTCGAAAAATTATAAAAAGGACATGTTTTCAATTTTTCAAACTCATAAATGTTATGTCTAAAATATAATGTTAAAATCAGTATATAATTTTTTAATTCGTAATAAAAAAATTAAAAAACGCAGCGAACCCTTGTTTTGAACGCAGCTTAAGGACTGACAGTACAGTTTTAATCAGAGATGACTAATAATGTTTTAATCATCTCTGGTATAGAATATTACAGATATAAATAATAAAATGAATGTATTATTAAATTATGTCAATAACTATCATCTATTTCGTTTTTTATTTTATGTTTATTGATTTGCGTCATTCAACTCTACTTTCACTGTAATTTTTGTAGTATTTTTTTTCTGATTAGTGTGCATAAGTCTGATGTATTCGAGATCATACGAAACATGAGTTCTAGGACATTTTTTGGAAAGTTCTTGCAAGATGGCCATCGTTTTACTATGTCATTGAAAAGTTGATTTAAGATTTAAAAAACAGCTATATTGTCACGATGGTCTACAATTAGTAGTCTGTAGTCATAGTTATGGGATACTTTTCTGGCGGCATATAGGTACTTGTTTGTAATTCATTAACTTTCGGCATATAGCTTTATACTTTTAGAGGCGTTCACATGATGTATTTTTTTTTTTTTAAGCTTTTTACTTGATTAATGTGTATAAATGTAGTGACAATAACGATAAGAACCGTTAATTCTGAATTAGTACGAAAACTTTCCAAATAGTTCTAACCAGAATTAAATAATAAAAGTTAGAACAAAGTATTGCCATTTTGTTAGTGCGTTGAAACTATGAATTGTAGAGATCTATAATAAAATTAATGAGAAGTATTCTCAATGTCAAACAAGCCGGTATTGCAAAGATTCTTAGCCTCTCTTAAAATGAAGGAAAAAAAATTGTCAATTTGACAACCGACTGATTTGACATCGCTCTCTGGTCTACGGTGATGGCATGACTGTTGTGCTTATTTTGCCCATTTCCGAAAAGAAATTCCAATTATGTTTCTAGAAATAACCGCGGCGAAGTCTTGAATAAGTAATATCAAGTTGCAGCAACTGCGTATTCTGTTTATAAGTTGCTAAAACAAGTTTGCAAATGTCAATATGTCAGGATCTCGGTCTTAATTTCCAACATAGAATGGTAGGAAAAGTGCATATCTTAAATTTAGTGCAAATTATAAAGATATTATATTTGACTTGTTTTAATTTTTATTAGCACTAAATGCTCATTACTCTTATAATAAACGTGTAGTAAACTTTATTTATAAAATAATACATGTGTTTGTTTACATTTTTATTTAGTTTGTGTAAGTTTTCAACTATTTTTCAGGGCGGAAATTTATCGCAGTTGGAAAAAGATATCGGATCAGAACACTTTCCTCCTAATGAGCATTACTTTGGTTTGGTAAATGTATGTCTTTCAATTCATGTATTTTATAATTATTTTTCATTTACCATAATTTTCGTATGGCTTATATACTTGTTCAAAATAGTTACCTATAGTAATATTACAAAGAGACTAGTAATTTATTAAAGAGACGATGAAATATAACTAATTCTTGAGTCATAGAGTAAATTAATTTAATCAAAATAAAATATTAATTGTTAAGTGGATGCATTATAAGTATAAAGTATTATAAATATGACTATTATGTTATTGGTAATTTTTATTAGCAGTATTTTAATAACTATGATAAGGAAATAAAGTTTATCAAACTTTGCAATCACCTTTTTTTGCATCATATCTTATCATTTTCAGAGAATATACAATGATCTTTCAAACACTCAAGCCATTACAAAATTTAGCTAACATTATAGACTGTATATAATGCTATACTATCAATCTTTTATAACATATTCATTATTAGTGTTTTATATAATTATTAAAAATGGTAATGTTTGAAAAACTTATTTTCAGTTTGGCAATACATGTTATAGTAATTCAGTGTTACAAGCTTTGTATTTCTGCCGCCCGTTCAGAGAGAAAGTTCTAGAGTACAAGGCAAAAAACAAACGAACGAAGGAAACCCTATTGACATGTCTTGCAGATTTATTTTATAGCATTGCCACTCAAAAAAAGAAAGTGGGATCAATTGCACCTAAGAAATTTATTGCTCGACTAAGAAAAGAAAAAGGTATGATTAACAATACATTGTTTAAATTTCATTTACACATATTTAAATAAACAATCCTGGAGCCAGACCTATTTATTTCCGCACATTAATTTTAAAGTGGAGCTGTATTATCAATTTTGTTTAAGTTAATTATCATACATATTTTTTACACAGAATAGAATACAGTATATTTGGATGCCAAAAAATTCTTATCTCTTGGCAGTCAGGATCCATTTGTTATCTGTCTACATCTATATGTCATGTAGTCTAGTGCATTTCTTTAGTTAAAATATCACAAGATTAATTTATATTTTAGAGGTTACCTATTGGTCTTTGGCGACATATTTTCTAATTTGAGAGTGGTGTCTACCCAGGCGAGCATTACTTTAAAATGCCCTACGACCATGCTATGGTTTCCTCACGGTATTTTCCTTCGCCGAAAGCTCAGGGTGATTTTAGAGTTGGATAGGACGATTTGAACCTGCGTCCATTGACGCCAAATCCGGCCTCACTACCAACTTAGCCATCATGCCTTCATAATCTTTATCTGCAATATGTTTACGCATGCAATATCGCGGTTGGTAGTCCGGATAATCGTGAATCCCTATAACTGAGGGCCGGATAATCGAGTTTCTACTGTATGTCCTTAAAGAACATTACAATCCCATTGTATCATAGAGTATACATTTACAAGAAGAAAGGTATAGTAATAACAAACTTTTAAACAGATTCTTATTAGTGTTTAAACAGAATTGTTATCAGTTGCCATTAAAATTTATTTCGATTTTATTACTCTTGCAAATTATTAAATTAAATGTTAGTTTGTAATGACAACTTGCTGTAATCTAATGTTCAATTTTTGTTTCAGAGGAATTCGATAACTATATGCAACAAGATGCCCATGAATTTCTCAATTTCCTTATCAATCACATTAATGAAATTATTTTAGGTAAGTGAAATAAATTATCTAGCAAAATTTTCAAGACCAAAAATTTTAAAACTCACATACTATATTTATGTTTATGTTGTGTTCCATGTATTTTTAACTAACTATTTTCAACCAATTATTAATTGCTTTGGAAGTCTATATAATTTGTGAATTATGTGTAATAATAGGAAAAATTAAATTTGCAACAATATTTTGCGTCAGTATTGTATTTGCAAGAAGCATATTAATTATAACATTATCTATAAAATAATAGATATATAATTTATAAATGGATTATATAAAGATGTTGCTGAAACAATACTCAATAAACTATGCATGATGCATAACATAATAATTGTGAATACATTCATGCTGTTTTGTATGCAGGAAGCTATATACATTAGAGTATACAATGTTTTTTTTTACAATTTATTCTTATATGAATAACTAGCTCTGTGCCCGCGGCTCCGCTCGCGTTTCATATATTCTTCACTGCGTACCTAAAAAAAACAAATTAATGAAAAAAAATGAGAAAAGGTCGATGGAATCCAAAAAATATATAGCCTATAACCATCTACGATTAATTCCGCGTCGAATGGTTGCGTGCGGTTTCACGCTGATCGGTCCAGTAGTTTTCGAGTTAACCTCGGAGAAACAAAACAATTTTTGCTTATATATAGATAGATATTAATGTTGTCAAGATTATCATATGGTTTGTAAATTCAATCAAAATAGCATAATGAATTGTGCAAACGTTTAAAATCTTACCTATAGTAGACTGCCTATAAGAAAATGTTAACTGGTAAATTATATCAAAGTCACCACAAATCTATTATTAATATTCATACATAATTATTTATATGTATGACTCGAAATGAGGAGTGTTTTTTTTTCAGGAAACGAGTTTATAATTTATTTCTCTAGAGAAGAGAAGTTTTAATAAGTTATTAATACTTTGTAGTAGCTTGTGAACGGCTTATGTATTGTTTACAGAAATTTTATTAATGACAATAAACTCAGCTATGGAAAGAGAAACATAAACAACAAAAAAAAAAAAACTTGGTTGAAACTATGTTTGTTACGCTTTGTGAAAAAGCTCCATTCATTTCAATCTCATATGCTTTAATCTAATAAATAAAGCACTAAACTTATTGACATTATGTGTATATAAGGGGTAAATGGATATTGTATCCACCCGATTGTAAATGGTACTAATGGCTGGTTTCATTTTGCAATCTCAATCTGTTTTACCTTCGGAAAATTTAAATGCCATTTTTCTCCAAGATCAGTGTCAGTGATCAGTCAGAAAAAGCGATTTATTTTTGTTTTTAATCCTAATCTAAATGGTAGCGTTTGAAATTGAGCGGTTCCGAGGGGTTTAGCGGGTATTTCCGACGCTTCTCGTCGGGTGAGTTCCACACTGGTGCGGAGACGTCCCTCCGCACCCCCTTACCAATTGCTTTGGGGTACTTGATCCTACTAATGCAATTGGTAAGGGAAGTGCGTAAATGCATTTCCTTCGTCAAAACAAAAAAAAAAAAGGGATTGAAATTGTAACCGGCCGTAAAGCAATCTATAACTTAAAGGTGAAATAATCCCATTCAAGTCATTGACCAAGTGAAGTGCAAATACTTTGTTTATAAGTGTATATTTTACCAAGCAAAATGTAGCTATATCAATTATTCCATAGCTGAACGTAACCAGAGCACGTTAAAGTCTCAGAAGAACGCATCCGGAGAGAATGTAACATGCAATGGTACTATACCACACAGCGCAGACCCAACGTGGGTGCATGAGATATTTCAAGGGACGTTAACAAGCGAAACTCGATGCCTGAACTGTGAGACTGTTAGCAGTAAAGATGAGCATTTCTTTGATTTACAGGTATACCACATATATGATTTTAAGCATCTGTATATATTCTTCACCAATTAATTACTGTAGACCGTTATACCAATTTGTTTTTAAATGAATATATTAATTCCTACCTACTTATCCAAATTTTATGTTTCACGCCTTGTGCTTCTGTTATAGTGTGTATTTATCCTAAAAGAGGCAGTAATTTTTTTTACCTGAATCTAGTGTTACATTATTGATTTTACTAAAAAATTGTTTCATTCTAGAGTTTATGAGAAAAGAGTTTTATATATAATGAAATGGCCTGTTCGTACGTATTAAGTGACGAAGTGATTAAATATTATATATTTAATGAGTCTCCATTCGTATTTCACAAAAAAAAATCTAAATTCACTCATAGGAACCTGTCAAAATGTTTAATTAATAAGCCACTACTGAGGGTAATGCACGTGGCGCGGGAAGGAAGGTCACTAAATAAAAACTATACTCAATCTTATTCATTCTCTAAATCACAATAAAATTATGTTAACCGCTCTTCACTTAATATGTAGGAAAGATAGAAAGAAAGTATTTATTTGCACCACACAACACAGTCAACACAACACAATAAAGAAACATTATACAATATCATTACATAATCTTTAAAAAGAAATATACACAAAATAAAAATTGTTGCGCGGAAACAAACAAGCTCAGCCTCAGCATTGTTGCTGCGTTTAAACCATGGGTTTACAGCGCAGCGCTGGTATTCTCTCCTAACCCGACGTCACGGACAAAACAAAAAATAATTTTAACATACATTCCAATTATATATACGTATATATCAAACCATATGTCTACATACTTATAAGTACACATATATATATACATTCACATACACACATACATATAATATTAGTTACAAGACTAATGTATAGATTGCGGGGTTAATAAACACATTAGAGATACATGGAAATGGCGGTGAAACAACATTTAAGGACGAGAAGGAAGAAACTGTGAGGAGGAGAAACCGAGATTTGCATTGAAAAATCTGAATATCTAAAAGGCACAGGATAACAAATAACTTGAACTTAAGATCAACGAGAGTCATTTTAACTAACTGTATATCTCATGTAGTAATAACAACTTTTTAAACGTGGCTTTAAAAGTTTAAACCGTTTTAAACCGCACGCACTGGCGGGGGAAGATCATTCCAGCATTTTGATGCTGCGAACTTATAATAAAAACAGTCTATAATAAAAATAGCACCAATCAAATAATACTATTTAATTAACATACATAACATAAGCTCACGCCTGTTATCCCCGAAGGGTTAGGCAGAGGTGATGTAGCTAACTACACCACTCACATTCCGCCGAGTTTAGTTCCGTCCCAGATGTGACAGGGGGCGAACCTGTCGCCATATCGGGCACAAATCCCAGACTCCGGGATGATACTGAGTAGAAAACACAATATCACTTGACCCGACCCGGGAATCGAACCCGAGACCTCAGAACGACAGTACCGTAATACAATTAATAACAATACGATATTCTGGTTTTAGGTGGATGTAGGGCAGAATACGAGCATCACCCACTGCCTGAAGTGTTTCAGCGATACGGAGACCCTTTGCAACGATAACAAGTTCAAATGCGACAACTGCAGTAGCTATCAGGAGGCGCAAAAGCGCATGCGCGTGAAGAAGCTACCGTTGATCCTGGCGCTGCATCTCAAACGGTTCAAATATATGGAACAGTACAACAGGCATATAAAGGTGTCTCATCGGGTCGTTTTCCCTCTGGAATTGAGGCTGTTTAATACGGTGAGTGTTTATTGTCAAGCTAGTTGTTGGCTAAAGTGCCTTGTTATATGATGAAAAGCTTAGACCCTAGGTTCTCAAAGTGGGTGATAACGCTTCCTTGTGGAAGGCCTACAGAAAATTAGGGGATTGAAATAGCGTTGAAGGAGCGTGGCCAGATTAAAAATGTAGTCTAAAAAAACGACAATGTTGATGGTGGTATATTGTTTATCGATATTGTGTATGGTAGGATATTGTTTAACGATATTGTGTATGGTGGGATATTGTTTAACAATATTGTGTATGGTGGTATATTGTTTATCGATATTGTGTATGGTGGGATATTGTTTATCGATATTGTGTATGGTGGGATATTGTTTATCGATATTGTGTATGGTGGTATATTGTTTAACGATATTGTGTATGGTGGGATATTGTTTAACAATATTGTGTATGGTGGTATATTGTTTATCGATATTGTGTATGGTGGGATATTGTTTATCGATATTGTGTATGGTGGTATATTGTTTAACGATATTGTGTATGGTGGGATATTGTTTATCGATATTGTGTATGATGGGATATTGTTTATCGATATTGTGTATGGTGGGATATTGTTTATCGATATTGTGTATGGTAGGATATTGTTTAACGATATTGTGTATGGTGGGATATTGTTTAACAATATTGTGTATGGTGGTATATTGTTTATCGATATTGTGTATGGTGGGATATTGTTTAACAATATTGTGTATGGTGGTATATTGTTTATCGATATTGTGTATGGTGGGATATTGTTTATCGATATTGTGTATGGTGGTATATTGTTTAACGATATTGTGTATGGTGGGATATTGTTTATCGATATTGTGTATGATGGGATATTGTTTATCGATATTGTGTATGGTGGGATATTGTTTATCGATATTGTGTATGGTGGTATATTGTTTAACGATATTGTGTATGGTGGGATATTGTTTATCGATATTGTGTATGGTGGTATATTGTTTATCGATATTGTGTATGGTAGGATATTGTTTAACGATATTGTGTATGGTGGGATATTGTTTAACAATATTGTGTATGGTGGTATATTGTTTATCGATATTGTGTATGGTGGGATATTGTTTATCGATATTGTGTATGGTGGTATATTGTTTAACGATATTGTGTATGGTGGGATATTGTTTATCGATATTGTGTATGATGGGATATTGTTTATCGATATTGTGTATGATGGGATATTGTTTATCGATATTGTGTATGGTGGGATATTGTTTATCGATATTATGTATGGTGGGATATTGTTTATCGATATTGTGTATGGTGGGATATTGTTTAACGATATTGTGTATGGTGGGATATTGTTTATCGATATTGTGTATGGTAGGATATTGTTTAACGATATTGTGTATGGTGGGATATTGTTTAACAATATTGTGTATGGTGGTATATTGTTTATCGATATTGTGTATGGTGGGATATTGTTTAACAATATTGTGTATGGTGGTATATTGTTTATCGATATTGTGTATGGTGGGATATTGTTTATCGATATTGTGTATGGTGGTATATTGTTTAACGATATTGTGTATGGTGGGATATTGTTTATCGATATTGTGTATGATGGGATATTGTTTATCGATATTGTGTATGGTGGGATATTGTTTATCGATATTGTGTATGGTGGTATATTGTTTAACGATATTGTGTATGGTGGGATATTGTTTATCGATATTGTGTATGGTGGTATATTGTTTATCGATATTGTGTATGGTAGGATATTGTTTAACGATATTGTGTATGGTGGGATATTGTTTAACAATATTGTGTATGGTGGTATATTGTTTATCGATATTGTGTATGGTGGGATATTGTTTATCGATATTGTGTATGGTGGTATATTGTTTAACGATATTGTGTATGGTGGGATATTGTTTATCGATATTGTGTATGATGGGATATTGTTTATCGATATTGTGTATGATGGGATATTGTTTATCGATATTGTGTATGGTGGGATATTGTTTATCGATATTATGTATGGTGGGATATTGTTTATCGATATTGTGTATGGTGGGATATTGTTTAACGATATTGTGTATGATGGGATATTGTTTATCGATATTGTGTATGATGGGATATTGTTTATCGATATTGTGTATGGTGGGATATTGTTTATCGATATTATGTATGGTGGAATATTGTTTATCGATATTGTGTATGGTGGTATATTGTTTATCGATATTGTGTATGGTGGGATATTGTATATCAATATTCTGAATGTAAATTACAGTCGGACGACGCAGTAAACCCGGACAGGCTATACGACCTCGTCGCAGTAGTTGTGCACTGTGGGTCGGGGCCCAACCGTGGGCATTACATCAGCATCGTGAAGAGCCACGGCTTCTGGTTACTCTTCGACGATGATATGGTAGATGTATGTACATACGTTTATTACATATTATATGCGTTTTTATTGATGATTTTCTTTATATTGAGGAGCTTTCAAGTATTACGTCCGAAAGGTGATTATATAAGTAATATTTTGTTTTTTATTGCAAATTATGTTCATGTTTACGTAATCCTTGAACAGATTTACATTTCAAATGTCATCATAATAGTTCAGTGGTAACATATTTGGTATAATGAATTGATCAATGTGGCTTCTAAATCCACAGTGAGTTGAAGTTGTCGATAGAAGGAAACAATGGTTGGACATTTTCTATCTAGACATAAAATGTGACCATCTTATACCATGTCGTCGCTTAACATCATGTGCGATTGTTGTCAGACGTTTAAGTAACAAAAATTTAAAAAAATAAGATTTTGCTTTGTAAAGTTAAAAAATGATCTAAAATTATTATCGAGCAGATTTATTTTAATAAATTTGAATTTTCTGTAATTAAATCATTTTAAAGAAAATATTTTAAGTTTCATTCGTACCGGATACATATTCTATTATGTTTTCTCTGATTTTATTTATTAAAAAAATCCTTATATTTTCCCGATTAAAATATAACTTTTTACTAAAAAAAACTTTTTTCAGAAAATCGATGCATCCGCAATAGAAGACTTCTACGGCCTAACGTCAGATATACAAAAATCGTCTGAAACGGGCTATATACTGTTTTATCAATCTAGAGACGCTAGTTGTTAAGTTTCTCGAACTATATTATAGTAATTTATATAATTTAATAATAATAAAAAAAAATGAATCCAGTCATTATGATGAATGAAACGTGTTGATATGATATGCCAGTGTTGTTAAAGTTGAAACGGCATTATTTTTACTGAGATATATATAAATATATAATTCCGCAATCATTGATCAATTATTATCCAATTTAGTGAACAATTGTAAATATTTATATATTATTATTATTATCATCATTTCAAAATTAAAAAGTTGTGATTTTTCATCTAATCAAGTGTTTTTTTTTTTTGTTTATCCTTATCTGTACTTTGCCATATATTTCGATGTGGTATATAAAATTGGTGGTATTATACATTATAACAAAAAGGTCTAAAAGATCAGATTTTTTTAAATCTGTATCAAGTATGGTATTTGAGCACAGTGACAGTTATTAACGTACTTTATAATGGCGTCACGATAAGCCTAGAGGGACGTAAACAAAATTTTGGACATTTTGACCCCACCACTCCTTGTAAGCAAAACATAGTTTTGATGAAAAAAAAATCTAGGCAGCCGTGAGAACTGCCGATGAAACTTTGGAAAATACTGTTTTTTTTAACCGACTTCATTTTTGAGAGGTTATTAATTCATCTGTTTTCTTTTTTATGTTACGCGATTTGTCCGTCATTTGTGGACCGTTTTGCAATTTTTTTTAATCGACGCAGTACACTTCCGAGGAGGTCACATTTCCACCAAAACAGGATCTGATCAGTGAACTGAACTTAGGGAAATTGAGAAAATCCCTCGAATTTTATAGACATACATGTTTCATATATTCGTTTCCAAAGCTATGACGGAGGCTTCACAACTGTACCTAAAAGTACAGACTTAAACTAGGAAAAAAAAAACTTTTACAATTAAAAACAAAACCGATTTCAAAAGAATTCACTATAAAATGCACAAAAAAGTCAATAAATAATTACTTCATTAATCTGCTTCGTTACTTTTAGTGTCGATGCCAGTTAGTTACCCAATGTACTCATTCACAAATGGAAATAGCTGCTTAAACTTTATCATAATTACATATAAGCTAAATAAAGGATTAGAGTGATTTTAAAGAACAATTAATCAAAATTGAATATAATTAGCTACGTACATTTACACCTCTTTGTTATCCGTAAGCTGGCACCGATTTCAAAATTAATGAAGTAGATTAATAAAGTAATTATTTATTGACTTTTAGTTCATTTTTATAGTTTATTCTTTTGAAGACGATTTTGTTTTTAATTATAAGTTTTTTTAGTCTTTAAATTATACACTAATGCCATTTTTAAAAATAATCAGATATGTTTTAAAAGATTATCAAACTTTCCACTAGAGAGCAAAAAGTCATTCCCAGGTTTAGATTACTGAAAAAAGTCTGGTACCTTACGAAAATCTAGGTACGATTTCGCAGTGCCACTATTACTAGTTTCATTAATGATTTTGAACGTTAAAATCTTCTAATTCACTTGTACGATTCGAACTCACGTCGATCATCTATTTAAACGTAACCAGTGACTTCCTTTAGATTTGTATAACATACAATTTGAAAGTAATTGTTAAAAACAAAAATTATCTAAATGTTCAACTTTTTTTCTTCATTATGATTATGAAGAGGTAAAATGAATGTTTTATTTGTCATGGATAAACTTAAAAATTCTTTCACCTGTAAAAAGCTACATTATCAGTAACTACAGGTTTACTTAGAGATTTCTATATACCCGAGTGAGAAGCAGAGGCTCATCACTAGTTATTATATAAAATTTGATAATTAATGAAATCAATAAATAATGTTAATTTACTTCAAACCTTAATAGTGATTAATTAATATGATTTCTATTCCAAATAAATTTAAATGATTTATTGATTTTAAAATTTTTCGGAACTTCTTTAGAAAATAGCAAATTTATGTATTATTTAAGTGGCGACACGAAAGAGTATCCAGTATACGCGTCATGCAAGAATAGATTCGTATAGAAAAACCAAGCAGGAACTGACAATGCAATCATAAAATCCTAACTATAACCAGATCACCTTCAAGTTAAGTAATTTAGATGAATAAAAGCCATGTAATGGTTATAGGTTATTTTTCTATATATAGGGTCACCAAATTCGTAACCAGCTATTTAAAACATAGCCAAGGATGTGTGGGTATATGCTGACAACAGTGATGTGAAAATTAGATTCTACTAGCTGATCTAGTTCTTCACTAGCCGGTTATTTAAAACGAATAATACCTTTAAATAACAAACACGAAAATTATACAACAAACATTCTTAAAATTACTTTATTTTTGCTGTTTATGCTACGAATTCGTAGGGTATCGGGGCTAATAACACCGGTTTCTCGGCGCCGCTTACAATATGCGCAGCCTTTGGAGGTGCCGGCTGTCTCTTCAAGTTAACTACTTTGCCGGCGGCTTTAGCTTCCTTCAACAGCCTTTCGTTCTCCTTGACGCGCTTGAGGAAGTCCTGCCTGCACTTGGAGTGCTTCACGTGCTCGATGCGGATGTTGATGCGTTTCGGTAGGATCCTGCCGCGGACGCGCTTGTTCACGATCACGCCGAGAGCGTGTGCGGTCACATTGTAAACACGCCCTGTCTTACCGTGGTATACTTTATGTGGCATACCCTTTTGTACAGCGCCATTGCCCTGGAAATAAAAAAATATATATAAGTTTCATAATGTGATATGAAAAACATTTTTAATAGGGCATTTCTTTAGTCTTCATTTATCGAAACCAAGAAACGAAAGTGAATAAAATAATTTGTATACAGAGTGAAAATAAGCATACAAAACAAACTAGGCTGCCCATGAGGACTGCGGATAGAAGTGTAAAGTTAAAAAAAAAAAAATTATAAGTGAAATTAATAATGCCCAGACTATGGTTCTGAGCTTGATTGATTACATATTTAGACAACCAAGGGAATAATTTAGTAATAAAACATTTTAATGGGGCATTTATGGCAAAATATTGTAGATCTGCCAACACGAAAGAGACCTCTTATACGCCATCTTATGTTTGAAAGATCGTAGCATGTCACTGAACGCTGACGTCATAGGTGACGCGATTCTATAAGATTTTCTCTTACCGAAAATCACTTAATGCATCTAAAAACGTTTTTACTTCAAAAAAAGTAATTTGTCTAATAAGTTTCAAGATACAAGCTTTTAAAGTTTTAGTTGAGAATTGTGAGGGAATGTTTTGATTGTGGGTGTAAACCAGAACCGGGGCGTCCACTCCGGGATGCAGTTTCAAAAGTGTCTGTTTGTAATAACAAATTTTTACTAAATACATATCAATAAACAATACTGTATTTTTGTGTGTTTGTTCCAGCTAATCTCCGGAACTGGAGGACTGATTTTGTTACTCCATGTAAGACTTAATATGTATAATACATGGGACATGGTACCTATACTAAAAACAACATTTTATATCATTTTTGTCTGTCTGTTAATTCCAACTAATCTCTGGTACAGCTGGGCCGATTATAACGGGACTTTTGATAGGTAGCTGAAGTTACTCCACTTAACTTAGGCTAGTTTAATTTATAGAAAATAATTAGAAAATTCCAGGTAAAGAAAATTAAAACTCATGAAATTATGACTAAAATCCATTCCAATTTTACTGGCAGGTGTTTGAATAGTTAGTATAATAGTTTAATTATAATACTAGTTACTTTTCTATTAGAAAAAAATCCTTTAAGTAGTAATCTATATGAATAACTAAAATTGCAGTGTCTGTAATATCAAAATAATAATTTGTAAATTGTAAATAACAAACAATAAGGAAGATGAACTATATTTTGAGAAAAACCACTTGGGGGCTTTATCTATCACAGAACACAATTCCAATATTTTTTTAAATTTGTGTCTGTGCACACTCATGTAAAAATTACCCCATGTATTTTGATAAATTGGCAATAAACTTACTCTAAAGTAAGTGAAAAGGAAGTAAGACATATGAATAATTAATTTATTACTGAAGCTGTGAATATGTGTTTATGTAAGGTTGAAATCATTGTTTTACAAATGTGTAATCCTTTTGAGTTTTTCAAATTTGCTTTAGGTAACATATATAACTGAAGTAGTGGATAACTAAAGAAACAGATGATAGAAGGTTACATGGACAGAGATGAAAATGTAGTAGAACAAATAAAAGAAAGAATCTATATGTCAAGAGAAAACTTAAATGTAGTAGCAATAATATATAAATTGTGTAATAAGTTAGTGAGTTATAGGTACATATTGAGGGAGAATAGTAATTACAAGATTCAAACTGAGGTTATTAAGGTTTTTAGATATAAGCAGAAGAAGCTATAGATAGAATGTGTGGAAAGTGATATGTTTATAAAAGTCATGAACACAGATAACAGCTGATTGTAGAGAGTGGAAGAAGACATCATGTGCCAACACCATTTATTATAATATGAAAACAACATGATGATTTTCATAGTACTGTTATGATGTTTAAATATAAAGAAACGATAATATATTTGGAAAGCAGTTTAACATTGTTTAAAACATTTTGAAAGAAACAAATTTTCAAATGCATGTGACTTTAGAAAGACATTAAATACCTTTATTGCTTCTTATTGTGTCATGATGCCTTCTCATCAAAGAATTTCTACACTAGGCAACCACAATAAAATTGAAAAAGGAATAACTTTAGTATATCAATAACAAAAAAATTGGGAACAGGTTTTGTAGTTTTTTTTAATTCTCAGTAATTATTTTGGTTGAATTTCAATCACAGGATGGAACACTAGTAAATATGGTTCAGTAACCTTTTTATTGTAGACTAAAGTTCATCAAAAGCAGCCACTAGCTAATAAATAAAAAGCAAATAAAGAAAATTGAATAGTAATGGTGAACAACAGTAAATAAATAATTTATAAAATGTATTGTGATAAAAAAATAAACGCTTTCGTACATAACTTAGTGTAAAAACATACCCTAATGTCAACGATGTCTCCCACTTTGTACACTTTCATGTACGTGGAAAGTGGAATAGTTCCATGGGTGCGGAATCTTCGGGCGAACAAGTCCCTGGTACCACGACGATAACCCTTGGAGTTTGTCATATTTAAGCCTGCAAAAATACCAATGGTATGCAATTCCTCTGCCTCAAAACACGTGGACCAAATTTGTATAACCGTAATATAAGATATACAAAAATTGTATGGTATATTATCACAAGTACAATTAATAGAAGTCTCGGCAATACACAAAGAGTTCAGTCCTCTATTTTTGAACAATTATTGAACTATTTTTAACGAAATTCACCTTGTTTCAAAGCTTGACGGATCAAAAAGAGGTTAGTTTTGTCTATGATTACTATTCTTCTTGTTCTTAAATAATGGCAATTTATGTACAAATAATTTGTGTCAGTGTCATGTACGAAAGATGTATTTTCAATCTTGTTTCAGCTTAACGAAGCTCCAGCAAAACGGTGGCCCATCCTACTAGAACTTTCTATGGAGCATTGTCGGCATGGCAGAATAAATGGCGCATTATTTTCCATATAAACTTAACTTAACACAATAACCAAACTATATCAGACAAAACGCTACCAAGATTACATGATATAGAGTCAAATACATAAGTTTAATTAATTTAAGAAAATAACTGCTACGTTTATATTTAAGAATGTTTTTATTAACTTAAACTTTATTACCCAAGAAAAGAAAATGGTTTATATAATTTATCTCTGGTGGAGATGAAATTCAAGTCATTTCGTGGTCATCATCATCATCATCTCCCTACCCTTTTCCCATTTTTATTTGGGGTCGGCGCAACATGGTGTAGTGTGGTCGAATGTGGCGTCATAAGGCGAATAAAAATGAAAGTTAATTTTATCGAATAACGGACTCGATTTATTTTAAACTTTACAATAATTATTGATCGCGATAACAAACAAACGGGTAGTGCGCAGAAGGATCTCGGATCGTACTGCCGTACGCGTCGCAGGCGCGCGGCCGTCGGGTGTGCGCGGCTCGTCGCCCCCTGCCGCCTCTGCAGGCCGCTCCGCCGCCGCACAAGCAGGTGGAGTACACATGTTGCATTTTATAAATAATTTAATTTTTTCTTTTATCATATAGGAGGCGGCCACACACTCCCCTCCAGAGACCGGGTTACGGGTGATAATAATCTGGGAATATGACTTTTCTTCCAGATCGTGTTCTGCGTTCCCTTTCAATTGGTCTGTTTTGGTCAGGTTGTGTTGTTTCAGGTCCTGTTATATTTTTCGTCTCGTCAGCGTATAGTTTAATATTAGTACCAGGAATCGAAATTTTTGTAAGTTTCAGTGATGTTTCACCATTGAGCAGTTCTTGTAATTCTGGACCTGTTTCTTGTAGATTTGCCAAGATTTTAAGATCTACGGGTTGTGATACTTGTTCGATGCGACTTAGAGTGTCAGCTACGATGTTGTCCTTTCCAGATATATGTTGTATATCAGTGGTAAATTGGGCTATGAAATCGAGATGTCTGAATTGTCGTGGCGAACACTTATCTTTGCGAATATGGTATGCAAAACATAGCGGCTTGTGGTCGGTGAATATAGTGAAGTGTCTTGCTTCCACCATATATCTAAAATATTTCAGAGATTCGTAAATTGCCAACAGTTCTCTATCGTATGGTGAGTATCGCTGTTGAGCAGGACTTAACTTGCGTGAAAAGAAAGCGAGTGGTTGCCAACTGCCATCTTTGTACTGCTGCAGAGCGGCTCCGATGGATACTTCTGAAGCATCTGTCACAACACCTAGCCTTGCCTCGATATCAGGGAATGCAAGAAGTGCTGCCTGGCAAAGGCTCTGCTTGCAGTTCTCAAATGCCTTCATGGCTTCACCTGATATATCAATTGGATGTGATCCTTTTATTGATCCGGTAAGTAAAGTGTTGAGAGGAGCTTGACATGTCGCCGCGTTTGGTATGAATCTCCGGTAAAAATTTATCATACCAAGGAAACGTCTTAACTCTTTGACGTTTTTTGGAGTTGGGAAGTTCTTTATAGCTTCTACCTTGGCTGTTAATGGCTTCACACCTTCTGCTGAGACAGAATATCCAAGAAATGTTACTTCTGGCATACCGAATACACATTTAGATGGGTTTATTACCATGTTGAACTCTTGCAGCCTAGTAAATATCTGGCGAAGATGGCCTTCATGGGATTCCTCAGATTTTGAAAAAATTAGAAAATCATCTAAATATGGGTAGCAGAATTCATCAAGGCCACGGGTCATCTCATCTACAAATCGTTGAAAAGTTTGACCCGCATTTCTCAAGCCAAAGTTCATGTAAGGGTATTCAAATAACCCGAAGGGTGTTGTGATTGCTGTCTTGCAAATGTCTTCTTCTGCCACTTTTATTTGATTATATGCCTTTACCAGGTCTATTGTGGAGAATACACGACAGCCTGACAGGTTGTGAGCAAAGTCGTGTATGTGGCGGATCGGATAACGATCCGGAATGGTCCTTGCATTTAGTAGACGGTAGTCGCCACATGGTCTCCATCCGTTGTCTTTTTTCGGTGCCAGGTGTAAGGGAGACGACCAGGGACTATCTGAGCGTCTCACTGTGCCATTCATCAACATAGCCTCGAACTCTTGTTTGGCTATCTTGAGCTTGTCAGGTGCGAGGCGACGTGGAGTACTGAATACTGGCGGTCTGGGTGTTGTCTTGATGTGGTGGACAGTGTTGTGGCTGGTAGCGTGGTTGATACCAGATGGACGCGTTAAGTCTGGGAACTCTTTCAGAATATCCAAAAATTTTGAATCACCTGCCAGTGTCTTCACAGAAGATATCGTGACAGTTGATGAAGCGGTTGCCCCAGGCGATGCTAGCTTAGTAGTGGCGTCAATGAGCTGTTGATTTCGGACGTCGACTATCAGGTTATAAAAAGATAGAAAGTCAACGCCTATAATTGGCTTGGTGACGTCAGCAACTGTGAATCGCCACGGGAAGTCTCTCCGAAGACCCAAGTTGAGTACTATATGTGCGTAACCATAGGTAGCTATGTTTGTTCCGTTCGCTGCATATAAAGTATATGTAGTTTTTAGGTCGTCTCTGTTTGAGTAGATTTTTAGGGAAGACACAGAGATCGCTACCAGTGTCGACCAAAAATTGCGTCTTTGTCCCTCTGTCTGTTACAAATAGGCGACCTGTACTAGGGCAGCCGTCCGTCGCCATTAGCGACCGCCCTGCAAGTTTTCCGCTCGGTAGTCACAGGGTTTCTGACACTTATTTGCTTTTTCTCCGTACTTGTTATGATACCAGCATGTTGGGAATCGCTTGTAGTTAGAATTGGAACGTGTGTGTGTAGTGCGGCTACGATCGCGTTGGTTTCCACGATTGTGCGAGCGTGATCTGTGTCTTTCCGTAGTCAGCGCTTCCACCTTCTTTGTTAACTCAGCAATCTGTTGTGACATAAGTTCAAGGGGCGAGCCTGGGACAAACGATGTAGATGCCACTTGTGGAGTCGCCTGAACTATATCCATTACCGTGTCTGCTAAGTCGGCGAGGCTATTTAGGTCAGACTTCGGTTGCGATGCTATTGCAGTCTGAACATGTGTGGGTAATCTGCTGGTCCATATGGATTTTAAAAATTCTTCCGGCACTTCTGATCCCGCTAAATGGCGCAAATGCCGTAAAAATTGTGACGGGCGACGATCTCCGAGTTCCTCATGAGTCAATAATTGCTTCAACTCCTTCTCTCTGGATTGGGAAAGCCGCTTAATAAGCTCGGTCTTTAATGTGTCATAACTTTTTCCAGTTGGTGGTGAAATAATAATATCTTTCACCTCTGCTGCGTAGCGGTGTTTCCAGTTGTGAAACTATGTAATAAAATTTGGTCTTGTCATCTGTGATGCGCGAGAGTAAAAAATGTCCTTCTACCTGCGCGAACCAAACGGCGGGCTCGTCCGCCCAAAATGGTGGCAACTTCACTCCCACTCGAAAAACGTCCGACGCCATGTGAACCGACGCTTCAATACTTTCATTGTCCGACATCATTGATTTTGCTGAACTCCGGGAAGATTGTTCGGTATGTTCGGGGTCACCAGTGTAGTGTGGTCGAATGTGGCGTCATAAGGCGAATAAAAATGAAAGTTAATTTTATCGAATAACGGACTCGATTTATTTTAAACTTTACAATAATTATTGATCGCGATAACAAACAAACGGGTAGTGCGCAGAAGGATCTCGGATCGTACTGCCGTACGCGTCGCAGGCGCGCGGCCGTCGGGTGTGCGCGGCTCGTCGCCCCCTGCCGCCTCTGCAGGCCGCTCCGCCGCCGCACAAGCAGGTGGAGTACACATGTTGCATTTTATAAATAATTTAATTTTTTCTTTTATCATATAGGAGGCGGCCACAATGGCTTCCTCTTCCATTCCTCTCTATTTGTTGTCATCTCCGCATTCACTCCTTTCCTAAGCAAATCATCTTTCACAGATTCCATCCACCTTTTCTTTGGTCTTCCCCTTCCCATGTAACCGTCCAGATTCATTCGTAGTAGAGATAAATAATAAAATTGTATAAATTTGCATCTTGTTTTGTCATGATGTTCACTTCTTGAAATTCATTAACTTAGAGTATTTTACCTTGTATTATGTAATTATGGTAACATCTTACGTTGAAAATAACAACAAGAAGTATGATTTGTGAAATGGCACAAAAACTCCCTAAAAGTTAAAAAGTCTCCATTTTGTTAATGTTGTTTGAAACGTGTCAATAGCGTCAAATTTGACTGCACGGTATAAACATATTTGCCTTTTTAGGGGAAAATGGAAATTAAAAAGAACAAAAGATAAGTGTTCATATATTTTTTTGGTTCTGTTCATTCCTTACTGAGGAATAGGCAAAGGTACCAAGATCATACAGCCAAGTCGGATGTTGTTTTATATAAATGTTCATGTCGGTTTAAATAGGTGTTAGATTTCTGGTAATCTAAATCAGCTTGACCAATATAGCAGATTTCTACCTTTTTAGTAGAGTATGAGTTCAAATTATGAATCTTGGGTATGTCAAAATGGTTTAGTAGTTTTATATTAGTAGTTAGATAATGTGGAAGATCACAAGTTCACAACATATTTATAAAATCGCAAACACTCATCGGAAGTGCATTGTGTTCAACAAGCAGCGAAGAAGCTATTACTGACGTTAAAGAGTTCTGGGCAACCGACAGTAAACTATGTCACATTGGCCAACCAACTTTGAGAACTGGAGTAAATGTGCCAAACATGTCTTTCCGTATCCAATGCAAATTGTTATAACTGCAGAAGGTTTGTAATAATTCGGAAATATTACAAATTTCCACTTGATACATATATGTGGCCAGTGATAGAAAATGAAAAAAAAAGAGCGTACGCGTTGTTGTGAATTATTTTTATGTCGGTCGATTGAATCAATAAAAGCCATTTCATTATATTACAGTATTTTTTTTTAGTTTTTTTAGTTATCTGGTTTTCCAAATAGTAGTGACAGTTCTTTATATAGTATTTTATATTTTGTTACAACAGGTTTAATCTTGGCCAGTAACTTTCAACAATTAATGCCATGCCGTTATTCATTAATGATGGCCAATTCGTAAATAATATAATTGTATAATCTACGACACGTGTATTATACTGTACATAGTGTGTTTTATAAGTGAAACTTCTTAGGCAATGTTTAAGTAAGTAGCAATTAGTAAAAGATAGACATCAGACACTAAAAAAGAAATAAGAAATATGTACGAGTATGCCTACTCTACATACGATGGCGGAGCCAGCATGGTATTGACAGACACCACAGATATTGTAGTGTCACTGAATCAAAACTCAAGTATTTTCTCTTTTTCTCTATTACTACTTACTTTAATATTCAAAATTGTGACACGACTGTGACATTTCACTCTTATCGGGTGTTTCGCTTTTAAAATGTGAAAAAAAAAATAGAAAGAGATTTTGACAACTGACTATGTACATTAATTTGAAGTAGAATATTGTAAGTTTTTAGTATGTTTAATTAAACTATTTTGCTTAAGTAGTGTGAATTTATGTCATACGAATCACTGTTTATTTGATAAGTAGAAACTAAGTAGATTTGTTGTATGTATTAGTAGTTTTTGATGCTTTTAGTAGATTTACTGAAAAATAAGTGGCCACCCTGATCAAATTTTAACTCTGAGGGGGTGTCATTTTGTTTCCATTTATTTTTTTACTTTAGTTTTGATATGTTGTAATGAATTATTATATCTAGTTTTAATTTAATCAACAATGAATATTTCAAAGGAGACAAATGTCATTAATACAAGTCAATATACACCAATTTACTTGATACAAAATCCTGTAGCCGCGCAGGTATTTTATTTTTTTATTTACTTTATAAATTTGAATGAAAAATATATTTTACAATTGATTTATGCTTACAGACGAACTATATTGTAACAGTCGCGAACGTGGAACAAAAGCCAGTCAGTAATAACCTGAAAAGTTTCTACGAAAACAGTGGCAATATAGATGGGACAGTTGTAAACACTCCTAAGCCGCAAATAACGAAGAAACCAGAAAATGTTGTCGTCGGGAACAGCCTCAAACTAGCCAGTTTTCTGTTACCTAAAAATGATAATGTAACAAGTAAACCATACATCTTAAACAACTTTATCTTTAAACCGGGTACTAACGGCGCACACACAGAAATCGTAAATAACGGAACGAAGTTAGATATTGACAGAAAAATTGTTAAATTAAAAGATGTACCTATCAGACCGCGTAATAATGTTGATAGGCTGCCACCAAAGATCAAACCAAAAGAAATGTAAGTTAATTTATTAATATAATATATACATTTTTGGCACAACAACAATAATGCATAATAATATTTGAAGTAATAATAGTAGTAGTGTGGTCAGAGACTTGATCCACTTGGATCAGAATTCAATTATGATTAATCTGAATTTATGGTCTTAAATAAAAGGAAAATGTGTCTGTAGTTCAATTAATTGTTAATGATACATAATCCACTTTTCTTAGTGGATTATGCTAATTTTATATTACATATTATTTTCAGCATACCAGTAACTACACGGGCCAAAGTGACTTCAGTGCAATTATTAAAACTAGGAGATACATACCATAGGTAACACAGTAACATTTAGATATCATGTTTTATATCAGAAAGCTGGTTTGTAAGTAATAAACTAATAACATACTATATTTAATGGCATAAAATGCATACATTTTTACACTAATCACATATAACATAACATAAGTGCCATTTCAGGACCCAAATTGCATAATTTATTTTTTATTTTCATATCTTAGGATTTGCTGTTGTTATTAGATGCATAGAATGTTCGCACGATCTTATATTGCTCCACTACACTTGGTAGATAGTATACTGTGCAGCTATAGTTTGGCTGATTTTTGGTGAAAAAAACAATCTCATATATTTGTGTAATCTTAGTGTATCTTAGTGAACATGCTCAAAGACAAGTTTAGATTTTCCCTAACGATTCAAATATTGAAATGGAATTATATAGTACCAAATATGACATTAATTTATTTCTGTGAATTAGAACACTGTTGTGATTCAGAGTATAAATAAATATGACATAGTGTTTCTAACAAATTCGGAAAATCCATAACATATCTAAATAACGCTTTTAACATAGTATGATAACACTTCGTGTTTTGCAGACTTAATAAACTGGACAATGGACAAACGAAGGTAGAAAAATCAAGCTTTGAAAATATTTAGTACTAACACTGAAAAGATTGTTCCGGAACCCACCTATGATCCTGTTGCTAACACGAAAATTATATATAAGTTAGTAAAGTGAATTAATTAGTTGGAATGAGTTAACTCAATTGCTTGTGTGACGTCATTATTCACTTGTTTATCCTACAGTGTGATTTAAAAATAAACACTCAAACCCATCTTTAGTTTTCGGTTATATAACACTAGATGTTTTACATTATAATTATTTAGTTTATTATATCTTTTAACACTTAACATTTGGTTGAAATAACGTGATGTAGATAATTTTTGTTTTACCTTGATTATGTGTTCGGCATATTTACCTATTGTAACTAATGGTTTTGCCACACAGTGGGTGGTTCGGGAGGACAGCGCGATGTTTCTATAGTAAAAACGCGCTAGCGTCCCGACCCGGCCGCTGTGTGGTGAAACCATAAATCTATATCTGTATAATATAAATACCACTCACTGACTTTGTGATGAGTCAGTGAGTGGTATTACCATTCCAATCTCAAAAACGATACAGCCGATTGAGTTCATTTTAGTAACTCCTTTTGTGATGTAAATGCATAGTAAGACTGGATTTTACGCAAATCTTATCCGTAATTGATATTTCTTAATTTTCATTTCATTACAAATATTACACCCGTTCACACTAAGTATCTGTTGCCATAGTAACAGTAACATAAACGAAGCTGCTGGCGCAAATATTCAATCTTGGTCGTCAATCGATGCTTTATAAAAGATTATTTATAAATTGGTTGACTTTTGTAATATGTGAGCATTGTTCCAGGGTCGTAACACCAAAGGATCTAACGGTCGTTGGGAAGAATAATATATTCGTGACGGATAAGAAAGAGGAAAAGAAAGTCGATATAAAGAAAGAAAATGTTAAAAAGCAGATATTTGTGGAAGAGTCTGAAATTGATTCGAACCCTCCAACCCCTCCTCCTGCTGTGGTATGTTTCTATTTACACTAGATATTGAAGATATAGAAGCGTCTATGGTTGTTTTTCAGATCCATTCATTAGCTTATTCATAAATCCACCAATCATTACTAATAAATAAAATTGAAGTGTCTGTTTGTAATGTCATTTTATTTTATTTTTTTTACTAAATAGATGTATGAATGTACTGTAATGACGAACCTATACTATTTTAGTTTTTTAAATTTTTGTCTGTCTGTTTGTAATGGGTAATCTTCGGAACGGCTGGACCGATTTTGACGGGACTTTTTTTGGTTGATAGCTGAAGTCACTCCGGGTAACGTAAGGTACTTTTAATTTTTGGAAATAATAGGTTTGCGCGTAAAAAAATAAACTGATGAAAATTTAAAGAAAATTCGATCCAATACACAGTTTTACGGGCAATTGCCCAATTTATGAGAAATATGTTCACTTTATCTTGTTACTAAAATTTTGGTCGGCAAATAATTAGAGTTCCGTATATAAAAAAAAAATACACAGTGAAAAATATATGAAACGCGGGCGCAGCCGCAGGCACACGGCTAGTAAATAATAAAATTTAAATCTGCAACAATATACTTTTATTATTTATTTTATTATAAATTATTATAAATGCAGACAAAAGTAACACGGAGCGGACGAACAGTGAAACTACCTAGACTTATAGTACCACAGGACAGTCCTCATAAAAGAAGAAAGAGAAAGCACATTGTCTCTTGTTTCCAGTGCTCAGCTGTAAGTGATTTTTTTTTTTATTAATGACACGTGTCAATTTCGTACAAAATACGTTCCTTTTTCATACGTTTCGAGTGGGTCCAGTATTTTCCAAAGTTATATTAACATTGCAAAACTCTAATCAAACGGTGGCCATATTGCTAGAACTTCCCAAATAGTTTTTATGACACTGTGTTTTTATTTTTCTCCTCTGCTTATATCAATTGATTTTCTTAATTGTTGTTTTTTTTTGTATAACTACTGATTACTTTTCGTGGTATCAATGAAAACTTTGAAAACTGTATATCCTATTTTCATTAATTTAGAATTTTTGTAATAACTTTTGTAAGTGTTAAATGTTTTTTAAATAAGCTTCAGAGTTTAGGGGAATAAAAATTTCCTTATGAAACTATGTGAAGCTTGAAAATCTATCTATCGCCAGCATCGTTTGCCAATGGCTTAGTTGTTTGTGTACGGTCGGATTGCGCGTCAATGGACGCGGGTTCGAATCCACCTATCCAACTCTAAAATCAGCCTGAGCTTTCGGTGAAGGGTGACATCGTGAGGAAACCATAGCATCGTGGTAGCTACCACCCTTAAGTTTGAAAACCTGTCGCCAAATGACAACCTTAGTGTACAGCTTCGTGTTTACTTGCCATCCTAGACCACATTGTCACTTAACATTAGGTGAGATCGTGATGAACACACTGAAAGCCTATACCAATACCGCTTGCATAAATGTAAACAGTGATCACACTTAATATCGAACATATTATATAAAAGTCAAAACAAAGTAACACTTGTAAGTTTAAGTTATTAATGTTAGCTGTCAGTTTTCCTAAGATTAAACAAACACTGAATAATATTTTGACAGGAATTCAGTAGTTTATACCGTCTGCAAAAGCATTATGACGACCACCCCACACACATACCGACTAAAATTCATTCCAACTTGTTCCACTGTCTATTGGCAATAGTAAAGGGTAGTTCCGAGACAGACAGGACGAATATCTTTATACAACAGCTCGAACAGCTGATCGTCAAGCTAAAGTCATTATGGCCCTGTCTAATAAACAAAATCGACGGGAATGAAGGAAAACAGTGCACTATTAATGAAGATGTAGGCAGGTATGTGCATGTCCTCACTATTCTACACTACACTTTCAGAAAACCTGCGCCATATTGTGACGTCATAATTGTCAAATCGAAAAAAAAAAAAGTTAAATTCATTAAAACAACGCACATTAATATATAATGAACCAATGTCTATAATGAACCAAATAATTTACCAAAAAAAAAAAAACACTAGAGAAACATTTTTTTTTGCTGTCCGTACTTTTTTTATCGAGCGTTGACAGATCAAGGTCATTAACGCGCTTATTCTTATTTGAAACGCATAGTATTGGCAGATGTTGATACGAATGATGATGGCGCAGTAGATAGTGCAGGCGGATTCTGCGTCAATGGACGCGGATTCGAGACAACCTATCCAACTCGAAAATCTGCCTGAGATTTCGGTGAAGGAAAACGTAGTGGTGACCCATAGCATGGTGGTAGGGCATTTTCTAATAATGCCCGCCTGGGTAGCTACCACCCTCAAGTTCGAAAACCTGTCGCCAAATACCAATAGGTGTGTTCCGGCAGCAACACTTGAGAACCAGCGCCTTCTAGCCTTAGTGTTTTTACCACCCTGCACCACAGCGTCACTTAATATCACGTGAGATTGTGGTCAAAGCACTGAGAATATACCGTGTAAAAATAAAGTAGATATATTACCAAAACAAATGTTAAGCGATTGTCGGTACTTAAAAACTTATAGATTCGCGTTATCTATGTTATGACATCAGCCGTCAACATGTTTCAGTATGCCAAGTAAGAGATGGCGTTTAAGTGAATAAAGTACCTATATGAAAACATACACAATTATTGCTCATAACCAAACAAATTTCATACGTTACGTTATATTAATAAGTTCAGTTAAAAAATAATGGCATTTAAACATTAAAAACCAGTTTTTTCTAAAGTTTCAACAACAGTCGACAATACCCATAACTGCCTAGCCTTTTTTTTTACATACTTAGTTTAAATTGTTAAATAATCTTCATTACAAATATTTCTTCTTGTGTATCTTCTTCTTAATTTCTTGAGTTAATAATTTTGACATGATAAAGTATGTAATATTTGAGTCAGTTTTATCTTAACCCAGAAAGGGTTTAAGTTATCTTTACTTTTAAACTTATTGACAAACACGATACAGTTGACTGCGCACACTTCACTATATATTTAACTACACACTTTGAGGTTTTTATGTGAAAAATAAGAAATATAGGACAAGATAAAAAATCTGTTTCATACTCGACACTAAAATATTAATGTTAACTAAAAACTTAGTTATTAACATCAGTTCATATGTAAAGTTCATCAGTAAATATAGTTCACACTTCAAAAACTTATCAAACCTAACAGTGGACTAGTTTTAAATCATTTACTGCAAAAATATTATTAAAAGATATCATATTTTTTTTTGTAATATAATATTTTCAGAATATTTGGAATGGACCCTGGTAAATATAACATCGACATAAATGCATTAAACTGTGTCAAAGATAAAGATGGCTCTTGTGTTCATAATCCTAGGATGAAAGTTAATAATGAAGTGGATCGACCATTGCAAATTAATGCATCCGCTCCCAGTGGAGAAATCACCACTGCATTTGTACGCAATAATGAAGACTGTGCACGGATAAGTTCCGCAAAAAATTGGCCCACTGTACACAAACGTGTCTGGAAATTAAAAAAACTAATCTCGCAAAATTTCACCCCAAAAAAGATGAAATTAGACAATGCAGACGATTCATTGTTAAGGGTACAAATGGAAGATACGGGATCCCCACAAACTAAGTTGGACGATTCGAACGATATTGATATGAGACTGAATTATGAATGTGATGATGATATATTAGCAAAATTAGGAATAGATAGTACAAAAGACCTTAAAGATAGCACGGGACCGTTAGTAGATATAAATGCGGCCAATATAAACCAGGAGTTAACTGAAAATAATACTGAAGGTCACAGTAAAACAAAAGGACACTTACAGTTTCATAGTACTCATTTCGACATAAGATCATCACCTATTAAGCCCTCATCGACCATATTCCATACATTCCAAATTCACCCTGAGAAATTGCCAAAGTATGATGTGCAAATAATCGGAGCCACAGATACAATTGACAGTGGTCAAAAGAAAGATTTTATTGAAGCGAACGATGACTCGCTTCAAGAGATATTTGCTGATAATATCGAGCCTACTACTTGTAAGGATAATAGTATTATGGATCACGATTGGATATTAGCGGCGAATGATAAATCTGAAGATGGTTATACGAAATCGAACAATTTGATCGAACCGGCTTTGCTTCATGTTAAAGATTCGGACAAAACTCTAAACATTAATGGAAATTATCAGTCCAATGACGCATCTAGTGATTCACGTCTAATAACAAATCAAGAGGAATCAGTGTTACAATTTTTTGATGCATTAGGTAACACTTGTCTGTCGTATCCTGAAATGGAAATAAGAGCGAATACAAATGATTTCAATTTAGACTTATTCTCATTTCCGAGCTCACAATGAGTTGGAATTTTATTATGATATTATATGGAATTAGCAAAATTGGATTATCTTAATGTATTATTGTGATTATAAAATTGATTTACGAAATTTGTTAATTTTATTTAACATAACATAAGCTCACACCTGTTATCCCCTAAGGGTTAGGCAGAGGTGATGTGTAGTGAACTACACCACGCACATTTCGCCGAGCTTAGTTCCGTCCCAGATGTGACAGGGGGCGAGCCTGTCGCGAGTAGAAAAACCCAATATCACTTTACCCGGCCCGAGGATCGAACCCAAGACCTCAGAACGGCAGTCGAACTGTAATACAACTGCGCCACCGAGGCAGTTAATTACTTATTAGTTCATTAAAGTTAATTTTATTTACTAATTAAAAATAGACACAACAAAAGTTAGTGTTATAATGGGAGTTATTAGAGTTATTTCAATGACCCATGTGATTCAGAAAATTGAAATTAATTATTAAAGAATTAATTGTATTTCAGAGGATATATGCAATAAATTCTTTGTTAAAACCAAGAATGAACATAACAGCAATATTTTTATATTAAAAATTTATTTACAATTTCACTCTATACTAGGTACAAAACAAATGTGTAAGAAGAATGCATGTACATTCGCCTCCCGTATCCCTTACGTTGTTATGCCGGTTAGGTAATTCTACGGACATTTTAGTCAGTTGATGGAAGCTTCAAACTGAAATCACCCTGGCACACAAGCCATCACCACAGAGACATGGGTCAGTCTGTCGTGCAGAGCAGCATATGCATTTTCCACAATTTATCCATACTTCCTTATGTTCAATAATCAGATTTTTACCATGTAAAAAAAAGGTACAAAAAAAAAAAAATTATTGCAACTAAACATACACGAAATCATAACAAAAAAATTAATCAGTCTAATTTTAATAGAGTTATTATTGTGGCAAGTATAGTTTTTTTCTGTTTTTAATTATTTAAAATATTTTACTATTAAAGTAATGGAAAGTCGATCATATTCCAAAGGGTTGAATGTTTTCATGTATACAAAGGAGACATAAAATTTAATTAAAAATAGTCTGACAACACTTTTTATTTGATGATGTGATCCAATTAATGTTAAATATAGTTTATGCTTGCAACACAGGTCTCTCATTCTTTCCTTCTAAGTTTTGATTTGTAAGAGCATAACCAGTTCCACCTCTTTGTAATGGGATGATGTCTTTTTCTTTCAACTTTTCTGCAGTCAAAGGATGTAACCAATCTTTCTTAATAACTTTTTCAACACACTCCATTGTCACTACATCTCCAGTTGTTCTGCAAATAAAATAAATTTGTTTTTACAATATTTTATTGTAAAGTCAGCAATATTTATCCAGCGAGAGTCTGATTGGAGAGCAGGACGGGAGACCTGGTGCAAGTCCGGTCGTCAAGACCTATGCCCAGCAGTGGATGTCTTTCAGTTGAATGGATGTATGGATTTTATTGTAGTGATTTTATTCTTTAGGCAATATGAAGATCCTTAAAATGACATTAATTATTTAAACAATTAGTTAATACAATTTTTATATTGGGATTTCACTAACATTAAACATTTTACAAACTTATAAATAAGTAAGAAATATAAAAAATATGTACATATATAATGTCCTTTGAGTTTAAACATATGAATATTTTCAACATCACCTGATCACAGCACAGGGCACTGCATTGCTGAGTATATCATGTGTTACTGGACACATATATCTATTTTCTTTAGCTATCAAAGATTTCTTATCATCAGGATCATTTACCAATGTCCATTTAACTTCAATCAAGTCTTTCATTTTTAGAGGTCTACCACTAATTGGACAGTAGACTGTTGAGTCTGGTTTGTTTATTTTCGTTGTTTTCGCATCAGGCAATTGAGATGGCACCCAAAAACTGGGTAACTCTTTGTCTTTACCGTTTGCAAGATTTGAAACAGAGGAAGATGTACTTTCTGTGTTTGCCAGCTTGATACCATTGCTACCTGATGAAATATTCTTCTCTCTGTTCATAAATTTAATCAGATTAGCCTCCTTTTCTGCAGCTGCGAGCTCAGCTTTCTCTGCCTCTTCTTTCTTTATTTGCTTTTCATATTTTTTTAATAACTTGGTATATTCATTCTTTTTAGCTATTATGTACTCTAAAATCGCTTCTTTATCGAACAGGTATCCTTCTTTTGTTACCACAGGATTCCTGCAGGGCTGTAAAGATAAGCTGCAGCAGTCAAAGTTTTTGACTGAATCTTTCCCGACTCTCTCGCTTTGTGTACCATAACCTGATGCTGCAGCGTCTTTTTTCTTCTCGTGATATGTGTAAACTGCTCCTGCTGTACAATTTCTCGCATGTCTAGTCATTTTTAAAGTAAAAAGTAGGATATTTTTATGTCCTTTACAGTTGTCTGCAATTCTCCTATATCACACTATATACAAATGTACTCTGTGGTCTGCACAGAGTCCGTCAGCGTAGCCATAAAAAAAAACAGATTGCCGTCTTTTGGATGGTCGAACTGCCGTGTTTTGAGGTAAAAGTTGAAAAATTACCATCTCGTACAAATTTTTAGCAAAATTTAAACTTCCGCAATTGTTTTATACCTATACAGTTTATATTAATATTTTATTCTTGTACATTGATAAAAATAAATTAAGTAAAATAAAGTAAACAGAAGTGTACAAGTTTCATTAAATAATTCTTAAAAAAAATTAAATATTTGCGATTCTATAACAAAGGCTTGGTCATTTGTCACATCGTCATTGGTCACAATCATCATAATATATAAATGTCTTATATGAAAGATTCTTATTTCTTCTCTTTTCTTAAAATTATATTTGAGCCATCATTCACGTAATTTAACATTCCTTTGGTCGACTTAAAATTTGTACAATTTGACTCAATTATAAGTCAGTAAGATAGTACAGTGATATACTGTTTTTCAAGCAACATGTTATTTATGGTGAAGTTTTTGTGATTTCTTTTGTATCATATTTACGGTGCTAAAAATTGTTTCACAGTCAGCGTTAGCATGGGACAGCGATTATACATATATTTATTTAAATGGCCTTAATTAACGTTTTAGAGCTGCTGCTTGAGCACTGGTCTACATGAATGTTTGCAATTTTATAAATGTATTTGTCACAGTGGCAAATCTACTAAATTCTACTAAAAGATTTTGACCTACCAAAGAACCATAATTTAGGCTCATAATTTATTAAAAAAGTGGAAATCTTCAGACTAAAAGTGTTCACGTAGAAAGCAGATTAGGAGTGTTTGATACTCGAAATATACGGGATATTTCGAATATCCCGTATTCGATAATCAAATCAAGCCGATATAATAGAATCAACTGATATCGATATTTTTCGACCGTCTATTTATTATATATTTCGTCTCATTTGGGAGAAAAGATGAAAAAAATGTCCAGCTGTATGGCGTATACTATAAATAGCAGTTCAAAACCTTCCACATTCGCGCTGGTTTAGACAAAGGGTATGGGTTGTATTATTCATCTCTGGTTTGAATGTAGCAATTGTAGATGAATTGAAGTATGCCGAGTTTAAAAAATTAATATAGTTCTCGACTAAAGTAGATAATTATTGAAAATTTCAACAACTTACGCTGTACAAAATAATGTAGTACATATAATCTTAAAGAAAACGTGCATCTAGAGTGATTTTATTTCGTAATCTATGAACAGTATAAAAAAATAACCTATATTTTTTGTAGATGAACATTCCTAATGCACTGTTACTGTAAATCAAATACAACATAAAACTTATGAAATAGGTATTATCCCCAAAAGAAGAAACCAAATCTTACTCTGCTTAGTGTGCAACATTACCCAAACTTGTCCTTAGCTTTAAATTACTTAAACATCATCTTTATTTTAATCGTGTTGATTGTTATTAGATGTTAGAAATATTGACTTATTGAAATACCTCAACACTCAAGACGGTTCACATTATTACTAACATATAACATCAGAAGCTTATCAAAGTTAAAGTGTCACTACGAGTTACTTGCTGGTAAGGAATTACGGATTGTGAAATTTGTTGGAGTTTTGGTACGATTTTGGTTGGTCATGTTGGCACATAGGCACGCTACGTGCGGAGTTTTTTCCGCATGTAGGCGTTCCTGGTGTTGGTGTTGGTTGTGGAGGGAATTGTGTTTGGAGGGGTTTTTTTTGTTCTGTGGTGTGTTTGTGTGGTTTGTTTTGTTTGTTTTTCTTCTTCTCTTCTTCTTTTTTCTCTCTGTTCTTCTAGGTATCACTCTCCTTCCTACGTCTTGTCGATTAAAACAAGACGAGTGAAAGGAAGGGACCTATTTCCCTTTCATAGCAGTGGCGGGTTTCTTCTTCTTTTCTCTTTGCCCGCCACTGCTCTGTCCCAATCTTGTGTTTTCCTTTTTATGGGAGCAGAAAGTATATCCTGCCCCCCGGACTTTCGACGAATGGTCGTACCTCTCTTTGAGAGGTGGGCTAAGAGGTGAGTGGGGAAGTATTCCCCACCATCCCTACTGGGCCATTGCACGGACGAGGCCTGCTGGGTCTGCCGCAGAGGGCGACGCGGTGCTTGCGAAAGCCATCCCGTGTCGTCCCCATCCCAAATGCGGCGGACGGCCCCGGGGAGTTTTAGTGGGTATTTCCGGACGCTTCACGTCCGGGCGAGTCCCACACTGGCACGGAGTCGTCGTCCCGTGCCTCCTTACCTGTTGCATTGGGGGACTCCGGTCTCACTAATCCAATAGGTAAGGGTAGAGCGTAAATGCATTTACCCCGTCAAAAAAAAAAAAGGTCATGTTGGCACCATTTTTCGTAAATATTTTTTTTTTGTTTAGTTATTATACATAAATAAAGTGGATTGAAGATTTTGATATACGTAGCACAACAAAGACCACATCAAACTTTTTAACAAAAGGTCACCAATTTTTAAAAACCCTAAATTTAGAAATAAATGGACCTAAAATATTTGTATTCATGACTTTACTCAATTATTTTTAATTATGGTGACATTTACTTGACAATAATTAAATACTGACAATATAATCAAATACGGCGATATTAATTTTAGTGATTATGTTTTAAATTTTATTACTACATCGATAAATATAATCAGCTGATTCGATACACTTATTTATAAATAGAAATTAATGTTTCGTTAATATTACTCCATACTGTTTATCGATTACAAATGAAGCCACATTCGTAATCAAATCTAAATATAATAAATCAATCCTAAAAGATGTTTCTGCTTTATTCTATTATAATTTAGTATAATACGAATTTTGATTTTGTAACAATTCTACTGATTATTACGCGTACTTTTTCATGATTTAGTTCACATTAAATTATAATTTATATAATGACAAGTCCAAAATATCCAAAGATGTCTTGAATTGCAAAGTGACTAACGTCAACAGAGATTCGATTTATTTCACTATTACAGTCAAGTTCACTCAATTAGACAGTTTTAAATATCGATATTATTAATAGATAATTTTCCTCGATTTCTAATAATGCTTAGAACAACTCTATATAGAATCTTCATATGTCACACCGGGAAAAAATAACACGCAAAAAAATTGAAATTACAATAAAATTAAAATATGTAGGTACTTGTTTTGTTTAGTTTAGAACACAGAGGAGTACGTTTGTATTGTATATAGGAGAATTAAAAATTTATTTTGCAGTTGCTCGAGTTCTGTGTTCGCGTGTGCGATGTGTCTATAACGTGTGGTGTATTGTTTATTATTACTTTTAGAAAGTGAAAATATCAGTGATTAAATTAATCTAATCGTGTAATATTTATTACTCAAGATATCTCATGCTTACGAGTGTGTCGACCTATTTCATTCAAAAATCACAATTGATGTGGAATCGTTGTTTTTAATTAGTTCAATAATTGATGTGAATAATAATGAACTTGTCGTTCGCCGGTTGTGGTTTCCTCGGGATCTACCACGTTGGCGTTGCTGTTTGTTTTAAGAAATATGCCCCTCATTTGCTTTTAGGGAAGATATCGGGCGCTTCTTTTGGTGCATTGTCAGCTTGCTGCCTATTATGCGATTTACCTATTGGTGCGTATTTAGTGTAATTGTAATAAAAATATTTTATGTTGTTATTATTTATAAGTGTCAAATAATTGTGCCTATTACATTTATATAGGTACATTTTTGAGATTCCCCTGCTGTTATTGTACTATATTGTGATTTGAGTACAGAGCTATCTGGATAATTTGATGTTTAAATTTATGTACTTATCTCGAATTAAATTTTATATATCAATGAAAAATAGAAAGTTTGTTTTCATAATAATACCAAAATGAAACTTTCATGGTTTCTAGGCATTGAATATTAACTTACAATTTTTTTTAAAATTATTTAATTAATTACAAGATATTTAACATCTTATGCCTATAAGAGCCCTTCTTTATTGTAAATTTAAGATTACACATATTTTGAAGCTTCAATTTAGATAAAATTTTAATTTTATTAAAAGGGTTACAATTAGATTAGGGTTTTACTAAAAATTATTATCATCTACAATTGTTATTTTTTATATTGAATTTTAATATTGCAAAATTATAGTTCAAATTTGAAATTATTTAATATTTATATGAATTTCAATAACTAAAGAATTATGTCTTAGAATTGCTCCTTATTCCAATAATCTTTAAATTTATACCCAATAAAATACATTATCTTAATTGTAATCATTATATATTTATCTATTTGATTAAATTTAAATACATTTTAGTTTGTTGGAATAATAAATCTTTTTATTTTTAGGGGGAAAAAATGATTGTGAACAGCTGTAGAGAAATAAATGAAAATATTAAAATCCTAATATTAGCAGTTAATCCTAATATTTTAGATTCCTATAAACATCTATTTGTGTGTAAAAATCCTTGGAATTCATCAAAGTTTTGCTTCATGCATGTCTAGATTGCTGTGCATTTTAATTTTGGCACAAATTTACAATCTAGGCCTTTATATTACAATATTGCTACATTGGTCACATATTAAAACATAAAAAGAAGTTACAAATTTTCTTCTGAAGTAAGAATGATTAGTTATAATTGTGGGTAATATTATATAAGGGAAGGTATTTAGTGAATGACTCACGTATGATGAATCTCTAATGTTTAATTTCATAGGATATATTAAATTTGGTACTTTAACCACAATTATAATTAATCATTCTTACTCCAGAAGAAAATTTATAACTTCTTTTAGTATAGTTCTGATTATCTTTTAATTTTAATATATTTAGGTGAAATTACAACGGATGTACTTCGAGTGGTGAGGGAAGCAAGGGCTGGATCTCTTGGTCCGTTTAGCCCTTCATTCAACATTCAGAATGTACTCCTCGAGGGTATGCAGAAATACCTGCCACAGGATGTCCATAAAATTGTTAGTGGACGACTACATATATCACTTACGAGAGTTTATGACGGACAAAATGTCATAGTCTCAGAGTTTCCTACAAGAGAGGACCTTTTACAGGTTTGTATTGTTATAGTGATTCAGCCATTAGCTAGGTGGTAGGACAATTAAGTTTGACTAAATTGTGTCTACCATACAGTTGTGGAAAACCCATTATTGTGACATGTTAAGGCTCTGAGCTCAGTAAGATTATATTCAGAGATTTCTAGAAGCTTAGACTTGCTAGATGTAGGCCAGCAAGGTAATGGTGATTTTTGTCATCATTCTTGAACTGCACTTTATTTAATATCAGATAAAGTGCAGTCATTTTGCAAAGTTCAATTTAAAAAATATGTTTTCTTACATCTATATTGAATGAACATTTAAAATGACAGAAGAATGAAATATTTTTGTCTGGAATTACCATCAGGTAATCCAATTTAAACAACATTGTTAAACAAAAGGCTATAGTTTGATTAAACCTTTGTGTACAAATGTAAGTCTGTCTCTTCTAACTTCTTCATTATGACCTTATTATTAATATATTATTTATTGTTATCTTTAGATTATTGATTATCAGTTAGTTACCTACTTACTAGCAAGATAACAAATAAAGTAAAAAATCACTGTCGTGATTTTTCTCAAGTTCTACTGTTATTGACAATGGTTTCTCTTTGCTAGGCACTTCTGGCATCTTGCTTCGTACCAGTATTCTCAGGGTTACTACCGCCTCGATTCCATGGTATCAGGTATATGGATGGTGGATTCAGTGATAATTTGCCAGTCTTGGACGAGAATACCATAACAGTCAGTCCGTTCTGTGGCGAGAGCGATATATGTCCTAGAGATTTAAGCTCTCAACTTTTTCACGTGAGTATATATACACAAACATTAACATTATTGCTTTTTTTTTCTACCAAGTAGGAGTTTGGGGCTGTTCAAGAATTACGTATCCCCCCCTATTGACAGCTATAGTATGCAATTATTACTTACCCCCGCTATGATTACGTAATACTTGTGGCAGTTTGACTTTATTTTTTTTTCCGTATTGGCCTAGTAATCGAATTTTTTCAATAATCATTTTGAAAAATTCGAGGAAAAGCAACTAAACCTTTACAACATTTTTTTGTTTCTTTCAATAGTTCTAAATAAAAGAAAATAGTTTACAAATGAGAGAACCTACTAATCTGTAATTTATAATTGATTAATTGGTATTAATAATATTTACGATTGATGGTCGTGGGTTTGTTAATGCTAAGTAATTTCACATGTCTTGGATAGAATTGAACGAATTGGCCCCCTGTGTATTTAAAAAATCTTTATTGACCCAACCAAAATTAATTTAATTTACTTTAGTGTTTTGCTAGTAGGATATAATAGTGTTGAGGATACATGCAAAGGAACAAATAAAACGTATACTCGTACAGAGTTGTTTTATACAATTACCATTCCTTTGAACATCATTTATTATCTTATCACTGTGACATTACAAAGTAATATTTCAATGCTACTAGCTAGCTAGTAGCTACGTAATTAAATATTCTAAACCGATGCAGTAATTATTTATATTAGGAATTCGTTGTGTATCATTTATTTATTTGCTCTTTGTAATATTCTTCTTCGATTTGTCGTTTATGGTAACCCAAAATACTATAAGAGCGTAATTCATTCAACGTTTTTGTCTCGATGGCTTCGTAATACAAGTTTGAAATTTCATCGATTTGGAGGTTAAGGTCAAGAAAATTGGCTCTCTATGGTAGTTACGGGAATAAACCAATAGGTGTTTGATAGTGATAGATTTTTGTTTTCAGGGTCATAGGTAGCCAGACGTGTATTACAAAATAATATACAATGGTATTGTAACATAACGGTGATTTTCTTTAACGATAAATTTCGACTCTATGTTAAAATCTACATCAGTCACAGTCTGAATAGGAAATCGGCTATAGTTGCCGGTTAAAACCTATAGCTGTTTGACCACACACTTTCATTGAGGGTTGTAGCTAGCTATTTGGCTTAGAACACGTACTTACTTATGTATTTTACAATAAGATCCCAAGTAACATTACCGATTTACCTGACAATAAGTTCAAGTATTATGTCAAGCAAGTTTTAATCTCAAAAGGTTATTACAGGGTGGATCATTACGTGAACGATAGTGATGTCTGGAATTAACCCACATCTCTGTGCGCACCCGCTAACATTATTAAGACTACGATTTGTATAGTTTTTTATATGACAAAAAAAAAATGATATATATTATATTTATAAAAAAAAAGAACCAGATCGAGTTTCTCGCCTGCGCTCTTCTCTGCTGGGTTGGTTCCGAACCGGTGGTAGTGTTTTAGACGTTCATAAGCGCCTTCTTAGGCCTAAATTGAATAAATAAATTTTGATTTTGATTTTGATTAATTTCTCGACGTTTCGGGCTGGTTGGACAGGGTCGACTCGTGATTTACAATTACGCGTTCTAGACCCGATATTAGGTACTATAATTATGGCACATAAACAGAGTTTAAAAAAATGCTGGTAAATAACTAAGCGGGTAGTAGAAAATACCCTACTATCATTATATATTCTTATCACGATACGATAGTTCGGACTCATAGTCTCTGCATTTTTTTTGCCCTATATAGGCTCAGTGCTTTGACTACAATCTCATCTGATATTAAGTGATGATGTGGTCCAGGATGATAAACACACTATGCCTAGAGGGTACTGGTTCTCAAATGAGGCTGCCGGACAAGGTTTCTAACTTGAGGTAGTAGCTACCCAGGCGAGCATTATTTGATGCCTTACCACCATGCTATGGTTTCCTTACGATGTTTTCCTGTACCGAAAGCGCAGGCTCGTTATGAACTTAACGGACGAGGCCCATTGGGCTTGCCGCAGGGGGCGACGCGGTGCATGCAATCGCGATCCCGTATCGCCCCTATCCCAAATGCGGCGGGCGGCTCCGGGGGGTTTAGTTCCACACTGGTGCGGAGACGACCCTCCGCACCCCCTTACCAATTGCATTGGGGGACTTCGGTCTCACTAATGCAATTGGTAAGGGTAGCGTGTAAATGCATTCCCCTTGTCAAAAAAAGGCTCATTATGAACTTATATAGGTGGACTTGAACCATCGACTCGAAATCCTTCCGCACTACCAACTGCGCCATTATGGCTTCATATGCAGAGCCGTTTGATAGAATCCGTTATCTTTAACAGGTAAACCTAGCTAACACGAGTATAGAGTTATCGAAGCAGAATATGAATCGTTTCGCGCGTATTCTGTTCCCTCCGACGCCGGAGGTCCTTAGTAACATGTGCAAGCAGGGTTTCGACGATGCCCTTCGTTTCCTGCATAGAAATAACTTGATATCGTGCACGCGATGTCTCGCCGTACAATCGACGTTCCAACTTCAGGACGTCCTCGACGATACGACGTACGATTACGATCCGGATTGTGAGGAATGCAAGATACATAGGCAGGTAAGTCCCAGATGAGAAGCCGATCCGATGAAAATAGAACCATTACTGTACATTTTGCAACCATATAATAACTGATAATTGTTAGAGATCTTTTAAAAACATAAATATCTTGGCTCACAAGTAATGTTGGACGGTCTCATAAGAAACTAATTTTAAGTGCAGGAACACTATAAACGTTCCTAAATGTTTGTACTTACTTTAATTCTAACAACTACTTGTTTAAATATCACATTTAGGTTTAAATATAGATATTTTTCATTAAATTTTTTTACTTTAACTCTTTGCGACTTCTATAAAATTAGTTAAAACCCATGCAAAATTATATTAATCTATCCTAATATTATAAAGAGGAAATATTTGTGTTTTTGTATGTAATGAATAATCTTAAAAACTACTGGACCGATTTGGATGAAATTTGGTATGGAGATAGTTTGAAATCCAGGGATTTTTAATCCGACGGGATCGGGAACTACGCGAGTAAACCGCGGAGAGCAACTAGTGCATTATAGTTTACAAGTCCAGAGAGAAAGAGTGTCATTGGAAGTCAATTTTAGGAAATAAAAATATGACATTACGAAGTTTATTCTAGGAATTTGGCGTATCTCTTAAGATTTACCATACGTGCACAGTAAAAGTTGATTTTTTTAGCGATTCTGTTATAATATATTTTTTTTTATAATTTACCATAAATATAATATGAAATTTCCATGACAAAATTGCTAAATTCGGATGAAAACCGCGCTAAAGTCCATTGCTTATAGGAGTTAACGAGAGAAAAAAGAAAATTATACGCGGAAAACGACTTTGTTTTATACTATGTACAGGTTATAAATATTTTATCAAATGTTTTAAGTGTAAAAGAATTTTTTTAGGATGCCCTAGTTGATGATCTGCCGGATACGGTGATGACGATATTCCAGAATGCAATAGACTCTGCGAACAACGGTATAGTGAATTGGGTGATGAGGCAGAGGGCCATGCGATACTTAACGTTCCTGACCCTCCCGTACCGAGTGCCCATCGACATTATGTATGCTACATTTACCAAGTGAGTTGCCGTTTTATTCTGTTAACTTTTACTTCTTTACAGCCACCGAATACAAGTACTTTAGGCACTGACGTTACATTATTTTTCTAATGTATAAACAGCGTTCTGTCAAAATGGTTACCTTTTATTTGAACTTTTCAGAGAGTTTTTATGACATCAAGGAATTTTTTTTTTGTTTTTTGTAACTATTTTTATCTAATCCACTCGTTGATATAACCATAAGTTATTATGGAAAACTTCCACCGGTATTACAAAAAATATAGGATTAAAAAACGCCATTTTATATGTATACTAAAGTCTTTTTTTGATCATTTGAAATGAAATATAACAGTATCCATAATGTCGAATTTATCTGGATAAGGTTTTGCTTTAGTGACATTAAAAGACGGAAACTGATGCCATATTGATGTCTGCATCATTTGAATCATCAAACTGTTCGTTACTTGAACTTTATTAACGCAGTATGAAATTTATCATATCCCTTTTCAAAATATATATGTGAAACAATTAAAAATAACACCCGTTAAAAGCAATGAAAACGTGGACATTTTTCTTTTTTCAAGGATATATCCTTTTTGTAATCGTAAACATAATTACGTTATAACATTTTAAATGAATATGTTATTGTAAAGAATTGACATATAAATTAAAATAGCTTAATGTAAAATTATTATTTTACGGTGTTACCATATCACGAAAAAAAATACTCCACTAACTGACTCATGGCGTATACAAAACCACACTCGGTCCGACAACTGATCGTAAAAGCGGAGAAAATGTGAAACCGACTCGTATATAGAGAAATCTTTTCCGTTGAAATCAACTACGACTAACTAGTAAAATCAGAACGATTACTTACTTAGTTACTTAATTACTTGGGTCAGTACTAACATGTTTTCACTTAAACCCATATATTTTTAACGTATACACGTTAAACAACATTCCCGTGAAACTAAGTAGGTTACTTATGTTCTTCTTAGTAGGTTAAGTTTTGATACTAAAGAAAGTTACTATTTAAACTTCGAATCGTTGATCTTAATCAATCAAAGAAGTCAATACTTTCAAGTGTCAATATTTTCAAATTTACTTTTATTTTAATCCCCAAACTTTACCAAAAAGTTTCGTCACTTTTTATACCATATACAGTAATACCCCGCTTTACGCGAGGGATACGTTCCGAAGAAAATCGAGTTAACTGAAATTTGCGTTTATGATTAAACATAGTCAAAATTTAATACAAAAAAATACAAATCATTTTAATCAATCACTTTAATTCTAAGAACACTTTATGCAATACATACTCTTATTTTTTACGGAAAAAAAATACATACATCTATTGTCTTTACATTATGTTTATACGCACTCTTTCGCGTAATGAGAGGCATTTGAGCGCGAAATTTGACGGGGTCGCGGTAAGCGGGGTATTACTGTATTGTTTTAGGTTTAGCATTAATTTGTCGCCTAAAAGTAGATACGCCAGTATTAGAAATTAGTGAAATCGCACCTAATTTCAATTAATATACATACGCGTGTTTATCGAATGTAAATAAATAAACAACGAATGAGCGATAAACGTGATTCTTGGACAAACATTATTACGATTTATATTACATAGTGTTACTTACAATATCTCTACGTACATAATTTATTAACATGATTCAATAATGTCCATAGACAATTTTCTTTTACATTATCTAATTATGTCTTATTGTTATGAAATTCTCGAGTTGCTTCGAATTAATTCTCTTAAAAAAAAAAAACATTTTATTTATCAAAACGGTTTTTTATTCGCTTAATACTACGTCATATTACCTAGACATAAGTTTACAATTCGTTTACACGTTATATGCTTTTACCACAATCTCACCTGATGTTAAGTGACGATGTGGTCCAGGATGGTAAACACACTAAGCCTTTTTTTTTTTTTTTTTACGGGGAGTAATGCATTTTTACGCACTACCCTTACCCATTGCATTAGCGAGACCGAAGTCCCCCAATGGAATGGGTAAGGGGGTGCGGAGGGACGTCTCCGCACCAAAACCCCCCGGGGCCGTCCGCCGTATTTGGGATGGGGGCGACACGGGGTGGCTTTCGCAGTAAACACACTAAGCCTAAAGTACTGGTTCTCGATTGACGCTACCGGAACACATTATATTTGGCGACAGGTTTTGATGAGAGTGGTTGCCACCCAGTTGGTCATTGTTAGAAAATGTCCTACCACCATATTATGGTTTCCTCACGATGTTTTCCTTCAGTTCAAACTAATTTTATAGTTGGATACCTGAGCTCGAAACCGCGTCCATTGACGTGATCCGACTCCACTATCAACTGCGGCATCACGGTGATTAATGTACTTGTTTTGTAGGAAAAGCATTTAAGTTCCTATATTAAAAATATACATACATACATATAATCACGCCTTTCTCCCGTTGGGGGTAGGCAGAGATTACGTCCTTCCACTTGCTACGATCTTGGCATACCTCTTTCGCTTCTTCTACTTTCATGAGCGCTTTCATACATGCTCGTCATTAAAAAATATATACTATAAAAAAATTCAAACATTTACTACATACGGCTGGAGTCTCTGGTTTAACTAGTACAAAATCACTTTGAACAAGTTTTCAGAATGCCGTGTCAATATATTGTATCAGGATAAATACATATAACTAAAGTTACTATTTAGAATTTTGAAATAAATAAATATTATCATAGTAACTTTAATAAGTTAGTGCAATATTTGATAGGCAATGATTACGTTAACTGTTATCAAAAAACGTTCTGGTTTCTACAGAAAGAATCCATAAACTTTAGTAAGTACGTATGTATGTTCAAAAAAAAATCAAAAAATCAAAATTTATTTATTCAATTTAGGCTCTAAGAAGGCGCTTATGAACGTCTAAAACACTACCACCGGTTCGGAAAACAACCCAGTCGAGAAGAGCGCAGGCAAGAAACTCGATCTGGTTCTTTTTTTTCATAAATATAATATATATCATTTTTTTTGTGATATAAAAAACTATACAAATCGTAGTTTTAATAATGTTAGTGGAAGCACAGAGATGTGGGTTAACTCCAGACATCACTATCGTTCACGTAATGATCCACCCTGTAATAACATTTTGTTATATGTATGTATGTAGATTATGCTGACCAATACAGTTTATAGCGAATGCCTTTTTAAAATATTATAAATACGTCACAACTTAACCCCTTGAGTACCTTCCTGGCGTTTACGCCAGCATTCCACTGTCTTTCTATTGTTTCATTTTTATGGGTACTCGACACATTAAAGGGCTTATATACTTTAACAAGTTTTATATATGGCCTAAGGGCTTACATGCTAATGGTTGTAAATTGTGTCTTATATATGGTAGGTGCTTTTCAATTTAATTTTTTACTAGTAAAGTAATTGATTTTACGTTTCTTTATACGCTAGATATTCATTTACTAATTGCGAATTGTTCGTCTAAATTGCACGGGTTAAGTAAACGTCAATTGAAAGACTGTCTGTTGATTGAGTCAAGGCAAAAAAGTTTATCTTTATTGCTTTGACTGTATATTTATATCACATATAATTTTAAATTTAAAAAAAAAAAAAATTCTAAATCACGATTAATAAATATTCTAGATATTATCAAAAACTGCGTTGTATATTTTAATGGATCTCTTTGAATGAATCAAATTGTACAGTAATACCCCGCTTAGCGCGACCCCGTTGCGCGCGGTTTCACTATAACGCGAATGTCAAATTTCGCGCTCAAATGCCTCGCATTACGCGAAAGAGTGCGTATAAACATAATGTAAAGACAATAGATGTATTTTTCCGTAAAAAATAAGAGTATGTATTGCGTAAAGTGTTCTTAGAATTAAAGCGGTTGATTAAAATGATTTGTATTTTTTTGTATTAAATTTTGACTATGTTTAATCATAAACCTCGATATACGCGAATTTCAGTTAACGCGATTTTCTTCGGAACGTAACCCTCGCGTAAAGCGGGGTATTACTGTATTTTAATACGGTCTAATTTTTCGATTCCTATAAAGTACGCAATACATTTTTTCCTAATTTTTACAATGTTATTAAACAGGTACCTATATTAGTTTACCGACTTTAATTAACTCTATTTAGAGGATTATGTGTATCCGTTAATTGACCTATTGTTATCTATTTTAATTGTTTTTTTTTTTTCTAAATATTATTAAAAACAAAAATGGAGATTACATATGGTAAAGAATAATATGCTTTTTACAGCTAAATTCTGCTATGTTTTACGTTGTTTGTTTACATTGTCCCCGCCCTCCCCCTTAAACCATGTAATTACGTAATAATCGGCATAATTAATTAAGTAGGTATCTAATAAAAAGTGGGAGCTTTCGGCCTAGGAGAACATCGTTATAGAAGTGTGTAAGAACTAATTCGGTGTGTTCCCACAGTAGCATTTGTGAATCAGTTCAAGGTTGTCATCTTCAGCCATATTGTCATTTTTGAAGTGAAACTTCTTTACGCGCGATAGGAGTGAAATTTCAAACTCGCGCCACCAAAGATTTAGTCACGATTTTGAATATCTCTCAGCACGTTCAGTGTTTTTTATTTTTTTTATTTTATTTGTAAATTGTTTGTCATAGTCATTTTGTTAATTGCCGTATTGTATAAAAGTGTTTTATATACACTATAATTTAATTATTATTCGTCATATAAAATAATTACTGCATCATAAAGAAGAAGTTTCACTTCTGACACGCATAGACAGGTTTTTTTTTATTAAATTGAAGAAAAAAAAACTATGCCTTTTTGAATGCTTTATAAACCATGTATCTGAGGATTCGGTGATCATAAGCATGCATATAGCTTGATTAACCCAATAATCACGCTTTTTAGCTACGTAGCGGATAGAGTAGAGACGCACGCAGTACAGTACAAAATCGTCGGTAATGTAGTGGTGCGTAGACGACGGTGCAAACGGCATAACAACCTTATGACTAGGTTAGTGGTATTTCCCAGCGGTGGGCAATGGGGTGGTGGGCTTGGGCTTTTGGGTATATTGTGTTTGTTTTTGAGAATATAAATACTTCGCTATTTTGCTGTGAGAGATTTATTTCTCTTCAATGTTAAATTAAGTATAACTGGCTAAGAATCCCGGTCGTCACTTACCACGGCTAGCTAAACCTTCTAGGTAACTCTAGATTTACTGTTCCGAAGTCATTTTTGTTCGCTTCCTCTTGTATAACTGAAACCACTTATTAAACATGAGCTTCTGGCATATAATGATATATAATGGTATTCAGCCTGACTCTATATGTTCTTTATCTACAAAAGTAATATGACTGTTTGTTTTTTGTTCTTAATTTTTGTTGTAGAGGTATAATGAAACAGACGCCATAGTCACTAATCAGACTAAATAAAAAAAAAAGAAATAGCGAGTAGTGTTATTCACTTGTTTTTAGTTTTGAAATGAAAATAAACGTCATGTTCGTATAATTTTGAATACAAAAAGTAGTAGGGCCTGTTTAACTGTGGAAACATCACGCAACATCTATTTCCGCTTCAAAATGTTGCCAGAAGTGTATAAGTTACATTTATAAATTATGTCCTTTTTGAGTTTATAATGTTACTTACCTCCTTGCGGTACATCTGTGATAGAAATAATGTAATATAAATATTCCAAGCGTTAATATATTGTAAGAAAAAGTAACTCGACGTAAGTAATACCGCTATGTATTTTCTATTACAAATTGTAGTAACATTGTCAAGTGAAATAAAGACTGGCATATGCGTCAATTTCGACCTGCCAACCTCTGAAAAAATTATAACTATCGTCACCCTAGAAGTAGTTTTTAAGAAGCCACATAAATTATATTTAAAAACAAATTTCAGTAGGTATATTATTGTTAATACGATTTTGGTTAGGTACCTAAATATGAATTGTTATGAAAACACGGGTATCTGAAGTTTGACGCAATTTTCTTAACAATTTAAAACAATATTTCTTATTAGCAATAAAATATGTTATATTATATGGAAAAAAAAAAATGAAACAAAACTTCCCTATCGTTTGTATTGTTACGATATTAATACGGTCAAGGTCGGTGTAACTTGATAATGATGTACTATTTAAAAAAAATAATAAATTGTTCACTTTTTAATGAGGTTGTTAATGCGTTGTGACGTCATTGTTCTTGTATCGCTTCATTTGTTTGTATATGCTTTTAATTTTTTTTTAAATCTAATTATCTTGTGTAATAATTTCATAATATTAATTATGCGTGGAGTCGTGTGTATAATATTGATTGGATGTTTTAACTTAACTATATTTTAACATAGATAATAATTAAAATAGAGATTTTAGGTTATACCTATGTTTAAGAATTCCTAAAGGAAATTTGTTAGAAGATTTGATGGCCTGAACGTTAGTTGGTTTTTAACCCAAGAACAAGTGAACCTATTTACATGATTTTTATTTGAAATTATAGATTTATTCTCTTGTAAAAATGTTCACCTTTTCCTGCATTAAGTAGGCTCGGCACAACACGTTTCCTTGTCAGCACCCATCTCTATCCATCTATCTCTTCTTCGGTTTCCTTTTACCTCCTCTATCCTCTACCTTCATATTTAATATTCTTTTAGTTACGTGACTTTCATCAAAATCAAAATCAAAATTTATTTATTCAATTTAGGCCCTAAGAAGGCTCTTATGAACGTCTAAAACACTACCACCGGTTCGGAAAACAACCCAGCCGAGAAGAGCGCAGGCAAGAAACTCGATCTGGTTCTTTTTTTTATAAATATAATATATAGCATTTTTTTTTGTCACATAAAAAACTATACAAATCATAGTTTTAATAATGTTAGCGGGTGCGCACAGAGATGTGGGTTAACTCCAGACATCACTATCGTTCACGTAATGATCCACCCTGTAATAACCTTTTGAGATTAAAACTTGCTTGACATAATACTTGAACTTATTGTCAGGTAAATCGGTAATGTTACTTGGGTTCTTATTGTAAAACCGAACACCTATTACCTATAAAGCTTTTATTACACTTACTTAGCCTAAAGCGTGGTTCCGGCCAACTTGTCTTTACTTCTAATATTAAAATTATGACGATCATTCGCTAGATCTAGTCACATCTCTCCTCTTACCATGTCCTAACCACGCAGAGGCGGCTCTAGCCCTTCTAGCGCCCTTGTGCAACCAATATAACCGGCGCGCGGTTAAAGTGGAAAACGTATAGTTATATTTTCAAACGACTATTCTTGATGTCGGGAAGCAATTTTTACCATTATCGCGTTCGATGTCGGCCATAACACGGGCGCAGGGCCTTTGTGATCCTTGGCGCTCCGAGTGACGCATCTATGTTCGCTCGACGCCCCACCCCCCCTAAAGCCCTGCGTCCGTGTGCGCTTCACACCCTACTCTATAGGTAAAGACGCCTCTGAAACCACATTAACACAATCCCTTAACTTCTTTGTCACTGGTGCTACTTTCAAACGACCTGTGATATACTCATTTCTAATCTTACCCATTCTAGTTATGCCACACATCCTTCATAACATTTGCGTCTCCACTACGTGCGCTCTACTTTCATCCGACTCTTTAGTTGGCCTTGTCTTATATTTTTCCCCTTATAATAAAATATGTAATACTGTTTGTTGTATCAGTACACTATTTGTGGAAACATCCATAAGGATAATAAATAGTTAATGACATCGACACAAAAATAACCTCTATCGTGTACCTTGCAACATTTATGCTAAATATTTGAAATAAACAGTACAGTCAGTACCTAATTAAATTAAATAAAAACAAAAACGTATGATTAATGAAATGTATTTTGATTTCTACTCAACTAGAGAAGTATTTAGCGTGATTTATACTAATAAATAAATTGAAGTGTCTGTTTGTAATATCACAATATAATTTTTTTCTAAATACATATGTATATTCAAAACCTATACCCAAGATACAATTTTTTTAAATTTTGTCTGTCTCTGCTTGTTCTGGGTAATCTTCGAAAGATTTTGACGGGACTTTTTTTTGGTAGATACCTGAAGTTAACTAAAGCCGGGTAACAAAGGTACTTTTAAATTTCGAAAATAATGATGGTTCCGCCGAATAAAAATAAAACTCATGAAATTGTGAATAAAATCCGATTGAATGGTCAGTTTTAGGGGCAAGCGTTTGAATTTATGAGAAATATTTTTGCTTTATTTTAGTACCAAAAATTTTAGGAAAATAATTAGGGTTCCGTTTAAAAAAAAGTAAAACGCATTGAGCAAAAATATAAACAAACCAAAAGAGCGCACACAAAATAAAGTATCAGTATTAATAAGGTCTCTGATCACGCCAGAGGAAAGTGGGAAAAAAAAAAAAAACGTTTTGAAGAATATATGAAACGCAGGAGCAGCCGCGGGCGCAGAGCTAGTAATTTAAAAATAAATATGTATAAAACGTAACTATCAATGATCTACTTACATTTCGGATAGTAGTAGTTCAAAGGGTAACATTTAATCTAACCGTTTGCCCGTTCGTTAATATTTAAATGTTTGCAAATGTTACGACCTCGAACATTTATCGTAAACGATACCGTCTTTGTTGTGAATCGTTTCCTGTTTGTTTTATTTAATAGAGTTTTATTCAAAATTTACATTAATATAAACATGACATAGTAACAGTATTTAAAAACGAGATGATTAATCGATCTATTTAATTTTTTTTTATTATTTATATTCCCCTTCCACTCCTCAGTCGTGACCCGAGACCTTGTTATTTTTATGTAATAATTTATTTACACCTCTATATTCTTTATATCTATCAATATTTATTGGTAATCTATTTTTTCAAATGCGCAAAAAGCAAATTTAAAAATCATTATTTTTTTTAATTAGATAAATAAAAGTGTTTGTAATCAGTTTTCTTTGTTTATTTTAACACTGTTCTTACGAACCTACATATATATTAACGTAACGTTTTTGTTTGTATTTCTGTCCATCAATTGTTTGATAACTCGAGATCTAATTAAGGTGTTAACGTGTTGTTTTAAATCATAATATATTTAGTCTGGTCAATTTAAAGTAAATATTTATTTACTATAGTAGTTATAATATGGAACAAGTAAACTGAGTGAGCAGAACAAAAAAAAAAAATGACCGCAAATATGCATTTTTATGGAATGTTTTACCTAAGTCTGTTGAATATTTAAAAAAATTAATGTAGCGTATAATCATGAATAATATTATTTTTGATGTAGTACAACCAGAATCACAGGGCACGCCTAGTTATAAACAAGAGAAGATGATATACGAAAACAATAGACAAGTCAAGGATAACGTGCGGTTTATAGGTGATGTTTTGATAGTCGTTCGAAATGACTATAATATTGTCTATTATCACATCAAGTTTATAATTGAAACTAAAAAATAAAGTACTTTATAATTTTGATTTAAAAAAAAAATGTATATATATGGGTGACAGATGAAACTAGAGGGTGGTAGCTTTAAAAAAAATCTCTACAAACAACTATCGACGCATGGCTTTTATTCAAGCTTCCATTATCGAACAAATGGAAAATACATAAAAGGGAGATTATAACTCTCAGCTTATGTTGTTTGGGTTATATCCATAAGTTATATAGAAACAACTTCATCCTCCTTGCCTTTTTTTATAAGTTTTATTATAAATATAAAAATTATCGTTAAGAACAACCTATTTTGATGTAAATATTTTCGCCTCATAACTTGGATATATCGATAAATTGCTTTTGTAAAAATATATTGTCAATATACAAACCAACAAACACTTTTCTGTTATCGTTCCATTAAATGCAAATACTTTGAAGTAAATATGGAAATGGGTTGTGTAGTTAAGGGGACTTTGATAACTTTTTTTAAAGGATTCGTTAAAATTAACGATATACTATTAAATTACCAGGATAAAAGATTACTAGAAAATTATTTCTAACTATATTTTCCAAACCGCCGGCTTCTTGGTAGAGATTCTTTGTTCTTTCCTTATACGTACTCTATTACTTTGAAGAAACTTCGTGACCTACGGTGTTTTGGAATGATAACTCGTATCAAATGATCAAATTTAAAAGGCATTTTATTATCAATTCATAAATATTAATAATGTTAAAAATCAACTACGTAATACGTATCATCATTTATTTTGTTTTGCAAATGAATTTCGTGCGTATCTCTCTACCTATCACCAAGAATTGACGTCATTGGTGTCCTTACGCGAATGCTCGACTTCTCACACTTACTATATCAATGGTGGATATATGTAACTTATTCAATTCACGAAATTTAAGCTAAAATCCCCAACAGATGGACGGCCGGAACCGCGTACAGTCAAGTACAAACGTCATTATATACACAACATAAGCTCACGCCTGTTATCCCCGAAGGGTTAGGTAGAGGTGAAATAGCGAACTACACCACCCACATTTCGCCGAGCTCAGTTCCGTCCCAGACGTGACAGGGGGCGAGCCTGTCGCCATATCGGGCACTACTTCCAAACTCCGGGATGATACTGAGTAGAAAAACCCAATACGACTTGACCCGACCCGGGGATCGCACCCGAAACCTTAGAACGGCAGTCGCACCGTAATACAACTGCGCTACCGATGCAGTTAAACGTCACTATCGAAGCGCGAAATAACTGTTATTGATGTAACGGCAATGATAACCCTCCATAAAAAAATCCATACATATAAGACAGTATCTGTCTGTCTGTATGTCCGTTAATTGCATATATAGCAATTCTAATTTTTTTCACGCTTTAATAATAACGTCCGTGCTTCACTGTGTCCGCTCACAAGGCGACTGATAACTTCGGTCAGTTTAGTCGTCCGTCATACTATGTACGCGATCCGGTCGGCTCATCTGTTGTGACTTTTAGATATTACATACACATTTGAAACATGTCTTGCATTGTCATTTAAATGATAAAGGAGATTGATTGCGCATTACACAAAATAACGTACGTCTATCTGTCTTTGTCTATTAATAAGCTTATAGTTCTCAAACCATTGAATAAATGTACAGAATTCTTTTAAATCATAGATATATGTACATGTAGTATGTGATAACTGTTGATTGGGTTGTATTGAAGAAGAAAACATACTGTGCCGACCCCAAATTAGTTGACGGTTGTTTTCTGGTTATAAGCCAAATAATGGACAGATAGAAAGAGAAGTGTTGCCTTTATATAATGTAAGGAAATATACAAATATGATTTTACAAAATCTATTATATTCTAGTCTGTACTATACTGTATAGTCTATATAATACTAGACTATATATAAATGTATTAAATATAGCTGGCGTGAGAATGACGAATAAAGTAAAAAATAGTGTGATAAGAGAACTAGGTGGAGTAGTAGGGGATGTACTGACAAAGATAGAGAAAGGGTAGCTTAATTGGTGTAGGAAATGAATGATTGGGCAAGCTGGTAAGGATCGTCTTAGGCGAATGTATCTCGACCATATCGAACACGTTCTAAAAAAGGCCTCGGTGAAAAGTATCCGTAACCGAAGAGCGTGTATGAAAGCACTTATGAAAAAGTAGGAGCTAAAGAAGTGTGTTAGGATCGTAGCAGGTGGTAGGACGTAGTCTCTGCCTACCCTTATGAGAGAGAGGTGTGATGTTATTATGCACTATATTTATTGATTTGATGAAAACCCGGCTTTGCTCGAGTGAAATGTGAATCGTAATACACATTCTTTTAACTTCACTCGTACGTGTGAATGGACCTTAACAATCTCAAGATGGCATCCGAGTGGTCAATATGGCGACTGACATTTGCACCATTAGAATTTAACAAAATACTCGACAAGCCGAATTTTGCTGATATATGTTGTCGACTCGAAATCATTTTTAGTTTTTCGTGTTTTACTATTCAGGTAATGTTTCAACCGAGTCTACCGTACCCTTTGACCGAATTATTAATATAGATTTACTTTGTAACAGGTTCGTAACATGCACCCCGAAGATGAGCAAGTCCTTGTGGCGGCTGAGTCGGGATCTACTTCAGCAGCTGCACGGGTTTATGTACACGTCTCACGACAGGTCTGAAGTCGCCGCCAGGATCTATTACAAGTTAACTGTCGACTCCAAGCGGGAAACGAACGAGGGCTGCCACGTGGAGAGACGGTAAGCTCTCGTTTAAACAAAATTTATGTTATTTTTAACACTAGTAAATTTTACATCCTACAGGGCTTTATATCCAATATCAGCAAAAATCACAGGAAGGTGGAGCTCCGGTTAATTTTTTCAGGACAACAGTGAATTAAGTCTGCAAATAAACTGCGTAATTTTGACTATATCATACCTGATTTAACATTTATAACACATTGTACAAATCCAAACCAGATTTGTTGTTATCAACTGTTAGGTTATAAAATGCCTGAGAACCTTTGATATTAATTTGACCTAGCTAATGCTGTTGACCGGAAGGGCCTTTTACAGCTTCCCCGAACTTTGGGGGCGAGTGCTGAAGGCACTCAGCCGCAATAAGGTGCCTTAGCTCAAGGGCTACCAAAGTGGTACGAACCTCGGCTTGGCCGTCACCTGAGTGTAAAACTCTCTCGCGAGTTTGATCCTTGCTATGTATTAAAATTATTCAAAAAATAACAATGACCCATACCATTAGTGACAGAGTCAATAATAGCATGTTTAAAATTACGGGGCGCCATCTCTTGGCGACAAACCGAAACTTTGTCCTTAAACACACATAGTATATAAATCGATACGTGCGTGCGATTTCACGAATGACAGACAGTTTGTTATTCATTAATAATTACCTCTAATAAATTTCCAGGACAAATTCATTCCAAAGAGCTCATCAGAGCATTCACTCAGCGCAAAGCTGAAGAAGCCCTGATGCTCAGTAGGAATCAACTACGAGTAATAGTGAGAGCACTAACTGGGCACTGTTGTTTGGGCAAGCATATGCACAACATCGGTGTCCGGAACACAAGAGAGTGCAGGTTCTGTGAAATAGCAGACGAAACACCAAAGCACATCTTGTGTGAATGTGATCCATTAATACCCATACGTAACCGAATTCTGGGTAAGCATGTGTTGCTCCCGGAGGAGGTACAGACGCTCTCTGCCAAAAAGATGCTACAGTATATTCAATATTCAGGTTGTAGGTCTAGGCAGTGAGCTTTAGCAATATAGGGGCGATCACAATAGATCTGACTAGGTCGCAGTGATACAGGACTGTTTAAGCCTCTGCATAGCCCCTTTTCGAATAATAATAATACCTCTAATTTCTGCAAAATACAGTAATACCCCGCTTTACGCGAGGGATACGTTCCGAAAAAAATCGGGTTAACTGGAATATGCGTGTATCGAGGTTTATGATTAAACATAGTCAAAATTTAATACAAAAAAATACAAATAATTTTAATCAATCACTTTAATTCTAAGAACGCTATGCAATACATACTCTTATTTTTTTACGGAAAAATACATATATTGTCTTTACATTATATTTATACGCACTCTTTCGCGTAATGCGAGGCATTTGAGCGCGAAATTTCAAATTCGCGTTATAGTGAAACCGCGCGTAACGGGGTTGCGCTAAGCGGGGTATTACTGTATATGCAAAAAATACCATTAATTTTAATTTCTGCATGCCATTTATGTTAGTAAAAGAAATAATTAATCAATTTATTTATTATCATCGCGTTGCAGACGGAACTATGTTATCAAATACCACCCACCCCCCCTACTAATCTATAGAAGAATTATCAGAGTTTTAATGATAACGTATTCTTCTTTGGATTATCACTAAATTTTTTTTTGTTCGTATCAGATAATCTTATCCGTGAACGACCTTCGTGTGAATAACATTAATTTGCACGTAATCATATTATTAATAAATTCGTCAAAATAATAATCCTATAAATAATGCGATTAGAGGGAAAATATCGTGAGAAAACCGTAACATTTTCTTATAATGTCCGCCTGGACAGCTACCAGCATTAAATTGGAAAATTACTGGCCAAAGCTTTTAGGTGTGTTGCTCCAGCATTATTTGAGTACATACGTATAGATTTAGAATGTTTACTATCTGGGACAACATTGTCACTTACCATCAGGTAAATTTGGTGTAAACGCTACAGTGCAAGAAATAATTATAATTACATGCCGATTAGCAATTGTTTCTTTTCCTATTATTATAATAAATTATTTGAAATATTGAAATTAATAAATATGTCGATAAATCCGAAAATATCACTTGTGTACATACATAAATGTGTGTCGTTTGCTTTCAAAAAGGATGCAAGAGAATTTTTTTTAAGTTTCTTTTAAATTAAAACCTGTATTTTTTTTTGTTTTCATTTTTTTTAGAATAAAAACAATTTGCAATATGAAAACAAAACACTCATATCATCAATATCATCTTTTTATAATGCGAAAGTTCATTATGTAAACACTAACTGGTTATTTTCACAAATGTAATTCAAATTAATTATACTTTTTTGTAGTTCATAATATCTAATCAACCCCTTGAGCACTAACCTGGCGTTTACGCCAGCTTACAATGGTTTTCCTATTGTCTCATTTTTATGGGTAATCGGCATATTAGATAATTATAAACTAAAATATTTTGATTTATAATTTAATCTATGATACAACAAACAATATATCACAATTTTTTTTTAATATTTTTAAGGTCGACAAACAAATAAAAATATGTTAACAATCGTGCACTATCAAATCCTGATCAAGATTATAGTGATAAGGGACCTTGTAGAATGTTTTTAAAAAGACGTCCAGATTAATTAAATTCTTTATTAAAGTAATAGATATTGGTTCACAAAAAAAAAAAAAAAACATTTATATGCATGTTGATAATGAAAATATGTCACTAAAGAGTATATTTTGATATGAGTCTCTGACTATCAGATTTGGTACAGACACCTTTAATATACAATACGTTATATACATGTTTCATAGAGCATAGGTTTCAGCGCTTTGATCCTAGTCTCACTAAGTGTTAAGTGACTAATTGACTACAGTCGGTCACGCTAAATTTAGAGGAATTTTTCTCGGAAAATTTAAGCTGGTTTTTAAAGCAGTGAATAATACAATTATTATGATAAAAATAACAAAAAAAAAAAAAAGTAAAGTGAGCTAAATCGTAGGCACAAATAGTTTCATTTAAAATACCACACAAAGTCCGTAGACCCTAACGACAATGTGACATTCAGAAGTCGCTGTTATCACCTCGTCACGTTGAATGCCAGCGTACTCTCTGATTAGTTACTTAGATTATTTACATGTTAATCCTTTGACGCAGTATTTTTATAAACGCAGAGTCGTATTTAGAGGTAGATAAAAGAACTTCAAACCCATATTTGCCCACACGAGAGGGACCTCCTAGAATGTTAATTTTTGTTTTGACAAAATATTATCCGTACTGAAAAAGACAAGGAGCTTGCAAACCCTCAAAGTACTTTTTATAAAACATTTCCATTCATTATCAGAGTTTAACTTCTTCACAGTCACCACATCTTCGTTGTTCCAAAGACTTATAACTTCTTTAACTTTAGCAATAAATTTTGGAGTCAGTGAGTTTTCGGTTTAATATCAATGCATAACAATGGATTCGTATCTAATTAGCGTTTAACCAACGTTTTTCAGACTGTATACGTCTCCGTGTGATTACTTTTCAGATCCTCGATATCTATTAACACAGATAAAAAAAAAATTATAATATTAACAACTAGACTTGAAAAATATCTCAAAATACATTAGCTGTATTTCTTAATAAAAACACTTTCGACTACATCTATTATAGAAATGCTAGTCGTAGATGAATTAAAGTAGCGCCAGGGTTATAGTATATCCCCCCCTTACCCATTGCATTGGGGGACTTCGGTCTCACTAATGCAATGGGTAAGGGTAGTGCGTAAATGCATTTCACCCCGTCAAAAAAAAAAAAAAGGGTTATAGTATATAGGAAAATAAAACAACTTTTTTCGATAAAAATAAGGCGTCCATTACTTTAACAATGCTTTCTCACTCAAAAGTGGGACCCATAAAAACAGAATCACAAATGGCGACGAGAATTGTGATTTGAATTCTTATTTTCAAAATTATTGGAAACAAATGATTCCTTTACCTATTTATACAATTTTGTATAGAATTCATTTCAATAATACAGTGGTACTATAAGTGGTCGTTATTGCGAGGGTTATCAGCCGATGTTAGCATTCCTTGTTAGTATTAGTCATGTCAATGAATTCTATCTAATACTTGAATCGTTATCTCCTATTGAAATAGTTGTAAGTGGCTAGTCATACTCTTGCACATGGGATGTTCGTATTTAAAAAAAAACACTCGTCTTTCATTTTAATCTAAGACAATTAAAATTTAAATATACTTTTTGTTTACATAAATTCCACTACAGTTTATAACAAAAAAAATGTAGGTATTTTCTTCTATAGAAATAATGTTAAACATCTTGAAAATTGATCTTGGATGCGCAAACAGAGATCGTTACGTCTGACTGGTCGCCGTCTATAGAATAATATCCTACAGGTGGTATGATTGGTAGATCAGTTTAGCGAAAATTCCCCTACTATGTCAGTTTATGTTCGAGATGTTTTCCGTACTTTATATCTATAGTAAATATTATTACATAGATGATATCTAAACTATCATAGGCGGTCGTTTATCCTGGTATGGACATGTGATGCGTAGGGAGAAAGAGAATGTTGTAAGAAAGGTATTGGATATGAATGTGGACGGTTACATGGGAAGGGGAGGACCAAAAAAAAGATGGATGGACTGTGTGAAAGATGATATGTGTAGAAAAGGAGTGAATGCGGAGATGACAACAAATAGAGAGGAATGGAAGAGGAAGACATGTTGCGCCGACCCCAAATAAAAATGGGAAAAGGGTAGGGAGATGATGATGATGATGATATCTAAACAGTTATTATAGTTAATTTAATTTGAATAATGGCATGACATTTTTTCCACTTTACACGTGTCCTTGGAGGTTTCATTTTAAATTCTCTTCTAGTGAAAACATTTAGAATCGTTGGTTAAATAGCAAATACTGGTTAAATTGTACCAATTAGCAACATATGAGTAGGAGGCAACTGTAAACAACAGCTGTCGTGTTGCAATAATCAATTAATTATTGATATAAATTAACACAAAGAGACCCGTTATCAAAATGTCCCACTTCCCATGTTTTCGTCATCGCAAATTCTGATAATACTCTGCTTCGAATGCTATGTTTATGATATATTTTATACTTATAAAAAAACAGATTTGTTGAAAATATATATGCTCACATTAGGGATATATGTATTTTTATTATTACAAAAGAAGATAAAAAAGTTAATTGGGATATTAGCAATACATTATGTCCATATACATTTATTGTGATTAAGTAATATTCAATAATCGTTTTTCTAATTAATTCGATAGTACGGTTATCCGAGACCTTGGTAATGCATTGTTATCAAAATTTAACAGTTTAATAAAAAATGTAATCGATGATTTTTTATTACTATTATTTTAATTTTTATATCTGTGAAATATAAAACTATTTCAATACTGATATTTGAATATTGAAAACGTTTTGATATAACGATATCATAGCACGGAGTTCGCGTTATGGCAATTTTAAATACTTGCATATGGTTAATGTCTTAGGCAACTGTTTTTGAAAGGCAATCATCTCTTTAGACCAGGGATCGTCATACATTTTTATTCAAGAGCCACATAGGACAAATGCGCTACCACTGCGGGCCGCACTTTTATAGATTTGGTGGTTGGTGCCATCTATTGAATTGACATATTTTTATGAACTGTCAAACGCAAATTTCCCATAGATTTGATATGGCAATAACAGCCTATAAAGTCATGTCTTGAACTATATATAAACTAGGTTTCGAGTCATTATCTACCAAAATGGTTTGGAACATTGCGGGCCGTACAAATAGCATCCAAGGGACGCATGCTGCCTGCAGTTTGAAGACCACTGCTCTAGACTTCCATCAGTCGACAAAAAATCGACGACCCATCTGGAATATTCACCTTGACCGTGCAGATATCGTTTTTAGATCTGATTGCCTCGGTGGCGCAGTTGTATTACAGTAAGACTGTCGTTCTGAGGTTTAGGGGACCGATCCCCGGGTCGGGTCAAATGATATTGGGTTTTTCAACTCAGTATCATCCCGGAGTCTGGAATTTGTGCCCGATATGGCGACAGGCTCGCCCCCTGTCACATCTGGGACGGAACTAAGCTCGGCGAAACGTGGGTGGTGTAGTTCGCTATTTCACCTCTGCCTAAACCTTAAGGGATAAGAAGCGTGAACTTATTTTATATTATACCACCTAATATTTGTGATCAAACGTCATAATAAAATTGTACCTACATAATGTTTGTTGATACAAGTAAGGTGATTACGTAATAACGCCAACCGTATAATGATTACTTACCTTATAATATTCACGAGTTCCACACGACGTTTTCCAGCATAAATGCAAGCAAAACGATGTTTAAAGTTTCGCAAATGTATTTTGTTAGTAAATAATTCACGTGAACGTATCCTGTTTGTTGTTGTCTTTGCTTTGCATACGCAGGTAGAAGAAGAGCTCGGGGAGTAGGGGTGAGAGGGATACTCTCTACCCGCTCCCGGACGCGAATAGGATTGTGATCTTTTGGCGGCCACTGGAGCACTCGCGGTGCATGCATAGCGATCCCGTGTTTGCTCCAATTAGGTGGCGGGAGGTACCGGGGGGTTTAGTGGGTAGTGGTCAACGGCGCTTCTCGCCGCGAGTCCCACACTAATCCTGTGTGACAGCCTCTCGCGCTTTCGTGCGAGAGACTGTCACACATCTTCAGACGTGTTTCAACCAGATCTGGAAGGGGGGATCCCTATCAGATCTGGCTGGACAACTAGTCCGTAAATGCATTCCCCTCGAAAAAAAAAAAAAAAAAAAGTAGAAGAAGAGACACTGACGACACTTCAAACAGCTTATATATGAAAAATATATTCAATTTGTTTGAATAATCAACAACATGAAATCTAAAGCGGGTTTATTTATTGAATTTGCGAAACCTCAGCCAGTTAACGTTTTAAATACTTATTAAGCATATTAGTAGATCGTTTTTTTTTTTGTTGTTAGCGCATATATTTGGAGAATTTTTTTAAAATAGTTTCTAGTTTGTAACAAAACATCAGGCGCTGGTACGGCTGATGCGAATGACGTCACAAAGTGGCAAGAGGTCGCGTCGGTATCGTTTACATTATAATGTACAGCGAACCTCGGTTGATTGCGATTGCCCCCACGAGCAAAGTACTGTTCGTAAACGCAATTCGGAACAGTTTATGAAACCCCTTTTTCAGAAATATCCGTCGATCGTTCCGCTCTGTTTAGCATTACCAATTCACGCAATGAGTTTCATATTTCACCAGAGTTGGAACTGAAAATGAGTCATCAAGTAATAGGTTTTTGGTTTCAATTACTGGCAAATAGTTCGTGTTTCACTATTCTTATATCCCAGATATATACTGCAATAAAACTTAGTCGTTTAATTCTCTTTTCTGTATGATTAGGAATTTTAACTTCCTTCTTCACCTTCTTAGCAATAGCAAGCCATTTAGCCCAAACTTATGATGACGTCATTAGAAATACTTAAAACTTAAACCCCTTGATGCTGACGTAATACTTGATGGGCCTCTATACTAAAATGATGTTAGCAAAATGTTCTTGCTTTTGATGATGTAGAGAAGTGATATGAAAGGTCCATCTGTCCATCTTAAACCTCCCTCAGACACCTCCCCCCTCGTCCCACCTCCCGCCCCTTTACGTTATATTTCAACGACTAAATAAATAAACTATTCAATGACCTCTTATAGGGAATTTCGTTTGTTTACAGGCGTGCTAGTGAACTCCGAGTTACATACGGCGATATGCGTATAACTTACGAGGACTCGGACACGTTCGAGCAGATACTGAACGTGACGTCACACCACGACGCCCTCCTCGCTTACTACTACTTAGACAGTGAGAATAAGGTGAGAAAGAAAGAAACATAATTTCAGAGAAGCTATTGATATAGTACTGTTCTAAATAAATCGATTTTATAATGGATTCGGAACATTTGTTGTTTTTTGAAATCTATTTAAATCCGTGGATGCTTTTGCCAGTGTCAGTAATTTAATCGCTTTAATGTAATAATCAGTTAGGAAATATTGTTGGTAACATTTTATTGCTAAAACCATTATGAAAATATAGCTATAATATAGGTGTATGTTCTGTACTTCAGTTTTAATTAGGGGGAAATAAAATCACTATTTCACTAATATTACGGGCTGTTTATTCTGACAAAACAAGTCAAAATATAGCAGAAAAAAATGGCATAAGAGCTCATTATCAGTTTTGCTTGATACATTAACTTTGACACGTTAGGGAGGAGAAAAAAAAACAATATAATATCAAAAATATTATAAGAAGCACATTACTATTTAGTTGAATAATATTATAAAAGATTAAATTCCTCTCGCTTCGAACGGGACGAAACACATCATGTACTTGACCTACGGGGTGAGTGAGGTACGATGACGCGGGCATCGTCCGATCTTAAGGACGCAATCTCAGAAGTGGGGGGGAGCGTTATCGTTATTCGCTCTAGTTAATTTTAAACTTAAATATATATATGAATTTACTAAAACCCCCTTACCTATGTGTATTTTTCCTTCCAAAGTTAATCGTTCGCTCCCTCATAAGGATACCTTGACATTTGTATATTACTAAAATCGTATATATGTTTTAATAACGTAAAATGATATAAGATACAAACTATCGCTTTTTAAATTAACCTTACCTACCTTATTTTAATTTTTTTTTGTCGAGGGGAAATGCATTTACGCACTACTCTACCTATTTATCACATTAGTGGGACCGAAGTCCCCCAATGCAATAGGTAAGGGGGCAAGGAGGGACGAACTCCGTGCCAGTGTGGGACTCGCCCGGGCGTGAAGCGCCCGGAAATACCCACTAAAACCCCCCGGGGCCGTCCACTGCATTTGGGATGGGGGCGACACGGAGTGGCTTTCAAAAGCACCGCGTCGCCCCCTGCAGCGAACCCACCAGGCCTCGTCCGTGCAATGGCCCGGTAGGGATGGAGGAGAATACTTCCCCTCCACCTCTTAGCCCGCCTCAGAAGGAGGCACGACCATACTGGTCGACAGTCAGGGGGGACTCATATGCATACCTTGACATTTGTATATTACTAAAATCGTATATATGTTTTAATAACGTAAAATGATTCAAGATACAAACTATCCCTTTTTAAATTAAATATTATTACCTACCTAGTAAAATAACCAAATTGCATTCGATAATCTATAATAAACATTCAACTGTTACGTTCGCTGCTAACAAATTAAAAAAGTATTTTGACTATAGTGATGTCATAATGACATAAAAAACATATAAAATAGTCTTCAGTTCTTGATGCGCGGGTTTTTACACGAAGACTCGTTACAGAGGGTTGCCATACTTCAAAATGTCGTTTTACATGTTATAGTTATTTTCTAATCACGTTAGGTAAGTTAAATAATTATGTAAAAGTGGAATCAATAGCTACTTTAAGAAAATTACGAGAGCCAATAAGAAAAAAAAACTTTTTTTAGCTTGCACATCTAATACTTGTGATATTATTAGTTCGAAGTCCATGGCGAGAATTGAATTCCTATATTTTTTATATCTCAGTTTATAATTAAGAATGAAAGTGTATGGATATTATGTGAAAAATTATGATGTTAATTTACTATGGGTATAAAAAGTGTGAATACGTGCGGCCTTACTATGTAGGTCAAGTTAAAGAAGATGGTGATTTCAGTTTAGAATTGTAATAAAAAGAGCATATTTTCCACGATTATTAATTTTGATACCGTAATTTTCTTATAGTAATTCCAAAATAATATAATTTTTCTACTATGTTAAATACATCGGCTTTTGCCTTTTTTATTATAATATAATAAATTACTGAGTTAACTATTCTATCTACACGATTATATAAAAAAAGTAAAATTAATTTTTTGTTAGTTATAGATGAACTCCGAAACAACTTAACCGATTTTAAAAATTCTTTCATTGTAGAAAAGTATATTATCAGTGAGTATGCTATTTTTGAAGTAGATATTTATGTATACCCATGCGAGGTCGGTAGTCTAAAATCACGTCTTTCTCGCGTGGGGGTAGGCAGAGATTACGTCCTTCCACTTGCTGCGATCTTGACACACCTTTTTCGCTTCCTCTACTCTCATGAGCGTTTTCATACATGCTCGTCGGTTATGAGTACTTTTTACCTGGCCTTTATTTAGCACATGATTGATTTGGTCTAGATACGTTCGCCTAGGTCGACCCTTACCGACTTGCCCATTCACCCTCGCCTTATAAATTCGTTCCGTATCCTCTCTACATGCCCAAACCAACTAAGCATACCTTTCTCTATTTTGGTCAGCACATCCTCTACCACACCACAGCGTTCCCTTATCATACTATTCCTGACTTTGTCAATCATCAAATAAAATTTGTAAATCATTTTATTTATTTATTTATTGCCCTTTGATAGTATTATTTTAGTTAGTTATAATTTACGATGGTAACCCTTTAAGTGTGAGTAAATGTAACCTATTGCACCTCGATCTTGTAAACACGATAGCGGCTTCTTTACTGCACTTCGCACTGATAATATCTATCTATCGAGCGTTTACTACAATAATAAATAATAGCGGAATAACAGCAGAGGGTGACGTCATGTCACCTTCGTGCATCGCTCGCTAGTGACGTGGCAATGTATTGCACCACATGCGGGTTATCGATTATTGTTTTTTTTATTATTAATATAACATGATTGTTTATGCAATTCGTTAAACATTGACGACCGATTATCGTGAAATTAAGCGTGTTTTTGTTTATAAATTCAAGTAGGTAAAATGTTTATTTTTTGTTGCATATATTTTCAGCGATTTGTGTCCAATTTCGGTTTTTATGCAATATATTATATCTCTTAAAACGAATGTGCTAAAATGTATACTAAAATCTGGCCGAGGAATATATATATATGGTTAAGTAAGACAATTATTAGGTATTAAGTTACAAACACACTTACAGAGATATATGTATGTATATCCTGTGAAAGATGTTGGGTGTTTTTTATCTCTTACGGTATGTACATTATAACTTAGTTAAAATTAAATAATACTAATTGGATTATACTATACAAGTAGGCTATAACTGAGATATATGCCGTGGCGGCGTAAGGCGTGGGCCCGCGGCTTCGCCCGCGTTGTATATATTCCATAGAGTCGCAGCCGCGGGGGGGGGGGGGGCGGTTGCTTGCTTGCGAAATGTACCCAGATCAAATTATAATCTCGCCCCGTTACGATATATGCGTGTCGGCCGGCCTCCAAATCTCCTATTTCTTGCGGAGGGTCTGGTGACACACTGGATCGCTCATTGCGAAAATATAAGGAATATGTCCACTTACCGAGCAATCTCTCGTGCACATCCAATCCCGAGGATCCTGCAGCTTGTGTAGTGGCATGTAAGGAGTGATGCGGCGATATTGTAAATTATTATAAAAATATGCTCTTTTTTTTTTTTTTGAACCAACTGTCAAATGTTAACTACTAGCGGCGCGGGTTGCCAGGCGCGAGAAAATCACTCGGCAAGAATGCCAGTGATTCCTGACATTCTCACCCCTGCAACCGAATGATTCACCACATACCCTGTTTCAGCAAAGTACCTTTTTTTTTTTTCTTTTTTGTCGGGGGGATATGCATTTACGCACTACCCTTACCCATTGCATTAGTGAGACCGAACTCCCCCAATGTAATGGGTAAGGGGGGCACGGAGGGACGAACTCCGTGCCAGTGCGGGACTCGCCCGGGCGAGAATCGCCCGGAAATACCCACTAAAACCCCCCGGGATTGCATTGCATGCCACCGCGTCGCCCCCTGCGGCTAACCCGCCGGGCCTCGTCCGTTCAGCAAAGTACCTGCATACAGTCTTTCACTTAGTTACAAGTGACATCACCATAAATTGGTGTATATGCAAGTTAAATTGTAAAAATATCCGTATAATGTATACGTGTCTGTTGGCAGATGAAAATGACTGAGATCTATGACGTGACGGACGCTGACACGGATGCGGTACAGTCACCAACGGAACGCGATCTCAACAAGCAGCTAGAGTTCGACAACGACTGGTCGGAGGAACTCATAGTTGATAACGGTGAGATAATATGTTGTTTTCTACGTGACGATACTAATTTGTACCAAGTGAATCTCCCCCGTACAGTCGAAGCCACAATCTAAACTATCCCATGTTTCGTGATTTTGTGCCTCAATCATGAGAAGAGAAATTGTTTTACCGAATATCACTACGTTGATATCTTTTAATAATTTGTAGTTTTCAATTTCTTCACAGCGTTTTTTTTAAATCGGGACACTAATTATTTTCCTAAAAAAAAATTTCGTACTAAGATAAAGTTATATTATTTCCCATAAATTCAAGTACTTGCCCAATAAAGCTGTGGATTGAATCGGATTTTATTCAATTTTTGTATGAGTTTTAATAAAAAAAAAAATTACACGGATGTTTAATCATATTGGTCCTTGAAAAGAAACAGAAACACATTATAATCTAAACATTAAAATAGCTTCTTTTTTTTAAATATAAATTTGCAATTGTATCGATTTTTCATATTGTTTTTTTTTTTCGAAATCTCACATCACTAGCGGTAACATTTGTATTATATATTATTCCCTTCGAAATTTAAAATCGATTATGTAAATTAAGTTACGGGTGCAGTGACCATTTCTACACATGAGTCGTATAAAATCAGGTGTCGATCTATAATTTAGCTATTTAGCTATCTACATCATCTCCCTACCCTTTTCCCATTTTTATTTAGGGTCGGCGCAACATGTCTTCCTCTTCCATTCCTCTCTATTTGTTGTCATCTCCACATTCACTCCATTTCTAAGCATATCATCTTTCACACAGTCCATCCATCTTTTCTTTGGTCTTCCCCTTCCCATGTAACCGTCCACATTCATATCCAATACCTTTCTTACAACATTCTCTTTCTCCCTGCGCATCACATGTCCATACCAGGACAAACGACCGCCTCTTAACTTGTCTGTTATTGGCGCCACTTTCAAACTTCCTCTAATATACTCATTCCTAATCCTGTCCATTCTTGTTCCCCCACACATCCATCTCAACATTCGCATCTCAGCTGCATGTAATCTTCTTTCGTCCGTCACCTTTATGGGGTAACATTCTGATCCATACAAGGCGACAGGTCGTATTATGTTCTTGTAAATCTTCCCCTTTAATATAAAGGGGATTTGGGGATCACATGTAGTAGCCGTAACCTGCCGCCATTAGCTATCTACAATCGCCAACAAAAAACCTTTAATCTTGATTTATTTTTAAACTTTATTCTACTAACTACATGTTGCCATATAAGTGAATTACCTATAGATTATAAAATACTGTTTATAAATCAATCATCACTGCTATAGTTTAGAAGAAGAAAAAAAAAAAAAACATTCTTTCCACTTTTTGCCAAAAACGAGTCGAGGTATAGGTATCAACTTTTGATTCTATACGACTAATGGTTAATGGTAGCCATAAGGTTAAATGATATGCCAATTCCTTAGAGGAACTGGACATGGAAGCGATGGACGACGACGCTTTGGCCGATAGGAATATATTCTCAGACCCGGAGAGCGAATGGAACGGTCGACGTTCCAACTCGGACAGCGACGCGGAACAACCCGAGTCGGATCGGAGAACTTGTTTCAGTTCCGGTTACGTCACTTACCCTGAATAATAAACACCCTGAGACAAAGAAACGCCCCGTATCCCTAGATCAGTGATTCTCAACCTTTTTTTTTGTTGCGGAACATATTTAACGATTTCAAAATTTGGCGGCACACAAAGAAAAAGATAAAAAATATTTACTTACTACAATATTAACATTATTATATATTTGCAAAATTTGGCGGCACACAAAAGTGCCGCGGCACAGTGGTTGAGAATCACTGCCCTAGATAGTTACATTTTATCCTTATCGATAAACTTGACAACTATTACTGTTTTCTCCCCCCATCATATCCTCTATATCATTACCACCCAACGAAATAATAAATGAGCAAGGAATAAAACATTTGTAAAATGGGTGTTGAAATTTATATAAAAATTATCAATTTGGATATATCGATGTCGATAAAAATGTTTTCATCGTATATTTTATCGATAAATCGAGAGGTAGATACGTCATTATCCCGACATGCTAACTCGTGTCTTGATCTCGGCTCTCGAAAACCCAAATGAACAAATCTTCTTTAGACTTTTTAACTAATTATATTTATCACGAAGGAGGTTTACTTTGTTGTAAATTCTTATATCTTTTCTTGTCTATGGTTGATTTTTTTTTTTGTGGGTTAATACACAAAAAAAAAAAAGACGAATTAATGCAATCAATCGATTTGTTTATAAACTTTCGGGCACTATAGTAAACTATAAAGTTCAAAAGGAGACCGTATAGATTTTACATTTTTTTTTCTAGGATTATTTATATTTAGTGGAAAGGTGACGGTTTGTGTGTGCGTTTAGTTTAATTTATTGTAGCAAAAAAAAAAAAAATATTAACCAAAATCAACTTTGACTAAGCGTCTGCTCGTATATTATGCAACATTTTTGGTGGAAAATCTTTATCTTTTTAATATAAACGAATATCGTATTAAAAATAATAACGTGCATTATTTTTAGAGGAAAAATGTGAGGCCTTCCTGCAGTCTAACATCTGTTATACAACAAAAAAAAAATTAGGTCCTCTACGACTTATTTCTAAAAATAAATCGAAGGACCGTGTAAATATAAAATTATTCTAACGCATTTTTATATATATATATATTACAATATGTTAGAATTTTTAAACATATTTGATTTAGCGTTTAGTACTGAAATAATTATCAGCACACGTGTAATATTTTGAATTTAGAAAAGTTGATAAAGATCTTCCCTTATGCTGCACCATATTAGATTCCTAGATAAAAAAAATACCAAAAAAGTGGGCGCAAGAACTTACTTTTAAATATACAATTTTCAATTATGGAAACACGAATCGCTTAATTGTGTAAAAGAGATGATCAATATTCGAGTCAATCTCTTTGTTCTTGTTTTTTTTAAAGGAAAAAAAAAACCATGAAGTTATATGTAACTCGTTATGTGATATCCGTTATGTTAGTAGATAAATATTATTTAGTTGTAATTTTTATTCTAAATACGGCAATACCGTCGAAATTTTTGTATAAATAGAAACACTGTCTTTAATATCATTTTAACATTGATTTCATTTTTTTTTATTTCTAAAACGAAGAAGCGTTCCAACATTTAGTATTTAAGTTAGACAACTTGGAGATAAACAATCGTTTAAGTGAGTAAAATTTAAATGGTTTTCATATGGCTTGATAACTTATATGACTTATTCGTCAGTTTAAAATATCTGCTAAACTTCGCTAATTTATTGGAAATAAAAACGTTTGAAATCAATATTTGGAATATTTTAAAATTGAAAGAGGTTTAAAGTTGAGAGTACCGACTGATATGATTTTCCAAAAATAAAAGTTTTAAATTTACTAAAATTCTACGTCTGTGAAGCAATGTAACTTGATTTCTCGAATACTTTTACCTTTTCCTTCTGTGCAAATAATTGATTACCTATCTCTTTTATATGGCGTATAACAGACAAAAAATGCATCTTTATGTTGTTGCCAGCCTTTACCTGTTTTGCTTTTTTTTTATGTAATAATTATTTTCAACTTTCTATATTTTGTATCACAGGTAGGTAGTTAAACTTTATTCCACCTTAGTATATTTATTTCAACTTCTTTTTAATATGATTATTTATAATGAAATAGAATTTCGTATGCATATTTGAAACTAGAGCAATATTAATTATATTAATATTTTATTAAGTCAAAATATTATTTTTAAATCAACTAAATATATTATATCGCATCTTAACAACAAGAAATATTTTGTCCCTTTAAAAGTGTTAAAAAGAAGTTGAAAAATATCTTTGAAAATGTCAGTGCTTATAAACAGAATTTTAATAAGTATTGTTCGTATTTTGTATGTAATATATAATCATATATGTATTTTGTATGTAGACTTTTGTAAATATTTTTATAACTTATGGTTTATTGTGGCAACACTACAACTGTTTTGGTTTTATATAATTTAAACAAAATCCACTCTCGTACTTATTAAAAATAAAAAAATACCTTTAATTGTATATGTCTTTTAAGTTACCTATATAAAGACAGCAAAACTTTAATTTTTAGTAAATTTTTGAACATTAAAGACATTATTGAAAAATATGTCTCTATTTAAATTGGAATTTGGATTCTTTATTGTTTAATAAGTTATTACAATTACTGAATACGAGTCATTTAATCTTAATTTAGTAGTTTTATAATTTTCATAAATTGTATTAAACAGATGGTGGCCTTAACTAGGTGTTTATGTAAGTTTCTTCATTTCACGTGGTGTTGCCAAGTTTTAAAGACAATTATTTTATACGAATGTCACAAGAACGTATTTTTAATAAAACTGGAAAAATACAGTATTTGTTTTATTTATATAATAAACATCGTTATTTATAAAAATCGCGTATTAATTAATTCTATTATACGCTCGATTAGATAATATTTAGTCAATTCAAATCCTATTTATTTATGCACAAATTTGATTTTACTAAATAAGTGTGATAATATTTTAAAATTTAATAGGTACAAGCAAATTCTAATAACATAAACTTAATTTTAACGTGGTTAAGAATTATTATATGATACTGTATAGGGTCATTGTTTTTACCATAATCTCCCCTGATGTAATGTGACAATGTGATCTAGAATGGTAAACATACTAATGCCAGAGATACTAGTTTTCAACTGATGCTACTGGATACAGATTTTCAAAGATTGAAGGTGGTAGGTTAGATACGCAGGCGTGCATTATTAAAGAATGCCCTACGACCAATCTATCGATCCCCACGATGTTATCTTTCATCGAAAACTCAGATTTGTTAATTAATAGGATAGGTGTATTTGAATATCTAGGCCCATCGCCGCGGTTCGCGACCACTGGGCCATCACAGCTTGAAGAATTCTAAACAGCAACTAGGAAAACAATGAGTTTATTAAGATTTTGTGTAAATATTATGTCTATGATTTACTTTTGCTGACAGGAGAGAGGGGTGAGTCAAATTTATTTAAAATCATGCTTTTTGTTGAACTTCCATTAAGCTTTGGAACGGAAAGAATGGTTTCTAGGTGTTAGTAATGCTGACAAGACAGAATCGAGAATGTGATAAGCTTTTAAGTCTTACACGTAAAGGAGTAAACTTTACGTGAATGGTCCTTTGCACTAACTTATCCCGAAACACGACCAGTCCTTTGATTGCTGGTTAATCACGGAACGAGCAAGATTATCTAGGAAAATTTTCATATAAAACTGCGAAACTGTCAAAATAGAAGACCTCCAAACAAACGGTTCGGACTGACCTAATCTCCCTAAGGCTATTCAACATGCGTTTTGCACCGGTGTGTATGGACGCTTTCACACTATTCCAGACAATCTCAATGTGTCCAGTCAGTAACCTTGATTCTTCTGAGGATCTTCTTCCTTATTCGAGTACGTAATGCAACTCCGAACATAGCTCCCCGCATTGCCCCTTCTGTTACTTTGAGGCTCATTGAGAGCATGAAGAATAAGGGTAAGGACGAACGTCTCATATGGAGGGAATGTTAAAAAAGCGTCCAGCTATACTCAGTAAACAACAGTCCACAAACCCTAGAAAATGGCGCTAGCGTAGGTTAGAGTATGGTATGAATATAGCGATTGTTTAAGGATTGAAGTGAGCCGAATTGAAAAATGTAATATTTTCTGAGACTAAAGAGGTTCAAGGTCATGTAATATCTTTTGGCAATAAATTGTTTTTTATTATTAATGAAACCGAGATGTGCAAAATCTCAACTATTTACGTAGTGCAAAATATTTTTTAGGAAATATAACCTAAAAACTGCTGTGAAATTTACCCTCTTGATACAGTAGCGCTACCCTAATTTAACGCTTTTCGACGGACACTTGTTACACGAGGACACTTCTCCTTACCTTTATTCTCTATGATCATGAGATAATGTTTTCGTAATTTAGAAGCTATATACCAGAGATAAAATAAAATTATCTATATTCTTCAATATACAATATGAAGTTTATTAAAAAGAAGTTCCATATAGACACATCGCAGTGAGCCATAGAGTCGTAGATTAATATCAAAATCATTCCAATTTTAAAATATCTATCATCTGTCATATATTTTTTATCAGACGTTCCATCAAAATCATAATAATTTTACTACCTAACTTATATATTCTTTATTGTCGGGCTGACCGATGTTTTCCTATGTACGATCATAAGATTTTTTGATTATATTTTATAAAATGGTTGGCAAAGGAATCGAGCCAAAAGCCAGTCGGATATTCCATCAGTGTTACGTAAAATGTTGCAAGCTACAGAACTTGACACCCCTGAACAATGTAGTTCCCACTAGTAACGGGCGAGTGTTAGATTTCTGTGTAGATAGAATCAAATATGCTGATTGGCCGCCGATATTGAACGCCCTCAGCTGCGATTTAAGTTTACACTCTGTATCGATTCGTTGCAGGCAGCCAGTGAAAACAGGTGAGTTTAAATACCTAATACGTAACCGGCAGATAAGAAGCTATTGGTCGTTAAACATATAACATAGCAAACAATGATAATTACATATTATAAAAGGAACGTTGGCTAATAACTCGAGAAGTAATGACCTATTTTTCATGATTCTTTTTTGTCCTACTAGATGGCTAGTGGCTTAGCTAACATAGGTGGCACCCGGTGAGAGTATTGTGGTGTCACCCCAAGAATCAAAACTGTTATAATGAATAACGGTGTTCTTAATAAATCATCGGATTATTTTTTTTAAATACTGTATAGGCTTAATGCTTTGACCACAATCTCACCGCTTAAGTGGCGACACGGTCCAGGATGGTAAACACACTAAGCCTAGACGTACTGATTCTGAACTGGCTGACATTTGCTATGTGTCGTACATGGCTATAACATTATCTTCACGCTCTTTATAACAGTGTTGGAGCACATCGACTGTGAGCGACTCGCTAAAACCGTAAACAAACGCGCCGTTATCTTGACGAATTTTATGCTGACGAATCTCGTTGAAGCGATCTGCCAACTACTGTCAAACACAACTCTATTGACATCGTTATTGTTCGAGGGCCTACCGCTGAAGATACCATACCTTAATCCCTTATGCGAGGTAAATGTATACCTACTCGTACTTATACTATAACTCGTAAATATGGTTTGACCCGAGATATTACTTGAATGAAAACTGATGTAAAAAAATGGTTGTCACATTAACAATAGTGGACTAATGTCGGAGCCAAACAGGGTATAAATCCATTCAGAAAATAGTCCAAAGCTGTGTACCGTTTCGTACTTCCTAGTACTTCCCAACTGAAACGCAGATACTGAATTGTTTACAATACAAAAAATTAGATTCTTATTTTAAAAACTCTAAGTAATATAAAAGAGATTTACATAAGGCGAATGGTGACTGGAGCTGAGACGGTAGAAATTGTTGTTGAAGTAACTATTGTTCGTTATAAAAACTATCCTCAGAGATGGATTTAGAGAAAAGTCAACAACAACAACAAGCCTTTCGCACTCTTTGATTTTATTTATAAGAAGGTAAAAAAACAACGAAGTTCTTCAAATTTTACTGAAAATATATGGCGCGCATCACTTTCTTTTCTCTAGCGCCTTTCAATCACTTCTGTCCAAAGTAACATTAGAAGTGATGTACCAATAAAAAAAGTAAATTTAACAATTCGCCAGGCAGTGCTAGCGAACCATTCGCTCCAGCACTTATATCTTCCACGGTGTCTGATCAGCGACGCAGGATGCCTTGCAGTGTGCAAGGCAGTCCGCTGTCTGCCAAATATACTGACCCTCGACTTGAGTGGATGCGAACTGACATCGTTAGGCGCAAGTTATATTGCAGATTTAGTTAAGGTAAGTTGCATAGTCGTTTTTACTTACATATTCTTACGCTCGTGGCAGTGGCGTAACGTAGTGGGGTTGGCAGGGGCGGCCCGCTCCAGGCGGTTAAATTTCACAATTCGGACCAATTTAAATAAAAGGGCGGCAAAATTGTCTTCCTCCCCGGGAGGCCGTAACCCACGCTACGCCACTGGCTCGTGGGTAACTGAAGCGTCGTGACACACGATAAAAATTTGTTACAAACACAAATATAATAAACATACAAACAACAATTTTTTTTTTGAAACAATGATGGGTACAGTTCTTACAGTGCTCGAATCCCACGTCGATAGAAGTAGCTATCAAAGCTGTCCGACTTCATAATTAATGATCAGGACCTTTCGGTAAAGAGAAAAAGTAAGGTTTTTCCGGCAGCATCATTTAAAAGCCGTAAAAGCCACGTTTACCATCGTGGCCGCCATTTGGATTTAATTGTAATATATTTAATGTGGAAGTGTCGGGGGATTTCAATATAATATAAATAAAAAGAAATATTTAATATATAAAATGATTTAATATATCATATAGAAAATATTGTTTTCCTCAATAAGATGATTATATAAAACAGCACTTACCTTGTTTTAAGAAACCAACCAGCAAGGTAAGCCTTTCAGTGGTTTTTTCCGTATTCGGGTTACAGTTTTTAAACATTTTTAACTCTCTAACGAAACCCCTAGGATTTGTTACTTCTTTTGTATGGTTAATTTATCTCTGAATCCAAATTATAGTTCAGCTAAAGTGAAAAACGATGCTCATTATGACTAAGTTATTATTTTTAACACACCGGTGCCTATTCCCAAGTACACTAAAATAAGTAATTCCATTGTTTCAGTATCAAAAAATCCACAGGTACAGCGAGAACTGGATCCACACACTCCGGTACCGGCTGCCCGAATTGGATACAATGGCGGGCCTGCGACGGATTACGCTGTCTTCAAACCCACAGCTGGGCGACGCGGGCGCAACGCACTTGCTCGGAGTCTTACCAGACGACTTATGGATTAAAGGTACATCGGATCAGTCATAATGAACACTATATATCAACAGATGCATAAGTTTTCTAATTTTCAAGTTATACTTATAACGTAATTTTAATCAGGACCTACGTTTTTTATACTATTAAAGTGGCAAACAAGCATAAGATCCGCCTCATGGTAAGCGGTCACCGTAGCCTATGGACGCCTGCAACACCCAGAACAATAACACGTGCATTGCCAACTCTTTAAAAATCATGCCCTTTTGGAAGAACCCCATACTGTATTTCCCGGGAAACACGGCCGCTGGGAGCTCATTCCACATCCGGGTTGTTCGCGGGAGGAAACTCCTCTGGAACCGCACTGTCCGGAACCGTTTTGACTCCAAGATGTGAGAGTCGACTCCCTGCCGATGGCGAGCCGTACGATGGTAGAAATTAGGTGTCAGTATTATGTCGAACAATTCATCAAAACACAATCCATTATACAAACGGTAGAACACACATAAGCGGAAAAAATGCCTCCCTTAGACTTATAGGTTCCAAACCGCTTGCGAGACAAGGATCGTCAACGATTTTCACAACACGTCTTTGAACCGAGCCAAGTGGCTCGAGCTGATACCCAGAGGTGGCAGCAATAGACTGGATGGCTTAGTTGGTAGTGCGGTCCGATTTCCACTTCAACGGACGCGCCCCACCCGGATTCTAACCCACCTATCCACTCTAAAATCAGCCTTTTTTTTTTTTTTTTGACGGGGTGAAATGCATTTACGCACTACCCTTACCCATTGCATTAGTGAGACCGAAGTCCCCCAATGCAATGGGTAAGGGGGCACGGAGTGACGAGTTCCGTGCCAGTGTGGGACTCGCCCGGGCACTAAGCGCCCGGAAATACCCACTAAAACCCCCCGGGGCCGTCCGCTGCATTTGGGATGGGGGCGATACGGGATTGCACTGCATGCCACCGCGTCGCCCCATGCAGCGAACCCACCGGGCCTCGTCGTGCAATGGCCCAATAGGGATGGGGGAGATAACTCTAAAATCAGCCTGAGCTTTCGGTGAAGGGAAACCTCGTGAGGAAACCATAGCTTGGTGGTAGGGTTACTTTTTAATAATGACCGAATGGGTAACTACCACTCTCAACTTAGAAAACCTGTCTAATCAGTACATCTAGGCTTAGTGTGTTTACCATCCTAGATCACATCATCACTTAACATCATGTGAGATTGTGGTAAAAGCACTGAGTCTATACCGTGTAAAAAACTATTTTATTTCTTACCACTGCATATTTTCTTTATTTTTAACTGGCTTTGTAAGCGAATTGTACTTATTGTAACTTAGCATTTTAAGTACCTACTTATAAATTTGTTAAATAATAATTATGTCGTTGCAAAGGATTGTGTATAATAAATAAGTAATCATTATTTGAGTCGGTAAAATTAAAAAATACACTTGTAAATTACGTGAGAATTAGCTATAAGAACAACGGAATGCACCGTTCAGAGCAACATGATATGTTACTGGCAATACATATGATATAATATGTATTTTAAAATCTAGATCTAAAATATCAGACTGTTTTGCCCGAGATGTTAAACAAGCCATGCCTAGCGGAATTTATCTATAGATACTTGCTTGGCGACAGATTTTCAAACTCGATGGTTTTAGATCATCAGGCTCGCATTAGAAATCCGATTACCTAATATTATCTTGAAAATAAGTTGTAAAAAATAAAGTCAAGTAAAACGCCTGGGGGCTGAATTCTAAATTCAGAAAATATGATTCGGTGTTTATCTAGCTCTGGACATCCAAAATTGCGGTCTAACCGATGCGACAGCGTCTACGGTGCTGCAAACGTTAAAATCAAACACAACTCTCGTCGTGTTGGATTTGAGGAACAACCTTGAAGTTCACAATGAATCCTTGTCTATGATACGGGCAGCTCTGAGAGCAAACGAGAGAGGAATGGAAGGGCAGATGGTAAAACATTTAAACCCATACACAGTTTACACAGTTACATACCCGATAATGACCATTTATAGCAGTTAGTTTTCCGGCTATCAGAGACTAACAGTTTCTATTAGAGTGTCCTGTTCAAAGCAAATCTAATAGGTATTCGTTTACTTCTAAAATATCTTTGATTACTTTATAAAATTTTCTAATATGTATCCCGGGATCCCAAATAAAATGATGTATTAATCTATAATTTTGCACCACATTTGTATGATTTCGGTGCTTTTGTATCGTCTTAAAGAATTCTAGTTTAGTTCTCCTCTAGGCACAAATCAGTAGGTCAGTCTACGAATCGAGTTTGTCACATTTGAACCGAGCGGGAAGGTGTCCTTTTCTGGTATGAATTTAGTACATAAACGAGTACTCCGTACGTAATTATTGAAGCCTGAAACAGATTAGGCCTTCACGAGAGAATAGCAAAATTTTAGGTACTAGGAAAATTGTGCATTATTGTAAAATAGGACATAGTTTTGAAAACACACCTCCATTTTATGTGAATAAGTTTTGAGTTGACACAAAATAAAAGACAGATTTCCTACCTAACTGCCCACGAGTGACTTTTTCACTCTAACGTAGTACCTAATATATTTTTGCTGTATGGTTATTTCGAATCTGTATCCAGTTTATAGTTAATCGAATCTCAGAAACGACAGTCGTCCTAATTTAAGTACAATACACGTCAATATATCCTTTTGTATTATAATCTTCAGTATTCTTGGCTCGGCAGTGGAAGTTCAAGTGATGGAAGATCGATTAAATCAGTTATTTCCAAGTAAGTTTACGTGTACAGATTAAAAAATGTAATTTCATTAAGCCAGTTTAGCACAATCACATTACTTTAACGCGGTTTTTACCCATTCCATCATTTGTCACTAACTTTTAAATTGATTAAAAGTTAACCATTGCTCGGTAAACATATAAGGAAGGTCCGGGTTTACTCGTAACTGTTATGATTACAAACTTTTCGAGGATTTTGACTCATTTTCATTCGAGAAAACGGATGCTACATAAACTCAGACGTCTCAAAGTGGAATCGTTTAATTTGGTTCGACGTTTCATCCAGTAGTTTTAATTCAATAATGTATAATTTAAATAATCCTTTCACTTAATATAGATGAGTAGAAACATACTAAATATGTACATGTTTTTAAATTTGAACAACATTTACAGGAATGGAATAGTAAAAGATCGTGTTGTTTCAACGAAAAAACGCAACCACGAAGTATGTGAATAAAGTGAACGTCGTAAAGAAAGAAAAGTAAGTGACAAAATAACGAAGATATCTAAATTTATATTGCAAACTTTGCAAGAGTTTGTATATTTCAATGCGCTAATCACAAAAGCTAAATAACCGATTGTTTAAAACTGAAGAAGATTCTAGATTTTTGGCTAGCGAATTAAGCTAACTGTATGAAAATGACCAGCTCATGTGTATGAAACCGCGAGTAATTATAGTATAGAAGGTTGGATTGCACCTAACAGTTTCCCTAGTTAGTTTCCCTATGCGACCTGGGGTGGAAAATCATAAATGTAGATTTTCAAATGCAGTTTTATTATAATTATTGAAAATGTAAAACAATACTATGTAACTTTTTTGCGATGATGGCGCAGTGGATAGAACGACTGGAATCCGTGTCAATCGGCGCGGGTTCCATCCATCTATCCAACTTTCAAATCGCCCTGAGCTTTCTGTGAAGGGAAACATCGTGAGGAAACCATAGCATGGTGCTAGGGCATTTTTTAATAATCCCCGCTTGGACAGCTACCACCCTCAAGTTGAAAACCTCAAATACCAATAGGTATGTTCCAGCAGCATCACTTGAAAACCGGTACCTAGGCTTAGTGTGTTTACCACTTAACATCAGGTGAGATTGTGGTCACAGCACTGAGTCTAAACCGAGTAAAAAAAAAAGAAAACTTGACACACACTAGCTAATCGTAGCCGAAAGGAAATATTTTATTAAGTAGTTATTGCAACATTATAGCTTACTTGTCAAGCTATTAAACTATCTAGCACGTAAGTGGAATGGGCGGTATCACCTAATTGTGGTCTGTGGTTCGAGCTACGAAAATATTTAACGTTTGAAAGTACACATATATTTTCTATGTTATCTCAGTTCTCATTTCTTTGTGTGAAATAGAATTGTGGGTAATTAAGTTTTTACCTAACAGGGGTTACGCGGAGATACTAGAGGATCAGCTACAAGAGGAGATCTCCCACAGGCAGCAGTTAGAAGAGTTGAACCAACAATTGGTTGAACAAATGAAACGGCTAAAGCAGCAACAGCTTCGACTGTGGGCGAACCGTGCTAACTCGTCTGGTAATTTGGATTTTATTTCTGAATCAAATTCTTGATTGGTCTAATCTGTATTAGCATTTTTGTGTACCCCATAAAAAGAAGACAAAGTGAATTTAGTATGAGAGTCTTCTGGTATGAGAATTCTTTAGCCCAGTTCGAGCGCAAGGAACCGCAAAAACAGTGCTTAGATCTTTTAATACCCTGCTTAAGTAACTTTAAAATGTAAACCATAGAACATGACGTAAACCGAATTAAAGTGTGGATATAGTTCATAACCTCTGAGTTATCCACAGGGTCTGAACAATCGTATGAAGCAAGTTCACGATCGGGCGACCTTTCAAGCAATTCAGACTCCTCCAGTTCTGTGCCCATTGATCATAATACACTTTCCTATATTCAGCAAGCGTTTACAGACATTTACTCTTTCATCAAGAATAACCAATGCCACGGGTAAGTTTTCATATTAAGAAATGAAAAAGATCAACGAAAATTATATTTCTGGCCGCATTTGTAATTGTCTTAAATCGTATTAAAATTTCAATAAAAAAAGATTGCAATTTGGTTCGTATCTATGACAAAATAAATTATTTCTCCAAATAGGTAATTAATAAAACTGTGCGAATCAGTATATTTTTTCTTTTTAAATAAGTCAGGTTTATTAGCCTATTAAACCTTGTATGCATGACACGTTACTTTTTATAATATATCTAATTCATATGCCAGTCAATGTCTCACTAAACCGTCAAAGGAGAAACTGGTAGAAGACAGGCATCCGGAAGTGATAAACGAAATAGACGAATACGAATCTAACGAGGTTCGTGTAAATATGATCGCGAAGAAAGCGCAAAGTGCACACGCGAAAATACTCGACCACACCAAAACGAACAAGATGACGAAATCTGCTCATTTACTCGGAGACATGCAGCGCCTTAGGGAGGATCTTGAAATGGTAAAGGGTACTTAGTTTATTATTGAAATAGAAAGAAGGGCTAATTTTGTTTTGCACTTGTGCTTCCTTACAGGTTTTAGCATTTGAGCAATAATGTTACATTGTAAAAAGTTAAGCCTAGAGGAGCTAATGCGCAAGTGCAACTGACGGACGAATCTATAGGGACTTGGTGACAGATTTTCAAGTTTGAATGTGGTAGCTAAGCGGGCATTAAAAATTCCCTACCACCGTGTCATCACCAATGATTGTATAAAGATCAAGTCAAACAAAAATGTTATCTGAAAAATTGAAGTTTTGAAATATTAAAATGTCCCCTGTCCTGCAATGCCCCTATCTATAAATTTCTTATCTATTTCCACCATCTGCATTTTGAATATCAATTTTTTTTGTTTAAATTATGTTAAACTGTCAATTTTCAATCTAGTAAACATAATGTTTGAGTAAAGCCTGCAAATTATGTGTAAATGGAAATATGTAATTAAGAATTCCTTGAGCAATAAAAAACAGATATTTACACCTAATAGGTACCTTTTTTTTTGACGAGGGGTATGCATTTACACTCTACTCTTACCCACTGCATTAGTGAGACCCGAAGTCCCCCAATGCAATAGGTAAGGGGGGGAAATGACCTAATAGGTGCCTAAAGAAATATAGTTTAAATTGTGTTATAGTGTAACTGAGTTACTTCACTCTCATTTCCAGAAACCGGAAATGATCGAGAAGCAAATGGGCGATATGAGAAATCCACAGAACGAGCGTTTGTTAGAAGATATGATCGTAGCACAAGCCAAAGCCAAACAGGTTCAGTACAGAATTTAAACTGACGGCGCAGTTGGTAGTGTTGTCGCATTTCGCGTCAATGGACGCAGGTTTAAACCCACCCAACTCTTTAATGAGACTGAGCTTTCGGTGAAGGGAAAACATCGTGAAGAAACTATAGCCTGGTGGTAGGACATTGTTTAATAATGTCCGACTGAGTACCACCTCCCTCAAGTTTGAAAACCAATCGCCAAACACCAACAGTGTCTTCCGCCAGCATCACTCAAGAGTCAATATCTCTAGGCTTTCTGTGTTTACCATCCTGGACCACATCCTCACTTAACATCATCAATATATATTTAGATAATATATCTAGCTTTTAAAAAATAATTATGTAATTCTATTCAATGGTTCTCGATATAATCTAACTAACGGATAGAAAGACGTTCTCTTTTCGTTAGTTGGCTTATAACACGAGAATTACTGAACCTATTCGATGACTACTTTTTAACTAATTATTTCAATATATTTGACTTTCCAGTCGTCATCATCATCATCACCCTGCTCCCAATTTGTTATTTGTGGTCGGCGCAGTATGTCCTCTTCTCCCATACATATCTATCTACCACATCTTCATTCACACCCTTTGCCTTCATATCTTCTCTCACACACTCCATCGATATTTTCTTTGGACTTCCTCTCCCCCTCCATCCCTCAACTATCGTTTTTATCACTTTCTTGGTGCGTTTCGTCTCTTCATTAAAACGACTCCCTTTCATCTTTTCTATCACTGGTGCCACTTTCAAACTTCCTCTAACACACTCATTCTTGGTCCTGTCCATTCTAGTGATGCCATACATTCATTTTAACATTCGTATCTCACCTGCATGCAGTCGTTTCTTATTCCTTTTCTTACTAACCCAACATTCCGACACATGCAGTATGACAGTTCTTATAACGGACTTATATTTATATTTTGCCCTTCGGTTTAACGGGCATCCTTGCAGTATGTTTTTCTTAATCAATAAAAAACGAGTTAAGTCAACTATCCTATTGATAAGTTATCTGTATGCCAGATGAATGGATACGAGAGGAGTAGTCCAAGCAGCAGCGTCGTGAGTGACTCCTCAGAAACTCTGGTGTACTCCTCGGAGTCGCATCACTCCGCGGTGGGTTTGAACCCTCGCGAGGCTCTCTACTCTTCCACCGACGAAGATTCATCATGAGACAGCAGTGTTTTTTTTTTAAAACTATTTATTTATGAATTTGAGTTTTATTTGTATAAATAAATTAATTGTCGTGTAATAATGTAGTTTTAGTTTACTAACTCTGTTTGGTATGACGGCAGTGATGCCAACTGCACTGTAATTACAGTAGATTTACTGTAATTTAAGCGTTTACTTTACTAATGAAATAAAATAAATGTTTTTCATGTTAAGGATTTTTGGAGATATCTAAGACATTTCGCTTCGTATTTTGTTTCTGTTAAAAGTTGCTACATTTTAGTCGAATTCAAATTCAAAACTTCTTTATTCAATGTAGTCCTTGATGAGGCCGCTTATGAACGTCAAAATACTACCACCGGTTCGGAAAATAACCCAGTTGAGAAGAACCAACAGGAAGCGGTTTTTTGTTAATATGTTTTTGTAGGACGGTACGACACATTGCACCAAACATTATTTGAATTTATAAAAAAAAAGGAACCAGATCGAGTTTCTTGCCGGCTCTTCTCGACTGCGTAAATTGAATAAAGAGTTTTTTTGGTTTCGATTAGTAGACGCATAGGGAAGGGTGTCATTTCCATACGTAATCGTCCTTCACAGGTACAATTATATAGGTATTTACACTGTTCAGAATGTTATCTATGACTTAATCTGTTGGAGATGATCCAAAATTAAGAACGTGAAGAACTTTCTGGTCGTTTTTTGAGCAATATTTAATTTAAATAGGTTTAAAAAACAAGAAAGAAATTCGGTTGATTACAAATGTAATAGTGGGTAGTGTTTTAGACGTTCATAAGCGCCTTCTTAGGGCCTAAATTGAATAAAGATTTTTTTTTTTTTTGTTTTTGTTTTTTTTTTTTTAGTGTGCGACGAATAATGCTACCGCGTTTTCTGTCGGCAGCTTCGACCGCCGACTGAATGGTGATTACATAAGCAATATTTAATTATTAATAAAAAAAAATAATGTGTGCAATTCATACGTGATAGATAGAAGTGAAACTGTAAAAAATAATGCTACCGCGTTTTCTGTCGGCAGCTTCGACCGCCGACTGAATGGTGATTACATAAGCAATATTTAATTATTAATAAAAAAAAAAAATAATGTGTGCAATTCATACGTGATAGAAGTGAAACTGTAAAAAATAATTTGTTATCCACCGTGGGTTCGAACCTCCGACCTTTCAGTGGTACCGTCTATTAGACACGCAGATTAGTCCACCGGGCTAAACACGCTCTCAAAAATTTATCGAAGATATCCGACCTCTAACAGAAACGTACTGTTGCTTTTTCGTTTCATCGACTTTCAAATCACAAGGATGACAAATAAGTTTTCACTTTAAAAAAAATCATATCACTGTTTACACAATTATAGGCTAATAGCTTTGCTTAATATTGCAGGGTTTAAATATGACCCAAATTTCACCAAAAAACGTAATATCTAAACACTCTTAGTCACTGTAAGAGAGCATTCTATGTCTAAATGTTTGAAGTAAAAAAATTTATGTTTTAGGTTATTCCTTAAAGTTCTGTTTTTTTTTCATGTATACCGAGAGGAAGTGCCAACCACAGACGTGATGTAGTTTAGGACTTCAGAAATAAAAGACTTCATATAACTATTATATTAACAACTATATTATATTACAAAGCAAAATTTATTAATACACTATTGTTATCACTTTTTATTTTCACTCAGTGCAACATTCTTTTGCTGTAACTTAGCGATCATCATCTTCTCCTTGGCCTCTTTCCGAGCTTGTTTTTCCAATTTTTTAATTTCTTTCTCTCGTTTCTCCAACATCTCTTTGAACCTTTCGTCACGAGGGTCCAATGTGAAGCCGAAGTGTCGCCGCACTTCTTCGACGAGACGCTCCTTCCTGTCCTGTAATATAATTTCGCTATAATCAGCGCTACGTCCTAATGCCGCCTAGCAACAGCTGAGCTTGGCCCATTCCCAAAATTATATCACACATGTTTATTTTTAAGCTTATGTAATATGTTTTGGCAACAAATCGTTTTTATTATTATTATTACAGTGCGACTGCCGTTCTGAGGTCTCAGGTTCGATCCCTGAGTCGGGTCAACTAGTATTGGGTTTTTCTACTCAGTATCATCCCGGAATTTGGACTTTGTGCCCGATATGGCGACAGGCTCGCCCCCTGTCACATCTGGGACGGAACTAAGCTCGGCGAAATGTGGGTAGTGTAGTTCGCTATTTCACCTCTGCCCAACCCTTCGGGGATAACAGGCGTGAGCTTATGTTATGTTATTTGTCAACTCAGCCCTTTGAATACACTCTCACGTGATGTTAAGTGACGATTCGGTTCAGGATGGTAAACACATTAACTCTAGACATGCTGGCTCTCGAGTGATGCTTTAAGAACACACTTATTGGTGATTGACAACAGGTGTATAAAATTGAAAGTGGTAGCTACCCAGACAGACATTATTAAAAAATGCTTTATCACCGTGTTATGGTTGATATTTATTTTAATTTTATTAAAAAAGTATTAGTTATATAAAAGCTTTGATGTTGTATTTTCATTTGTTATTAAATTTTTATATGCACAGTATAGGCTTAGTGCTTTGACCAGAATCACACCTGATGTTAAGTGAGATTGTGGTCCAGGTTGGTAAACACACTAAGCCTAGAGAAGCCTAGACTGAAGTGATTTTGCCAGAATACATTTGGTGACAGGTTTTCAAATTTAAGGATGGTAGCTAACCAGAGAGCATTATTAGAAAATGCTCTACTACGATGCTATAGTTTCCCCACAATATTTTTCTTCAACAAAAACTCAGGCCGATTTCAGAGTTGAGTAGGTGGATGTGAAATCTGACCACACTACAACTGTGACAAATCTTACCTTTTTTTTTTGACGGGGGGAAAATGCATTTACGCACTACCCTTATCTATTGTATTTGTGGGATCAGAGTCCTCCAAATACAATAGATAAGGGGGCACGGAGTGACGAGTCCCGTGACAGTGTGGGACTCACCCGGGCGTGAAGTGCCAGGAAATACCCACTAAAACCCCCGGGGCCGTCCGCTGCGTTTGGGATGGGGGCGACACAGGGTGGCTTTCGCAAGCACGCGTCACGACAAATCATACCTAAGTTTTGTATTGAACTAAGAAAGTTAATACAAAGTGTAGTTTATTATTAAACAGACATATTTCAACAGAACACCGATTACTCCAAATCTAGTAAATTGTAAAGTAAATAGTAAGTTGTCTTAAAATTACCTATTTTGACATTTTCATGAGATATATATTGAGGTGTTTCTTTAAGAAAAATATAAAAAAGGATAGTCAAACACATGCATACCTTAGCTGTCTGTGCTTCAGCCGTTTTTTTTTTTTGTCATTGATTTTGTCAATCAATTCTTTCTTCCACTGTGCTAATTTTAGCATTTTGTTCGCTACATCCCTGTCTCTGTCTTCAATTTTCTGCTGTTCTTCTTTCCTGATTTGGGCTGCTGTTTGCATCATTTGTTTTATCGTGAATGGGGGGTACGCCACAGATTCATATTCTACCCTCTCCTGAATATCTGCCCTTGTTGGCCAACATATACCTATAAACAAAGCCATTTTTATTATAAAATTAAATAAGATATGCTTATGGGTAGAATGTAAATGAGATCATTATTATACTACTAAATAAAGTGATGCTATGCTAAATATGATATTTTTTCCTTTATGATATCTTATTGCTACGCAAACTACTTACTTAATTTTTTAACAGATTAGCTATAATAGCATTCTAATGAATTATGTGCAAAATAAAATGTCCAATAATATTCTACATGGTGTCAGGGAATCTCTTACAATCAAGTAGAGGATAACATGTTCCCAGTGATCTATGAGTAATGAAATTGGCCAGAAATATTTCAATTTACAAATTATATTATAGATATGTTATTAGAGGCTTTTTGTTTTCATTTAGAAAAGTGAATAAATTAAAAGAGATATATTGGTTTAATTATTGATATATAAAAACATATCAATGGATTTAATTTTAAACTTACTTGGGTTAACTCCACTTGCACTACCATATTTGCCATACAGTTTACGATGATACTTCACAGTCAAATGTGCTAAGCATTGAGGCGTATCGTAGGGCATCCGACCGTTTACTAAATTATAGTGCGCTTCCGATAAGCCTGATTTGTTCCTTTTCTTTTCGATCGATGCATTTCTAGCCAAGACATCGTCGCTATCATCTATTAAAACTTGGTCATTTTGCTCACTTATATCGGGCGTTGTAGAGAAACGATAAATAGAACTTCTAATAATTTGTCGTAAATATTTTGCTCTCACACATAAATTCATTATAAAATATTATAGGAGAATAAGAAAATTGGAAGACGAAGGTTATGTTTGAAATTGATTTTCTTTTGTTATGTTTTTTTCTATTGATGCCTCTATTAGGAAAAGGTATACAAAACCATACATCCAAGTCTGACGTTAGAAACACTTTTCATCTAACGCTTAACAAAAAGGCGGCGGAGTTGTTGGAAGATCTCAGAATTCATATTCTATTATTTTCAATACACTTCACTTGAGTACGAATACTAAACTGTAATATTTGACCCCATATTATGTAATGTTGGTGGTGACATATTCTGGTTATTGTGCACAAGTGACATGCATTTTTTTGCCAACTAACTAACGCTGTTGACTCAAAGAGCTTTTACAGCTTCATAGTGACTTAGGGGGCGAGTACTGAAGTCACTCAGCCGCAAAAGGGTAACTAGCACAAGGGTTGCCAAAGTGATACGGATATCAGCTTGGCCATTACCTGAATATAAAAATTCCGCGGTATTTTGAACCTAGCTAAGCCCTATACTTTTTATTTAATAATAAAAAAAGAATCCGTGCAGTACTTGCACGTAATGTGCACACTCCGTGTGTGCAGTCTTGTGTGTGTTATGCCTAATGCATGTTCAGTGTCACTATTTCATGCTGGCAGCGACGTCAAGAGTGTGATATGTATTCGACCTATTTAGTTAGTTTGTAAATAGTAACGACTTATGTTTAGAAAAATATAACCATCATTGTCAGAAATTTGTCAACATATTTTTATACATCTTGTATTTTAAATTAATTAAAACCAAGTTTGCTCTTTTGGTTTTGTCTATTCATGTATCAGTGTGTCTCGTGTAATGTCTGCCTATTATTTCTACTACGTACTCTGTGGCTAGTATATTATCTGTCATCGATAATCGGAGTCATCGTTTTCTTGATTTGTTATTTTTGTTCAGTTAGACGTCTACTAACAGATTTGAATATTATTTTACATGATGGATGATTTCGGTGATAGTTTCGTTCAACCAGAAGTGGATCCTGCTGCAGAGTTTCTAGCCCGAGAACAAAACCAGCTGGCAGGTCTTGAAGATGAGTTAGAAACTAGTGCTCCGCCCCCTGTTATGACTTCGACTACCAATGGCTTGGATGACTTCGTCGGTAAGCTATATTATTGTATTGTAAAAAAATATGAATACAGAGTTTAAATTATTTTTCGTTTAGTTAGACGATAAAATCAATAAAATTACCTGAGTTTTTCGGTTCGATGAACTTCTTGATGTTCAAACATATGACAACTTATTCGAAGTTTTTTGAAAACTATCATCCTATTGCAACATATCAAATACCTGTCTTATTTCCAGATTTTTATAAAGGGGTGACACTATTCACTTTTATTATATAAGTACTACTTCATGGATTAACATTCATTTTATGGTATTCACACAACATCTATTTGAAAATCCAGATCTAGTTCTACTATCATATCATTTATACCACAAACAAACACTACTATTTTATGTGACACTAATTGTTTTCAGAAATTCCAAGTTCAGCCGTTTATGATGCAAATGATCTACTTGATGAACCGTTACAAACATCAGTGTTCAAGCAAGAAAGAGAAGAACCAGAGAAGATTAAAATATGGAGAGAAGAACAAAAACAGAGATTAGAAGAGAAAGGTATCAATTATATTGTGAGAAAAAATTGTCTTCTTTATGAATGCATTGATATTTATTATGTTATAATATTTAATCAGATGCTGAGGAAGAGAGAAAGAAACAAGAGATGCTTTTAATAGCAAAGAAAGAGCTAGAGGACTGGTACAAAACCCATGATGAACAAATAGCCAAGACAAAAGCAGCTAATAGGTAAAATTTTACTATTATTGTAATACATGATTTTTTTTTGACATATTCATGGAATGTTTTCAACACTTTTCAGTTTATTTTTTTCTTATATTATGACCCAGTGTATTATGTAACTATAGCTGGTATTAAATGAAATTGTAGTGGAATTATCAAGACTATTAGAACAAATAATCAGTGCTTAATACCATATCTTAGATTTGTTAAAAATATAGTACGGTATACTAGATATATTCTTCTATGACACCTGAAAGTTTTTACTTTATTATAAAAGAATAGGTAATATTGTATTTTTAAATAGTATTTCTTTACTTTCTTTGCCTTTGCTTGTTTTTTTTTTTCAATATCCCTTAGAATATATTTAAGTAAATAAGTGCATTATATCTCTATTATGGTTATAGTAATTTTTAACCAAATTATTATCCTCCATGACTTGTTTAAAGTAACAACATATTATACGCTTAAAAATGATGTTAAATGATTTAGTTGCTTTTGAGTGTTAATTGATACGCAGGTGAAGAGACATACATGTTATGGTATGCAAGAATACTTCTGCTGTTTCTAAGTATAATTTAATTTATAGGAAGTATTTATCTTTCTTTTTGCATTTACTGTAATAATTACTCTTATAGTGTGATAGAGAAGTTCTGACATGACTGGGTTGGTGCTGTACATTGGATATGGTATGACAAATGCCTGAATTTATCGGTCACTGTGGGGTTTGGATAAAATATGAGGCATGGCATCCATAAATAATTTTGCTCATCCCCAAACAGTGTTCGTTGTATGCTCTTACTGACTGGAATGTGTATTAAAACATTCTGATTTATATAGATACGTCAAATGTTCCTTGATGTATATTTGTATCAATTTATTATAGTCCTGAATTATTTATAACTCTGTTATTTTTTAAGTTTTCTGCATAGGAAAGCAGAAAGACTCCTCCTAGGTATGGCATATTTATTTTAAAGTAAACCTTACTAATCTACATGTACTTTCTTTCTGCTCTCAGGGAATCTGCTAAGTGAGTATTTAGACAATTTGAAAATATATGTCATTTAACGGAATGGGTTTGGTGAAGGTACATGTATATTTAATTTAGATCATTATTTATTTTTGTGTCAATTGCAAATAGACTCATTAAAAGTAATTAAATAGTAGAGGTATCGTTCATAATTTTGTACTTCCATATATTTTACATACTAGTTTCAATTTAAACGTTTTGTTTGTCCATTTCAAATTTATATTTTGAATAACAATATTACAATAAAATATTGAATTGACTAATATCATACACTTTTGTGATTCTTAGGATGAACTCATTACGGAAATTTGTAAATGGGTCAAATGAAAGTGTACGTGATCCATCTCACACACATTTTAGTATATATGTTTAGTAATATAAAATGGTTTTATCATTGTTCCATTCATATTATAAACACTCACGGTCTAATAAATCATTTTAACAAACATTTTTAAGGTAACCCACATGCAGAGTGCTGTCACAATCATGTTGTAATTTTCTTGAGAAAGTCTTGAGTAATATTATTATAAACACAATTCTCTTATATAAATCAGTTATAAATAAATATTTGAGGTTAATAATAAATCTTACTGATGATTGCTATTTTCTCTCTTTCTATAGAAACAATTTGATTTCAAGTAATGGAATCTTGTAGTCCTGATTTGAATCCACTATTTACTATAACAAATTGTATACTTAATTTTTATTTAGAGCAAGTTATTCAAAAATATATTGACTTTATAAATTACCCTCTCATCACTTACAAAAAATAATACAAACTAAAGGTGAAAATTCAGTTTTAATATAATGTATCATTTGTTACCCTATTAAATAAATAAGTAATGTCAGGAATGCAGAGAGAGCTCTAGCTCGGGGCTGCGAGGGCGGAGCCGCGGAGGGCGGTGAGTGGGCGCGTGTCGCTGAACTTTGCGACTTTGGTCCTCGCCGTGGTCGAGATGTGGCCAGGCTCCGCTCTATTGTGCTACAATTGAAACAAGCAGGAGCCAAACCAAACCATCCACCGCGTACAACTAAAGTGTTAGTTTTCTAAATATTCACTATTACACTATTGTGCGGATCCATACTGCATTTACGGTATGGTGGACAACCAAACTGACCACCAAAGTTATTTGAAATATAGTTTCCTCAGATATTTTCCTTGACTGAAAGCTCAGGCTGATTTTAGAGTTTGACAGGTGGGTTTGAACCTGCATCTATTAACGTGGAATCCGTTTATACTATCAACTGTGCCACCGCACTTCTAAAAAGTCACTTTGTGGGTACAGTCGGGTAAGGATGTCATTATCGAACAAAGAAATATAAATTGCTATTTATGTTAGTAACAGGCATATAGACAAATAATAGTTTTATAATATGGATGGTTTTTTATAGCGGCGGTAACGTGTAGCTACAGTGGTTACAATTTTTTTATCTATGATAATGACGAGTCCTACTTTACTGGTCCACAAGATGACACTTTGGTACACCATACCATGCACTATGCTGTCATGTATACAATTATAGACTATAAAGTTTCTATATACAGTAGAACCTCGATAAGTTAAAGTCCAAGGGAAACACAAAATATCTTAAGTTATAGAGGTTTTAAGTTATCAAGGATCTATGTTAGGGATAGGTTAATATAGAGGTATGTATGTATGTACCCTTGTTCCTATTTTTACTCGAATGCGTCAGAAGGATTGGTTCAATAAAATACAGAAATTTAAATAACCATATTTAATTATTCACATTTCAGGTTTAGTCTACTTAAAAAAGTCTGTGATTTTCTTTTGTTTTAAACAATTCACAGTTTCTAAATCAATTTGATTTTCAATGACAAATAGAGAGGAGAATACATTATCTTTTATGTTGTTACATTGCTCTATAAATGATCGCAGAGTTGTTAAAGCTCTTTTTGCTTCGTTGATTGATACGCTTGTAGATGGCGTTTGTGGCTCGTTTAGGTTATAGAGGTTGTGGAAACATTTCTTTAAGTTACTGAGGGCCAATACAGAGATTACTTATTTAAGTTAAAGAGGTTGCGTATTTTAAGTTGTAGAGGTTTTGGGCTCTGATGGGAAGGGAACATATTATTAATTGAAGTTATAGAGGTTTTTAAGTTACCGAGGTTTGAGTTATCGAGGTTCTGCTGTATATAACTTTTTACACTCCATTAATGATTTACACACAATTGTTAATCTGATTATTTTTGTTCGCAGGGCTTAAAGCTGTATCTTAGCTAACTGTCACTAATATTACAATCACATAAAGAAAATTAGTACCTTATATAATCAGTCTGTGTTTGAAGATCACATTTAAATATTAATAAATAACGGGAAATAATATTGTAATAGTTGTTCATGTATTATATTATAATAATGGAATGTAACTATTAAACTGTTAATTTTTTTTTAATTATATAATATTATATGGCTAACTATTCACTAGATTAGTTATTTAAAAGCCTTTTTGATTTACAATAATTATAGTATTATAATAAATATCATTCCAAAATTTATTATTGTTTTTATATTTGGTGCAGCTAATTCCGTTTTTAGTATTTTTTAAAGAGTAATGATATAATTAAACTATGAAATATAACAATAACAGTTAATAAATATGATTATTTTGTATTGTTCACTTGGTTAAAATTGTGCTAAAAAATTAATAATACAATTTATTTACTACTAAATTAAATCTAATTCATTTAAAATTAAAAGTATATTAATTGCTATAATTTTAATTCCTTGGCTATATCTATATGCTTTCTTTTATATATTCTCTCAAATAACTGTAACAATAAATACATTAAACTTATCACTAGTAGAAATGGCCAAACGCCACACGTGAGGTAGTTACGCAACTGTTGACCAAAGGGTTTGTTGACATTTCTTGATATATTGTCATAAACAATTTCCGTCCTTCTGGATATATCCATCCAGTTGTACATTTCCTTAACCATTTGATTACATTCGTAAGGGCACAACATATTTCCATCTGTCAAATCTGCCATTGCTTTTTCAATTCCTTCAACTAGACTTACAACATTTGGTTCTGTTAAATATATCATTTTTTCTGGAAGGACTTCAGGTATTCCACCGACTCTGGTTGATACTACCTTCAAGCCACATGATGCTGCTTCTACAATCGCCATACAGTAAGCTTCAGTTAAAGATGTATTTAAAAATATATCACCTTTGACCAATACATCCCTAACTGCGGAATGTTGTAGGCTACCTAATAGAGTAATACAGTCTTGCAGTCCCAATTTCTCTCTCACTTCTTGTAATAACCACATTTTAGGTCCATCCCCTCCTATAATGAACCTTAAGTTTGGATATCTAGGGCACATTTCTGCAATAACAGCAGCCATCAAATCGACACCTTTCCTATAAACCAATCTTGATACTATAACTACCGTTACCACATTCCTATCTCGTTTTGTTGGATCAGGAGTAAATGAATACGCGTCTACAGCATTAGGTATTACTGAAACTTTATGAGCTTTAACTTTTGCTCTCAATACTGTATTTTCTTTACCAGTATGTGAAACGCAAATACAATGATCACATTCACAAAGGCACATTTGAAGGTACTTATTTGTCAATACTGCTGAAGTGTCAGCAAAACCAAATAGACTATGATCAGTGAATACTGTTTTGAGCCCCATTAACTTACCTATAATACAAACTTCATGACATAGAACACTAAATGCAGAATGTCCATGAACTATTTCTATACTTTCCCTAATTAAAATATATCGTATAAGAGCTATGTTACATATCATCGTTGGAAGTACGCATTGAGCATAGAATACTCGTATTGGTAAATAATAAACTTTAAGACCTGCAGTCAGATACCTTATACCGATTCTGTTTTGGTATGAATGTGTTATGACTATAACTCTATGGCCCCGTTTGATGAGACATTGTGAAAGATTGTAGATGTGCTCCTCAACTCCACCCGTGTTCGGGTAGAAAAAATCTGAAGCCATGCATATAACATGTCTTTTTCTTTTAACAATTTCCTGAAAATATAAGTAAGAGGTTATGAGTCTTACAATTATTAGTATTTTATGATAAAAGCAATGTTAGTACCATTTAATTTGCAAATGTCTAATGCAATTGCGCGGAATACAAAAATCAATTTTATTCTATTCAATAAACAGCTGATTTGCTATAACAATATTGACATTGATAAGTGATCTTGACAGTTGAGTATTTACAGTTCACAATATTATTTAGTTTAGTAAATTAATTTAGTACATATTCTGTGGTTGAGTAAAAGTTTTTTTTGTTCCATTTTTTTTTTTTAAGAAAAAGGCAAATATACTAGTAGACCGAGCAGCCAAGTCAGAAATTAGGAACGCTATCAATAACTGGCGATAACAAAATGGCGTCCTTCTGTTATAACCACAACGGGGAAAATTGGAACGCTTCAGAATTAACGGTCAAGTCATTATATTCTTTTCACTATACTTGCGCATCATAAATACACTATATCACGTAAAATGCCATCAAAATTTCATAATATATATTTAAATACTGCAAAATAATGAATTAAAAATACGAATTACAACATGACAGGTCAAAATCGCGCCAAGCACCCAGTTTTTTTCTTTCTTACTAACTTGTTTCAACGGCCCTGGGTTCTAGCTCTTTTGAGTCTTAGTTATTTTAAAGTATTCGTTCCTTTATTCATCTTAACTTTCAATGCCCTACATTTGTTAGGCATTCCAAGAAAGTTGTGAGATTTCAGAAATCACGCTCTGTGTTACGAATGAAATGAAATACAATTAGTTTAAAATGTAACAGTATTTAATAAAAACTACTAAAACTTTAGATAAAATCACTCAAACTAGTTATAGCAACAATGAAAGCTACTCTTTAGACTTTAGCTAGTTGACTTTTAAATGTACTGATGTGAGTAATGATAATAATAATACACGCATTTTCGTTCGTAACTCTATGTATTTCAGAATATAAATGGGTTCATAGGAAAATCTGATTTATTTCAGAATTAACAGAAAAGGGAAAGAAAATAAACGTTATATGTATTACTAAACATAATATGTTGAACTGTGATACAAATCTATTACAAATGCCAAACTTTACTCTAGCGTCATGTTTTTCTAGGAATAATAGAGTGGCGGTTGGACAACATGTCACTGGTTGTATACAGTTTCCTATCAGGTACGTAGTATATACCAGGTATATACGTAGTATCCTCTTATTAGTCTGTGCGTAGTATATCTCTTACAAAGTCTATGCGTAGTGTTCTCTTAGTAGTCTGTGTATGTATGTTTTTTTAGTTTTTGTGCTGTGTTTTTGCCGTTTTTCAACAAATTCCAGTTCAGTTTTCGCGAATAATAATGAAATTAGAGGAAGATAAAAGAATAGAAAGAAAATTAAAAAGATTCACAGCTCGCTTGAAAAGATCAAAAGGCATTGTATGTACAAATGTCCCTGGACCAGTAAGTTTCTTATTTTATTTCAAATATATATTATTTTGTACAAATTCTTGTCATTACAAGTTATATTTAAATAAATTTTACTATTACTACCTTCCATTACTACTTAATGTGGATTTAATTTTGAGTACGAAATGTATATAATACAAATAATTGATTTCAGAACATAATTATTTGCAATGCTGGACAAGCTACAGGCTTGGAAAAGGAATTAGTTTTAGAACTTATCAATAAATATTCATTAGATATTATACCGCCAAAGTATATAGCAGAGAAAGCTGAATCACATTCATTCCTATCATTTAAAAACACAAATGAAGCAGAACATTTTCTTAAATCACTCAATGGGAAAGTAAATATAAATATAATAATGAAACTCCACTTTATTTTAGTTTTGTTGAGAAAGGTATGTTTTATGTTTGCAAAGAATTTTATTAATTAAGTTAATAATTATAAGTTAAAAAAAAGTATCTTTCAATTAATCGATCAAATACCAAAAAAAAATGTAAAAATAGGAAAACAATTGGAAGCTGCCGTAAACGCCTGGTTAGTGCTTACCTGGTTAAGTGTAATTTTCCATCATATTGTAATTGTAATTTATTTAATTTGTCAGTGCTTTAACATTGAATGAATATTTCTGTTTTTGTACTTATTGGTGCTAATTTATAAAATTATATTTTTCTTTTTTCATTATTAAGCAAAGCCCACTTGACTAATTAAATATTTATATGGTGTACAAAAGATCATAATTGAAAACATATTTTAATTTTCTAATATATCTTCTAGATCTGCATTCTTTTGTAATACTAAAAGTCAGTAAATAAGCTACTACATTATAATTGCAGTAAGAATTAATTAACAGATTAGTTTAGATTGAATCAAAATTGGATATCCTTTAATAAAACTTGTCCATCTACCACTACTCTATTAGTTTATATATAAGAAACTAGCTCTGCCCGTGGCTCTGCTCACATGTCATATTTTTTATTTCACACAATTCTTCACTGCATAATAGAGTTTTTAAATAATCATTGGAAAGTCATGTTTTTGGTCCTAAATTGTTGATGTACAGTAACAGTAAAATTGTGTGTTGTATTATATTTTGTTAACAATATCATGAGTTTAAATTTTTTAGGTGTAACTCTAATCCTAGAATTATTTTGCAACTAAGAGAAAACATAGATTCATCAGATCACAAATTCAAACAATTGCCCATAAAACTTATCAAAGAATTGTTTTTTTTAGGTGGAACTATAATCTCTTAAATAAAGTAGCCTAGGTTACACCGCGTAATTTCAGCTATTTGGCAGAATAGTTCCGTTAAATTAGGTCCAGCCTTTCCGGAGATTACGTGGAAAAAACAAAGATATAAAAAATTTAAAAAATTGGTTTTTTGGTACATATATACATGCGTATTTAGTAAAACGTTGTTATTTTGATATTACAAAGAGACATTTTATTTATTTGTATAAATTATCAACCCTCGTTTGTTGCTTTTTTGATTCGCATGTAGTTTGGCTGACAACTTCATTACGTGAGTTTAAATCCTAGGTTCTAAACGTGGGTGGTAATGCCCCTTTTGGGTGTAGAAGACCCAGAGAAAATTTGTGGGCATTGATATAGCACAGAGGGGGCGTAGGCAGAATAAAAACAGGCAAAGTAATTAAGATGGGGAATCTAAAAAAAAAGTGCTATCCGGGAACGAAGTTCTTATTTAAAATTTGATTTAGTGAGAATTCGATTTAATATTTTACAATAAAGCGCTATCTCTTATTTCTAGTACAATAATAATATGAAAAGAACCAGCTATTTATATGTTTCATGATAATAACAGTCATCACCTAGACTATAATTAGCCACTATAGCCATCATACATAGATTATACATCAAAGGAAAAAACTCGAACCACCAACCTTTCTGTTAACAGCCAAACGCGCTAAACAATTGCGCCACGAAAGTGATATCTATTTTGCTGAAATTTAATTACTGCTACAAAAAATATTTAATGCACAGTTTTACGGGCAAGGGCTATAATGTATGAGAAATATTTTTACTTTATATTAGTACTAGATTTTTTTAGGAAATGATTAGTGATCAGTATCCGTAAAAATTAAAACGCAGTGAAGAATATATGAAACGCGGGCGCAGCCGCAGGCAGACAAATAACTTATTTCACATATTAAACGTAAATTAAACATCATTTTAGGTCATTTACTAAAAAAAAAATTATGGTGAATTTTATGAAGTTTTTAATAACGCAATGTCCATCTCTCTTTTTGTTCGTTAATTGGCTTATAAATCGAGAACTGTTAAACCGATTTACATTATTATATTTTTGAGTAGTAGATATATGATATGTCCAGGTTTTAGTCTAAATTTTGGTACGTTAAATACAACTGCTTCGGTGGGGCAGTTGTATTACGGTGCGACTGCCGTTCTGAGGTCTCGGGTTCGATCCCTGGGTCGGGTCAAGTGGTATTGGGTTTTTCTACTCAGTATCATCCCGGAGTTTGGAATTTGTGCCCGATATGACGACAGGCTCGCCCCCTGTCACATCTGGGACGGAACTAAGCTCGGCGAAATGTGGGGGTGGTGTAGTTCGCTATTTCGCCTCTGCCTAACCCTTCGGGGATAACAGGCGTGAGCTTATGTTATGTTATGTTAAATATATATAATGTAAGGATGTATATTCTTTACAGTACCAAATACTGACACAGTTTGTCCACATGCTGATCCCAAAGGTCTCCTAGTAATCAATGATTTCATTACTGAAAAAGAAGAACAAGGGTTTCTCAAACTCTTTGAATGTATCCCCAGTACAGAATCTAGTACACTCAAGAATCGCCAAGTGAGACACTATGGCTATGAATTTAGATATGGCACTAATGATGTGGACTTGAACAGTTCATTGGAGGAGAAGATACCAGCTGAATGTGATATACTATGGGAGAGGCTCAAGGGGCATAATATTGTTTTAGGGATTCCAGATCAACTGACAGTCAATAAATATTTACCAGGACAAGGTAAGACTATTCTTTATATATACATATTTTAACAGTACATTGTGAAAATCTAAATAAATTCATCCATTATCTAGCTTAATTGTATTAGAGACTAAAAAAGGTTTTTTTATATTTCATGTGCAAGATTTTGGTAACTTCCTTTCTATTGGAGTTGGGTTATATGTCTATTGCAATAAACATAAAAACAAATTGTTTTCTGCAGAGTGATTTCTATTGTAATGTATTTGTTGCTTATATATACTTTAACTCCCTCATGGATCCCGATATCTAAACCATTCTTTTTATATATGTCATTATTTATAACCTAAAGGAGTTCAATTAAACAAATCGGTAGTAATAAGAGTTTTTTTAACTTGAAATTTTAAAATATAAATCAGTATAATAGTCCCAGCTATTTACTTGAAAAGGAGAAATAGTGATGTATTTATTTAACACACAAATTTCAGGTATACCCTCACATGTTGATAAACATAGTCCATTTGGTGACACCATACTGTCACTCTCTCTTGGATCCTCAGTAGTGATGGACTGGAAGCATCACACAGGCAAATATGTTCCAGTTGTTATAGAGCCAAGGTCCATGCTTATCATGAGAAATGAAGCCAGGTCACATTTCCAATTAATATAAATATTTATAATGAGCCTAGTCTAGGAAATTACTGTAATGAAATATGACGAAGGTCTATTTTTTAGTGCTTATTTCATTAGGCGCATGAATTTGGAAATTATTGCCAAGAATTAATAGTCATAGCACTTGTAATCATGTATGAGAGCTAAATTTTTTCTAGATTTAAGGTGTTCATTATTATCATCATCATCTTAACCACATTTTATTTGTTAGGTGATAATGTTGCCTAAAATGGTCTAGAGGCCAAGCCTACAATGAGTAGTTCCTAAGTGATACTACTGTAACATAGATAGATTTTCAATTTAATTATGGTAGATGGTCAGAAGCAGTAACCAGCATGTTATGGTTTTGTTGGAAATTTTTTTTCATCAAAAGCTATAGGCCATAATACATTACTAATGACATTAACACTGAGGCATCACTACTTCCAACAGATACGATTGGAGACATGGCATTCAACCACGAACATGGGATCCCGTGATTGAACGACGTTCGATATCACCAGGAGATACCGACCAAGTGAAAGTGGTCACATCGGACACAGTGTCTAGGGAGACTAGAATATCACTAACTTTCAGATGGACTAGAAGCGGCCCATGCTTGTGCACATATAAAACCCTTTGTGACAGCGTTGAGAGAACAAGCACAGATGATATCGATGACGAGGTCGCTACTAAACTAGAAGAGATGCATGTCCATCAGGTAAACATTATTTCTAACTGGACATTCTTCATCTTTAGCCTTTCTCAACCGTTACGGTGTAATCCTCCTTGATATTATAAAAATTTTCTTTAATCTCGGGCAGTTTCGATTTGTTTTCTTCTTCTTCTATTGCTTTGCACCAAGTCTTTCTTTCTAGCGACATGGACTGCTCACTCCCACTTCAACCTTGCAACTCGCTTAATAATGGTATCCACTCATTCCGTTTAAGGTCCCTTAATGTCCACACTTATCAGTATTCTCTCAATCGTTCTCTGAGCCGCCTGAACTTTATGGAGAATCTCGGTCAATGCCCAGGTTTCCGGCCCATATGTGGGCACTGGTCGTGGATGCGAACCGTACCTTAACTGTTGTTACTTACTGGAAAAACTTATTGAGATATTTTTAAGACAACTTTTCTAGAAGTTAACTTGGCACCAGAGTTTGGGTTTTTAGGTGACACTCATTTCATTTAATGTGTTTTTATTTTTTTTATTTTAAGATTTACAAACTCTGTCTATTGAGCATATACATACTCGTATAATCTGTCGTAAAATTGTGTTTTTTTTTTAAATTGTTAAATAAGTTTAAGTTTTCAGTGTGACTATAATAGCATATTATTTAATGTTAAGTGAAGATGTGCCGTAAAAAGTCTGACCACCTTATCACTAAGACATAATTGTTTGCTCCTATTAGTTTATTAGAGTGTTTTGTGTGTGGTTTATTGGCAAACGAGTTATTAACATGCAAGTGTGTATTTGGGGATTTCATAAAAAAAATCCTGGAAAATTCTAACAAAGAGACACTGTTTTTTTAGAATAATAATATAAGATTAGAAAAAAAAAACTGGTCTGAACTGAATGTCAAACCACCAAACTTGAGAGATTCCAATTCAGGCCTCAGAAATTAGTTCTTGAAAGTCGTAAATAACTATTAATACGCTGCAATGACCAATAAACATCAGATGAACTACGTGCTTGTTTTCTAATTCATACATCTACATTGATTTTATTAAAAAAAAAAAAAATTGTGATCGTCTATGTGAGTTACAATTTTAGTCTATATTAAGGGAAATCAGTACTTTATAATAGAAAAGACTAACATAATATGTATACCGTAGGTGTATGAACAAATCGCGGGTCACTTTAGCACGACGCGGCACAAACCGTGGCCCAAAGTCGTGGAGTTCATGCGGCAAGTGCCCGCCGGGGCTGTAGTTATTGATCTAGGCTGCGGTAATGGAAAGAATATACTCAAAAGGGACGATATATTGCAGGTCAGTTTGTTCCGGTGGCTTCTCTTTCATCAAATGCTTTGCCTAAATATGTCCTAAACACTCAAGTATTTCCCTCCACTCCTCCTCTGAACTAATGAAGCTAGCGATGAATAAAGTTGGCAAAAGGACTATTCCCTTACAACTCTTTTCCTAAAGTGTTAGATATAATGGAGCACTAGTACTTAAATAGAAGCACCTGTCAGTTGGCAGGTGAAAGAAGCAGCGGGCTTCTAGAAGAAGAATGCAGGCAGCACGTGCTGGGAGTCAGCGGGGCCCAATGTCTGCAGTTAGACTTACTGCACGCTGGCATTAGGGACTCATGTGCAGACTTTATCATTTGCATAGCGGTCATACATCATTTCAGTACAAAAGTATGTTTCCTCTCTTTTACTTATTGAAATTAAAAAATACTATCCTGTAAGTGATGTGGTTATCATTAATTCTTGTCATATTTTGTCTAAATAAGAAGTTCTTTAGCCGCGTTGGACGATATTCAGTAGTGGAAAAACTTTTTGATTTGCGTCACCAACATGCTCACATGACTGACGATCAGTGTGACCAGATTTAATTTTAGGGAAATACTGAATTTCTTAAAAAAAAACCCGAAAAATACAGTTTTTCCAAGGATTCGAGTAATCATTTCCGTGGGCAGTTCCCATGGCTGCCTAGTTTTTTTTTTAATTAAGCTATAAGTTAAACTGATTACAATATTAATTCTCCTTACTGGTTTATAAACTGGTTAAAATTACAGTGTAACATTTTAATTTTAAAATGATCTGTATACGATCTGTGTGCCTTCATTAAATAAAATATCTATAGTCACTTAACGCTAGATGATACTGTTATTAGATGCCAAATCAATTTGCAATATAATATGTTGCATTTTTTTATTCCAGGCTCGAAGACTACAAGCTGTTTTAACTATAAAGCGTTTGCTTAGCCGGAACGCGCAAGCTCTGATCACTGTGTGGGCGAAGGACCAATCTAAATCCAATTATCTGTGTAAGAATAAAGACCAGAAACAAACGGAGCATTACCAGGTCACCGTCGGTGGTGTCCACTTGCCCGTACACGAGAACCGAACGCAGTTCCAACATGGGAATCTACTCGTCCCTTGGAAATTAAGGGGAAGGGACGATGATAAGTTGGCTCCTGTACCCGAGAGCACTCTACTGAGGTTCTACCACGTGTTCGAAGAAGGAGAACTTGACGGTCTCTGTAATGAAGCTGGGTTAAAAGTGACAAAGAAGAGTTTTTATGAGGAAGGCAACTGGTGTGTTGTTTGTAGGAAATTGTAAACTTAAATGAGTGTTTTTTTTTTGTGTTGTGTTGTGAAGTGAAAGTGTCTATTAGTGAAAGTGAAAGTGAAGGTTATCCGTTAAAGTTTGTACACTTAACTGTGTACTGTTAAACAATGAAATTTTTAGGATTTATTGTTAAATATCTATATTTTTACAAATAATAAAAACTAATAGTTATTCATTTATTTTCATATATAATATACTAGCCGGTGCCCGCGGCTCCGCCCGCGTTTCATATGTTCTGTGCATATGACGTTTCATTTACAGCTAATTTAAAAAAAAACAAATGAATGAATAAAAGTAAGAGTATTTTGTTTTTATTAGCGGAAACAATGTATATAAGCGTAAATCGAAAAAAAAATGAGAGAGGATCGGTGGAATCCAAAAAATACCTGTCTACGAAAAATCCTGCGTTGAAAGGTATCATAGTCCTATCCCGATATGTTCAGTAGTTTTGAGGTGATGATGCGTCAAAGGAATAATAAACAAACAAATTGAGAAAACATTGCAAAGGGCTCATAGAATTAGAAAAATATATAGCCTATAACCATCTACGATTAATTCCGCGTCGAATGGTTGTGGTTTCATGCTGATCGGTCCAGTAGTTTTCAAGTTTACCTCGGACAAACAAAACAAACTTTATAAATAGTTAAAATTAAATAGATAATTAATTTTTATTTAGACAAATGCTAATTTGTCATGTTGGCATGTCAAAAAATTCTAAAAAATAAATGTACAGACAAAAGTTCGGTTTTATTAATAAAAACAAATACCTTTTTTTAAGTAATCTCTGATATAAAGATGTAAATGATGGTTTGAACAGGAGTATCACTATATTAAATTAAAAATAATATGCAGACTCAAAAGGCTTGAGCAAGGTCGTGGGAATTCGTTGGATACGGGTGGCGCAAGACCGGTCGTCGTGAAGATCTTTGGGGAAGACCTATGTCCAGCAGTGGACCTCTTTCGGTTGAATGGATGTAGACAACTAATTGAGATAAAAGTACATCGACAATAATTGTAATCCAAATCATGTTAGGATTTTCAGTAAAAATAGTATTTATAAAATGGTTAAAAGAAGTGAAAGTTTGTTTATTAATAGGCAATGATATTTTTGAGCACGCGTTTCGAGAACAAATGATTGTTTAGCGTTACTGTCGTCGAAGACAGTAAGTACGAACTCCCATACTCTTTTCTATATTGAGCCTGAACTTTCGGTGAAGGAAAATATCGTGAGGAAATCATAACGTGGTTATCGCCATTTTCTAACACATGCCTTGCTGGTTAACATCCTTAATTTTGATAATTTGACCCCAAATACTTTACACATGTATTTAGCATTACGAGTTCAGAGTTAGCGTCTCTAGATTTACCATTTGACAGCCAGTGGTTTAATTATTTGATCTCAATCTGGTAACTTCTGGAATAACAATACTTTTTTTTTAAAGTGTCAGTGATCAGAGTCTGAAAAAATTATTTAGAATTTATAGGTGATCTAAAAGTTAAGGTTCTATATTAATACCCGCTGTTAGATTATATCATCACTTAGCATAGTGCATATAGTATTTTTTTTTCTTTTTGCTTAAAATTTAGTTTATTTAGTATGATGGTAGATAACTATGATAGATGAATGGTAATGCTCACTGGGCACTGAATTCATGAACAGCGCAGACAACAATTTCATTTTTTTTTTCACGTCGTATATGTATCACAATCCTTTATATTCTATTTCTATAGGTTAATTTTATTATTATTTTTTAAACGGTGTAGGCTCAGTGAGTTGACTACAACATCACCTAATGTTAAGTGAAGATGTGTTCCAGGATGGTCAACACACTAAGCCTAGAGATACTGCTTCTCAAGTGATGCTGCCGGAACACACCTTTAGTTATTTGGCGACAGGCTTTCAAACTTGATGGTGGTAGCTACCCAGGCGGGTATTATTATAAAAATGTCCTACCACCATGATATGGTTTCCGCACGATGCTTTTCTCCACCGAACGCTCAGGATGATTAAAGAGTTGGATAAATGGGCTCGAACCCGCGCCCACTGACGCGGAATCCGGCCGCAATATCCACTACGCCACCATCGCTTCGCAAAATTATAATTTTTTTATTCAAATTTCTTAATAGATATTAAAATAAAACTGCACTGAAATTGAGGTAACGTCTTTGTACTCTGTTTTTTTAAATCATTATTATTTACATAAAACTTCGATTCTACAAAATTATTAAAAAAAAAAAACATAAACTAGTATATAAAAAGACTATACAAACAAAATAACAACTTTTTAACAACAGAGGCTCGTGCGTGCCCACTTGTATTACCTACCACTTAACGTTTTAACAACTACCCGCAATGTAGAATAAACCAAAGCACGAGATTTAATACAAGTACTATCTGTACGGGACACTTTTTTACGTTCCTGATAGAAACGTGCGAATTTAGTTAGCTACAGAATAATTTCTAGAGAATCAACCCTCTAAGCCAGTGGTCGTCAAACTGCGGGCTGCATGCGGCTCTCGGGCGGTATCTGTGCGGGCCGCGATATCGCAAACATTTTTGGTAGACAATAACTCAAAACTGAGTTTACATATAGTCCGTGAATTAAGTTGTTAAAAATGTCTTCATAGGTTGTTATTGGCACACAAAATCTATGAGGAATTCGCTTTTGATAGCTCATAAAAATATGTCAATTAAATAGATGGTATCAACTACCATTGTGTCCATAAAAGTGTAACCCACAGTGGTGGCACCTACGGTGGCTTATGTGGCCCTTGACCAGAAAAGTGTGATGTCTATTGCTTTAAGCACTGAAAGTCAACTAAGACTAAGACTTATTGAAAATTTTATCTTTAATTTTAAGTTTAATTGATTGATTTAGTTATTTAATTTTAATTCTATTGTTAGATTTAAGCGATATTATAAGATTTTGACACTGCTGTGTAGTACAAATTGGGAAGACTATGTATATTGTTGCTAGACGTAACTAAATATAGACATGACATGTGATTAGATATAGATGAAATAAATAAAGAGCAAGAATTGCAAAAGAAAAGGCAAAAGCAAGAGTACACGCTATAAAAGAATAACAAAAGATCACAATAAAATAAATGTAATAAAAAGGTCTCTGGTCATGCCAGAGGGAAATTGGCGGGAACACTAAAAAAAAAAAAAAAACTAAGACTAAGACGATTAAGACGATAGGCCATAGGCCGTTGAAGTGGTTATTAGCAAATTCTATACCCCTATTCCCAATAGACGTCTGTTTATTATCAAAAAATCACAAAATAAATCCGAGAATTCTTATTAAATGTTTATATTTATTAGAATGTAAAAAAAACGTAAACCTTTAAAAAATTGTAGTAATTAATGTATCTGCGATGGTTAATAAATCGTTAATAAAGTCCTGAATTCATTTATTGGAAATGTCATGTGAACTATTGAATGTAATTACAATTATTTTAGTCTCTTGTTTGCTCGAATCGTTGTGACGCACGTCGAAACAGCAACCCCTAAGGTTTCATCAAGGTCAGTTGCAGTAACGGTATGACTGAGATGGTGGAGAGGTCCGCCAGTACCGCGTCCACGTTCTGCAGCGTGTTCACTTGGAATATGTTCTCCTTGCGGAAGCTGATGATGGCGAGCGCCAGGAGAGGCAGGATCTCGAGACAATCGTAACCGAGAATCGCGTCCCACAGCAGCAGCAGTTGCTCCGGGGGTAGGTGACCGCTGAACGCGCGCATCAGCCATTTAAACACAACCCTTATACTGGAATAGTAGTTTCTAGAGTTTTAATATAACGTAAGCAAAGTTTTGACCATTTGAGGCCACCTCTTCCTTTTGTCAGAAATAGCAAAAACCCGCAAAGAGTAAACACAATATCATCTGATGTTAAGCGACGATGCGGTTCTAGCCTGGTAAGACTGGAGGGGTACTGTGGTTCTCAAGTGACAATAAGTTCAAGTATTATGTCAAGCAAGTTTTAATCTCAAAAGGTTATTGCAAGGCGGATCATTACGTGAACGATAGTGATGTCTGAAATTAACCCACATCTCTGTGTTTCCACTAACATTATTAAAACTACGATTTGTATAGTTTTTTATATGACAAAAAAATGATATATATTATATTTATGAAAAAAAAAGAACCAGATCGAGTTTCTTGCCGGTTCTTCTCGACTGGGTTGTTTTCCGAACCGGTGGTAGTGTTTTAGACGTTCATAAGCGCCTTCTTAGGGCCTAGATTGAATAAATACATTTTGATTTTGATTTTTTGATTTTGATGCTGCCGGAACACACCTCTTGGTATTTGGCGTATTTCAAACTTGAGGGTAGTAGCTACCCAGGCGGACTATTAGAAAATGGACTATCACCAAGGTATGGTTTCCTTGCGATGTTCTTTTTCACAATAGTTTGTATCTAGGTAGTAATAGTAGGTAATAAAAAAGTTCTTTAATATGAACTTATATATACATTTAATGTTACTAAATTGCTTCAAAACACATTACTTGTTTTTTTTCCGAAAAACGAATTAAAAATAACGTCTTTTTAATATGTATTAAAACATTAATATTTTAAACAACATTTAAAATCTATCAAATAATTATTTACATATAACTTACGGATTTATATTGATATTCCTAAAGTGTATCCACAAGAGAGGCTCATTCGCTTCCAAAAGCCTCTCGTACAAGAGACACAATGAGACTATACCCTGAAAGATAACTGCTATTTATTTCGAATCGATTTTAAAGTTAATCGATAAAAAAAAGTGCAAACTGCCTACTGAAATACCAAACTAATGAATAACCACAAGGCAAATATCTAATTCAAACCGTATTTTAATTTTGAAAGCGAAGAGTTACTCTTTTAAGTCAAGTTTTTAAAACACACATAACCTATAAATATAACCTAACCATAAACTAGAAAATTAAAACATGATGATAATTGTTTCTATTCAAACGTGGCTACAATTCGAATTTTCTTTAAAACTACTGAATCACCTGTGGATGCGTCGATATATAATGTAACCGATGCCAATATCTCACGTAGAACGCCCTGAATGCGTAGTAAAGTTGTACCGGATCGTCATATAAATAACAGAATGGTGTCGCTAAAAATGAATAAAAATATATTAAAGACGGGTCGTGTGCATCTCAACTATTTCATGAATTTTAATTTTTTTAACATGGAACCCAAATTATATTTCTTACAGTTTTTTTTGGTTCTAAAAGAAAGCCAAGATACTGCTCTTAACTTCAAATACCTGTCAGTAAAACAGTCCCTTGAATAGGATTTTATTCACATTTTCTTTTATTTTTTGACACGGAACTATATAATTAATTTCAAAATATTTAATTAGCATAGTTATATAGAGTGACTTCAACTATCTGTCAAAATCGGTCCAGTCGTTCCGGATATCACCATCCTGCGGCCTCAGCACTTTGTTTTTCTTCGCTGAAAGCTCAAACGCATATAGAATGGGATACCATGGATTCAGACTAGATATTAGTAAGCATTAATTGGGTTTATGATTTACTTATTTCTGACGAAACGAAAGACGCGGGTTTCAAAAGGTGCTGACGTAATCATGGGTAAGAGTAGTGCTTATTTTGGTTCTCCCGTATACCTAACCAAATTTCCAAATTTTTTCTTGCTTCGTCATTGAACAACGGCATCATCATTTATGAATTCATATATATATTATTGATCATTTTCAAAATATAGGACACTAAATAATACACCTAAATAAATTTAAGTTTTATTTTTCAATTAGTTTACTTTTAATAAAACGAGTAAAAAGTTTAAAATAATAACGAAGGTAAAAGTACATCTTGTGTTACATTTTTAACATAATTGTGCCGTTTTCTATATTATTTCTGTCGTCTTTAATTCAATTCGTTTTCTTTGTTAATTAGTGTAAAATACTGTTAGTCAATACATATGCTGATAGGAATTAAAATAATTTTGTAAAATCTTACCATACATAGTAAATCCATGGAAAGGTATGATCCCACTGGGTGGAAAGACTGTGACACTGTCTACTGATGTCTGTTTACCCTTGATCGTGACCGTCAGATGATTGCCGATGTTCCCTTTCAGCTGCTGCATCACTTCACAGTCGCGAGAGAAGCACAGCATCACCTGGAACAAGACCATATTAGTGCACTTCGATTTTGAGGTTATACAAAAGTTGGCCGGCAATATTAACCTAATCGCGCCATTATATAATATTAAAAAAAAAAATTCTGTACGGACTTCCAGATATAACCTTAAAGTAAGAAAAAATACGTGTTTTAATTTAGAAATTATACAAAATATCCCCCCGTGTACATATTGTCCGAGTCGAGTCGAAATGTTTGAGAAATTCGAGTTCAAACAGATGAGTTGAGATTATATCTAGATATCACATCTAAGGTTGTCGGTAAAGTCAAGTAAGGCACTTTGGCTATCTGGCAAAGAATTGTGTGTCATTATATTGAATTTGTTTTTAGTGAATAATGGTTTTACAACACCTATTAAAGCGATGATGGCTCAGTTGGTAGTCAGGTCGAATTTCGGACCGATAGACATAGGTTCCGAGTCTACCTGTTGAACTATATAATTAGCCTGAGCTTTAGGTTAGAAAATACATCGTGAGGAAACAGAAGCACGATGGAAGCGCCAGAAAACTTTTTTTTTTTTGAGGGGAATGCATTTACGCACTTGCTGTTCAGCCTAACCCAAAGGGTGGTACCCCCCAGGAAAGGACTAGATCCGACGGCATGTGACAGTCTCTCACAAGTGTGAGGGACTGTTACACACCAATATTAGTGTGGGACTCGCGGCGAGAAGCGCCGTTAACCACTACCCACTAAACCCCCCGGTTCCTCCCGCCACCTTGAATGGGGCAATACGGGATGGCATGTGCATTCTACCGCGTTGCCCCGGTAAGCGCCAGAAAACGTACCACCTTCAAGCACCTTTTGCTGTGCTCTGTCAACATTACTTGAGAGCCAATACATATATAGGTTTAGTGTACATCGTTACATAACTTTAGCTTTTAGTGTGATTGTGATCAAAATAAATAAAAAAAAGTATCCCACAAGTTTTTAACTTATCGCGTTTATGTTAATATAAATATTGAATCCTAAAGGGAAAAATGTCCCTCACCAGTTATTGTAGGCTGAAAATGGATAATCTTGAAACTACCAGTGCCATCATAGAAGTTAAAATATGTGAATATCGGTCTATGGAAGAAACATACAAAAGGTCGAAAAATTACAATTTCAGTACCAACCTGATACAGTAAATCTTCAAAGACAAAATACTGATCATCATTGGATGCAGTCAGCTGCACATCCTTGAATATTAATTTGTCTATCATCAAGTCCACTTCTAAGACACTTTTCCTCAGTTGATGAAAGTAAGCTGATTGCTGGAATATAGTTACAGTTACAGAATATGGAAGAATATTTTTTTCGACAACAGGATGAACGTCAAATCGAGTCACTCCGTATAGCGTATATATATAAATCATTAGTAAACAAAAACGGTAAATAAGAAAAACATACTTGCGCCTTAACCTCGGAACCTAATACTTGAGACCACAATTGAGCTCTTAAGCTTTGGGGGCTGCCTTTTTTCAAATATTCTTGTATGACTGGGGCATAACCCAGAGCTGAGACTCGTTCACCCAGACTGATCCTCTCAGCTTCCAGCGTGCTGAATCCTGGCACGGTACTCGGCATGCCTGGATTCACACCCAATAATGGTTCACCGTTTGTCCACTCCACGTACACTTTCCTCTGAGAAGAAAATAATCCTTAGCTGGTCGGGAATTCGTGATAGACTGAAGTTTGACTACGTGAGACTGCCTCTCTAACTATTATTTGGCTATTAACTTATTTGCTTGCGTAAGACTACCATAATGCCTTTAACTCGATCTAGTGTTATTTTCATGCTTAGGCTGTTACCAAATAAATCGACACTTAACATCACGGAAGATTAAAGTTAATTAATTGTATACTATAAAAAATCTGAGCAAAAGGACCATTACAGATATATATGGTCCTTCGAACCGGATAACATTATAAAAAAGACGTGTTAAATAATATTTACCAATTGATCTAATACTTTTACTTGTAAAGGTAAATGTGCAAACTCCCATTTTGGTTCGTCTCTGAAAACAATTTGCAAAAATATTATTCTTACTTTTTTATTAATAGGAACGGGTGAATGCTATATCAAATTAACAACTCACTCTCTTGTATAAGGAACATAGCCCGATAAGGTTAAAAGAACTTCCAAAAAATCTTTAGGAGCATAAACCGGTCTATACTTTGATAAATCTGAAACAAAACATATGGTAATCTTATTACTTATTAGTATATTTAAATTTTATTTGACTTCTGTGTCAAGATCGGAATGTATTCTTTTACATGACAATTAACATTACATCATAGGAGTCGTAACTGTGTGAAAGCTTAACCATGAGCATAAGTAAAAGCTTTGCATGAAGTATTTTTATAAGCAAATTTATTACATTCATACAGAAAATTACATCGTAAAACATTCTAACTTGATCACCTAAATTATAAGTACTAAGTTCGTTCCATTTCTCCGTGAGGTGATCTAGTTCGCTCTGAGATCGTATCTTCGCTAAAGAAGTCTCCAGATCTGAGCACATGGAGTTGAGTGATTTGTGTATCCGCTTCTCCCACTGTGCGCTAGCTTTTGACAATGATGTTAAAGGATCTAGTTTCTGTAAAATTTAAATTTACAAAAAGTTATTTAATTCAAATTTTAATTTACAAACAAGATATTTATTAAACTCAAGTCGGTAAAATAATTGTTTTATATGAAATGATTTAGCAAGAGTTTTGCATAGATACTATTTTAATTTGTCCTCGTTACCTGCGAGAATTCGAATATTAGAAACGTATATTTTTGTATGAATAAAAATAGTACATCGTTTCAAATCATCATTATTAACTGAAACACGTCCACTGCTGGGCATATGTCTCCCCCAAAAATTTCCACAAGGACATTGAGTTACCTACATACAAAAACAGTGGCAAAAACATCGCGCCTAAAAGTATTGATCTATATATACCAACTAGTTGTGTGCCCGCGGCTGTACCCGCGTTTTTATTTTTCACTGATTTTTGTTTTTAATTGAAACCCTAATATTATTTTTAGTACTAAGATAAAGCACAAATATTTCTCATAAATTCAAGTATTTGCACGTAAAACTGTACATCGAAACGGATTGTATTCAAATTTTTACCCTTATTCCTAATTATTTTCGAAAATTAAAAGTAGCCTAAGTTACCCGGAGTAACTTCTTCAGCTATCTACCAAAAAAAGTCCCGTCAAAATCCGTCCAGCCGTTCTAGAGATTACCCGCTCACCGGAACAAAAATTTTAAAAATTGTATTTTTGGTATAGGTATCGTTATGTACATATGTACATTCATATGTACATATGTACATAGTAAAAAAAAATTTGACATTACAAACAGACACTTCAATTTTATTTATTAGTATATAGGTTGATTTTATAATGGAACAGGCAATCGTGACATGTGTGATATACCTCACATCCTTTTTTTTTTTTTTGACGGTGGGAAATGCATTTACGCACTACCCTTACCTATTGTATTAGTGAGACCGAAGTCCCCCAATACAATAGGTAAGGGGGCACGGAGGGACGAACTCCGTACCAGTGTGGGACTCGCCCGGGCGTGAAGCGCCCGAAAATACCCACTAAAACCCCCCGGGGCCGTCCGCTGCATTTGGGATGGGGGCGACACGGGGTGGCTTTCGCAAGCACCGCGTCGCAAATATATCTCAAACCCTACCATTGGCGTAGCGTGGGTGACGGCCGCCCTTTTATTTCAATTTCAATCGCTTCGAATTGTGAAATTTTGCCGCCCCCTAAAAAGTGTCACCCGGGCGGGCCTCCCTCACTACGCTAAGCCACGGCATCCTACTCCCCGATTTTGTAAGAACGAATGTACTTGCGGAATATTATTTCCTCTCATAAAATTAACACCCATGACATGCACTGTATACTACAGGCCGGTACATGGATTATTTAAGGAATTTTAAGATCCTTGGCTCTTTAGTGGTAATTTTAGCTTAAGGCTAATTCCACGGAATTTATGTCTCAGGTAGCAACCCAAGCTGAAGCCGATATCAATTTGCTTTGCCCTAATTACCATTCTCCTGCCTAAGTGCCGCTTCAAAAGTTTGGTGAAGCTATCAATGTTGTGCGGATCAACAAGAATTAGTTAGTTCGAAAAAACTGGAAATATTCTCACATTTTGTTTACTCTGTGTCCGTACCCAATGGAAAACAGTGTTTCTTAATTTCGTATCTAAACCCTTTTCCTTCATTGCTTGCTGTAAAGTTTGTTTGAAGTCTTCTTTTTTCACATTTGGCGATGCTACTAATTTCTGAAAATAAAATAATTTAGGATTTATTGATCCTTTTCGAATATTTTACTACGTAATTCTTCTTAGCATATTTTTTAATTAAAATGGTTGCATAATTTTAGACATGGGAATAGATATGTCATTTGAATTATTTATTAAACAGTATCTAATATTTTCTACAATACATTATTTCGTAGGCATTTTTTCAAGATTTCCTTGATATAGTTTTATTCCATGAAGTCACCCAATAAATATTTTGTATAAATTTGTGTATTTACCTGTACATCATTATAAAAGGATTTGTAAATAGACAAATTTTTAATTTCCTCGGCTAACTTAATCGCTGTGTTGTGTATATCCTCCTCTTTTATATTCTCCATTGCCTTTAATCATTAAATATATGTAATTACAATTTTGGTTAAAATGAAATCGAGAATGTAATTTATGTTTACTTTTTTATAAAAAATCATGGTTCACATGAAAATGAAAAGAAACAGTTGCTTGGGTAACGAATCAACGAATGCGTTCCGTACTTTAAAATAAAATTTGTAATTTTTTGTAATTTGTAATTATTTTTGTACTGTCCATTACTTATATTACATAAATATCTATCAAGTTAATTCACTTACAAAATGAGATAAAAAATACAAATATACATTTCTAAAAATAATAATGTTTAACGATATGGCGGTTTTTAACTAGGTGATTTTGCCTATTTGATTTACGATATTTTGCTGAAGTAGTTGGTACCTTTTTTGTTTTGACGGGAGGAAATGCATTTACGCACTACCCTTACCTATTGCATTAGTGAGCTAGTGCATAAGTCCCCCAATGCAATAGGTAAGGGGGCACGGAGGGACGAACTCCGTGCCAGTGTGAGACTCACCCAGACGTGAAGCGCCCGGAAATACCCACTAAAACCACCCCGGGGCCGTCCGCCGCATTTAGGATGGGAGCGACACGGGGTGGCTTGCGCAAGCACCGCGTCGCGACGTAGTTGGTACCTAGCGAAACTCCGTGAAAAAGCATTAAAAATAACCATATTATTGACCGAGGTTCAGAATTAATTTAAATGAATTTTGTTTGCAATTCATTAATACTATACAAAACTAACAAAGATAATCAAGTTCTTGTTGTAATTATATACCGTGTGCTAGATGTAATTGAAAGGCAAAGGTAAAGAATGTCCTAGAAGTATCAAAACTTTAATTGCGTTTAAGAAAGCTGCTAACACTCTCTTTACTTAATAATTTAAATAAATGAGTGCGTGTGGCGATTTTGGTTTGTAATCTAGTCGTCTTTATTTTTAATTCTGGCATACTAGCAACATTGGAACATATATATATATTTCATTGTATTTTACTTAATAGAGTTTAGTTATAATGCACACGTAAAAACATTTTAAAACACGTAGCGTGATTTCTGAGATCCCCCAACCACTCCCTTTAAAGCAGGTCTAATAAAAGGCCGCTATTGTTGTTGCGCTGTAAGAAGTGTTCCTAACGTCAGACTTGGCTACATAGTCTAGTACCTTCGTCTTTTCTTTGAAAAGTCAATGTTTGAAGTCAAAGTTTGAAGTGTCAATGTCAATAACAAGTGACTGGTTTTTGTTTTGAAAATAAAGAAATTTACCAGAAATGGGAAGAATATTTCTTGATCATATCGGTGGCACACGTTTATTCTCCTGCGCGTCTTGTGACGTTAATCTTACTAATCGTTCTCAGTTGATTAGTACTCGATTTACTGGTGCCACTGGTGAGTATAGTTATGCAAAATCATCTTATCGAATTTTGACTTAAAGAAGTGTTTCATATGGTAAAAAACGCTCTTCAGCCTTTATATTGTTGGTGTACTATATAGGCCCTTTGGCCACAATCTTACCTGATGTTAAGTAACAACTTGATCCAAGATTACAAACACACTAAACCTCTAGGTTTAGTGAGAGGTAGGGTCTTGGTGGCAAATTTTCAAATTTGATTGGTAGTTAACCAGATGGGCATCAAAAAATGCCCTATAACCATGGATCTCCTAGTTTCACTGCCCGATGACCTCACATTATCAAAGATTTTTATCATATGAGAGAAACTTTAATAATCTTGAGTAAAGTACAGTTACAAGGTCAAAATGCAATAGGATTAAATTTTCTGTTAGGTCACAACAACTTTTTATCTTTGGTAAGACTGTCGACTCTTTTCCACTTTTATACTCTGTTATAAAACTGAATGCCAGAGTAATCAGACTTCTTCAACTGATTTCTTCTTCATTCTCTGACTGTTAAACCTTTATCAACAAATATTATATTTATATGTATCATAATAATCATGTTATGTAAAATTTTGACATTTTACAATTTAATGTGATATGTGAAAAGTTTCTACCAATACAATAAACTACAATATCTATTAATCCAGTAAGAAAGAGATATCTTAAAATACATACATAGGATTCCTGTATTATAGGGGTATGCAGAAACTATGTCCTACCACTTGCTATGATCTTGAAACACCTCTTTCGCTTCCACTTTTATACTTGCTTATTGGTTATGGGTACTTTTCACCTGGCCTTTCTTAAAGACATCTAAAGTTATTGACAAGGCATAATTTGGTTGTTTATCGAGGAGTGCTGGTCTCTACACTTAGGGTTGGTAGTGAGTGGTGAGGGGTGGTTGGTGGTGGCCTCTCCCCGCCACACCTTGCTTATGCAAGATGGGATGGGGAAGGGTGCATAACACCGCAGAGGAAGTGAGGAGTTGAGGGGGGGAGAGGTAGTTATAGCTGCTGGCGGTAATTACCTCTCTCCCTCTCGGATGGTGAATGCCTCATTAAGAGGCGGGCGAAGAGGTGGGGGGGACATTCTCCTCCCCCATCCCCATTGGGCCATTGTACGGACGAGGCCCGGTGGGTTCGCCGCAGGGGGCGACGCGGTGACTGCGAAAGCCACCCCGTGTCGCCCCCATCCCAAATGCGGCGGACGGCCCCGGGGGGTTTTAGTGGGTATTTCTGGGCGCTTCACGCCCGGGCGAGTCCCACACTGGTGCGGAGACGTCTCTCCGCACCCTCTTACCCATTGCATTGGGGGACTTCGGTCTCACTAATGCAATGGGTAATGGTAGTGCGTAAATGCATTTCCCCTCGTCAAAAAAAAAAAAAAAAAAAAAAAAAGGGTTGGTAGTGAGTGCTGGATTTGGCAGAAAAAGCAAGAAAGTATGATTAAACACTGTCAAGATGAGAAGTGTAACTGGAGTAAAAATGATTGACAAAGTTTAATATGAGAATGGTGTGGTAGAGGTTGTAGTGACAAAGATAGAAAAAGGAATGGTTTGATGGTTGAGGAATGTAGGGAATTTGGGTGACTGAAGATTGGGCAATCTCATCAGCAAATTTATAAGGCGAGGGTGATTGGGCATGTTAGTGAGGGAGAGTGTTCCTCAACCAGATCAAAGACATCTAATATTAAAATATAATCCTTATTTTCAGGTAGAGCATTCCTTTTCCATAAAGTGGTGAACCTAGTATACTCCGATGTTCAAGATCGTGTTATGTTAACTGGAAGACATATGGTGCGTGACGTGTCCTGTAAGAATTGTGGCACCAAGCTCGGTTGGGTTTATGAATTTGCGACAGAAGACAATCAGAGGTATATTTTTTCTTTCCAAATTTTCAATTTTTTATTCAAAATTCTGTGGCCAGTAATAATGAATGCTTTAATCACTACATCATATCTCTAAATTATTCAATTAAGTAATGTCTTGCAAGGACAATAGACTGTTGGCCAATTTATGGTACATAAGAGATGGCACAAATTTTTACAAAAATGATGGGTGTAAACAATTACTAATAACTGTTTAGTCGGAGTTTTTGGCGGGATCTCAGTCTGTCATATAGCGGTTGTTTTCTTTAATTAATTATAATGTGTATTTTACTCTATATCATGAAATTTTGGTGGCATTTTGTGTGATATAGATTGGTTATTGTATACAAGTCAAGTTTATTATGGAAAATAACGCGTAGCATTTATTCTGAGGTGCCACACAAAGCTTCATGTAAAGTTCTAGCAGGATGAGCCACAGTTTTGCTGGAGCTTAGTAACGCTGCTACAAGATTGAAAATACATCTTACCTACATGACATTGGCACTAATTGTTTGAACACAAATTGCCATTAGCTAAGAAGAAGAAGAAGAACTGTTTAGTCAGAAGTAACAAGTTAACAATTTAGTCAAGTAGAATAGGATTGAATCTGTTACTTCCTTTAGCGATCCTGCAACGCAAGCTTTCCCGTCGTTAGGCGTGGCTTTTCAAATAAACATTTACATATGCGTGAAATAAAAGCAACTACTAAACGATTCAGTTAAAATTAAGTGAAATGCGAGCGACGTTAAAGTTTTATGGAGATTTTGAGTTAAATTCTTGTTTAGTATTTCTTTACTAGGTGTAGTGTAAACAGCGCTCGAAAAATCCCGACAATCGAAGACAAAAGACACAGACTGTACAAAGACAGATGTAAATAAGTTGTTATTTTCATATTTCAGATATAAAGAGGGCCGTGTGATTCTTGAGAGGGCATTGGTTACGGAGAGTGACGGCATTGAAGAAATTCAAGTGAACAATGATGACTAGACTACGCCTATACTGTATACATATACTATGCCTAGAAAAAAAAAAAACCATTATTTTAACTGTACGTTGTGTAATGTGTATATATGATAAAAATATAAATTTCTGTACCAGTAAGTTACTCATATTAAATTGACATCATATATTTGTCTTCAGTTCCAATTATAATTATTAAAGGAGTATACAGATTTCAGTTTGTTTTCTTTCTACTTTGGGTTACAGTTTCATTTTATGTTTGACCACAATCCCATCGTGTCAATAGAGTAGCTGAAATTGTAAAACATTGTGACTAAAAAATAAACCGACTGACAATTTATTACCGCTGAAAGACTATTTTATAGATGCTTGGCGGTAGATTTTATAAATATTAAAGTGATAAGCCTAGTGAACATAAAAAAAATGTGAAAGACAGTGTAATAGTAATAAGGAACATAACCTCCAAACTAAAGCAATGTTTGCCATTATATCTCATAGATAGTTGATTGCGAGACGATTTTGGCGCAGTGGACAGTGCGACCGGATCCCGCGTCAATGCGATGTGGGTTCGAACTCACTTATTTAACTTTAAAATCAGCATGAGGTTTTGGTGAAGGAAAACAACGTAACGAAACCATAGGATGGTGGTAGGGCATTTTTTAATAATGTCTGCCTGGGTAGCTACCATCTTCAAGTTTGAAAACCTATCGCCAAATACCAATAGGTGTGTTTTCGGCAGCATCGCTTGATAACCAGTACCTCTAGGCTTAATGTGTTTACCATGATGGACCATGTCGTCACTTAACCTTAGGTGAGAATGTGGTCAAAGTGCTAAGCCTTTTCCGTGTAAAAAAAGGCCAAAATATTATTACCAGATTTTTTTTCAATGGACCATGCCCATTATAACTACTGGTTTCACTTTTTAATACGATTTGTTTTCTAACAGGCAATAATAGACTAGGCGAAATAAAATATATTAGCCAATTTCAAAATGTGACCAATGTAGTTACTATTATGAATTTTTACCCTATATTAATAGTGGTTTTGGATGTTACAGGTTCATAAATAAAAAAAAAAATATATAATATCACAATTTATTCATTACCATAATAATATAACACAACATATATCTTTACGCAGATAAATAATTATTTTTTTCTCTCTGACTACGGGGGGCCTACGATGCTCGAAGCCAATGTCGCTTGTAGCGTTCCATTTATACTGTGTCATAAATCAATATTTAAGTTAACAAATCACTTATAATTTCACTGCGAGAATTTAAGGCCCCCTGATAATGATATTAATCCAGCTTTTACAAATTGGAATTATAATTTGTATATTTTATAGTTTCTTAAATAAGATTCCAACATCATAAATTCTCTCTTGAGTGTCTCAAGCAGCAGACTATGTAAATTTATTTCCTATATTTTATATAATTAACCCAACAAATGTGGGCCTTCTGTCCTGTTTACTTGAAATGAAAACGTCTATTAATAAATAATGTCAACTTAAAAATCTAATATACCACAAATAAAACATGTTTCCTAAACATTTTATTAAAGATAAACGCATAGAAATAAACTTTAATAATAATATTCACTGCTTGAATACACTATATCAATAACCATTAATATATATTATAACGGTTATGCGAAAAACAAAATAATAAAAAAATTCATTAAAATTATCGCACCACCACCTGTGATGTCTCCTCTCACAGGCCAAAACATTACACAAAAGCACCTCGGTTTTCATATTTTGACAAAAATAAACATTTTAACATTAGATATGCACACTTAAATAAACGAAATAAAACTTTTGTTTGTCGAAAAAATCATTGTAATATGATATCATTTTATGTGCATTTTCAAAATGCACAAAAACAAAGAAAACAAAAAAAATTTAGAAGTAAGTATTCATAAAAAAAGCACCTAACTTCACATATTGAGTTTTTACCGATGGTTTCTGAAACCTTATTAGTTGAAATAGATACACATAATACACACATAATTATGTCTCTTTTTTTATTTATTGTTACGATACATTGTCTATTATATAGTTCGTCGTCTTAGCATCTCGATCTCTAATTTAAAATAATATTCACGTCACAATCGTTAATAATTATAAAAACTGGTTTTATAGAACCGCCATCTTGAAAATACGATACATTTGAATTAAGAAGATTTAATAATTAATACATAGAACCTAGAGATCGTTTAGAGGTTTTTTTTTATTCTTATAAAAAAATACAAAAAAGGATATTTTTAAATATCACATTATTGAAAGTAGGACTACGAATTGTTATTTTATCAATAATTTGCAATATTCAATTATAAATTTGTCTGTGTTGAATTTCTAAAGGCAGAAACAAATGTTCAACTGAATAATAATAATCCATATCCATTCATAGCTCACGGAAAGCACGTCACAGTTTCTCGAAATAATAAAAATTTTCTAGATCATTCTGTCTTACTTGCCCGATTCGAGATCACGTTGAAGTCACACCCCTTTGACTTTCGTGTAATATATAACATTAAAAAATATACATCTCACAGATTATTTCAGGTCATTGGCGCGCGAATTTTTTTTTTATTCCATAAAAATGACCTGTTTCATTTGTCGATAAAATTATTAAATACATTTTATTCATTAATTTTACATTTAACATTAATATCAATATTTCTCTCTTAAAAAACCCATCCGTCTAATTTTGTGATAAATATTTAACATAAAAAAAGTAACGAAACAGTAAACGTGATTAAGTTGAATCGTAAGTTGGCCCCGATCACTACTTTTATTTTCCATACTGTACAATCAGGAAATAATTTATTCTACTGTTATTCCCGTCGCAAATGAACATATGATGTAATGTTTAGACAGATGTCAAATCGTAGGTACAGAATAAATATAATCTTAACTCAACAAATGTACAAATACTTAAAAATGTTAGCCTGTTGACATTCAATATTATATAATCTATATTTAACCGAGAATTATGTAAAAAAGCGTTATGAACTGTAATGAAAGAATGCGTCAGTTGATTGTATTAACAGAAAAGTTTTTATATTGTGTTTATGTGTCTTTTTCTTAAATACGAGAATTACTATACCATTGTAATACAAATCCTATGTATTGACATCCTTGGGTTTTATTTTAAAAACTATTTTTCCTAAAATTGAAAGTATATTTTAAGAATTTCGTGTGTTCCTTCTTTTCGCTAGTATGCGTAGATATTTTCAAAATTTATTTTCATCATTTATTAAAAACTAGCAACCCGTCTAGCTTCGAATGGCCATTTAAAAGTCTCTAATTTAAAAAAAAAAACCTATGTTACTGATAATGCAGTTTCCTAAAAATAAAATAATTTTTAAAATGGATTACGTGGTTTTTTTTAACTCTTTATATAATATAGTATTATAAATAAGTTTCAGAGGACGTATATGCCTACCTCTTCATAAGAAAAATAAAATGTGTTCGCAATAGAAGACGTCATTTTATAATTGATCTTGAAATACCGTATGAATAATTAGCCTTAGGAACCTATAATAATAATTATTATTAATAAATGACGCTAGTTATCCTGTAAATTCGCAGAAAATCTATTTCAGTATTCGCAAATACAACGAAATTCTTACGATTCTACATATATGTGTCATTAATATTGCGGCTACACAGAATTTCCCGTAAGCATTAGAACTCTAACTAAATCGACCCTTAAATTATATTTCCAAAATGATTTTTTTTCCAGGAAAAGGAAGACTCTGTTTACAATTATACGTCAATATGTATGTATTCGTAAATTTAATATCAATTATTTCAAGGTCTTAGTTTTTGTCTAGTATTAGATATTGAGAAATCAAAATCAAGCATTTAAAGTAACATTTTTAACGTCAAATTGCACTTTAGGGTGACCAGAGTAATAAACATACATCTTATAAATTCTAAAGTGGACAAAGTCACTAAATGTAATTTATTTGAAATGGTTTCTGCTGCTGAGCTTTCATTTTTTTTAAAGAGATTACAGTAAATAAAATGAACGCCATCGAGCTATAACAATGAAACACTATTTCAGCATGTATAGAAAATGATTTTCGATGTTTTTTGATTATTTACTATTGTATTTGGACAATTTATACGATTGGGTCTATAAGTGCTAAGGGGGCGTCCATAAATTACGTGAGGTGTTTTTTTTAATTTTCTGCCCCTCCCTCCCCTCCTGGTGAGATGTCGTGAGATTTTATTCAACCCCCTCCCCCCCAACCCCCAATCTCACGTGAGATTTTTCAAAATGTGAGTTTCTTACGTAAACGCGTTGGATTGTTATTGTAGAAAAAAAAACAAATTTGCTTCGTGCTTTTATTTACGACTAGTTAAGATTAGTAATCAATATTGCTGAGAGTTTAATTATAAGTGTAATAAAAATTTAACAATAGAATACTTAAATCGTAACTACTGTGATTAAAAAAAGAATACCTACTCTAATTCAGTTCCTGGAGAATCATGCACGGTCTCAAGAGAGACTATTGGAACCAACATGTCCATATGATTTTCAGTAAAATCATCTGCTCCTTCAACTTCGTTCTGATCTGGCCACTAAGCCATTGGCACTTGCACAAAGTAACTCATTAGCTCGTCTTGTGACAATCCGTGAGAGTCGCACTTTGCGGAATATACGCGCTTGCTTGGTTGGTGCAATGTTTCAATCAGAAAAAAAAATGCGTGATATTTGCCGAGACTCCCCCTCTCTCCAACGTAAGATTAGATGAGATTTGACTCGAACCCCCTTAAACACCTCACGTAATTTATGGACGACCCCTAAGTGCAGTGTGCCTGATAGTGAGCACAGGAAACGGTAAGAATAGTGGTGACCACAGAGAAATCGATAATGGATGGCTAATTGTCGCTTTCTGCCCGATCGGCTACGGAAACTCAATCACTACACCGTTGAATTTTAAATATAAGGCAAGTAATAAACTTAACATCCTCGGCTCGTCGAGGCTTGGATTAGTCGATATTCCATATATGTTCTTTAGATAATAATTTCGAATCTTCTAAACAGAAGTAGCAATACATATTTCAATAAAGCAATATATATAAACCTACCTTTATATAAAATAATTTAAAATGATAACGAACATGTCTAACTTATGTTTATAATATCTTAAAAGGAATTAATTTTACTTTTGTTTTTCCGCGCCTTAAACTCATTTGTTTATTTACATAATAATATATACCTCATGTTCTCTATAGTATCTATAATGGTTTTCCAAAATATAGGTATCTATATAACTAATTTTGTCCACAGATTTCGATTACGTCTAAATGTGGTGATTACATGAATAGGTTTTTTTTTTTAAAACTACGCACCTTATAAAATATTTCACGTGATAAAGCTTTCGATATTTTTGCACCATAGGACGATTCATAGAAAGGGTACAGGCATGGACCTCGCTCGAGGCGAATCTTGAGACTGCTCTGGTCCATAACCCAGCCTTTGTGTCTCCGTTTCGATAAACTCTAAAACGGCCATGTAAATAAATTTATATTGCGCTTCGTTTTTGCACCATTCCGGAGCGTTGATCTCTCACCATTTGGACAGTACGGTGTATGTCTATTTCGCAATTGAAACCTTCTATCCTTATTTGGTCTAATATCATATCGATTACGATGAAAGTTCCCGTTCGGCCTATACCCGCTGAGCAATGCACGCAGACAACGGCCTGGGCGGGAGGGTTGGGCCCTGTCATTATCTGTTGCAATCTATAGTTGACATCTAGCAATATGTTTAACACGCGACCCGGTTCCGACGGGACCCCATGGTCCGGCCACGCGGTAAAATGAAAGTGATAAATACTTCTTTTCACATTCGGTTCATCCTTTTTAGTAACCACGAAACGTCTCAGAATGTAGTCAGGCGTCGATGTTTCGAACTCATTGAAGATCGTATATTTTTTTACAACTTCGGTTTTGTTCAAGTCCGGCCAATATCGTTCGCATTTTACTTTACCGCGTTCGATCTCTTTAGTCGTCATAATGATGATGCGTACGTCCTCTTGCCATATCATTGACCAGAACGGGTATATCGTTGTCGAGAGGCAGCCCTGTGTAGCGATGTATATCTTATTATATACGTGGTCGTCTTGAACTCCGTTGTCCGTTTCTTCGACGGTTGAATTCGGTATCGTCGTGTTGACATAATTCGGGTTCGAGCGAAGAACGCTCGGCTCAAAAGCCGGAAGTTTTAGAGTTCCGTTACCGTGAACCTTTTCAGTAGACTTCTCTTCGGTGACAACAACGCTGCTATAATTTGACGTAGACTTATCTTTGCATTTCGATGAGGTGCTATCTCGGCCAAGAGATGAGCCGGATCCATTTTCTGTATTACTGGGACTGTCTTGAGTGTCAGAACTCGTGTCAATCATGTCGCATCTGATGTAATTGGCATTTATGTAATCGGAACCTGGTGGTGCGTCCGGAGGTATATCTTTCAGAATCACGCGCGTGTGGTCAAACGGTATGATATTCTTATACCGGTTTTTCCTAATATTCTCTGGTTTCGATCCCTCCATCCTATCAAACAACTGCAAGTTTTCCATCATTTGCAGTGTTTCGAATTCTTCCCAGAAGCCTTGTTTGTAGGCCATGCTTTCAATAGGACCTTCGTTTTCCTTCTGTAGTTGTTTTACACGGGTATGAAAATGTCTAACTTGAATTCGGGTAGCGTTAAATGGCTGGATGAGCCTTAATACTTCACCTGTTGTTTCAACCATGGGGAAACTACGGTAATGCTCAATCAAGCTAACAAGATCGTCAAATTGTTTTCCCCCTCCGACATCGTATTTATTGTCCTGTCGTCTTATTATCACGTGCGTGACTCGATCTCGCGTCCTTACCGATAGAACAAAATCTCCCGGTTGTCGTTGAGATTCTCTTACGAGAAACGAGCCATTTTTCCCGTTCTCTAACATCAGTCTCTCGGCTTCTTTCGCGGTTAGTTGTCCGTGGTACCAGCGTTCCGTTGTCGGCTCTGCGCAGTTTAAAGGAGTTTTTAATCTGATTATATTACCGTTCTTTTCTCGCAGCTGGCACTGATTGTCCATATAATACTGCACTAATTCCGAAAGGGTTGCGAACTTCTCACCACCGTATAAATCAAGGAATTCACCGTTGTTCTGTATTTTGATGTGTGTTACTTCGTTGCCTCTCCGGACTGATAGCGTAAAGTCGCCCTTGTTACTCGTGCTCGGTCTGGCTAAAAAATAGCCATCGTGACCGGACTTCATGAGAAGTCCTTCCGCTTCTACGCCGTTTAACGATGGGTGGAACCATCTTCGAGTTATCATCTTACTCTAAATATTAACACCACTTGTACATTTAAAAACCTACCTACCAAATCACTGTATTATACCGTCATCGAAGCCTGCATACATCCTTAGCGATTATCTGAAAATAAAAACGAAACATTTTGTAAATAAAAGTTACTATAGTAAAGAACTATATTATTAAATCAACTATGAACTGTGATATAGTACATATTTATACATACATTTAAATGTTTAGTTAGATATGTTACGTAACACAAGAATACATTATTTTTTAAGGAAATAGTAAGTTAAATATGTTTATATTTACATCCCTACCACCCAGTGCAAAGCAACAAAACATATACATTCAATGCATTGCAATTAATGAATCATTATATCATTCTGAAATTCAAATTATTATTTATACAGAATAGGATATTTATTAACCCCTTGAGCACTAACCTGGCGTTTACACCAGCTTTCCATTGTTTTCCTATTGTCTTATTTTTATGGGTAATCGGACATATTTAAAATGAAAATTAAAAAATAAACAAGAATTTATATTCTATAATTTCTGGTAAATCATATATGCCTAGGTATTCAAAGCAAGGGATTATATTGTTATTCTACCATTTCTCTAAATATAGAATAATATTCATTTGCAAAATTTTTTTTTTTTTATTTACAACAAATGAAAATGTTATTGTAGTGTGATACTATCTTTAGTGATATGATGTGATAATATAGAAAAAAAAATCTTTATTATATTAATTATCCTATTAATATTATAGCCACAAATAATAATATAATTGAGATTAAATATTTTATTGTAACACATAATTAAATATATTTTATGAGAAATATTAATATGGGAATATTGACCAAAATCGCGTAAGACTGTGAAAGTGATTCATATTAATTAATAAAACATTTTGTTTGTCGAAAATTTTATATGAAATACTTAATTAGGAAATTTGATGTTAATATACGTTTCCAATTTCTAAAATTAAAAACCATAATAAGTAAAACATAACGTGTTATTCATGCGCACATTGCAGTGTATTGATATTATTTATACAGTACACCCAACGCCCGTATTTCCTCATAAACACAGTTATGACCCCAAACTCAATTATTTCCTGTATGTATGTACTAGAGTATTCCAGCTAACAAAGTACTTTTTTATTCTATACAAGTTGTCAGTGATGTTTGATTCATTTTAGGCCCTAAGAAGGCGCTTATGCACGTCTAAAACACTACCACCGGTTCGGAAATCCACCCAGTCGAGAAGAGCGTAGGCAAGAAACTCGATCTGGTTCTTTTTTTTTATAAATATAATATATATATCATTTTTTTTGTCATATAAAAAAACTATACAAATCGTAGTTTTAAAATGTTAGCGGGTGCGCACAGAGATGTGGGTTAATTCCAGACATCACTATCGTTCACGTAATGGTCCACCCTGTAATAACCTTTTGAGATTAAAACTTGCTTGACATAATACTTGACCTTATTGTCAGGTAAATCGATAATGTTACTTGGGATCTTATTGTAAAACCGAATACTATTATCTATAAAGCTTTTATTACACTTACTTAACCTAAAGCGTGGGACGGACAACTTGTCTTTACTTCTAATATTAAAATTATGACGATCATTCACTAGATCTAGCTTGTCTAAATTTTTACGAATATGCATTAAGTTATCGAAGATGTATTGTGCTATGTCACTTAGTTTATAGGTACAGCTGAAAGAATGCACTTATAGATTTTAACTATAAGAGTCACCATCCTCCATTTGGGAGGAGAATGACTTTTATTACTTGATGCAATAGGATTTGAACTCAAACTCAAAGGGTACACTGGAATGTTTTGTTGCAGTTATGTCATCAAAAGTTAACTGACATTATCCTCCTCATATGGAAGTAGCCACTACCCACAGCTCTTTATTTATTTGAGCTCATTAAAATGACATTTGATGTTAATATATGATGGCAATCATTGATGGACAAGAACCTATCGACAGTCAGCATAATCATGGTAACCTACATCAATGATGATGATGCCCGTAAGAACATCATAAACTTTTAGCATTCAGCAACATACATCATTGAATCTTACAGGCTAATTTCAGTTTTTTATAAAATAACTCTCTCAAACATAGCTATTACCAGCATCAAACTACAAAAGCTCACTTCCATGGATCAAGTCATCTATACCAATAAATAAAAATAAAATGTCTGTTTGTAATGTCAATTTTTTTTTTTTTACTAAATAGAAATGAATCTATACAGGATACTTATACTAAAAAATACAATTAGATATGTATATACAATAAAAATAGATATGAATGTATATACGATACCCGGCTGGACAGATTTTGACGGGACTTTTATTGGTCTATAGATGAAGATACTCTGGGTAACTTAGGGTACTTTGAATTTAGGAAAATAATTGGGGTTCCGCATAAAAAATGTAAAACTCATAAAAATTTGACTAAAATCTGATTCAATGAACTGTTTTTCGGGTAAGTGGTATAATTTATGAGAAATATTTTTACTTTATCTTAGTATTACATTTTTTTTAAGGAAAATAATTACTGTTCCTAATAAAAAAATTAAAATGCAATGAAGAAAATAGGAAACACAGAGGTAGCCGCGCGGGCACACAGCTAGTCTTTTATAAAATTTTTACAGTTTTCGAATTTCACTTTCCTATACATTGGTAAATATATATCATTTACTTAAATATGTAATAATTTTAGTAAATATTTCAGGATAGTGTTTGGGGTGGTAATTTTACTATTATCCTCATAATTGTGTAAAACACTGTTATCAAATTTAAAGTAGCAGAGTAACATCAACCATAATACTAGATTTCTGCAAAGTATTGTTTTCATCAATCAAACACTATTATCCTCATAAACTACAACTTCATGTAACAAACATCTAGGTACAAAAATCTCACTAGAAAATATTAGTAATATCTTAAAAATTAAATTCCTCTTAGTTTATAGAAAGTACATTTAATTATTTTTTAAACTAAATACATTTTATAATATCCTAAAATTATAATTTATTTTTATTATTTTTAAAATATTTAAATAATTGTTATTATTATTTTTTTTTATTTATTTATTTAAGGTCTTCTAACATCACTGGTCATTAACGACCACAGTTAACAATACGCTATAATAAATTGTTAATATTATTAGGTAATGAACTCTGATAATGACAGAATAAACATTGTATTAACATATTATTCAATTACATATCATATTTGTATATTTATGTGTAAACAACATACAATAAACAAGATAATAACAATAAATATGATGGATTAATTGACTTGTTATATTATGGGAATGTAATGTTGAGGATAATTTTACAAATAATTTGAATTAAAAGTTCTTGAAAAATTGTTACAAATGTTTTTTTTAGTCAAGGTAAGAAAAATGACTGTACTTCATCCGATGTAAATTAAAGTACAAGAATGGTATCCACCACTGATACATGACTGATTGCTGGATCCAGGTTTCCTGATCGAAATTACAAACGAGATACACCTAAACATGAATGGGTTTTCGCAAATGTGTAGTAGTTGAAATCTAGTTAGGTTCCATTCCCCTGCCACCCAGCTAACTGCTGGATCTACACTGTCTGACCTCAGAACAAGATAAATCTTTGTTGCTTTTTATTTCTCTTCTTTGCTTTTTATTGTGGTGTTTATGCCACTTAAGAATTAATAAAGCTGACCCTACAAAATGTATGAGAAAATGAATTTCCTTCTTTGTGTTTCTGCTATTGGGGTGCAGAATGATATAACAAACCAAATATAAAAATTGATACAGCCATTCTTGAGTTGTACATGGTGTAACTAGCACATCTATATTATATAGACAACATGGGAAGTCGTACTGCAACCATAAAAATGTGAAGCTTACATTTATATCAATATAATATACCTATATTTTTATTTATAAATCTTATTAGAATTACTATAGAGAATTGGCAAATAAATATACTTACTTAAGACCTATTTCTGAGATAAGATCAGACCATTTAACTAAACCAACCTACTATTATTATGTTTTCTAAGAAGATAAAGTCCGTTTTTAAAAAAAAAATAATATAATTCACAGAAGGTTAAAAAGAATAATGTACTGGATGCAATGAAATAAAAATTTATTTTATTTTGTCACTTTCTTCAATTTACATTTTGTACACACAATCATTCAAATACCAATAAAAAATTAACAATAGGAAAACAAGTGAAAGCTGGCGTAAACGTCAAGTTGGTGCTTGACCTTTGGAATGATCACAAAAAATAAATATGTAACTGACTAATGTAATTATTTTGAACTAGGCATATTATTGTAATTTTAAGATGGTACTATGGAATTTAAAGGGTGTTGATTATGATTTATGGGTAAGTAAAATGGTGTGGTTTTTTAATCTATCTATCAGTAGTAACAAATCTATCAGACAGTTGTATAAATGGTCAATAAGTACAGACATCACCCTGGATGGGTTCAAAATTATTTTGTATTTAGCATTACTGAACTGCTCTTCCCAATTGTGTTTACTGAGATACTTTATACAAAATTATAGCTTACATTACCAAATGGCATGTTGGAAACAATGACTTAAGAGACCTTGAATTTATGTACATTCATAATAATGTGTTTTTAACTAAGAAATAACTTATTACCTTTAGGCGCGACAAGGAGGTAAAATGTGCTCAAAACTTTTTTTGTATAATGCATAAAAATATTCATTTAATTGAAATCTTATTATGGATTTATTTCAGTACCTATATGTGTGAGAATTTATGTAAATTTAAGGTATAATTAATTAGACATAAAAATAAGCGGTGTCACGATACCGTACTAGTCTTGCAGCTATTGTACATTTCACATGCATATAAATCAACATGTATAATGGTACCTACATATATATAGGTATTTAGACTTACACAAAGACGCAACTAGGTAATATTATCATGTTATTTCTTTATTCATTCTTTTATAAATTATCCTACTCACCTCATAAAGGCACGCGTTTGCTAGAAGCCATGCTATATCCTTTTCAAATTATAACTTGATTGTTTTATACCACTGTTGCTATGCTGACTCTAGATTTTTTAACACAAGTTTTCAAGGGCGTATAATTGTTTTACTGGCACAGGTGAATTTACATACTTAAGTGATATTAGAAGACATGAAAATGAATATGATAATATGTTGATAAACGAAATAAATCATAAAATTACTTTTTGGTAGGTATAAAAGGCTGAAAATTATTTTGCTACAGAGTTGCCTGTAGAAAACTACAAATGTCATCACTAAATGTCATTCTCAATATTCTCACTATTTATATAATGGTCTTGCCAATTTACAAATGCAGATACGATATAGTTTTAAATAACACAATCATCAATATCTACGATATTTGACAGACTTAAATTATTGTTTCAATTACACCTACCTATTTCACTGAGGAAATAGTCTTTTATAAAGAGATACAAGGTACACAACCTGCTATAAACGTAGTGATTACATTCTCTCTAGCCTTCTATTTCAACGATACAGGCTATAGTTCTCGAGTTCATATAAATTCATATAATAATGACAAGCTAGGCCCGGCTGGCAAATGCCACCTCGACTATATGGCCAGCCCGACGTTGGTGTGTAAGAATATTTATGTTAGAAACAAAGAGTGTTTTTTAAAGACGGTTTATTGTTAGATAACATTTTGATACTGTTGAAACGATACATACTTATATTATTTTAAAAAGGCGGTTGCAGAAATATCAGTCACAGCCACAGGTATATATGTGCGCACCATTCTACAGGCTCAACCACTGAACTGCAACCAACAGCAAGTTGTCTAAGATTCCATGTTCATCTATTTTGTATAATAGAAAAAAACGTGCTATTTTCGAATTGACTGGCATTGAATTAAATGGCAGTTACAGCTTCATTGGTCTTGATGGCTATTTTTTATATTATTTATGCGTGTCATTTCTAACCATACGTGCACTCTTATATGCACTTGTTTCGTAGCATAATATCCAGGACAGGAATTATGGAAGGAACAGAGCTTATTTCATTGAACATTTTATAGTAGGTATCCAGATACAAAGTAGATACAGGGTAGAACAAAAATTATGTATTTATTTTTTTTACCGTCCGCCTCGAAAGTGAAGTATAGACACTGATATAAATCACAAAATACTGTCCCATATCTTGAACATAAACTGATGTACGGAAGTTCATAACATACCAAACCCACGATCAATACGATCACGCCGTGTGAGCGGTAACCAATCAGACCTAAGAATCGACCGCTTTGTTGGCAAGTTTGCTGGTTTTTATACATTTTTGAAACAAAACTTAACTGAATTTTATTACAATAATGTGTCCGTAATGTTAAATATCGACATAAGTAAATAAAAGAAGATTGAAAAGTTCTAATAGATTTTCATTTCACAGTACTTCTTTATTTATCGTTTACTACAGATAAAGATTTCTGACTTTTGCCAAAATAACCGGAAAGCACTTTTCTCACTACAAGTCGTTTAGTTTGAGATGAAGACTCGCCTTGTTGACTTGGTGAATTTTTCCACTGTTCTCCAAAACTTTGGCGTCGAAAAATTTTTTCCTAATGATTGCCATTTTTGTTCAGAGCTTCATTTCCTTATCTTCGAAACGATCTTGGCTGTCTGAAGGTCGATCTCCCTAGAAATGAAATATTATATTTTTCAATGATCAGAGCATTACCATGAATACTCAACACTTTTTCATAATTGATTTTATGGACAAGTTCGTATGAATATAACAATTATGATGATACTCTGATCAAAAGTAAATAAAACGTAGTCTGGAGCAAACAACAATTTTTTTTTTGTCTATAAACAATACTAAAAGGTTTAATTATTCCTTACATCATTAGATCTTGTAGATCGAAGTTGATTGCGAAAAAAATTGGTTATAGATTTCTTCCAGTTCCTTGGACTTTTATATGAACTCAATTCTAAACTGCTGGACCCTTCAGCGGGAACTTGTTTACACTTCTTGCTGAATGTCTTCTCTTCACCCCTTGTAAGTGTATCGTTATCTAACTCAGGACCCTCAGGGCACAACATTGTTATTTGTTTATATTGTTAAATTTTATTACAAATATTCACCAAATATCTCCAAAATTGTTTTGTCTGTCAAAAGTCATTACTTTCATTTGTTACCACAATTTTCAAATATCGAATTACATTCGTTTAGCAAATAAATCCTTTTTTATATCAGTACATAGTTTAGATGAGTTTATATTAATTACTAGCTGTGTGCCCGCGGCTGCACCAGCGTTTCATATATTCTTCAATCCTTTTTTTTATACAGATCTTAATTTTTGTTTAGTACTAAGATTAAGTAAAAATATTTCTCATAAATTCAAGTTTTTGTCTGTAAAACTGTGCACCGAATCGGATTTGATTTAATTTTTTGTGTGTTTTTTTAATGCGGAATCCTAATTATTTTCGACAAATAAAAATACCCTAAGATACCCGGAGTAACTTTAGCTATCTACCAAAAAAGTCCCGTCAAAATCGTTCTGGAGATTACCCGGAACAAACAGACAGTAAAAATTGTAAAATTGGATTTTAGGAATAGGTATCGTGTTTACATTCATATCTATTTAGAAAAAATAATAATTTTGACATTACAAAACAGACACTTCAATTTTATTTATTAGTATAGATAAACTATACTATTATAATGGACATCCTAATTAACATCAATTGATCTGAATCCAAGAACAAATATTTAAAATTTGAATTGCGACTAATATTTTGAAGAAAAAAAGGAACTTATAAAAATATAGTTAAAACTATTTATTATTTTCTTATTATATTTATCTGTAATAGTTATTCATAAATTTGCAGTAATGGGATCTGTATAAAATACCTACTGGTTGGGCATTGGAAATAAAAACATACAACGTGAATTCTGAGATACCACAAAAACTACTTGGAAATTTCTAGAAAGATAGCTTGAACAAGGTTTATAAAATAACTTCTGGCTTAGCTGTATGGTTCAAGTACCTTTGCCTTTATTTTAATCGGAAAAAAGTAACAAATATTTTTTTATATTTGTGGGTGGTACTTTTTGTCTTAAAACCTATTCATAACACTACAATCTTTAAAATAAAAGTAAACATATTAATTATAAAATGTAATATTTTTTTCAATGAATGCTGCATACATTAATTATTAATTACATACCTATTTGTATAAGAGTATTGAATTTTATTTAATATAATTTGATAAAGAGTTCGAATTCAAAGTGTTGTACTACTAATCATATTTGCACTCTGTGCTGATTTTGGTTTTTAAAATGGCGGGAATAACGCATACGTATTGAATTGGCGGCAGCAGGAAAGTTTTGCACAATACGTAAAATATAAAGTTACTAAATATTAAGTGTTGATTTGAAAAAAGCTTGGATTAATAAAATGTCTACGACAATGACTATTTCCAATCAGGTAATTAATATATGATACGGTAATCATCATATTATCTACTTATACTTTTATGAAAATGAAAAATACAACTTAAAACACTATATAATTTCGAAGTAACTGGTATTTATCGCGTTTTCTAGACATAAACAAGATAAATTAAGGTTAAATGAGCTTGTAAATGTTATTTAGTTTGTATATATCTATAATGGTAATATTGTCATGGTACAAATGTTGTTGAAATTTATACAAGCAATACTAACTTTACATTTTTACACACGTTTAAAGGACTCTTGGTTTACGCTTTTTTAATTTTGTTTTTATTTTGTTCCTAGTTCAAATATTTGTTACAATTAGCAATGTGTGATTGACCTGGCTACTGGCTATGATAGAGTTAATAATAATAACATGTCATTTTTTGTTGAAATTTGATTTCATTTGTCATATCTTACACCGTCTTGTTATGTGTATAATTTGTTGCCTTAATTCATAATATATAGTGGCAAATTTCATAATTCACGCAACAATTCTCACCGTTAATCAGGCGACAGAGGAATGGGTGAAGATATTTCCCAAGACGGTGACAAGCAATTACACCAGTTCGGTGACATTTATGAAACAATTGACGGTGATCGCCGTCAGTACCGTGTCGTATTTAAAGGACATATTCCCCGATGACAACTACAAAGTGGAGAGCTTCGGAGGGTATAAGATAAGGATACTCAAGGATAAGTGTACTGATGAATTAGCCCAGTTCGTCAGTAAATCGCTGATACAGGCGTTCGAGGCTTTCGATAAGCAATACGTACTTATCATGCATTTCTTTTATAATTAAATTTAGTCGTTTTAAATATTTACCCGTGAAAGTTTTTATTACGAACTAGTACGTACGTACTATTACGTAATATAGTTATTAATTTTTTTTTTTTACGGGACCCTAATTAAAGTTCCATTTTTTTTTGCTACTAACATTAAGCAAATATATTTATACTAAATTCAAATACCTGCCAGTAAAACTGAATGGATTTTACTCCAATTTTTCCAGCCGTTCCGGATATTAGCCGTCACAAGTAGACAGACAAAAATTTAAAAAATTTATTTTTTTGTTATAGTTATCGTATATACATTCATATGTATTTAGTGAAAAGAAACAGACACTTTATATATTAACGACAACAAAAATATTTCTTTAAACAGTTCTACAACAAGCAATGGTTCTTTTGACTTACGTTACATATAATATATGTTTCGTTATAGTTTACGCTTCAATTTTATTTATTAGTATAGATAGTTACTTTATGAAATTCTAAGACAACAGCTACTCTGAAACTTAGGACATATTTACTTAAGATATTATAAAATTATTTCTTCTTGTCTTGCCGGTAATGTTGTTAACCGCTGTATTGATTTAAATTGTCGTTTTTGTAGTGAAATTTGTTTGCGCGCCATGTTTGCAACATTTCAAGGTTACGTCATACGATCAGACGTCACGTTGATCTAGTAAATGATCGTTATAAATTTAGTATTAGAAATAAACACAAGTTGTCCGGAACCACGCTTTAGGCTAAGTGTAATAAAAGCTTTATAGGTAATAGTATTCGGTTTTACAATAAGATCCCAAGTAACATTACCGATTTACCTGACAATAAGTTCAAGTATTATGTCAAGCAAGTTTTAATCTCAAAAGGTTATTACAGGGTGGATCATTACGTGAGCGATAGTGATGTCTGGAAATAACCCACATCTCTGTGCTTCCACTAACATTATTAAGACTACGATTTGTATAGTTTTTTATATAAAAATAAAATGATATATATATATATATATATATTGTAAAAAAAAGAACCAGATCGAGTTTCTCGCCTGCGCTCTTCTCGACTGGGTTGTTTTCCGAACCGGTGGTAGTGTTTTAGACGTTCATAAGCGCCTTCTTAGGGCTTAAATTGAATAAAGATGTTTTTGATGAGCGTCCGAATTAGCGTTATAGTTTTATATTAAAAGATGGATAAAAAGATGTACTTAGTGAGAAATGGAAAAAGAAAAAAAATTATAAACTTTTCGCATGTAGAACTGTAATTTTCTTTTCTTCATGCTATATTTGTTATGAGGAAAGTGCATAAATAGTAATATTCTTTTGAATTCTGATATGTAAAGTTTATATATACCGATATTTTTTTTTATAATTTATATAAAACAAACAACACTAAGTTTCTCTCTAAAAAGCAAACGTTTATTTATTAAATTTTACTCTTAGATTAGATAAAAACAGTTGTAAATATTTTGCTAATCTTACCTGTAAAAAGGAACGACATTAAATTCTATTTTACATGTGTTTACAATAAATTACAAAAAAAAAAAAATAAAATACAAGAACACTATTAACGACAGTATTCATAAAGAAACCACTGACATTTTATCATTTACTCATATAAAACAATATTATACTTGGTAGTGCGGCTGGGCTATTGAAAGCTGGCTTAAACTCCAGGTTGGTGCTTGACCGGTTCGTAATAAAATGTATTTATAATAATATATGTATGATTTCGAAAAAGAATCACATCAATCGGTTCAGTGGTTATCGAGTGGTGTACACCTTATGTCCTTCGCAATATCATAAGAGACGTAATCTACATTAAGAAATAAAATAATAAGTAAAAAATTAGTGTCTGTTTTGTAATGTCAAATTAACAATACATATGAATGTATATACGATACGTATACCGAAAATACAATTTTTAAAATTTTTATCTGTCTCTTTCTTTCGGGTAATCTCCGGAACGGCTCGACCGATTTTGAAGGCATTTTTTTATTGATAGCTGAGGTTATTTCCCGTAACTTAGGGAATTTTTGAACACAATTTGAATTTATGAGAAATATTTTCATTTCATCTTAATACCGAAAACAATTAAGGAAAATAATCAGGTTTCCGTATAAAAACATTTAAATACAGTGAAGTGCATTTGAAACGCGAGCGCAGCCGCGGGAACACAGCTGGTACTAAATAATTACGCTCATGATCGGTCCAATAAATTTAAAGTATTGCCTTTATAAAAAAAAAAAAAGAACCAAAATTCTGATATATAAGGTTTATTTATACCGATATATATTTTTTTATAATTTATATAAAACAAACAACACTAAGCATCTCTGTAAAAAGCAAACGTTTATTTATATATATATATATATACAGTTGTGAAATATTTTGCTATAGATATAGTGAATAGATAGTAAATACACACGTCCATTTTGGATGTATTTAAACATCTAGAACTTTCCATTGTAGTTGCAAAAGTTAGCGCTATGCTTTTACAATAATTCGCACGAAGCCGAGAATCTAGTCGAGTATTATTCGTTTGAATACTCTTACAATCCGACCGGAGTCTCTGTCGACGTACACACGAAGACATCCGCGAGATACACGTTCGATAACATCAGAGATAAGACCGTCCTCCTTATAAAGACCTGCGTGATCATGGCCGAGTCTTCGAAGAAGATTGACCTCTCCATAGATGACATCAGCCTGCGTCTCTATTACAACGAAAGTGAGTTACATGCATACAAACAAACATACATACATGACACTTTCATTTCTTCGTTTTGTTTTTTACTTCTTGTTCAAATACAACACTACTGTGTCTTCTTCTTTTTTCGTCGTAGGTATTTTGTGAGTTGCGTACTTAATATGAATGCTGGTTGATGTTTTTTTTATACATATAATAAGGATAAAACTTGAAAACAAAATTTTACTAAATTATGACGTCACTCTTCACGTGGTTACAATTACTTACAAGTACAATTTACTACAACGTTTCATATGGAACTGACCTTGTTGATCTCGGAAACTTCTTGAGTTTATAGGCACTGATCGTCATCATCATATCTTTCCATTAAGATAATGGTACATTGCGTATGGTTGAAACAACATGTTACCTTCTCCACTGTTCTCTATCAACACACACATTATTCTTCACATTAGTCATCAGTATCTTCTTTGGTCTTCTTCTACTTTCATTCTTGTCCATCCTTACACTTAACATTCGTCTAATTACACGACTGATTGTTGGGTAACTAAACAGACCTATGAACGAGGAGTGCAGATACGAATATTAAGATAAGATGGATATGTGACATAAATAATTTTAGGGTGTTCCTTTTAAATCCCTGTTTAAAATCATGTCGTGTAGGGCTTTACGTCAATCACCATGCATATGGTGAAAACCCTACCATAGTGATACATGTTACGTACCTGTATCAGCCAGTGTAGATTCAGGAGTTAGAGGGTTAGGGAGGTTAGCTTCAGGCTACATCACCCTTCCGCCTCTAGACGTACATTCTCCAAAATGTGAGAATTTGGGCGGAAGGTAGGGGGGGGGGGGGGGGAGAGCCTGTAGGTCAGGTAGCAATTGGGCGAGATGAGAAAAAGAGGTCCAGTTGGGCAGTTGGCCTTAATGCGGCGGGTGGCCCCGGGGTGTTTACTGGCTATTCCCGGCGTCCCCAGCGCCCTACGAATCCCACACACCCCTCCATCGACCCCATCGGGGAGACTCTTCCCTTCGATGGGCTCGATGGAGGCAGTGCGTAAATGCATTCCCCAGGAATTAGGGTAATTGTGTCAGACGGGATCGTGACCACCGTACACTTGTGAAAAACTCCTCATAGTGACATATTAATGGGCGTCACGTTCCACGATCAGCAAGTGTATATCCAGAACTGTTATCCAGAGACTTGGTGGATGTAGTCCGGCATAACGATGATGAGTTTACATAGATCCTCAACTATCGGTGATCTTTATTGTTTTTGGATTGTACTTTAATTCACATCATATTATGAATGGGAGTTATTTTCCTTTGCCACTTTGGCGAAATAAAAGAATATTACTTCTTAGTTTACAGAAAGAGAAGGATGAAAGTTGATTTATTTGTACCACACAATACAATACAATTTTTTAATTGTAATTATTAACATAACATAACATTTAACGTGTAACATTTATCTCTCTTTAACTCTGAGCACGAGCACTTGAACGCCATGTTGACGACTGATGTCATGGGATTGGTAACGCGTATCTATAAATTTTCCTCTACAGAGAATCGCTCAACGTTGCTCAAAAAAAAAAGTATATACAAAAAAAAAAAAAACAGATTGTTGTGCGGGGAATAAATAGGCCCAATCCCAGCATAATCCCACTAACACCATTAGATGAGAAACAGCCATCACAGACAGACAGATAACAATATTACACGGATTACTTGTTAATCGAGCTGGTGTTCTTTGCTGAAGACGCTCCGGAAAACTATCAAGCTCCAGGCTACCTTCCGAGCACTGACTCAGAGGATCATTTAGTGGGCAAGCTTGGGACTATAAACTCTAAATCTGTCGAGACTCCATACCACCGGCTGAGGGTGTGTTTCCTTCACCAGAGACCTGCTGGCTACCAGTGAGGAAGCTATTGTGAGCAGATCTTATTATAAGATGTACCATAGGTTATTTAATGTTTGAAAAATCTAATCTAGGCAACCACGGAGACTTCGGACAGAAGTAAAAACTTGAAAAATGATTTTTTTTATCTTTAAATTTCATAATTTGTTAATTGATTGGTTTTTTTTTATCTGTTAGCGGTCTGACCAGTTTTTACATCTGTTAGCGGTCTGACCAGTTTTTACATCTGTTAGCGGTCTGACCAGTTTTTACATCTGTTAGCGGTCTGACCAGTTTTTACATCTGTTAGCGGTCTGACCAGTTTTTACATCTGTTAGCGGTCTGACCAGTTTTTAAAATAGTTTATTCATAATCAAAATATAAGATAGACTCCGTGAGTCATAGTTTATTATTTATCTCTGAACGCCAGCACTTAAACGCATTCTATACTTGACGTACTGTACATGTTGACGGCTGACGTCAAAGTATTGGTGACGCGAATTATCCCCCTACCGAGGATCGCTCAACGTCGCTAAATACGTTTTCACTTCAAAAAATGCTAACGGAACAACCCGCTACAATATATTAATTTTTTTTTAATGATCTCCGATTATTGTTTATTGTCTCGTAAAATAAACAAACCATAAACATGGTCAAGTAAGATCACTGACAATTGTTTGTACCAGTCAAGTAGACCATTACCGCAGAGTGATAATAACTAAGTTTTACCTGATCTCGATTCGTAATTGGTAAAAGCGAGTCACTGTGACGGGGTTTTGTCATATTTTAGCGTTGACCTTAATCATCTCAAACTCATACACAGTTATTTTCTTTTTGAAGTCGAATATATCAACGGGCTATGATAATGAATACATTATAAATTCACAGGCATCAGACAATCCGCCAAAACTTTCCGATGAAATTTTTCACGGATTTGGTGAGTGATCTAGTTTACATACAATATGTTATCCATTGGTACATACACTAATAGCCTGTTCACACGTGTTAGGAGCCATTCATTAATTACTTAATGGTCTCCTGGGGGACTTAAGAAAATCTTTACATGCTCTTATCTTGAGGGGGAGGGGAGGGTGAAGGCTGGGGGGTGGGGGAGGGGGCAAGGGTTTGGGTGGTGGTGTGGGGGGAGGGGGAGGTTAGGGGAGGGGGAATTGGAGGTTACGGAAGGGTTGGGGTTTGCGGGGCGGGGGGGGGGGCTAACCTCACTCTTACGTAAATGTTAATTTTAAAATTGTGCTGTTGATTAAAAATTTTAAATCTTAAACATGTCATTTTCATCCATCCATGCCATCAATAATAATTGTATTAAAACGAGATTGAATCTTGCGTAAGAAGAGGAGGGGGGGGGGGCTGTCGAGAAATCCTATATACCCTCACATGGGTGTACGGGGAGTCAAAATTATCCTTACGTAATTAATGAATGGCCTCTTAAATAATGACAGATCGATTAATTAAATTTGAAATAAATAATATCACTTTTTTAACTTTATGTAGGAGACCGCTAACGCGTATTTCACTGAGTTGTAACTAGATAATTTATTTCAGTCACATGAGATTGTTAACATTATTCGTTCTTAAGTCACGAATTATGCGCGCTGACACTAAACTAAGACTAAGACTCGTTTACTCTACTTGTTTACTAAATCATTCACTAGCAACTTATGACTAACAAGCTTTTAAGTAGTTACGTATTATTTTAGTTAATACTATCCGCTCTCCGCGGTTTTAACCGCGTAGTACCCGTGGGATTTTTTGGAATAAAAACTATCATATGTCACTCTCTGGATTTCAACCTATCCCCATGCCAAATATCATCCATTTCGGTCCAGTAGTTTTCGAGTTTATTCGTTACATATAAAGATACAAATCTTTTGCTCTTTATAATTACTTATAAATTATTACTAAATAATATTACTGTAGATGTAGACTTAGTTGAAATTTAATTAATGAATTAGTTACTTGATAGGTGTAAACAGAGCTTCACACTAGAGAATATTCTAGCGGTCAGAGCTTGTTCTTTATCAAAATCAAAATTTATTTATTCAATTTAGGCCCTAAGAAGGCGCTTATGAACGTCTAAAACACTACCACCGGTTCGGAAAACAACCCAGTCGAGAAGAGCCGGCAAGAAACTCGATCTGGTTTTTTTTTTTTATAAATATAATATATATCATTTTTTTTGTCATATAAAAAACTATACAAATCGTAGTCTTATAATGTTAGCGGGTGCGCACAGAGATGTGGGTTATTTCCAGACATCACTATCGTTCGTTCACGCAATGATCCACCCTGTAATAACCTTTTGGGATTATGTCATGTAACAAAATATACTGAAACAATCTGAAAATGTAGTGATAATTTTAAAGAAACATCATTTCAAATGGATTTAAAAAATTATCTAGTTACGAATCAAGTAACGGACAGATAGATAGAATGACTTCTGAAGCGATAGTGATATATGGATAGTGTAACTGGTATATGCATCGATGGACGTAGATTTATAACCACATATACAGTAAAACCCCGCTTTACGCGAGGGATACGTTCCGAAAAAAAATCGAGTTAACTGAAATTCGCGTATATCGAGGTTCATGATTAAACATAGTCAAAATTTAATACAAAAAATACAAATCATTTTAATCAATCACTTTAATTCTAAGAACACTTTATGCAATATATACTCTTATTTTTTTTTACGGAAAAATACACCTATTGTCTTTACATTATGTTTATACGCACTCTTTCGCGTAATGCGAGGCATTTGAGCGCGCGAAATTTGAAATTCGCGTTATAGTGAAACCGCGCGTAACGGGGTCGCGCTAAGCGGGGTTTTACTGTACTATTATTTAATAACCCTATGCTTTAAAAATATTGCAAGGAAATCATAGTATGGTAGGGCATTAGAAAATGCCCGTCTGGCTTACTATCACCATCAAGTTTGATAATCCATGAAGGCCCATCCATGGGTGTGTTTCGGCAGTAACACCTTAGGATTAGCGTGCTTACCATCTTAGACTACATCGTCACTTAACATCAGATGAGATAGTGATCCTGATTGAACCTGGTGTACTGTAAAATGTATTAAAAATGCTGCCTATTATAATATGTATGGGTAACATTTATCACGTGTTACAAAGTTTCAAGATTAAGTTTTAAAATTGTGAAATGTTTGTGGAAAAAGTTCAGTGATTTTTTTAAGTGTTTGGTAATTATTCATTTTTTATATTTATTTACACCGATAGATGACGATATAACTGGCAAAAGCGTCCACAGAAGATCTGACACAAAGACTGTCCGGTGCTTCTGTAACAACCAAGACGAGAACGTCACCGACAGTAACCTCTTTATTATGTGCAAGTGTGTACTATCTCTCTCACTCACTTTGATTTTTACTATTGTTATCTCTCTCTAGCAGCATTCAATACATTTTTCGATCTTAAGCTGGGGTAGCACTTGGGTCCGTTACAAGCGCGATACAATAACGCTTCATATACACACCATACAGCATTATGGAGAATAATGTTAAGGAGGAACTTCTGCTATGGAGGGAAAGTTGAAAAAGCATCCAAGCAATAAATAGCAATTAAAAACCCCTCCAAAAAGGCGCTAGAGTAGGCAAAGATTACGATATGAATCTAGTACTTGTTGAAGAATTAAAGCCAAAATATAACCTAAAAACTGCTGCGACATTTACCCTTGTGGACTTACACAGATACCTCAACCTACCATCCATCCATTCCGTTATCAAGTCCCAGTGTCGCGCCTTTTTCCACCGCGCAGAGACACACCCGAATCCGCTCATAGCGAAACCCGTCGCGTTCTCCTCCGACCGTTTCGGAGACCGCGTAACGTTCTCACCGATTCCGATGATAATATCACGTGCGAAAATAGAATCTTTCCCTTCAACCGATTTAGTATGCGTGCCAGCGCCCACGCCCGCGTAGCTCCTGCACACAACACGCAGGTACATAGGTCCTGTAAGGAACCTTTTTTTTTAATGCTAGATAAAACATATAGGGTTTAAATAGGATTCAATTCGCGTGAGAGTTTGTATACTCAGGTAACGGCGAAGCTGAGGTTCGTACCATTTTGGTAACCTTTGTGCTAGTTACCTTTTTGCGGCTGAGTGCCTTCAGCGCTCGCCCCCTAAGTCACGGTGCAACTGTAAAGGTCCTTCCGGTCAACAGCGTTAGCTAGGTTCGAAAAGAAAGAGAAAAAAAAGACATTTACCCTCTTGCTGCAGTACCGCCACAGTAATTTAACTCTTTTTGACGAGAACTTTTTCTACACACAGATATTCCTCCTATCTTTTATTCTCCATATTACAACGTACCACACATTTATAAATCACAAGCAGGATTCATATTTATATAGATTCTGTAAGCAAAGCCGGCTTTATCTGTAGTGCACTGTGCAGGGTTTTAGGGGGCACCAGGATATTGGTGCCACAAGGGCGCTACAAGTGCTGGTGCTGTAAGGGGATTAAAACATTTCTTACGGTAGGGGTTTATAGTATTTAGGACCAATTACGCAAAATTTGCTTGCAAATAACAGCCCCAGCCAAGGTTTATACGAATGTTTATCTCTTGTGCTAATCACTCGCCACAAAACTCGAATGAAGCTGTTAAGACCTCGTGGGATAACCAGCCAGTTGGAGAACTTAGTCTTACTTCCAGTTCCATATTTTAATTATAGTTATATAAACTGTAAAGAAACTATACCTAATAAGAGTACATATAGATGGGCATTTAAAGTTAATGATGATGATATTTTGCTTTTGGATAGCAAATACGAGTAGTTATATACTAAATCTGTTGTTTTTTTAATGTAAAAAAGGGAAATAAAAGAATAGTGTGAAAAGACATATTTCTTGTATTGACTATAAAATTTATTTATATTTTGATTGATACCAGTGCATGGTTATTTGATATTAGTTTCTTTATAATAAATACATTCTAATTTCTAATAGTCCTAATCCTAAGTAACAGCTAGATAAATTCTAGATAAATCGTTCTAACATTTATTGATTTCTTCACATACAGTATAAAAAATGTTCGGTCTAGAGCCGCTGCTGCATGTTAGTTAAATACCTATTGAAAAGAACGTTTCATAAAGTCGTAACTGTTTTGACAGTTACTGCACTACTTACCAACACGCGGTCTGTTACGGCATATGTCGTTCGGATGTGTCGCGAGTGTTCCGCCACTGTTGCGCCATTTGTCACGACAAAGACCCCACCAGGGAACCTACTGATACCAAATTCGCCAATAACGCAGCTAAACAACGAGAGGTGAGGGATTCACCGTAACGCTTTTCACTCTCTAGAGTTAATGTTTTTATCACAATTTAGCATTAGCATCAGATCTCTTGGTGATTGTAACAGTCCAGGATCAACGGGAAATCTCAAATGATGAAGACCTTTTTTTTTTGACTGGGGGAAATGCATTTACGCACTACCTTTACCTATTGTATTAGTGAGACCGGAGTCCCCCAATGCAATAGGTAAGGGGGCACGGAGGGACGAGCTCCGTGCCAATGTGGGACTCGTCCGGGCGTGAAGCGCCCGGAAATACCCGCTAAAACCCCCCAGGACCGTTCACTGCATTTGGGATGGGGGCGATACGGGGTGGCTTTCGCAAGCACCGCGTCGCCCCCTGCAGCGAACCCACCAGGCCTCGTCCATGCAATGGCCCAAATGATGAAGACCTACCCGTCAGACGTCACTGGCTGATTTCGAGACTGGATAATTAGATATTGGAGACTATTAATTTTGTTTTTCGGCATTTTCTCTTTTTTAAGAATGATCACGCACAACTAAAGTTGACATCCTGCGCGTTCTTAAATTGCTGGTAGAGCATTACCTTCAGTAAAGGAGTTACAGTATCCCTTACTGTATACTTTAAAGATATTTTTCAACACGCACTGACTCATGAAGTTTGCCAAATTATTATTCATATGTTAATTATAAAAATACCACTTAACATCCCATTCCCCATAAAGTTTAGCTTCTGTATCGGGTTATATTTCAGAGCTTATCTATATTACGGCGCACGTTGGACTGGTGTTGCCAGGTGCAGGCGGTTTCAGTGACCGATTTAATTGGCAAACTTCGTATATCACAGCTCAGCGCTGTCAAATTGATGAAAGTCCTTGATAATTACGGCATCGTCGCTCGGGACCCTGAAGCGAAGTGAATATCTTATTTCTTCTACATTCTGCTAAATGTTACTCTAACCCTTTATTACAGATTGCTGATTGACTTGCTTTTGCCTATATATGACCAATAGTTTTAAACTATAAAATTTCATATTAGTTGCAAAAGTTGGATTTTAAAAACCATTTTTCACAAAGATACTTTTTGCTCTTGAAAATTGACGTGAATAGCAAATTCTATAATAAGCTTTTAGTAAAAGAAAATAGCTCAAATTAACTACTCCCTATTTGTTACTATTAATCGAAACACGCATTTATCTGTACCTGAATTTTCTGATCCACTGCATTTTACTTCATATAAAAATCACAGAAAAAACTATCGTTGAATGTTTTAACACTTTTGCAGTATTGACCGGAACTTATTCTAATTACAGTTTAACGACGCCACGTAAAATAATAGGTGATAGATTAAAGAGCGCGATACAAAGACACTTCCAAACGGAAAAATATAATATAGTCGATTGGCTCGTAGCGGAATCTTTATCGCAGGAACAAATCGATCCCGTTGGAGATACGCTCGGTCCTTTCGAAACTACTAATCTCAGAAACGCGACAACACTAGGTCGCGTTGTAGACGTCAATCCATCTACAGATGTATCATTAGATCCGACTTTAAAACAATATCGAGAAGCGATACTCTTACAGCGCGACAATGCCGATAAACCACCCTTAAATGCCACTCACAACCCCATTCAAGAAGTAAACGATAAAAAACCCGTTAAACGTAAATCTACATCGGGTGGTAAATTATCAAAGGGCGGAGTCAAAACTAAGAAACTTAAGTAATAAATTTCTACAGAGAATTTAAATTCTCGTTCCTAATTATTGGAGTTACATTTGCGAGTAAATGTTCGTTGATTCAAATTTTTTGTTTCATTTTCCTTTACCTTTTGTATTCCTTTCGATAAAATTGGCTGTATTGACATTTGATATTAAATAAAGTACGACGCAAGAACGTTGATATCATTATCATGGTTAAAACTAACAGTACCTCTGAATCTATCCGTACTGATTCTATGAAGGGTTTTAACGCGGTAAGTGTAGCTGGATACCGCCATGTGTATGGTGGTTGCTACGCAGTCGGGCTCACAAGCCTTACTTACCATCCGTTAATGTGATCCTAAATCATTAAGATTTTTTATGAAAATTAAATTTGGAAAGTAAATATTATGCAAATTTTTAAAAATACACTTGTTTTGCTAATATGATGTAAGATACAGTAATAAATCGTAAATTACTAATACAGTAATACCCCGCTTTACGCGAGGGATACGTTCCGAAGAGAATCGCGTTAACTGAAATCCGCGTATATCGAGGTTTATGATTAAACATAGTCAAAATTTAATACAAAAAAATACAAATCATTTTAATCAATCACTTTAATTCTAAGAACACTTTATGCAATATATACACTTATTTTTTTTACGGAAAAATACATCTATTGTCTTTACATTATGTTTATACGCACTCTTTCGTGTAATGCGAGGCATTTGAGCGCGAAATTTGACATTCGCGTTATAGTGAAACCGCGCGTAACGGGGTCGCGCTAAGCGGGGTATTACTGTACACTAATAAAGTACCGAGAGATACTCAGCGCTGATTTTCAGCTGAAGCCCAGAGCGAGTCACGGAACGTAAAAATTTTTTTTGCCAAAATTACAAATTACAATAAAAAAAACTAAATTGTAAAATTTAACTCAAATATACTTAGTCTATATATATCATTAACACATATGCACATTGTTATAGATCTAATGTATAAGGGTATATAAATAAATAAATTAATATTACAAAAAAGATAAATTTTCGGGGCGTTACGATATTTATAACATATAAATTATAAAAACAAAGGCAAGTATAAATATATTTATATCAATAATTAATTATAAAACATAAAGGATGCTTTAGTTAGTAGAAGGAAAGTCTTACATAGATTGAGCTGTTAATAAGAATTTTTTTAAATTATTATTAAATGTTGACAAATTACTAAGACTACGTAATGGAGGAGGCAAATCATTCCAGCATCAGTAAATTTAAAGCTACCCCGAAATTTTGTGTTTGCATGTCGGTGAGTGCATAACATGAATAATGAAGCTCTTGTTTCATATCGATTCCGCTATTTAATGAAAATTTTCGTTTTTACTCTCATGAACATATTCATACATGATTACTTGCAGTTTACGGATATTTGGTGGCCAAATATTGTCCTAAAGAATGGCTTTAGGATATCGTCGATTTGGTCGTCATACGCCTAGGTCGACTTTAATTTACCGAATTTTTAACCACAATCGCCTTTTACCTACAATTAATACTCAATAAAGTCAATTAAAAACGTTAATTATAAATATATTTATTATAACACTTATAATATAAGAACTAATAAAACATCAACGGGGTCGATCAACACAAGAAAACACCACGAAAAATACTGAAATCACCGAAGTTTGTATAAACTCTTCCCCAATATTTCGGATCTCCTATCGGGTCTAGTTCTTTATTGTTAGGAGCAACTGCAGTTTCGTTTATTTCTCGTAATTCGGTTAACAATCTTTGAAGAACTTCTGGTTCCCTGTTCATAGAAATAATTTATTTAATCAAGTGATAGCTAAACTCCATACCTTTCAAATTATTAGAGGCTAATCAAGTTTTACATAAGCATCGAGGGGGCAGAGTCCATGCTTTACTTATGATGACAAGAGGGCCGGGGGTGTATCAACTTCATATTAACTTTTCGTTGTATTTTTTAATTATGCTAGTTCTTATGGTATTATGGAGGAGGGAGGGGGAGGTAACAGTATACCACTGCTGGCAATGAGGGGAGAGAGTTAAAACTGTCTAAAACTTTATTTTGCTTAACAGTTCCTAACGCATTGTGCAATTTAACAAAAAAGTCAACGCTGCTTAGAAATTGTGATTAGGACCAATAGATGAAATGTAGATGCCTAGAAATATCAATATTTTAATACATACATACATACATATCATCACGCCTTTCTCCCGTGGGGGTAGGCAGAGATTACGTCCTTCCACTTGCTACGATCTTGACACACCTCTCTCGCTTCCTCTACTTTCATGAGCGCTTTCACACATGCTCGTCGGTTATGAGTACTTTTTACCTGGCCTTTATTTAACACGTGATCGATTTGGTCTAGATACATTCGCCTAGGTCGACCCTTACCGACTTGCCCATTCACCCTCGCCTTATAAATTAATTTCGTTAATCTTCTCTCATCCATCCTCTCTACATGCCCAAACCAACTAAGCATACCTTTTTCTATTTTGGTCACCACATCCTTTACCACACCACAGCGTTCCTATGTTCGTAAATACATATGAGTTTAATTGCAAAAGTTTCTCTTTTAGGTTAAAAAATACCTTCATAAATAATATAACTTATAGACCTCTAAATATACTTACTGTTGAGCTAAATTCTTCTGTTCGCAAGGATCCTCCTCTATGTTAAATAGGCAAGGGGATACCAGCGGCTCACAATTCATGGGTTTCAATGTATTATTACAATTAATTTTCGCTTTTTCTCTGCCAACAAATACAGTATTAAATCATAACTGTTTATGTCCATATAAATTTAGAAATAGTACAATTTGTTTTCCTGTCTAAACACGTTTGTGGAGCCATTACAGAAAGGAGGATCAATTTAAATAAAGCAAATAGGGAACTTTATTTTACAAATCTGAATAAAACAATTTGTAGAATTAAATGCTTTTCATATTACTAGCTTCAGAAGCTTCAAGTTAGTTTTCAACTTGGAAGTTCGTTTCATTTTTTTTTTTCTATTAAAAACTTACCTCACTTTTAATATTTTTTCATTAGATGGTAGAAGGTTCATAGCTTTTACGATACGCCCTATGTGGCTATCAGTCAGCAAGCTTATATTATAAGAACCTTCTCGACCGCTCGGACCATACCAGTAGTCCCAATTTCCACCATAGTTTGTACCTGTAATTTCATTTTTGAATTTAAGTGATTGCCTTTTTTAGTTCTTACTTTAGAACAATTCGATTAATAATTAACACTAAATAAATTACTATAACCAGTCCTTTACACTTTAACGTGCTTAAACAAACTTTATAGACACTTTAAATAAAAAAAAACTGTTAGTTAATATTTAATGCATGTTTTGGGGGTAATATTGGGTACCATGTTTGGATAATTTTTAATTTTTCTCTTTTGTTTAGAACTCTTGAATAACTTAAGGCTTATAAAAGTTTTATTAGATTTTATGTAAAATCCTTTTCATTTATCATTTTTTATGACGGAAAATAAGCAGTCTTTTGTTTTTTATTTTTTTTACCTTTATGCAACTTCCATTGATCAACAGTGATGGAAGCGCTTGCCCAAATATCATCTATATTGTGTAAAATGACGTTCCTCTTGGATTTATGGTCTTTAGATAGAGCTTCCCATTGGTCTATTCCGTCTATATTTCCCAATGTACTGTAAATCGCAAAACTTTACTGGGTAGGTTTCATGTCATTCAAAAGAGTGGAAAGGAAAATGATATGGAAACTTCTTAACTTTATTGGGCACTGAATTTTTATATATACGCGGAAAAATGACATATTAGGTCTAACTAAGCAATCATAATTCTTCTAAAACTTATACGGCTATCTGATTCGGAATATGCTTGATTCATTAGATTTTTCCGTTTACCTATTACTTTGGCATGTAGTTATCAACAAAAGAACAAGTTGAGACGTGAATTGATCCATGTTATGAAAAGTATCTAGAATAATGCACGAAAGTCAAATAAATCAAAATCAAAAGACAGGAAATGAAATAATTAATTCTGTATTACCTTAGTTCTCCACCGGCTGCACTAATTAAAGTAGGTAACCAGTCTGCGATGTGCATTCTCTGCGTTGCCACGCGAGCTCTATTCTCAATCAGAGGACTCCACAGAGCAGCGGCCCCTCGGACTCCGCCCTCCCATAACGTATTCTTAACCTATAATTGATGTACATTTTTATAAAATACATTTCTATCATCATGATATAAATCCCTAACTAGGTAGGACGTAATATATAAAGCAATTACTTTCCACTATTCTTCGCTTCCTCTAGATTTATTAAAATTATTTCCGAAGAACTATTTCAATTATTTACTTATTAATTATTAGAAAAGTTGAAAGGTTCTCGTTTGTCGTGGTATGGACATGTTATGAGAAGAGAGGAAGCGCATGTGGGTAAAATAGTAATGAATATGAATGTGGAAGGATGGAAAAGTAGAGGAAGGCCAAAGAAAGTGTGGATGGAGTGTGTAAGAAATTATATGAAAGAAAAAGGAGTGAATGAAGAGATGACGGCTGATAGGGACGTGTGGAAGAAGAAAACATACTGCGCCGACCCCGAGTGAGTTGGGATAAGGCAGGAGAATGATGATATTTAAATTATTTACTATATTTTTATTTGTTTAGTGTAAAAGATTTAATGTTATTAATGAAAAAAAAAAACCTGGAAGCTGTTATTTATTCGTAAAATCTTCAATAATTATTACATTTGAAATTTGAAAACACTTAAAATATTACATTAATTAAAGTGTTTAAAAAATTTGCTTACGCCTCTGAAAGGGTAATTCGAGGCAGCGTTATCATTGAAGCCCGCAGCGGGTCCGCCGTTATCAGTGCTAAATAGTATGATGGAGTTGTTCAACATTTCACTCATGTGTAAAGCCGAGAATACTTCGCCCACAGATCTATCTAACTCTGATAACATCGCTGCAATATTAAGAACAATATGTATCTTTTTAATTGTCTTTATTCTACTAAACACAATATCTATACTCTGTTGAAAATGTTAGATGGGGGGCCCATCAATAGTGAGACACATGTAACAGCTATAATAACAGACAAACTATAGACTATAAGCTTAAGCTCAATTTTTATATCAATAAATAATCTATAATAAATAAAATAAAATACCTGTCTACCAACCTATGTATACCAAAAATACAATTTAAAAAATATATTGTCTGTCTATCTGCTTCTTTGTTACGGGTAATCTCCAGAACGGATTTTGATTGTACTTTTTTTGGTAGATGGCTGAAATTACTCCGGGTATCTTAGGGTACCTTTAATTTTCGAAAATAATGAGAATTGCAGTTGAATGAAATCCCATTCAATGCACAGTTTTACGGGCAAGTGCTTGAATTTATAAAAAATGTTATTACTTTATCTGATTACTAAAAGAAAAAAAAAAAAATGTTTCCGTATAAAAAAATCAAAATGCAGTGAAGAATATATGAAACGCGGGCGCAGCCGCAGGCACACAGCAAGTTAAGCTATAATATTAAGCTCGGACTTACCGGCGTACTTTCGCCTTTGAAAGTCAACGATGTCTTGGAATCTGTCGACGACGTTATCGGGAGCACGCAGGGGTTCGTTTGGGTTACCAGAGTGGACAGCAGAGTGGGCCACCATTAGGAACATGGGTTTGGCTTTGTCGTGTTTTTTTATCCTCTGTAAATTGTTGTAACTGGTCCTTTTTAGATTTCCATAAAAATAATTTGAAGACATGTAATTTAGAAAAGTGTAGCTCTGTAGCTGACGAGAGAAATAATGTCTTTTACTAGCATTATTATGTAGAAGTTAAAACAATTGAGAATGATGATTAGGAATTTGCCATTGCCTAAGGACCATCATCCGGTTAAAGCGGAACTCATTTAATTAACGTAAAAAAATAATGGATTAAAGTACTAATTATTGACAATACTCCTCCCATTTACGGTGTTTACCTACTTTTATAGCTTCAGCGGTATACACTTCGGTTGCGTATTTCCCAAACAGGTCATCTGCTCTTTCATACCCTGTAAGAATACTAAATAAATTGATCATTTCATTAAAAAAAAAAACTGTTATTGCTTATTTTTTTATAATCCTTACAATATGTGCGTTCTGCTTTTTCTGTGTTGCATATATAAAATAACCAGTAAAAACAGTTTCTAGATTTTCGAATTTTCTAACATATATTATCATTTTAGACTATTCGACGGGTTGTTTTTCAATTTTCCTGTCGACTTCATTGACTATTTTTCTCATATCTTCTTTTATACAATGCCAATAATAGTATGGCTTAGAGAAATAGCTCGTCAAATATCATCCTGTAAATGCAACCTAGCGCGTCAACAATGAGAGCAGGTACTCATTAGCTTCTTAAAATAACTGAATTAAACATACATATATATCCGGACTTTTCCTGCGCAGAAATCTTTGTCCACCACTAGGATACTTAGAAGTTGGTGTTAGCACAATATTATGAGTATAAACATACCTCTTCTGAAATCGAAGCCCCACGAACCTTTCTCCATATTCGTGTGGTCGTACATGTCAATTTTCCCAGTCCAAAAACCGAGGTGGGTGTCGAAACTGTGTGGTATTTAATGAATATTATTTATTTACCATATGTATAATGTATCTTTCTAGAAAAGTTATTAAAAATCTTAGCTCACCAGAAGCGAATGGTGCCCTTATAAATAAAGACGTCTACGGGCAGTGGCGTAACTATACCATCTGAGGCCTGTGACAAATTCATTGTATGGGGCCCCAGTAAAAATCGTCACGTTGTAACTTGATTTTAATAAATCACTAAAATGATCACTAAAGCGTTTAAATATTTAGTCGTGTCTACCTTTAATTGTATTTATAATTTTTACCAATTTTGTTCAAAATGTTATGATTCTTTTGAGGTTGCGGCTTCGCGGACCGATGCCTGTGGCATTTAGCCAGGTCTGCCACCTTATAGTTACGCCACAGTCTATGGGTTCATTCCTCGCGATATAATGGCATTAGTTCACTAGTCTAATGTACATTTTATAGCACATTTATAAAATAATAATATAGCTTTTCTAGGGGTCTTTTTATTCTTTGCTGGTTAATTAGACGTAGAATAATTGTCAGAATTAGAAAAAAACTGACATATAAGCACAATTTTTTTACCAAAGTATAGTTAACTAGATCAAACGGATAAGTTTAGTTGGGATTTGCAATAGGATTGCACACATAGGAATAGATTAGGTAAACTTAACGTTGTTTTTTTTTTTTTGCTTTTCATTCTGGTCTATTTACAAACAAAAAGTAACATAAACAGATGGACATACCCGCGATTCAACGGTAAGTATTCCTTTTTGAAGCTGCCCAGGTGCCATTTACCGACCAGATGAGTCTCATATCCTAAGTCTTTCAGATACTGAGGGAGAAGTTTCTCTTCGAGTGGTAGACCTCTCGGTTCGGAACCGTAAATTACGCCATGTTGCATACCTAGAGAGCAATATTATGATGGTGATTTCTAAAGACTACAATATACTACTGATGATTACTAAAACGTTCCACTAAAATGGCGACGGCACGAAGAGCGGTGACGTCACGAATATTTACCAAGTATTTTTTTATAAATAATAACACCACAAGTGACAAATTTTTAGCGGAGCTAACTTCCGAACTGCCATAAAGATTGCATCGAACTATAACGGTACAAGACTATAGACGTCGCGCGGAGAATTATATTATTTTTATTATGTATTGTTTATTTTTGTAATTTTAGATAAACAATATTATAAAAAACATTATTATATAATACATAATGCTTACCAGACAATAAATCTACTTATCATGTAAATAATTGTCAAGCAAAAGGTTAAACTATTTTCATGTTATAAGCCAACTAACCAACAAAGTAATATGCATACGTGTTTCTTTAAAAAAAAATGCATATGTTTTTATTTTTACGCAACGTACGGATTATAGCAAAGTACTACAAAAAAGTAGGACGATAATAGACGATTCAATTAGCGAAATAAGTATAAAATACAGTGCAATGTGTCAACAAATTTGCTAATACATTTTAAACTAGAGACTTTTGGACAAAAAATGAATATTAGAAAAACGGAGCACTTGATAATTTTGAATTTTTTGTGAATTATGAATAGAGCACTTAACAAAAGTTCCCCGGTTTCGGATCGACTCGTGATATTGAATTTAACTGTTTATTTCAAATAATATTCCATATTTAAACGTTGTTTTGTATATAATAACTGTATTTTATTTGCATCATTATCTAATAAAGTATTTTTTGATTGATTTAATTATGAAGCAATAATAGGTAAATGTTACTAAGTAAGACAGATAAAAAACATTAAATACCGATATGTATTGGATATTTCCCTGTCATGAGTGCGGCTCTAGACGGTGTACATATTGGTGTCACGTAATTGTTCTGCAGGATAATACCGGAGTAAGCCAATGCGTCGATGTTCGGCGTCGGTATCTGATTCGATCCATGGAAACCGACATCGTTCCAACCCTGTAAATAAATACACTATATCTTATAACGTATCTTAACGAACATGGGATACTAGAAATGGAAGCACGAAGACAAATTCATCTATCGATGATGGTACGAAAAATTATATTGGGTAAAAGACCACCATATTTATTTAAAAAGTTTACGTGGCTCAAAAGTGTTCATGATAAAGCTACACGTGCTAGGTTTGCAGATAATGCATCGATTCCGAAACATACAAAAACGGCATTTAGGGGTTGCTTCAAATTCGCTGCGACAAAGATTTGGAACGACATTCCTCCACCATTGCGGAGCATCAGTATATCCCAATCGACATTTAAATTACACATCCAGAGAGCATATTTTAAAAAACAAACAGAAATGACCGAACTTTGAAGTCCTTCTTAATCACATGCAATTTATGTTGAGTCTACTAGAGGATTTATCACTTTCATTATTGTTATTTATGTTTTTTCTTTCCTTTATATAAATATATATGTACGTGTGTATGTACACACATATACATGTGTATGTATATATATGTATGTATGTGTGTGTAAATGTATGTATATGTATATTACCTTTTCATGTACTCACAACTTACATATATATTATTTCTCCATTACATGTTATAGCAATAAGAATAGTTTACGGGCCGAGCGGCTGCACAAAATTGTAATTATTTAAGCATGTATCGGAGGCTGGGGCAGGCTGAAAATCAGCGCTATGTGGTAATGCCGCCTAGCAACAGCTGAGCTTGTCCCATTGCCAAAATTGTATATCACGTCATGATTATTTTTAAGCTCATGTATTATGTTTTGGCAATAAATCGTTTTTATTATTATTATTATAATAAAATTCAACTAAGGGGTCGTTCCTCCCACCTTTCACACCTTTCACCTCTTACGACATTAATGAAAGACTCCTAAGTAATGTCATATAGATTTTCCCATCCATCCATCCATTTAACTGATAAGATTCTCCCTCAAAGATCTCTACAAACATTGGTTTTGAGCCACCCGCATCCAGCGGACTCCCGAGACTATCACTAGGTCGTTGGGCCTTCCCGGTGGGTTCGCCGCAGGGGGCGACGCGGTGCTTGCGAAAGCCACCCCGTGTCGCCTCCATCCCAAATGCGGCGGACGGCCCCGGGGGGTTTTAGTGGGTATTTCCGGGCGCTTCACGCCCGGGCGAGTCCCACACTGGCACGGAGTTCGTCCCTCCGTGCCCCCTTACCTATTGCATTGGGGGACTTCGGTCTCACTTATGCAATAGGTAAGGGTAGTGCGTAAATGCATTTCCCCTCGACAAAAAAAAAAAAAGAAGGTCTTTGGGCCTGGGCCTTGTTGGGGGCCTACCCTCACTGCGACTTCCAGTGCGTGGTCGTTATTCGAGAACCCGTTGGTCCCATCGGACATTGGTTCTGCGAGCAATGTGTCCAGCCTCATGCCCTGTTACATTGTTTTTTCTTGCGGATCTCCTTATTCCTGATTCGAACTCGTAGTGGAAATAGCTCTGTCCATTGCACGTTAATGTGTCGAGTACCCATAAAAATAGGACAATAAGAAATCAATGGAAAGCTGGCGTAAACGCCAGGTAAGTACTCAAGTGGTTAAGCAGCTTTGAGTTTCTTATTAGGCTCATTTACGGGAGTATTGAAATTATCGTCGGGTGAAATAGCGTGATCTGCTTTCTAATAAATCCCATTTTGCTGTTTAATATTTACTCCTAATATTTATTTGCTGCTTAAGTTAATATTGTATGTTGCTCGTAAGAAATAAATAAACAAATAAATTTAGATATTATTCAAATCAGATAAACAGTTTGGAAGGAATACGCGACGGTAAAACATTCATTTATGCTTGTTGGTGGTTAAACTGATTCTCCTAAGGGGCTGTTGATGAATTACGTATGCAGAATTTAAGACAAGAGAAAAACAAAGGCGTAACTGTATTACTTCCCCTACTGAGGTTGTTTTTTAGTCCAAACTAATAAATAAAATTGAAGTGTCTATTTGTAATGTCAATTTTTATTTTACTAAATAGATATGAATGTATATACAATACCTATACCCAAAATACAATTTTTAAGATTTTTGTCTGTCTGTTTGTTCCGGGTAATCTCCGGAACGGCTGGACGGATTTTGACGGGGCTTTTTTTAATACATAGCTGAAGTTACTCCGGATAACTTAGGGTACTTTTAATATTCGAAAATAATTAGGTTTCCGCTTAAAAAAAATTAAAACTCCTAAAAAAACATTCCGATTCTATGCACAGTTTTACGGGCAAGTGCTTAAATTTATGAGAAATATTTTTACTTTATCTTAGTACAAAAAAAAATATTCGGTTTCCGTATAAAAAAATTAAAACGCAGTGAAGAACATTAGAAACGCGGGCGCAGCCGCGGGCACTCGGCTAGTTAACTATAAACGCTTACTTTAATTACGAGAATTCTTACGTTACCCCATCGTGGGTTTAAGGCTTTGCTTTCGTAACTATACTTACGAAATACTTTAACGGCCCCTAATCGATTATTTCGGAAAATCCCTTTCGTACATGGAGAATTAGAGAATGAATTTACTACAAAAAAAAAGTAAATAAATAAACGTTGCTACGTGGTTTTCTCGGATTAAATAAACCAATTAACAGGCATAAAATTGGTTTATCTATAATGTAAGGATTCATATTCACTACAAACAAAGATCGCCTTAAATTGTATTGAAAGACGCATAACGGTTTAATAGTTCTTGGCTTCAATAAATCTCAAGTTGGACTCTCCATTATATTGAATAGAGGATAATTTGAACAACTATGATGTTGTAGACACGAAATGGATGATCGGATCATATTTTTTTAACGTTTTAACACCCTTGACCGTGATTTTTCACAAGAATGGGTACAAAGGCTATACTTTCGTATGCGTTTATATTTATAACTAGCTGAGTGCCCGCGGCTTCGCCTGCATTTCATATATTCTTCACTGCGTAATACAGTTTAAAAAAAATCATGATTAGATGGTGCTTTCCAATGAATCGTATTTTGTTCACAATCTCTTGTGATTTATTTTTTATATGTGAAATTATTTTTGATACTAATACAAAGCAAAGATGCTTCTCACAAATTAAAACTATTCAATATCGGATTTTAAGCATAATTTCAAGAATTTTATTTGTTTTTACGCTCTACGCTAATTTATTTTCAAACAATCCTGAGTTACACGTAGTAACTTCAGCTATCTACCAAAAAATAGATCCATCAAAATCAGTCCAGCCGTTCCGCTCATTAGCCGGAACAGACAAACAAAAAATTTTAAAATTGTATTTTGGTATAGTTACCGGATTAAATTCATATGTATTTAGTAAAAAGTTGTTAATTAGATATTACAAACGGATACATAACCCGCTTGGAACTCAGTAAATTTGCAGCCTATGTCCTCCCCCTGGATGCAATATATACATAATAATTACCAACTTTCACCGAATTCGGTTCAGTAGTTTTTGCGTGGTTGGTGAAAAAATTAATAAATAGACAGACAGATATATTTTTTTTAATCTATCGAAATGTGTTCTGTATTCGATTCTGAAGCCGCGCGTAGTATTTTAATATCTTCAATGCACAGATTTAGTTAGTCTTTTATTATAAGTAATTAAGTATAGATAGATAATGATAATGATATAGTTAAAAAAAAAATACATATTATATTTATATAAAAAAGAACCAGATCGATTTTCTTGTCGGCTCTTCTCGACTGGGTTGTTTTCCGAACCGGTGGTAGTGTTTTAGACGTTCATAAGCGCCTTCTTAGGGCCTAAATTTAATAAAGATTTTTTTTGATTTTGATAACACAGTATTTTTTAATAGCTTCATTATGTAGAAATATTATGTAGAAGGAGTTTCCCGTAGGTACCTACTTGAAAAGTGAATACCAATTAGCAGTGATGATAACTTACTGTGTCGTAATTTCAGATAGGTACTAGCGATAAAAAATTTAATTGTTGTAAATGTTAATAATGTCGATACCGCGGATAATACGTATTATTCAGTTACTTTAATACTAATTAATACTCGCGACTTTGCTCAAGTATTAATTTCATCAATACTGTTTACATCCATCCACCCATCCATTCAACCGAAAAACGTCCAGTGCTGGACATAAGTCTCTTTCAAAGGTATCCACGACGACCGGTCATGCGCCATCCGCATCCAGCAGACTCCCGCGACCGTTACCAAATTGTTGGTCCTCCTTGTGGGGCCCTACTCACGCTGCGTCTTTCAGCGCACGGCAGCCATTCGAGAAACCGTTGGCCCCATCGGGCATCGGTTCCACGAGCAATGTACTCAGCCCACTGCCACTTAAGATTAGCAATACTTCGGGCAATGTTGGTTACTTTGATTCCTCTACGGATCTCCTCATAATGTACCTTGGCTCACTCCTGCAAAGCAATGACGCAATAGACCGTGCTGTAAAGCATAGAATTAACGTAGAATGAATGAAATGGCGGCAGGTCACAGCTACTACGTGTGATCCGTAAATTCCCCTCAAATTAAAGAGGAAGGTTTACAAGAACGTAATACAGTCTGTCGTCTTGTATGGATCCGACTGTTGGCCCATAAAGGTGACGGACAAAAGAGGACTGTATGCAGCTGAGATCCAAATGTTGGATACGAATGGAATAACAAGAATGGACTGGATTACGAATGAGTAAATTAGATTAAGTTGGAAAGTGGCGCCAGTAATAGAGAAGTTAAGGAGCAGTCGTCTGGTCCTGGTATGGACATGTAAAACATGGAAGAAAGAGTATGTTGTGAAAAAGGTATTAGATATGCATGTGTACGATTATATGAGAAGAGGAAGGCCAAAGAACTGATAGATTGTGCGAAAGATGACATGTTGTGACATAATGTGAATGCGGAGATGACTGCACATAGAGAGGAACTAAAGAGAAAGACATGTTGCGCCGACCTCAAATGACAATGGGATAAGAGTAGGGAGATGATGATGAGATATCATAATGATAAATATCAATTCTAAATCCGTTCTCTGGCCCAGTTTAATGTTAATTTGTAAACTACATTTGAAATGATCAATTTATTTTCGATTGATGCCGTTTCGAATACAAGAAATTGACGGTTGTTATTTGCAAATTATAGGTCTATGTGTTCCCGCGGTTGCACTCGCATGTCATATTTGTTTCGCACAGTTATTCACTGTGTTAGGAGTCACCCCTTGATTACGTTATTCTTTAGCGACCTTTAGGAAAGCGTAATAATATATAGGCAGACTCATCTTCATCATTTATTAATATAAAACCATATTTAAATTGGTCGAACAGTTTCTAAGTGAAACGCTTTACGTGAGAAAAGTATAAAACTGAATTGTTTAGTTAACTTCGTTCTTAGTAGCATTAATTGAACCTAATTACATTTATATGTAGTTACTTTTTATTTAGAACTAGCTGTGTGCCCGCGACTGCGTCAGCGTTTCTTATGTTCTTCACTGCGTTTTAATTTTTTTATACGGAACCCTAATTATTTTCCTAAAAACTCTTTAGTACTAAGATAAAGTAAATATATTTCTCATAGATTCAAGTACTTGGCCGTACAACTGTGCATTGAATTGGATTTTATTCAATTTTTTCTGAGTTTTTATTTTTTACGCGGAACCCTAACTATTTTCGAAAATTAAAAGTATCCTAAGTCACCCGGAGTAACTGCAGCTATCTACCAAACGTCTCGTCAAAATCCATCCAGCCGTTTCGAAGATTACCCGGAACAAACAGACAGACAGACAGACAGACAAAACATTTAAAAATTGTATTATTGGTATTGGTGTCGTACATACATTCATATCAATTTAGTAAAAAAAAATAATTTTGACATTACAAACAGACACACCTATTTTATTTATTAGTAAACATTACTTATTTACTTATTTTACGACTTTGTCGTATTTTTTACATATTTACTGTCCGCTTAAATTCCACCACAGTCTATAATTAAGCCGATAATTTCGATACAGGGCCCGCCTAGGGCAAGAAATTACAATGCGACTAGTTTGTTCAAATTAAATATTTTCCAGTATCATAACAAAAAAACAACAAAAGCAATTCTACCATTTCAATCGTAACTAAAGTTCATAAGAAAGTTCAAGAAAAAGGATTTTCAGTTTACACGATATTTCTAGCAACTATTCAGTTATTTTCCCCGTAAAAACGTTATTCCAGAATATACGAATAGAAAAAATACCAAAAATTGACCAACTAAACGCTTATTAACGAACAACATTTAAGTTTTTATTTATGTACTAGCTGTGCCCGCGACTTCGCATGGAATTTGGACAATTATATTCTAATAGACGGTCTATATTCTCCCTTTAGATGCAATATATCTATGTTCCGTTCCAGCATACTTACCCATGTGGTTATGAGTGCCACCTCCCGCCTGACCCTACAATCCTACAATCAACGACCTGATGGCCCTGCTCCCTACACCTAAAACATTGGCCTCCTTGTTCTATCTCCGAAAGACTGAGCGAGCGTCACCCAGTCCCAAACACCGGAAGCAATGCATTAATCAAACCATTCAGGCAGCGCACGCCATAATATATAATTTTTACCGACATCAATTATATTTTATGATATTAATTATTGAAAATATAAATATACAAAAAAAGTAGTCTATACATAATATACTTTTCCAACAATAAAGATTTTTTTCAAAATCGGATCAGTAGTAGTGGAGATTAACCCGAACATCCAAACTAACAAACTTTACCTCTTTATAATATTATTATAGATTTTATGAAAATTGAATATGGAAATATTGTTTTCCCTGTTTCTATGTCTTATTATTAATTTATATACTGTAAACATATTTTTTATTCTATAATATGGTTCAATTACAATCAATCCATCAATTTTTTGTTCTCGAATCAGACTAAAAGTTCCGCCGCGTGTCATTCAAATTATTACAACGTTTAATACAGTGTATTGAAATTAATGAAATAAAACTTTGATGCCACTCCGAAATGTGCTTTATAATTATCTATTTGAGTTTTTAAAATATAATTAGTACTTTCTAATTGATGCCTGCACAATCAAACAGACAGACAGACAGACAGACATTTCTAAAAATGATTTGAAACTCATTTAATTACCTATTTTTAGTCCCTTACAATAATTCTTTTCACATAAATCGAAAATGTACAGACAAGTGAAATATATAATTTGATTATTAGTATAGATTGTATATAAGCAATATAATATGTAATAATATGGTCCACTTTCTTCAACTTCATTATTTAATAGGTGTCATCATAATATTTTTAATATATTAATGTCATCAAAATGCAATATACAAAAAAGTACACCTTAACTAAAGATAAAAGTTATTATCATATGTGATTTCACTAAAGCAATTTTTATATTAATTATTACAAGAATGTTTATAAATAATAATGATAAAACTCACCAAATCGTCGGCAATGAATATTATTATGTGTGGTCTATTGACAAGCGCGCGGGCGACCATCGCTCCGCTAACCGACAAAACTAACCTCAAAAGAAACAACATGCTCCACTTGAGGTCCAACGACGAATAACACCAATTGCATACTTCACCTACGCAATACTATGTAAATTGTAACGGTTAAATCATAAGTTTTAGCATGTTTAGTTGTGCGTGAGTGTGATAAATGTAAAGATGTCATATAAAATGTTTTTGTTTGACATCTACTAGAGCCCTGTTTACACTTATTTATTAATTTAAAACCATATTCTATTTTAATAAATAATATTTTAGTGTATGTCTGTAATATCAAAGTAACAACTTCATATTACTTTACTAAAATTACATGAAGGTATATAAGATAGAGAGCACCATAAAAATATTATTTTTCAATGATTAATTAAAGACATTATTACCCAGTTAAGAATATACGAAACACGGGCGAGCGCAGAAATGCTAGCTGCATTTAACAATTAACGATTTGTGCACAAATAGAATCTTATTTAGTTCATTTATTCGTTTAGTAACATCCCGACCGCAAGCAACTAAGCGTATTCTCCTCTTTAGCTATGGCTTATAAATTCAAATTTTTGACAACTTCGTATTAGTGAAATCAACGGAACTACTAAACAGTTGAACGTTCGCCCACTAAAATTAAATTAAATATTTAATCAAAATTTGATTAGTCAGTTAATACGTGTAAACAGACTTTTAGTGCATTGTTAAAAAGTGTAAATAATTTATACTAATAAATAAAATCGAAGTGTGTGTTTGTAGTCTGTCTGTAGATATGAATGCATATACGATACCAAAAATGCAATTTTTAAAATTTTTGTCTATATGTTTGTTACGGCTAATCTCCGGAACGACTGGACCGATTTTGACGGGACTTTTTTGGTAGATAACCGAAGTTACTCCGCGTAACTTAGAGTAATTTTAATTTTCGAAAATAATTAGGGTTTCACGTAAAAAGATATAAAACTCATAAAAAATTGATTAAAATCCGATTAAATGCACAGTTTTACGGACAAGTGCTTGAATGTATGAGAAATATTTTTACTTTATCTTGGGACACAAGATTTCAAGTTTTTCGAAAATTAAAATTACTCTAAGTTACGCGGAGTAACTTCAGTTATTTACCAAAAATGTTCCGTAAAAAATCGGTCATGTCGTTCCTGAGATTAGTCGTAACAAACAGACATACACTGACAGACAAACAATTATTAATTGTATTTTTGGTATAGGTATCGTATATACATTCATTCAATCCTATTTATTAGTATAGACTAGCTATGCCTGCGGCTTCGCCCACATGACATTCAACAATAAGTAGCCTTAATTCTTCTTCACGACGCAATATAATTCGGACTATTTCTCGAAATCTGTTTTAGTGTTTAAGTGTGAAAAGGTAACATACAACCAGAACGTAACCAGCCAACCGAACCAGCAACCTAATGCCTTCTAACCATATCTACGGATAACGGTGATAGTAGATCGATTCGTCAATTACGACGGTCACCACCTCAATTGGATATAAATATATCAACGGTCACATTATCAATTGATATAATCTAAGGCTGGTCGCAGTCATAGTGGATCTCCCATAGATAAAAGTAGGCTAGAGCCAAAAAAGCAAAAGAGGCCCTAATTATATAACAATAATAGGATCACAAACTGTCAATAACCGCAAAAAAGACATTACTTAGAAAATGTTTAATACCGAATAGAACGTAAACACAAGGTTTTATTTGTTTAAAAAATAAAACAAAGCAATTGTTAATGCGACCTGTTTTAAACAAATTTACAATGCTGATTGTCACTAGGACAATCGTGAGCGAGTCACAGTTGATTACTAAATTGCAACCATTATTTTTTTCTCTCAATTATACAATAGCAAAAGATAATCAACGTTGAAAGTGTACTACTATCTAGTCTCATCGATTGCCAAGATCTCTTATTTAGAACGTTGTGCCGATGATCTGAGATCCTTGCGACGGCGCTTTCCCAGACTTATGAAAACGGATCATCTCGGTTTTCTTACTCAATCAGGACAGATTAGTAAAGCAACCTGTAGTCTCTGATACAGTTAAGAAAAATCTTCTTGAAAATAACAGTAAAATTATCCAAGAATACCACATCACATAAAAAAAAATCCATTCTCATTACGGGTGACCGAAAAGTTAATTGCACGCATAAATCTTCATTGCAAATTAATTCATTTTCACGTTATCTTTATTTTAATTATAAACAATGTACTTTGTTACAAAAAATTGTAAAAAAAAAATTTAAATCTAATAAATTAAATCCAGGGTATTTAAATAGTGGTGTTTGTAAAGACTAGTTAAATTTTAAACTATTTACTACTATTAATAATTAAGCAATTTTTATGTATTTCGGAAACACCTCTATCATTCCCTATTTACTGTATACCCTCTTGGGGTGGAGCTAGCAAAATAGTTCTACAATTTCTAGAAAGTCCTCAGAGAACTATCTTGAAGGTGATGTCTGTCCGTTCATTCAGATATCCTACCGAAGATCAGGTTAGGTTCTTTTTGTTCGACAATAAGTAATTTTGTTCAGGCAAACACATATTCGATAACTTAATGCATATTCGTAAATATTTAGAAAAGCTGGATCAAGTGAATGATCGTCATAATTTTAATATTAGAAATAAAGACAAGTTGGCCGGAACCACGCTTTAGGCTATGTAAGCTTTATAGGTAATAGAATTCGGTTTTACAATAAGATCCCAAGTAACATTACCGATTTACCTGACAATAAGTTCAAGTATTATGTTTAAGTAAGTCTTAATCTCAAAAGGTTATTACAGGGTGGATCATTACGTGAATATTAACATTAGCTAAGACTATGATTTGTATAGTTTTTTATATGAAGAAAATGATATATATTATATTTATTAAAAAAAAGAACCAGATCGAGTTTCATGCCGACTCTTCTCGATTGGGTTGTTTTCCGAACCGGTGGTAGTGTTTTAGATGTTCATAAGCGCCTTCTTAGGGCCTAAATTGAATAAAGATATTTTTTTGATTTGATTTTTTTGTGGCATGCAAGTTTCACAAGGTCGTATTTTCTAGAGAAACTACGAAGAGTTGACGATATAAAAAAAAATCCTAAATTTGTTTTACTATTCGATTGATGAAAGAATAAATTACAGAATCGTTCTAATGCATTTTTAAAATGTTTTCTTGACATCATAGTTTTTAATGTATAGTTAATTCTATGTATAAGACACTATGTATTAACCTCTCTTATAATATCATTGGTGTAGTTTACGCAAGTGTTTACGAAGGAGGAATTATAACAAGAAGCATAAATTACAACAAATAAAAATTCAAATTTTACAAAATACATTTATAATTATCCAATCACTTATTAATAGTACTTATTAAATAAAATCTTTCACTGATACATGTTATTCATTAATAAAATTAAAACACACTGGGTAAATAGTAAAGGGTTAAAATATTTATGACTTTATAATCATACATTACATAGTACATGATAGTATTGTATAACATTGTGCAGTAAAATAAGGAGCTATTGAAACGTGGCCGGAATTGGATTTACACCGACGTCTTCTCAAAGAAATGCCATTTTTGACAGTTAGCTCACTACGATTTTCGCATTTTTTTCCAACAACAGCGCCTCCTCAACACTGTCTTTCAAGTGCCAATAGATACCTTCTGTATTGTATAAAAGAATACAACGAAGCTCCTTGAATATTTCATTTATATTCATGACTCCAGATCTTGTTAGTAGCGACGATAGTTTTCGAAGTGTTGAGTATTTCTTTTATAGGAACTTCTGACCACCTATTCCTATTCACAGAAAGAAATACTTTAAATAAATCTGTTCACAGCCTTTAAATTAAATCGAATAATAAAACATCTGAACATTTAAACTGATTTATACTCACCGTTCAGCAAAATTCCTTCGTTTAAGAGGACCTTATTATCTGTATTTAATGAGCATGGTGAGATTATATCGTCGTCCACTTCCGAAGTATCGTTATACTTATTTGTGTCTCTTTCACTGTAAATAAATTTATCGTACTGTAATAATATGCTACAGAAACTGAACATATGGCCTCACAACCAAAACACTAAGACATCTAAATATCACATTGGTGTGGTAATCAAACTAACATATTTAATTGAAAATAATGCTGTAGTTATGTGTGATCCGCAAATCCCCTTTAAATTAAAGGGGAAGATTAACAAGAACATAATACGACCTGTCACCTTGTATGGATCAGAATGTTACCCCATAAAGAGAGATGCGAATGTTGAGATGGATGTGTGGGGTAACAAGAATGGACAGAATTAGGAATGAGTATATTAGAGGAAGTTTGAAAGTGGCGCCAATAACAGACAAGTTAAGAGGCGGTCGTTTATCCTGGTATGGACATGTGATGCGCAGGGGGAAAGAGGATGTTGTAAGAAAGGTATTGGATATGAATGTGGACGGTCACATGGGAAGGGGAAGACCGAAGAAAAGATGGATGGACTTTGTGAAAGATGATATGTGTAGAAAAGGAGTGAATGCGAAGATGACAACAAATAGAGAGGAATGGAAGAGGAAGACATGTTGCGCCGACCCCAAATAAAAATGGGAAAAGGGTAGGGAGATGATGATGGAGTTATTGAGAAGTTAATCAATGCCGCAATTATACAAACTCCTCACCGTAATGCAAATGTTGATTCCATCAATTTTGAATTAAGCCGCGAAGTAGAATAAATGAATACATTTGTATAACTTATAAATTTAGTTTCAAAACCATAATGATTGTTTTCGATTTAGGTGTAATGTTTATTTATAATTTCGTTTATTATTTTCTTCAAAACTCACCTAAATTCAAAGTTTTCGGTGTCAGATGGTAGAAGATTTAAGGCTTTAACAATTCGCCCAATGCGGCTATCGGCTTCTCCAACACTCAGATCAGACCAAGAACCCCAATTTCTATTATAATTTTCACCTGTAATACAATTTTGAGTCGTTTAATTTGAAAATTCAATGCACACTTTAAATTTTTAGCTGAAATTACATATATGTTAGTAAATTTCCTTGATGTTTTAGTAATTAGTAGTATGGACTAATTGTAAGATTAAATTTACCATAAATGCTTTTGTTTATTATCTTTTGTTAAAAATCATTGGTTAACAAATGTTCCATTAAATAAACGAAATAAACGTCACTCTTCTGTCGAGTTAGCACATAAAAATCATTGTATATTGATATAATAATTTAGAACATTACTTTTATTTGCTGATTTTATTTACCTTTATGCAATTCGTATTGGTCAGATCTGATGGAAGCGCTTGACAGAGTCGCCCATTGGTCTATTCCGTCGATACTTCCCAATGCACTGCAAACAAAATCATATTACTAAATATTCTATAAAAAAAATTAGTAAGACTGGAACTGAAAATTCTAACAGGATGAGAAATATTTGGAAGCTCACAAATGTACGTCGCTAATTAATTCATATATCAGGTAAGTAAGCGCTGACTTTTCTGTTTGGTTTTGTATCACAAGCTGATAACAATAATGAAAGAAATCATCCGCGGGCTCACGGACCAAGTTAGTATATTCTTTTATCTTATGCTGGACTAGCTGTGTGCCCGCGCCTGCGCCCGCGTTACATATATTATTCATTGCGTTTTATTTATTTTTATACGGAACCCTAATTTTTTAGTATTAAGATAAAGCAAACATATTTCTCATAAAATCAAACACTTGCCCGTAAAACTGTGCATTGGATCGAATTTTATTCAAATTTTTATGAGTTTTATTTTTCTAAGCGAAACCCTGATTATTTTCGAAAATTAAAAGTACCCTAAGTTACCCGGAGTAACTTCAGCTATCTACCAAAAAAAGTCCCGTCAAAATCAGTCCAGCCGCTCCGGAGATATTACCCTTTACAAACAGACAGACAGAAGCAAAAAATTTAAAAAATTATATTTTTGGTATAGTTATCGTATTCATTCATATATATTTAGTAAAAAAATAAATAATCTTGACATTACAAACAGACACATCTGGACACATTATCTAGATGAAATTCCTTTAAATCCTTTTCCAGTTTACATATTTTTTTGGCTATTACGTAACTTTCGATAAAGAGACATCGCAGACATCAGAGAAGAAAGGAACATAGTTAAGTTTAAAATTAAGTTGAAAAATTATTTTATAAATTTTTTACCGTAGGAATAGTATTTGATTGTTTGTTTTTTTGAGACATTAAATGAGATAGTTTGTGATACTCTTGAGGTACTCTAAAGGTATATAATTGTGTAAGAAATTTTAATACCATGACCTGCAGTCAAACTGAATGTTCAGTTTTGTGGGTCAGTAATCTATGTTGTAAGGTGTAAACCAGAGAATAAATAAATAAATAAAAAAATCTAGCATGAATTTGTTGTGAATTATAAAAAACTTAAAATTAAATACTCGTACCTACGTGTCGTATTTAAAATAATTTCAAAATAAATGCAAGTTAAATAACTCAAAGGATTGTGTACCTTATATCTCCTCCAGCTGCAGTAACCAAAGTAGGTAGCCAGTCGGCGATGTGTATTTTCTGTTTCGCAGCACGAGCCTCTTGCACAATAAGAGGACTCCAAAGTACAGCAGGTCCACGGACTCCGCCCTCCCATAATGCGCTATTAAACTATAATTCAAGGAAACACTTGATTGTTTAATAAAAAGGCAATGTAAGTTATATGCTTTATATGCTGACCGTAAGGGACCAATACACCCATAAGGCTAAAGAATTCTGGAATAATTTGCCAGGACAAATTCATTCCAAAGAGCTCATCAGGGGATATACTCAGCGAAAAGCTGAGGAAGCCCTGATGCTCAGTAGGAATCAGTTGCGGGTATTAGTGAGAGCGCTAACTGGGCACTGTTGTTTGCGCAAGCATATGCGCAACATGAGTGCCCAGAACACAAGAGAGTGCAGATTCCGTGAAATCGCAGATGAAACACCAAAGCACATCTTGTGTGATTGTGACCCACTAATACCCATACGCAATCGAGTTCTGGGCAAACACGCGTTGTTCCCGGAGGAGGTACAGACGCTCTCTGCCAAAAAGATCCTACAGTATATCCAGGCTGTAGGTCTAGGCAGTGAGCTTTAGGAATATGGGGGCGATCACAATAGATCCATCTAGGTCGCAGTGACACAGGACTGTCTTAGCCTGCATAGCCCCTCTCTCGAATAATAATAATATATGCTTTATACCCAAGTTTGGCATCACATGTGCAGAAAAGTTAACTCTTATCCATATGATATAAACTATTATTTAGAAAAATATGTACCGTATTATAGAATTTACTAGCTATCTTACCGAGCGTTGCCCGGGATACGTTTACGTTTTTAGTTGTAGACTGAACGCCCAATAAATTCACATAGCAAATTTATAAAAAATACAAAGAAGAAATTGCCAATGTCTTTTGTAATATCGCAAGAAACATTACAATTCGATCAAAATTAGTTCAGTAGATTTAAAAGATTTGCTCGAAAGTCTCCAATAACAAAAACATTTACGCCTATAAATTGCATAAAGGTATAAGATAGATTTAGAAAAAAATATATAGATTTTAATCCATCATCATGCAATAGAACAGGAAGAACCCACCACGACATCAAGAAGATTAAAACCGTCATAAATATTTTGAGAATGATAAATTTATTAAATAAAACAGATAATAGAATTATCACTTACATCTCTGCTAGGATAACTCGATACAGCGTTATCAGTACTGAATAGTATGATGGAATTGTTTAGAGTTCCAGACTCGTGTAGAGCTGAGAACACTTCACCCACAGATCTGTCTAACTCTGATAACATATCTGAAATATTAAGACGACCTTATTATCTTATTTGGTCTATTGTAACAACTGAATATTATGACTTCTTGAGGCGAATGTGCGTTCTGCAAGAGACACTGCGAGTGTATCTTTATTTCTAGATGTTACTATAAAAAACCTATAAATATCTAGATAAGCAGAGAGAGGAAAGTAGTTTTCTTTAAAAAGTATGAAAGAAAGCAGAAGAAAACAAAGATTATGTCATCGTACATAGAGAGAGTGAAGAACTCATTAGTTATGGTTTAATTAGTTGGTTTATAAGATATATAAATTGGCTAATTATAGAAAACGTTATAAGAAATATGTTTAATTCGATAGTTCCATTGCAAGATGTGTGTCAAGTCCTTGAAGCGCCCCTGACCCGGTTATCGCAAACTTCACTGGTAGCCGAGAACATTACGGTTTCTATTGGTCACTGCGGCCACACGTCATATCGACAGCCGCGAATTGTTTAAAATACGGCGCAGACAGTTATACGTAATTATAGAATATCTTGAATTATAGAATTGAAATGGGGTAATCAATAAGACTCACTATATGTATTTCTTTACCTACTATGTATAAATTAAGTTCAATATTTAACAATGTTATTCTAATTACGTACTCACCGACATTCTTTTGCTTTTGTGAGTCGACAATTTGATCAGAGATACCAAACTGCATCGCAGAGTTCGCGACCATTAAGAACATTGGCTTACTTTGGTCGTGATTCTTTATTCTCTGGAAGAACCAAATTTCTCATGTGTCACAGTAGAATTTATACGGTTAACGCGGTAGATTTTTTTAATAAATGCGAACTTACCTTAATAGCTTCTGCGATATACACTTCGGTTGCGGATTTTTCCAATTTATCATCTGCTCTTTCAGATTCTGAAAATATATTCATACTTATACTACCGTACCGCCACATAAAGTAAGCATTGGGCCAATTATGAGAAAGAAATAAAAAAAGTAAACATTGCTTCCGAATCCACCATTCCGATCGTCCTATCCCTCCCTGCCGCCCCCGTCCTAACGTCATCATAAATATGTAAAGCCTACCACCCCCTCCCCCATGGATGCTTAAGTAACAGGGTAAGGTTGCTTAAGCCGTAACCTAAAATGAAACAATGTTTTCTTCTTTCTGGTGACCTGAATTATACTAAAAATGTTTCATAGATATTCTAAATAATTCTTAATTCATTAAACTATTTATCTGTTATCATAAATTTACAAAGAAGTATTATTTATCACCCGGTTGCTTAATTCGTACCTTTTATAGCTTAAGTTGTACTTAGAATAACGTAGGAAACAAAATATAAATTCATATGAAGTAACTATTTGCCATGCCTTGATAATCGTTCTTATTGACATTATCTGCTGATGATAACGTAATTGTAAATGTAATTGTTTTAGTTAATTTTTGTGTCTATTATGGCGAGTTAGACACCACATTGCTAACTAAATATCATCTACTAATATTAACTTTGAGCACTAGTTCAAAAATGTATTGATTTGTAAATATGTTCATCACGTCACGTGGTCAGCCTGTTCTCACATCAGTTCGTTCATCGAACTCCGAGATAACAAATGTAAATGTATAAAAAAAATATCAACATATATATTTTAATTACATACTCTATAAGTTAATAACATTATTCACATTCTAAACTACGCAAAGCGTGTATCTTGTAACCGGGATACGGATTCCCAAAAACATTTGAACATAACATAGACACATCAGTATATAATAAATCTAAGCTTACAAGTCTAAGATATATAATAAGACTAGCTGGGTGCCGGCAGCTGCGCCCACTTTTCATATAGGTACTCTTCAATTAGTTTTAATTTTTTAACGCAGAACCCAAATTATTTTCGAATATCAAAAGTAATCGGAGTAGCTTCAGCTCTCTTCCTCAAAAAAAGTCACGTCAAAATCGGACCAGCCGTTCCGGAGATTATCCGAAGCAAACAGACAGACAGACAAAAATAAAATAAAAAATATTTTCTGTATGTACATTCATATGTAAAATATTTTGACTTTACGAACAGACACTTCAATTTTATTTATTTGTTTAGATGTACTTGCCTCTTGGAAAATCAAAGTCTCCTGACCCTCCGTTCGTATTTATGTGATCGAACATACCAGCTTCCTCAATCCAAGAGTCAATGCTATTGTCGAATCTGCGTTGAAATAAAACTCGATTTTTTTTTTTATTAATTTAATTATAAGTTGTCTCTTATAACTCTCTCGTATCTTTAATAGACAGTGTAACACGTTTATTGGGGGGATTTTTGTGGATTGTGTGTATTATTGAGGTTTGCGAAATATATACCTAGAAGAAAAAAGGAGTTAGCTGATAAACATACCTAACGTTTAAAGGGTCCTTCATGGAGCTGCCCAGATGCCATTTACCGATTAAGTGAGTAACGTATCCCAAATCCTTTAGATGCTGTGGCAGAAGCTTCTCTTCACTTGACTCCGACGTGTGACCGACATCTAATAATCGATTATGAGAAAAATTTAATGAGGTTCTATGTGATTTCTAATTAGACATAAATAAAAAGACAAAATTTTTAAATACAATTTAGGTTTTTAAAAAAAATTTAAAACTCACCCTCAAAGTGGGTGAAAAATTTGATGCGAATTTTTGAAAAAGTAAGTAATAAATGTATGTTTAGTTTTGTATTGAAGTTGTCTATATTGTCTAAAGGGCGTTTAAAAAAAAAATGTTGTTCTTGGAACCACGCGCAAAAGTTTCGTTCAATGACAAAATAGGTTTCTAAATATATGAGCTCTTAATATAATATAAAGGTTGTCGATTTTCAAGAACAATAAATTGCACTGCATTCCCCATTGAATATTTTTGTAGAGAATTGAATGCTCTACAAAAAAGGTCTGATTGCAGTTTTTTTTTGATGAATCAACTTAGTCAAAAGTTTTATACGAGGTCAAAGTTGAAACTACGTCAAAGCCAAAGCTATGTATAAAATTTGTTTCCTGTCATTCTTATGGGAAATCGAAAAGTGTGATGCGGACAACATTTATATAATGAGAAAATATGTTTTCAGAGGCCTATTTTGGCATCTAAACGAAACTTATGAGCGTGGTTCCAAGATACTTTTTAAGCACCTTACCTTTATACGTTTCTATATTTTATTAAAATTATCGTTTTACAAAAAACAGAATTTCACGTGGACGGAGTCGCGGTCACAGCTAGTAGTTTCTATATAAAGTTAATACAACATGCAAGGATGGTACAGTCTGCCAGTGAATATTATTTATAGATTAAATTTGTAAACCAAATGCTTTCAAACAATGCAACATTTAGTATTCCAAGTGCATTTAAAAGAATTTGCAATTTGTAAACAAGAGGACGGTGTCATCGAATTCAACTGTTTATTCAACTCGGCATTCGATAGTGTTTTGTTATAAAAGAAAATTTATTTCGCCTTATGTCAAAGATACACAAAAAAAAATACTTACAATCTTTCTTACTTATTTTTTTTAGGTAATTTTAATACCGAATTTATTCACTTTTGTTCTTATAACTTGTAATAGATAGTAAATTCAATTCATAGCATGATGTTAGTGCATTTTTAATACTGGATGTCTAATATCTAGCCAGTACCTCTAGGCTTCCTGGGTTCACCACCCTTCACCAAATCGCTTAACATCAGGAAAGATCGTGATCGAAGTGCTATGTAAGCCTATAAAATAAATATTATACGAGTAAATACTCGCTAGAGAGTCTATAATTAAAATAAGAATCGTGTTTATTTGTTTACTATTTCTCGGGTTATAAGCCAACAACAACTAACAGACGAAATTTTTGAAGTTAATAGCTTAAAAACAATTTCAATTATTCACGCACGCTTCGTAATTAGAATTCAATTGAATACGCTGTTAGTTGATTGATGGCGAAGGAGTTCATATTAGAAAATGAAACCCATTTAATTATAAATTAAATAAGCAGTTTCGGCATTTAGGTGGACTAATATAATACAACCTTCCGTGCCCCCTTATCTATTGTATTGGGTACAAGGGTAGTGCGTAAATGCATTTCCCACCGTCAAAAAAAAAAAAAAAAAAAAAAAAAACAACCTTCCAAAACTCTGGCATTTACTGGATTAAATAAATAAAAAGTACCATACCGGTATGTGTAGGATATTTCCCAGTCATCAGCGCGGCCCTAGACGGTGCACAGAGTGGTGTCGCGTAATGGTTTTCCAAAGTCAGCCCGGAGTGAGCCAGAGCGTTGATGTTGGGCGTTTGATTGGATCCGTGGTAGTCGACATCGTTCCAACCCTAAATAAAATACAATTAATTTCAGCAAACGTTATAAAATAACGTACTAACAACCATGCTTTTATTACAGTGTTTCTCTTTAACGAAAGATTCTTTGCTATATTTAAAATAGCATTGCAGTATTTTTAATGAATTTAACGTGTCATTATATCTTTACTGTTAGTGTCAATTACATATAAAACACATTATCGCTTTTATCAAGCAGGGATGATTGTGTATTAACCTGTACTACTTTAAAAATACTACTGAATATGTATGTATATTATCTACTAGCTATGTGCCCGCGGCTGCGCCCGTGTTTCATATATTCTTCACTGCATTTTTTTGCACGAAATTTTTTTAGTACTGAGATATAGTAAAAATATTTCTCATAAATTCAAGTACTTCGCCGTAAAACTGTCGAATAAATAGGATTTTATTCAATTTTGTACAAGTTTTTTTTTTCCGAGGAATCCTAATTATTTTCGGAAATCAAAAGCACCCTAAGATACTCGGAGTAACTTTAGCTATCTACCAAAAAAAGTCCCGTCAAAATCCGTCCAGTCGTTCCGGAGATTACCAGGAACAAACAGCAGGCAGAAAAAATAATTAAAAATTGCATTTATTCTATAGGTGTCGTATATACATTCATATCTATTTAGTAAAAAAGAAAATAGTTTTGACATTACAAACAGACACTTCAATTTTATTTAGTAGTATAGAAACTTATAATTAAAGGCTAGAGAGATGAAATCTGTACATTTGAAATATTTCAGAAAAAATACTACGTCCAGAATCGACAACAGAACACGTTACGATGGTTTTTAAAAATGTTTTCTGTCTTTTTATTAATTTGTTCGCCAATCAAAGCAATAACTACTGGGCTTAATTGGATAAAATTTGGTATAATTGTAGTATAAATAAATGAGAAGTGAATAGCGTTTATCTATATTCATATTAAAACATCATATTAAATATGAACATTACAAATAAATAGTTAAATGATCAGAAATAAAACAAAAATTAAATCAACATGGTTTGTTAACATTTAATTTGTAAATGTATTTCTGTCGACTAGTCATAGATGGCGCTTTACTTATTTTTTTTGGAATTTGGACTGTTTTGAAATATTACAAGGGCATTGATAACCTATACTAAATTATGCTATTATAATAAAAGGTTAAAAAAAATTGTCTATCTGTCTGTTTATACTCTAACGTTTATCTACTCATAATAATGAAGCGTATACATTATAAAGATGTTATGTTTGGAATGCTCAAATACTACTGATCCGATTTTGATTTTTTTTTTAATGTTAAAAAGGTATAATATTATCTACAGGCTGTATTGGGACAGGACGTAGATAGAGTGTATATTATATATGAATATACTGGTTATGAGATGCATTTTCGCAGAGTTTGCACCTAGAGGGAGAATATCGGCTGTCTATTAGAATAAACTTAATTGAATTCCACGCGAGCGTAGTCGCGGGCACAGCTAGTATTATATAAAGAGGTAAAATTAATGTTTTATTTGTTATGGATTAACTAAAAAACAACTTAACCGATTTTAAAAAATATTTCACCTGTAGAAAGCTATGTTATTGTTAGTAACATAGGCTACATTTTATTTTCTATTTCATTTTAAATTTCTATATACCATAGCGAAGCCGGATTAAATATTTCAGTAAAGTTTATGAATAAATCATTTCAAACTAAAGTTCGAATGCACTTACCAAGTTGTCAGAAATGAACAGTACTATATTAGGTCTGTTCACACGCGCGGACACTCCGCTGAGCACTATACCTAACCACAAAATAGTCAACATCTTCTACCGATATCCTAAAGACGAGTAATGCAAATTTGGACGCCTGCGTGTTTATATACATATTGCTTATGTGTACATTGACCTGACGATCGGCCTGTTGTTCGGAAATTATTTCTTTACGATGCTCCTAATGCTTTTAAGCATCATCTGACTTTCACTTGTCTACTCAGCCGGGTAATTAAAGTCAGATAGGTCTGGACACTTACTAATTTCGAAACGTAAAGAGTCTTAAAGTTTTATTATAACGAGGTCGTCATAGATTTACGGTAGTCGCTATCGGTCTCAACCTTTCGCTAGATTGCTGATTGCTGGATCTACAACGGGTTATACCGGAACCCGATGTGAGTAACGTGTCATTATCGTGGGGTTCTCACCATATGTATGGTGATTGCGACCCAGATGGGAATAAAAACTTGTCCATTAAAAAAAAAATGTTACATAGAGAATTTCTAAAGGTAATGAATGAAGCGATGATGGATGGATGGATACTGTGACCGGATTCCGCGTCAATGCTTTCAGTATAGGAAAACTTCGCGAGGAAACCATAGCATGGTGGTGAGGCATTTTCTTGTAATGTCCACCTGGGTAGCTACCACCATCAAAATCAAAATCAAAATTTATTTATTCAATTTAGGCCCTAAGAAGGCGCTTATGAACGTCTAAACACTACCACCGGTTCGGAAAACAACACAGTCGAGAAGAGCGCAGGCGAGAAACTCTATCTGGTTCTTTTTTTTTTCATAAATATAATATATACCATTTTTTTTGTCATATAAAAAACTATACAAATCGTAGTTTTAATAATGTTAGTGGAAGCACAGAGATGTGGGTTAATTCCAGACATCACTATCGTTCACGTAATGATCCACCCTGTAATAACCTTTTGAGATTAAAACTTGACATAGTACTAGAACTTATTGTCAGGTAAATCGGTAATGTTACTTGGGATCTTATTGTAAAACCGAATACTATTACCTATAAAGCTTTTATTAGATTTGCTTAACCTAAAGCGTGGGATGGCCAACTTGTCTTTACTTCTAATATTAAAATTATGACGATCATTCACTAGATCTAGCTTGTCTAAATTTTTACGAATATGCATTAAGTTATCGAAGATGTATTGGGAGGGCAAAGTTAAGATATCATATTCATATTCATCAACTTTTAAAACCTGTCGTCTAATACCAATAGGTGTGTTCCGGCAGCATAATTTGAGAACCCCTTAGACCCCTTAGAGGCTTAGTGTGTTTACTATCCTTGACCACATCGTCACTTAACGATTGTGGTTAAAGCAGTGAGCCTATACTGTGTATAAAATGAGAGTTTGGACTGATACTGTGTCGATAAACTCGAATCGGTTTCTAATTTACAATGAGCATAAACTTTCTGTTTAGAAGCGACAGCCTACAAGCTAGCTAGTGACCGCCTTCAATTTAAAAACCTGTCGTCAAACGATTATAGGAATGGTACGTTATCATCTCTAAAATGTCAGTTCTACTAAGTCTAGAGGTTACTAATTCTCAAGTGATGCTGCCGAAAGACACTATTGGACAGTTGTCTTCGTGCCGTGGAATGAGGTTCGTGTAAAAAATATTTCTTAATAAATATCTTTACATGTTTATAATTTACTTCTCTTTTTGTATACGGTGTAGGCTCAGTGCTTTAAACACAATCTCACCTGATGTTAAACGACGATGTGGTCCAGGATGGTAAACACTTTAAGCCTAGAGGTACTGGCTCTTAAGTAATGCTGCCGGAAGACACCCATTAGAATTTGGCAACTGGTTTTCGAACTTGAGGCTGGTAGCTACCCAGGCGGGTATTATTAGAAAATGCCCTACCACCAAGCTATCGTTTCCTCATGATGTTTTCCCTCATTGAATGTTCAGGCTGATTTTAGAGTTGTATAGGGAGGGGAGGGGCTCGAACCCGCGTGTATCGACGCGGAATCCCGAACTACCCACTGCCCCACCATCGCTTCCTTCCAATTGTACTGTCATTACTTTAGTTAAAGAATAGGGTTGTCTAGGATCTAATGATGAAATTCAATGCTAAAGATTTTTTTTCTGATAAAACCAGCGGCTCTACGAAAACACATCTCGAGATAAGATAGTTTTTTCTTAAAACGTTTTCTTCTTGGTGAAGAATCTGCATCCAAATATGAAGACATTAACATGTAAAGATTTAGTTCATACAGATAATGTTTAAGTGGAATTCTTCAAATGTATTGGCTTTTGTAACATTGTGTGTATTTTAACGTCATATTGAAGATGAGCCGAGCCATATTTGCGGTGTATTTATTTTTACGTTTACAGGGAAAGAAAGAAAAGAACTTTGTTTTTAGAATTACTTATATTTAGATATTAAAAATACAGGACCATGTGTAAATTTTATATTTCGTGTTTATGTATTTATAAAAAAAAAAACACATTTATACATATAAATCATCACGAAATCGCGGAATTTCATACAATACCTCCTTCAATATCTATTGTGTCCTTTTGTGTCCATATTTTATAATTAAGAGCGACGGTGCGGCGGTTTCAGTTATTTTACGCGACTCAACGTCAGTGATTTTAGAACTTCTGGCCTCCTGTTTACAAACAAAAAAATATCGAATAAACCTGTATATATTTTAAAATTAAAAAAAAAATTATAAAAATTTATAGTAAATTAATAATCCGAATAATACCGCTTATAAAATAGAATAATTATTTATAGGGGTCGTTCATGTAAGCAAAATGTTGAATGTCAGCAATATTAAGAAAAGCTGTTAGCCCAAGCATCCATGATAAGGTAAACATTACGTAAGTTTTGTAAAGAAAAAAAAACGAAAATCGTAAAGCAAATATTGCTTAATCCAAACATCAACCCAGACGATACTCAACGGCCCCATACATTCAACCGAAAGTCATCCATTGCTGGACATAGGTCATCATCATCTCCCTACCCTTTTCCCATTTTTATTTGGGGTCGGCGCAACATGTCTTCCTCTTCCATTCCTCTCTATTTGTTCTCATCTCCGCATTCACTCCTTTCCTAAGCATATCATCTTTCACACAGTCCATCCATCTTTTCTTTGGTCTTCCCCTTCCCATGTAACCGTCCACATTCATATCCAATACCTTTCTTACAACATTCTCTTTCCCCCTGCGCATCACATGTCCATACCAGGACAAACGACCGCCTCTTAACTTGTCTGTTATTGGCGCCACTTTCAAACTTCCTCTAATATAGTCATTCCTAATCCTGTCCATTCTTGTTCCCCCAAACATCCACTTCAACATTCGCATCTCAGCTGCATGTAATCTTCTTTCGTCCGTCACCTTTATGGGGTAACATTCTGATCCATACAAGGTGACAGGTCGTATTATGTTCTTGTAAATCTTCCCCTTTAATTTAAAGGGACATTGCTATTGCTGGACATAGGTTTCCCCTAATAAGTGGGGGATCGGCATCGGATGGCAGATGGCGATTTTAAAAGGTGGGTTGGTGTTTGTGGTGCTCAGAGGATACCTGCTACCCATCCTCTGATTTATTCCTCAGTCACCTTTTACAACACAACATGTGGGGTGGTATAATCCTTAGCCGGCACCACACAAGTAAAATTAGAATTAGAATTTAATAAAATAACAATAAATAGTAGGTTCATACTACAAGGGGCAGGAATTATATCCTGCCCCCCCAGATGAATGACCTTACTAGGTCATACCTCCTACGGGAGGTGGGCGAAGAGGTGGGGTTGAGAATTGTTTTACACTCCCCCATCCCCGCTGGGCCATTGCACGACGAGGCCCGGTGGGTTCGCTGCAGGGGGCGACGCGGTGCTTGCGAAAGCCACCCGTGTCGCCCCCATCTCAAATGCAGTGGACGGCCCCGGGGGGTTTTAGTGGGTATTTCCGGGCGACTCTCGCCCGGGTGAGTCCCACACTGGCACGGAGCTCGTCACTCCGTGCCCCCTTATCTATTGTATTGGGGGACTCTGATCCCTTAAATACAATAGATAAGGGTAGTGCGTAAATGCATTTCCCCCCGTCAAAAAAAAAAAAAAAAAATGGTTCATACTCCAAATAATACTAGGTACTTATAAAGTAGAATAATTCTATATACGGGTCATACTGTTGGACATTTCGACCACCCCCTCCCCATCGTCAGCAATATTGTTTAAAACTCTTATCCCAACCACCCATGATTACGTAGTAAGCATTAGCATAGTTTTGGAAGAAAAACGAAAATTAATAAGCAAATGTTGCATAAATAATGTTTTTGGTTCATATCTAAAGGAAAAATTGACAAGATATCTTGATTTAATATATTTTTAAGGTAAACAACGCAGACGAAGTCGCGGGTATCAGTTAGTAATAAATAGTCATAAGGACTGACCGCTCAGCCAAATCCCTTCGTTTAAGAGGATCCTATCCCCTGTGTCTAACAGACATGGCGCGAAAGCCTCGCACTCCGCGGGTTCCGATGTATCATTATGTTTCATATTGGCTATTTCTCTGTAAATAAATATACCGTAAGGTTATAATATAAAAAATCTTGCGACAACAAAGCGACCCTTATCCTTGAACAGTTAATATAAGAATTAAACTGTTTGTCCTGACTGATTCATCAAAGCAGAGCTTAAACAGCTGCGGCTACAACCTTCAAATTTTGACAATAAACGCCTTTTATGATGAAAGCATCCACTAAGAAAGGTTTTTGTAAATTTCAGTCCTGAGTGTTTAAAATGAACTGTTGTATGAAAGTCCTTTATTTTGAAAGTAAGAACCACGAAATTTAATACATATGTAAATTCTGGATAGATATAAATAAGACACCTGTTAAAACCTTTGTTTATATTTCAATTTACGGCTGGCTATTATACAATATTACATTCTTATATTTGAATGTTTTTATAAGTATTCTAAAAACAAGAGTTGTCATATATTTTACATTGTCAATGAATCTATTAAGATATACCGAAGTCTCTTTAACAACACCTTTACCACTGAATAAATTTCGATAAAATTTGGTTATGAGATAGAATGTATCCAGAGGGAGAATATAGGTTGCAAATTGTCTAAATTCAAATCAAAATCAAAATTTATTTATTCAATTTTGGGCCCTAAGAAGGCGCTTATGAACGTCTAAAACACTACCACCGGTTCGGAAAACAACCCAGTCGAGAAGAGCGCAGGCGAGAAACTCGATCTGGTTCTTTTTTTTTTATAGCTATAATATATATCATTTTTTTTTTGTCATATAAAAAACTATACAAATCGTAGTCTTAATAATGTTAGCGGGTGCGCACAGAGATGTGGGTTAACTCCAGACATCACTATCGTTCACGTAATGATCCACCCTGTAATTCCGTCTGAAGCTGGGGTAAGGATATAAAAATGGACGCTTTAGGTTCGTTCAAAAATTATTGACGTTAATTTTAGTCATATGAATACATTTCATTACATCGATGGTCGTGTTATAAACGTCGTGATTATAAAAATCTAGTTATGAACAATTCTTTGCTATTTAAATTCTATGTATTTTCAAGTTAAATTGGTATAAAATTCATGAATCCATCCATCCAACTATCCGGTTTCAGAAATTACAAGATTATTTTCTATTTTACTGTAATATTACGATGTTACAGGTTTTCGAAGTTGATGGTGGAAGCTACCCAGGCCAGCATTGTATGAAAAATGCTATATTTTCCTCACGATGCTTTCCTTCACCGAAAGCTCAGGATGATTTTAGATTTGGATAGGTGGGTTTGAACCCGCATCCATTGACGTGGAATCCGGCCGCACTAACCACAGCACCATCATCGCTTTAAATATTTATTGATTATTTTGATTTGATTATATTTTCTTTAAAATATTCTCTGAAACTTACCTAAATTCTAAGCTTTTATCTTTAGTCTGTACGAGGTTTAGATTTTTTACAATACGTCCAATGCGACTATCACTTGAACCAAACCAATTTCCACCTGAAATTAAAATTTTGAACCTAAAATGGTGCTTTGAAATAAATCCTATCGATTACAGCAAACATATAACTTTTTATCATTATTTAAAAAAAAAATCTTATATTTCCTTTACCTTTATGCAAGTCTTTCTGGTCATCAGTGTTGGAAGCAGTAGACAGAGCGTCCCATTGGTCTGTCCCATCGATTTTTCCCAATACACTGCGAACCGCATAGTCAAATTATTTTATTTACATTTTTTTTGTCATAGAGTAAGGATGGAAGAAACATTTGATGTGTTTATAAATGCAGCTTCAAAAGGGCTTGAAAGATTTTTTTTTAAGTCGTAAACACGCCTTTTATACCGTAGACTTCGATAACCGGTTACCATCAGGCCTATGATATAACTTTTTTTTTTTTCAAGGGGAATGCATTTACGCACTAGCCGTCCAGCCAGATCTGATAGGGACCCCCCCCTTCCAGGTCTGGCTGAAACGTGTCTGTAGATGTGTGACAGTCTCTCGCCACTAAACCCCCCCGGTACCTCCCGCCACCTAGTTGGAGTAAGCACGGGATCGGACTGGTGCATGCACCGCGAATGCCCCATTGGCCGCCAAGAGTTACAAACCTAGACAAACCGGGAGAGGGTAGAGAGAGTGCCTCTCCCCCCTCTCCCCGAGTACCCTCAACCCCCGGCATCTGTGGTGCGGACCCCCCCCCCCCCCCCCTCATCATAGGCCTGTCGGTCATGTTCGTGGTATAAAAAGCATTAGGAATACTGATCACGGGTATTTTATTAATTTTACTTGAATCCTTGTTTCTATTTCAGAAGACTTTGAATGAAGGGAAAATAAAAAATTTGTTTCTTTTACCTAGTCTTTAGGAATTAGAAAATAGAAAACAAAATGTCCCTTAAAGAACCCTACATGAATTCGTTATAGCGTATAGTCACAATAATTACCTAACATCTCCACCGGCCGCGCTGATTAAAGTAGGCAGCCAGTCTGCGATATGTATTCTCTGCGTTGCCACGCGAGCTCTATTCTCAATCAGAGGACTCCACAGAGCAGCGGCCCCTCGGACTCCGCCCTCCCATAAAGTGTTCTTAAATTCGATAAAACATTCTGTATACTACGCTGAATATATTTGAAAGCGAGTTACCATCTTATTAGGGTCTTTCGTCCATAATCAAGTGATGTTTTACCAAATTGTACGCTCCCTACCTACCCCTAGTGAGTTTTTAAGCAACACCCGCACTCTCTTCTCAAAATCACGTATATTATTATGATATGAGGTATCTTTCATCATCATCATCATCATCTCCCTACCCTTTTCCCATTTTTATTTGGGGTCGGCGCAACATGTCTTCCTCTTCCATTCCTCTCTGTTTGTTGTCATCTCCGCATTCACTCCTTTCCTAAGCATATCATCTTTCACACAGTCCATCCATCTTTTCTTTGGTCTTCCCCTTATGAGGTATCTTTATTGTGATATAAACATAGCGCGTTCTACGAAAAAAATACACCTATCATTTGCACCACTCCCCCCCCCCCCCCTGCATGTTTCGTGATATATTCCGATTTTACGAGCTCAAATGATTAATGGACGATATTTTATTCAAATGAATATAAAGAGCAACTTTATCGCATGCATATCCAGTATAATTAATTTTCGAATACACTCAGTCAAAAATATACCGGGAATGGATGACATGTTTATGGTTCCAAAACTGTTATTTTTTTGTTGTTGTTAGATTGGCACAACTGTATTTTCATTTTATTTAGTTTCAAAATAATTATAAGAAGTTAGAAACATTTATTTATAATTACATACACAGATTGTTGTTTCTTAAGACACAAATAACTACATAACGATCGGTTTCGATGAATGCTGAAATAAACTATTGTTATTATCACTTACATCTTTGTTAAGGTAACCCGAAACAGCGTTATCAGTGCTGAATAGTATGATGGAGTCGTTCAACATTCCACTCATGTGTAAAGCCGAGAATACTTCGCCCACAGATCTGTCTTACTCTGATAACATCGCTGAAATATTAAGAACAATAAATAGATGAAGGTTGTTGTCAATAACATTGTTCAAGTTCAACATTGTTCAACATTCTTCAATAATATGTTATTATAAAAGTTATATAGATTAAACGAAGAAAGAATACTAGAAAGTATATGTATCTAGAGGAAGACATTAAAATTCAGTCTTTCATTACACTCAGGCTGCAGTATTTTTTTTTTTTTTTTGTAGTCACCGCCAATTTTCCTCTGGCATAACCAGAGACCTTTTTATTACGTCTCTTTTTTTTTTTTTTTTTTTTTTTTCATAACTGTAAACAATTTACTACTTATCTAAATTAATAATAAACAATGTCCAATTCTTATGATATAGTGTTCGTGTCATCAATTAAAAACAATAATACAATAAAATTAATTTAAAAATATACAATTATAACAATAAAAACAATTAAAATAATGAAATTATAATATTTCAATCAGGCTGAAGTATTTAAAAATATTAAGTCCGTACTCACCGTCATACTTTTGCTTTTGTGAGCCGATAATTTGATCAGAGTTACCAAACTGCATCGCAGAGTTCGCCACCATTAAGAACATCGGCTTACTTCGGTCGTGATTTTTGATTCTCTGTAACACATATTTTATTACATTCATGTTTGGTTTTGGTAGACAGAAAATAAAAATTAACTACATCCACGTTACTTTCTCTTACTCCTTATTGAAAAGTAACCGGCATGTTACAACTCTGAGGAGGTCGTGAGTTAAATCGTTTAATTTCATCGTAGAAGATTACTAAATCTAAATGTAACAAATAAATTTAAAAGAAAAATATTATTACTTCGAGATACAAGATTGGGAAAGCGAGAAGATAAGGTTGAATAAGGATGTGAAACTTAAGGAACAAGAAGAACAATCCTAGTTTATAAAAGCGCAAGAACCAGTGTCAGCTTGCTCTGACGCTATAATGCTACACAGTAAGACAAGGATTTTACTGTCTCGTTACTAATGCCTATTAAAATTCGTTGTTTTGCAAAATTTAACAAACTGGAATCTATGATCAATGAACTGAATACATTTAAAAGTACCTACTGATTCGTTATTAAATCAATTTCATTATAATATCCGCTACTATATTTCTTAGTAGTGTAAATTTTATACATACCTTAACAGCTGCATCAGTATAAACATCTGTTGCATAATTTGCAAATCCGTCATCTGATTTTTCATACTCTGCAAACGTATTAATAATTTATTATTTCATATTAACTTTGACTATTCTATTTCTCCTAAAATTCCATTATGTTCTATTATTAATATAAATTTATTATAATATAATAATCTATATTAAGATAATATAACATGATGCATCGTCTATTAAGAATATTATGGAGTGTTCAGAGCAATTACTCTGTTCCTTATGTTTATTTATCCTCATATCTTGGAGTCTAAATAATAACGAACAATGTGATTTCAGAGGAGCTACCTTCCGCGAATGGTCGGGATCTGGATTTAGTTTCCTACTTTGGTTTTTCAAGGAGAATTCAATATTTTCTTAATCATCTACTAGAATAGTGAATGAAATTCCGAAAGGATGAGAAAACTTTTTTTTTTATTTAGTCCCCTTACATCTCAGTCATAATCCGAGTTTTGTTTACTTTTTTTGTGGCTTTATTGTTTTCATCTTATTTCTATTTTCCAATTTTATTCTATTTCTTTTTCAATTTCTAGAGTAAGCAGTTTATTATTTCTATATACTATGTTATAAGACAGGGAGCATCGCGATGAACCTTATAATACTACTGGTGTCACAGGCGCTTAACAGAAAACGGACGAAAAAATATGGTACAATAGGGACATAAAATTGTTATAATGAAATGACACAAGCGGCTACAAAGCAGTGCTGCATAAGGTTTTTGTTTTAATTTGATATTCTGACGCATACATTTATTTTAAGGGCAATCGATAATATATTCATCTCGTCAGCTGTTCAAGACAAGGAAATAAAGCTGAGGTCCATGCTACGGTCCATTGTTCGGTAAAACATACCAGTTATACCAGTACAAAAAAAACATACTATTTGGTACCTAATGTAACAAAAAATAGGATGAAAATGAATCTATGATTTAATGAAAAAAAAAAATCATGCAAATAGATTGTACGATTCTCGAGTTAAAAGACAACTAGGTTACAGACAGACAAATAGAGGTGTCCCCTTTATGTGAAGGTTCTTTGAAAGCTATTGCTATTAACAATAATTGTTTTTTTATCACTTCTATAATTTATATGAACAGACAATTTTTTTGTTCAAGGAAGTCTAGTATTTGTTAATTTTGTAATGGTTATGCCGCGACTCTGTAAGAAGAGTTAACATAATGATTGTTTAATGGTTTAAGAGCTAATCGATTCATTAACTACTGTGACATCAAGGTGTCGGTGTGCTCAAGCCCTTATTCATGGAATCCAAAACATTTCTAAGGAAAAGTAATATAATATATTTATATACCACTTCGACAATCAGTGTCCCATGACTCTTTCTCTATATTCATACGATCGTATACGCCGCTCTCCCCACTCCCACTGTTGAACCTGTATTAAAATAAAATTTGATTTTTACATGTGAAATCAGTTCGGCGAAAAAACTTAGGATATTCTATATGCTTGTAAAACAGCTAAACCCGCTTTTTTTGCGTTTTGATAGGACAAACTTGAACTTTGTATGTGGCGAGATTAATCAGTGACGTATTCGTTATTAGTTAGTATCGCCTTCCAATTTAATATTATCATAATATTTTTCATAGTTGATTTAGCCAAATCAAGTTAAAATATTCCAGTACTATGGTATCTGAATAAGTTCTTATAAGAAATCAAGAAACATATAACGTTAGGCACATACCCAAGGTGGGAAGGTTCCTTCATAACGCTGCCCAGACGCCATTTACCTATCAGATGAGCGGCGTATCCCAAGTCTTTAAGGTGCTCAGGAAGAAGTTTCTCTTCGAGCGGTAAACCACTAGCTTCCGATTCGTGATCGCCTAAAAACCGATTAGAAATCACAGAAAAACTATGAAGAAATCTCAAAGTTATTAAAATACGAAAGGCAAAAATTAATAAGTTATTTGACTTAAGAAATAGCAAACACGGTTTAAGCTCAATGCCTGAATTGAGTTTTATGATTCTTAGAAGTTTACGGATCACTATGCGAATCCACCGAATGTTGGTGATAGGTAATGATGGAAAAGTCTTCTGTATCTAAACCTTACAGATTCAGTTGTCTCTATCAGGAATCTAAATTGTGATCTTAGTGTTTTAAGTCACAAACGAGCATTCAATCTATATTAATCCAATCAAAGGTTCTATCCGAGGTTCAAAATTGTAATACCTTCTGTGTCAGTCTGAGTTGGAAACACACTTTTGAAAGAGCTTTGATTGTTATTGCTGATAAGTGGAAGGGGTGAGCGTTGGGTTAGATTTTTTTTATTAGATCGGAACTCTAAGATCATGAGCCTAATATACACTGTGGTGACTTAATAATCGAACCATCTATGTTTTACCACCTGGTGGAGACTATAGGGAGGAAGTAAGGTAAAATGTCATACCAGTTTGCGTAGGATATTTCCCACGCATAAGCGCGGATCTGGATGGACTACAAATGGGCGATGCGTAATGGTTCTCCAAGGTTAGGCCGGTGTGAGCTAACGCGTTGATGTTTGGCGTCTGGTCGGACCCACGAGAGCTGACATCGTTCCAGCGCTGAATGAATATGAGAGAATACGTTCATTTTAAATGATTACTTATTATATTCCACAAATAAATGTCGCTTATATCCTTTTTATACTGGCTAAAGGTATTCTTTTAAATTTCATTTTCCAAGACTATATGATTTGATTTAAATCTGCTAATAAATAAAATAATATCCTACCATAAAAAGAATTAGGATAATTTTGTATTTTAGGCATTTAAGTTAATTATAAGTATAACCTAAAATTGAAATCGTTAAAAAAACTTGGAAAAAGATTTCATTTAATTAAACACCAGTAATGATTATAATCATTAATTATGTAAACCGATAGAAATAAAAGAAATTAACATTAAACCTTCCTTTTTATATCACCTCATTAAATTCAAGAAAGAAACCGGTAGGTATACTTATATTGAAAATTTATAAATATTTATTATTTTATTTTTAAAGTTATATTTATTAATGAATATGTATCGTTATATTTAGAAATAGTGGATCAGGTATTTTAGAACTCAACTTTTATTCGTGTTATCATATTTTGAATATTAGATTTCTCAAATCTTAAATATAAGTTGGATATCTAACCTAGTTTGATGTATCTATCGAAAAATTCGTTTTTACCGCACAGCTTAGACGCTCTCAAGTAATGCTATCGGATACACCTATAGCTGGCTGGCGACAGATTTTCAACCTTGAAGATTGTAGTTAGCCAGGCGAGCTTTATGCCCTACAGTCACGCGATGGTTTTATCCCAAAATTTTGCCTCACCGACAATTCAGACGGTAATTCACAGGCAATTCACATCGGTAGACGCAGTATCCGACCATTACTATTGGAGCCATCATCAGTTTAGTTTCTTTTATTCCAGGATCTATGAAGCGAGACCGACTAGTACTTGGATATTTTGTTTTATTTCATTAGATTATTTTATTAATTTAGTTTAATGAAAAATCTTATTCGGATACCTACGTCCTATAATACTTTTAAGTTTTTAATTCTTCTAAATGTTTTTTATTGTTAACTGTAACTAGTCAAGACAATTTGTTAACGAACACCGGAGAAAAGGTAACGAAATGTTTATAAAGCGAAGATGACCCAGTTGGTAGTAGGGTCGGATTAGTGTTGAAATATATTTTTAAATCTATAAACTTTCAACTTTTATACCTATATTTAATTATAAATAACTGTTTTAAAACGTACCAAATTATCTGTAATGAACAGTACAATGTGAGGTCGATTCACACGGGCGGTTACTCCGCTAATAGCGAAACATAACCACATAAGAAACATGTTTCAACTGTTCACTGATCTAAAAACTGTAATATAATAATGCAAATGACTAAAGTCATACACTTTTATATACACCTATTTGTGTATATATATGTTATTACGTATAAAATATAGTTTAATTTTTAAACTCTGATAACATTTGCTTGTAGGGTTGCCACGCCATGTAAGCAGTATTTTTTATGCTTTCAAAAACACAGAAAGTCAAATTAACCGACTGAACACTGAAGAAATGACATTTCGTCACAGAATAATATTACTGCATTTCGTTCATCGACACTATGCCGCGTAGACACATCTGTAAAATAAAACAGTTGTTTGAAAAATTAATAAAGGCCTCATCGTTTTGAAATTCGACATAGAAAGAGTCAATCATGTCTCGCACTCTTTGAATGTGTCTAACTCAACTGTTTTTTCTTTTAAAAATGCAGACTGTTTTTTGCGGCAGGTGGTCATTCATGATAGGTTTTACCCAATGAGAAAAAAATAAATAAATTTGCTTTCAATTTTGCAAATGTTCAATTTTATTGTCATAAATTATTTAGAGAGATTCCACACCTAGGAAAAGTTTGCTCATTTTAAATATTAGAAAGTTGTCAAGTGACGGTAAATTGATATGCGTCTAAAAACTTGATTTTAAAATGCGAAACGTGCATTCATTGTAGATGTTATGGGATGTATTTTAGCATAACAAGATTTTATCGCACTGTCCTTTTATTATTTTATGTTATATTTTAGAATATTTATTTAGTCCGTGTGGTGCCGATCAGTAGTTCCATCCAACATCTTCCCGTGGGTGTCGTAAAATGCGACTAAGGGTATAAACCAGGGGAAGGGCAGCAGCATCCTCTGAGTACCACAAACATCTGACTGCGCTCGCCAACCCGCCTGCCAAGCGTGGCAATTATGGGAATCCCCCACTTATAAACAGCACAATTTGTTGTGTAGATCTTTGGGAAAGACCTGTGTCCAGCATTGGACGTCTTTCGTCTGAATGGATACTTATTTATTTAGTATAATGAATAAAAACACTGTAAAAAAGCGCACTGTACAGGAGGAACACGCAGAGTGGGTAGACCCCTAGTCCCCCAACAAGGCGAACCGACAACATGGTGATTTAGTCATGGAGACCTTTAAAGCCTATGAGCAGTCTCAGATAATGATAACTTTGTGAATCAACTTATTTGTAATGCATATGATTTAAATAATTTTGTAGTATTTACATAGATACTAATAAAATCAACAAAACATGTATATTATACTAAAGGCTACCCATGGAATATATTAACCGGTAAATATTAAGTAAGTATTTTAGTAAATCTGCCCAATGGTTTTATGTTATTATTATGAAAGCACGTCAACGGATAAACAGAGAGATGATGTTGCCTTTTATAATATGTAAAAGATTATTTATTTTTAATTTTACATAAAACTAGCTGTAACAGCGACTTCGTTCGCGTTTTATATATAAAAAATTAAGTTGTGAACCATTCTCGAATCCTCAGGAATAGACACAACTAATTTCATTAAAATAGGTTGATCCGTTTAGGAGGAGTTTAGTCACATACACACACAGAAAAATTTATATATATATATAAAGATGTGTCTAAATAAAAAGGTCCCGAATTAAATATTATTGTGTAGTTAAAACAGTAATAATATTAGTGAAATAAAAACTAAGGTTTAGACAAGCTTGATTTGAATGGAATTTTACGAGTAAAAAGAAGTACTATGCCCTAATTATTTCTATTCTATTTATTTTTAAGATTAATACTACTCTCGGTCAACATGAGGTCAGAATAATAAAATATTTCCTGATTAGGTAGTTTAGTGATTAGGTTAGTTGTAGTAGATATTACAAATTCCTCTGTAATATCTTGCTCTAATATATTTTTCTGCTAGCTTTGTACCCGCGGCTGCGCCCGAGTTTTATATATTTAATTTTATTACATTAAACCCTAATAAAATAAATTAGTACTAAGATAAAGTAAAAATATTTCTCATAAATTATTCCACTTGCCTGTAAAACTTTGCATTGAATCGGATTTTATTTAATTTTTCTAAGTTTTATATTTTGTTATCCGGATTAACTTCAGCTATCTACCAATAAAAGACCCGTCAAAATCTGTCCAGTCGTTCCGGAGATTAGCCATTACAAACAGACAGACGAAAATTTTAAATATTGTATTATTGGTATAGGTTCGTATTGTATATACATTCATATCTGTTTAGTAGAAAAAATATTTTGACTTTGCAAACAGACACTTCGAATTTATTTATTATTTTAGAATAGATATAGATTATTGTTCTTTTTGTTACCGAAAAGGGTCAACGTACGCTAAAGTATACTAAAGGTTATATATATACTAATAATTATATATATATATATATATATATAATATGTAGGATTTCGTGACTAATGTTAACACGTTTCTTTTTTGGTAGTTACATATTATTGATTTCATTTGAATTTTCGTTCAGTAAGGATTTGTAGTTTGAAACTTATGATGTAGATGACACAGAATATACGAATAATACAATATGGGTTCCATTAAAGATACATAACAGCATTACCATTAAAGCAAGCTTACGTATTTCTATGGAGCAAATCAGAAACTCGGATGAAAAAGAATTTGCTGCCCTTCGTACTTTAGACTGTTTTTTTTTTCAAATATATAATGATTGTATGTATCTAGTATTGTTTAATACATAATGTAACGTAATTTGCGAATAAGTATGTTTAAGTATTACTTGAATTAGAATAAATCTTAACCTCAACAAGTCCCATATTCCCTCCGTCTAAGTCGAAATTCTCCATCTTCTATAACTCGACTCGACTCTCCCCTCCCTTGAAGATCGACTATATAGGTTCTAATGTATTAAAAAAAATTCCAGTTTGTGAGGACTTTGCCATGTCGTTTACTATTAAGTGGAAGGAATTACTATGGCACATAACATACTAATATTTTAAATATGTTCAGTCTATCCCTCGTTGTTCTTTCGTTCACCTATTTGGATGGGAATTAAAAACTGTGTTACTGAAGAATTTGTCTTATGCTCTTAGTTTTTTATTCAGATAATAAAATGTTACATTTTGGTTCGAATAAAATTGACTACATTATATTCTCTCACTTCGTTTACATACTTTGTGCTGAACATCATTTTCACATTTGCCCCCCACTTAGATTAGGTCTGCGTGCATATTTTATAATTGTTTGATATCTGTTCTATACGATAATAATACTTAGTCGATTTTATTAACGATACGATGAGCAGTAATTGAGATGAGACAGATATTGACGTAAGTTTGAAAACATTACATAAATGTTGAGCTTTCGGTGAAGCAGAATATATAGTTATGAAATCAAAGCATGACGGTAGAGCTTTTTCTAAACCTCGAGTATTTTGAATCACTCCAAAATCAGTACCTCTAAAACTCTAAAAATGGCATAACTTTCCCCAGGCGGGACCTGTATCGAAATGTGTCGGGGGACCCTTTTATCTGACTGTAGCGAAATTCAAGTGGAGGTTTTGTAGGAATATATTACGAATTTTTGGTAACACATGTCGGCGCCGATGTAGCCCGGGGGCACCATATCATTTAATTTAATTGATACGACAGTAGCTACGCACCTTTTTTTTTTTTTTTTTTCGAGGGGAATGCATTTACGCACTTGCTGTAGTAGCTACGCACGCTACGCTTTTTTTTTTTTTTTTTGACGGGGGGAAATGCATTTACGCACTACCCTTATCTATTGTACTTAGGGGATCAAAGTCCCCCAAATACAATAGATAAGGGGGCACGGAGTGACGAGTTCCGTGCCACTGTGGGACTCACCCGGGCGAGAGTCGCCCGGAAATACCCACTAAAACCCCCCGGGGCCGTCCGCTGCATTTGGGATGGGGGCGACACGGGGTGGCAGTAGCTACGCACCTGCACTAATCACTTGAGATTGTGCTTAAATGCTAAAGTTATTTTTATAATTGAGATCGCTAAACTTCAACACCGTTCGGCTATGATGATTTTTATGTCATCTTGTTGTTGCAATAATTCACAACCAGATGTTGCGGCAGGATATTATAAAAAATCCAAATATACACGTTTCGTGAAGGAGAAAAAAACATTCGATAAGTTTTATAGCTATAAATAAATAAAAGGCGGAATTAAATAAACCCCTCATTTATCCCCTCAGGCGGCGACCCAAGACGTGTCTCGTTCCCCAACTGGGGAGGCTCTTGACGTCGCCGCCAGCGCGATACAGTAACACTGCCCAGGCATTGAGCAATTACACGCACAACACTCCATACACACTCATGCATAACATGCAGGTACATAGGTCCTGTAAGGAACCTTTTTTTTTTTTTAATATTAATATAAAAAATGTAGGGATAGCTAGGACACAACTCGCGAGTGAGTCTTGAGTACTCAGGTGACGGCCAAGCCGAGGTTCGTACCACTTTGGTAGCCCTTGAGCTAGTCACCTTATTGGGGCTGAGTGCCCTCAGCACTCGCCCCCAAAGTTCGGTGAAGCTGTAAAGCATTAGCAGCATTAGCTAGGTCAACAAAAAAAAAAATCATTTATATCAAGCGAAGCGGCTACAGTATAAAAAAAAATCATGACGGATAAAATTAATTTCAAGAATGTATAGATAATAATAAAAAAGTAATGTAACAGTTTCTAAGTCATTGACATATATGAACCTACTAATTAAAACACTATTGTATTATGCCAATGTACTCTATTTGGATTTATGTAAATTGATAGGTTTATCTGCTAGAAATTGCGTTATGAATCACGCGTTCGTATGTTGATATGTATTGATTACAGGCTTAGTTCTTTATGGTTTTAAGATACATTTATAAACATCTGTCCGATACGGTATTTGTTAGTAGATGTATCAGCGGTACCTATTGCAGTGTACCTCAAATTATTCAGTTCCTTAAATCTCTTAGATTATTGCAAGCGATGGCGGTGGTGATGGTGGCTCAGAGGTTGCAAGGTCGAATACCATATCGACGGACATAGGTTAAAATCCAATGGTCGTCAACGCCCGTGACCTAGCAAATTATTTTGGTAGACATTCAGACAATAACTCAAAACCGAGTAAAAGTAAACATCTATTAAAAAGTTAATTTATTAAAAAGAAGTACGCGGTTTTATTTACCTATTCACATTATGCTACCTACGTTATTAAAATTAGGTAGTTGACACCATTAATCAATAATTCCAGAACACAACTTCTCTAACTAACACTTTATTTTAGTATTGTATTTTTTTTTTTTTTTTTTTTTGAAGTTTTCGCGTTCCGTATTTAAAATCAGTTAATTTTAACGGGTTTTTTACGCGTTACCTTTGGTTTTTTTCTTCCTATCCCGACGTTTCGGCTGGGTTTCACCAAACCGTGGTCACGGGCTGACTGGCGGTGCGCGGCGTCGCCTGCTGCGTTGAGGGGTCTTTTGATGAACTACCCCCGTTTGGTCTTTATATTTATTATAGTCACAACACACAACACTAACAGTATCCATCGACGATGCCTGTGACGATAAATCACGAACCTTTAGATTTTCTAGCACCGGATTCCATTTATTTTACCTCTGAGAATGTGATCATTTTAAATTAACTGCAAATTAGACATGTCATTAACAGGTGGTATCAACTACCCATTCCCTGAGTGTGGTTCACTGTGGTACCCTACATTGATCTATTGTGGCCTTTGACCAAAAAAGTGTGATGACCCATTCCATGTTCTAATCCATTAAAATCCTGCAAAATTAAACATCTAAAAAAATACTAAAAAAACATTACAATGACACCATAGCACGTTGGCAACTTCTACGTACTAGGTAAGATTATACGGATCAAACGCTAAACCTCTCTGTACAGTTAGAAAAGTGCGGGTGTACAGAGTACACGTGTCAGAAGTGAAATTTCTTTGGCCATCTTTAAATGTTTTTGATATCACAGTCCGAGAGTGACATAAAAAATGAATGCAATGAAAATGTAAACCCAATGTATGTAAAATACATTCATGCGCAAGATTTTTTTTAGAATAATATAGGTACATAAAAGAGGAGAAAATAGTCATACAGTCAAAAAGTATAGTGCGCTTATTGAAGGTGAAAACTTCTTTAACGGTGTTGAGCGGTTTTCGGTAGGGGAAACTTACAGATTCGCGTTACCAATGCTATGACATCAGCCGACGACATGCTACAGTATGTCTGATGCTCAGATATAAAAAATGTATAATAACGTACTTTCGACTTACGTACTTAATCGTACGTTTCGATTATAAATAAACTTATGTCAATTAACTAATTATGAAATTAAACATTTAATATATTTTTTTCTGAGTTTACTTTCCACCTTTATCGCCAATCCCCATGGCTGCATTTTTTTTGTACCTTTTATCTTCCTGCATACTTCGGTCTATCCTTTAATTTCCAACATGGCGAGGTAGGTCTTCGCGTAACGTGATCTTGAAATTTTACTCCAATTGTAAGTTTCACTTTTAACAGATTTAGTAGTTCTCAATTTACAAATGCTGACTAAAGGTTATATAGACAGACATTCTTTACCTCGTCTAAAATGTAAGGAAGGAAGGAAGAGGTATAAAACTAAATTAAATGAAACAACCAAATGTTTTAAAGAAATAAATTTATTTATCATCAAATTAGTTTAAATCTTACCTTATCTATTAGGAATTATCAATATTAACATAAATCTAAAAGTATTGATGTATAATAAACATCATTAGCAAAACATCGATATATAAAAACATCGATGTTTCGGTATTAAATAAAACTGTCTATACTGTTGTTATTGAAAATAGAAAACAAGAAAAAAAAATTAACATTCAGTGTTTTTTTTTTTGGCACACGCTCTAAAAAAATTATCTTTGTCGGTTTTTCCCTTTAGTCTGTTCTAGTGTAATATAGTTGAGCTTGATAGTTATCTTTTCCCTAGCTTAAGGGTGTCTTTACCTATAGTGCAGGGTGTGCAGCGCACAAGGGTGCAAGGTTTTAGGAGGTATCGAGCGACGCTCGCGACACATACATAGATGCGTCACTCGAGGCGCCAACGCTCTCAAAGACCCTGCGCCCGTGTTATGGCTGACACCGAGCGCAGTAATGGTTAAAATTGCTTCCAGACATCAAAAATTGCATCCGAATTGTCTTTTAAAAATATAACTGTTAATATTTCATTTTGACCGCGCGCCTACTAGAGGACGCGAGAATATTAGTTGCACACGGGCGCTGCAAGGCCTATAGCCGTCCTTTTTTTTTTTTTTTTTTTTACGTGGTTGAAATCTGCTCGTTGAACGCTCGGACGTGTGCCGAAAACCAAGTTTTTTGCACACGTATGATCCTCGCGACAGACTGAGACACCGAGTCACACACCTCTGCGAGAGGCGCCCTCTTTAGTGCCCGTGTGCCAGGTTGGCCGTAACCGATTGACTAAACACTCCACGTCCCTAACCGGCGCAAAGATGCCAGGGCCTCCGGAAGCACATTATACATGTATTCTGCAGAGGCCCTGACAGAGGCCTATAGCCGTCCTGCCCTAGCTAGTACGTCCAACGCTAGATGGCCCTAAGGGATATACTGACGTTTTATTGTCATAACATCGATCTGTAACTACGATTTCTTCATGATTTTGGTTCGACTTTAACTTTTGAATTTAAAGCAATAACATAACTAGAGTCATATAGGCAAATTAAGTTTATAACACTGAATTCCAAGCGTTGGTAGCTTAAAGGTACGACATAGGGAAGCTAGCCGTCCAAATCGATTTGAAAGTCTGATAAACAAATCGTTTAGTTGCTTTTACAAAGAAAATTATCCACATCGATTTGACATATCACAAAGTGCTATTTTGCTTGGTTTCTTTATAGCGTATTGCGTTACCTTTGCAACCGCATCATAAAATAAAACGAAATTGTAAGAACGAGCGATAAGGACTCATTAGTACTACGATCGATTCTCAAATTCTATAATGAACGTGATGATGATAATGATGTTCTATATTACACCGTCGTGATATAACCATAGCAGAATGATAGACACCTCTTCTGCAAGTTGACAGTATGTTCAGAATCTTTTTTTTTTTATTTTTTGACCTAGCTAATGCTGTTGACCGGAAGGGCCTTTACAGCTTCACCGAACTTTATGGGCGAGTGCTGAAGGCACTCAGCCGCAATAAGGTAGCTAGCTCAAGGGATCGAACCTCGGCTTGGCCGCTACCTGAGTATGAAAACTCCCGCGGAATTTTTATCCTAGCTAAACCCTACATTTTTTATCTTTATTTACATAAAAAAAAGGTCCCTTACAGGACCTATGTACCTGCGTGTTATGTGCAAGAGTGTGTTTGCAGTGTTGTGCGTGTAATGCTTGATGCAAAATTGTAACGTCATTTATCATCAGGTGAGATTCTAGACTAACAAATATAGCCACCAATCCACCTCGAGCTACAAATGTTAGAACACTTTCTAGAAATATGACACCGTGTAAACTAAAGAAAGAGCTTTTGGCACTCACATAAAAAAACCGTTTAAATAAACAGTCTGTGTAAATATGTTAAACTTTTTGAAACCCTTTTGTTTCGCTATAAAAGAGGATCGCGGACCGACCCAGTCAGTTCAGTTTGAGTTGAACATCGAAGCGAAGAACAAGAAGAGAAATGCAACCGATCTATAAGTGTTACCAGTTAATAGTGAACAGTGCTGTATATTTAAAGAGTATAGTGTTACTTATCCAGAAGCGTAAGAATCGAATAACCAAATGCAGGAAGACGTTTGATAAAGCGAGTGAGGTGTTGCAAAAAAAACAAGTTTGTTAGTAGGGTTAGTAAATAAAGCAGAAAAAAAGTTATAAATTAATTTATTAGTTTGTAAGTTACGGCGATATTTACTGCAGTAATGATACCTGAATTAGAATTTTCATTCGCATCTTCAAAATCGATCTTATACGATTTCCTCATATAAATGGGTAATTACAGTTTTCCGGATCGATTGACAACACTACTTTCATCACCTCTTAAATGTTCTACGTCTCTGAATTTTGTGGAACATTCCGAGTTATTTTCCACGAGGTTATTAGTGTTTTTTATTTCCTGCAACCGATTTATTTTTTGCATATTTTTATTCCGAAAAAAACAATGATTAATTTATTATCCAGAGGGGATGATTAGAAATAGATAAATAGATGACACTGAATATAGTTTTATAATCAAAATAACATACATTTTTACTTAAAACTTGTGAATGTATACGGTGCTTATACCAAAAAAACATGTTTTAAAATGTTAGTCTGCCTGTCTGTTTGTTCCGGGTGATCTATGAAACGGCTGTATTTATTTTGACAGGCCTTTTCTGGCAGATAGCTGAAGTTATAAGAAGTAAATTTGGTATATTTTAATTTACGTAAAATAATTAGGGTGCAGAGTAAAACAATAAATGGGACTAAAATCAATGGACAATTTTACCAACGAAACCAAAAACAAAGAAAAAATGTGCAAGCGCACTGCACTTATGTAGATTTAATGACATTTTAAAAAAATCCTAGCATTGAGTATAAAGATAAATTAAGTCAAAAATAATGACCATCAGAACATTCTTTTGCATAGAAACATTTAATACTAAATTACACAACGAATAGTTGTGAGGAATAGACAATCTGATATGCGAGTGGAGCCGCGGGAATATCTAGTTTATAAATAAAAAAGAGCGTTTGTACAAAGCACACGTGTCAAAAGTGAAACTTCTTTGACAACCTTTCGTTTAAATCCAATTATTTCGTTTAAAAGACAAATTATTATTTAGTAAGAGCGTTGAAAGCCGTCTGAGAAAATCATAAAAAAATCTTAAAAATATGTTTTCACGCTTCCTCAATAACGTATATAGCACTTATATATTTTTTATTTTCTAGCCATTTTAACCGCAAGAACAAGTAAAATAGGGTTTCTTAGTTTTAGTACCTAATAAATACAGGTACTTAGTGTTTGTGTGTCAAACTAATACATTACCAGCTCAGGTTCTGGTATCTCGAAGAGCACTTTATTAGATTCGCTCAGGACGCTTTGTTTTCTTCTATCTTTATCATTGCCTTCTATTTTGACGTTCGACTGACAGCTGTCATCTTCCACAACAGCATCGGCCTCCTTTTCCTTCGCATCTTTTACCTGTTTACACACACATTTTGGAATATTTTCTTGTTTCTCTGTCACGAATGCCAGAATAATAGACCGGTCGTTGTGGAGATCTTTGGGGGAGACCTATGTTTAATATTGGACGTGTTTCAGTTGAATGGATGGGTTATTAATCGGTACATTTCAAAACGACAATATAATTTTATTGAATTTTACATATATATTAATAAATAGGTAAAAATAAAATAGTTTAACACAATTTTTCTCATTTGTTAATGAAATGTTTTTTTTTTTAATTTCGTATTTTCATCACTAGATCGATTAGCTTTCCTATTTATACTTCTGTACTAAAAAATAAAATTTAAGTATCTGTGATATCAAAATAACTTTCTACTGTATCTGAGGTAATTATACCAAAAACACAATTTATACATTTTCTGAAGAAAATAGCTGACAAGCGGGCGGAACCGCGCGCATACAGCTGGTCATCGATAAAACATTTATTAAAACAGTTTATTATTATTCAAATTTACGATAATAAATCACGTATAATTTAAAATATGAAACGAAAATAATTACGGTCAAACAATTATCACGTGACATCTAATAATAATAGAATTCCCTACATTTAATACAGCGACTAGGTAAGTAAGCTTAATTGGTTTGTACACGTCGTGAGGGAAGGATGAAGGAAATAAGAGTGACGATGCAAACTTGCAAGACGAGGGTGACTGGGCAACCTGGTAAGAGTCGTCCTAGGGGCACTTGATCACTTCGGGGGGGGGGGGGGGGGCGAAGAGGTGCGGGGGCATTATCCCCCCCCCCCCATCCCCATTAGGCCATTGCACGGACGAGGCCTGGTGGGTTCGCCGCAGGGGGCGACGCGGTGCCATGCCTAGCAATCCCGTATCGCCCCCATCCCAAATGCGGCGGACGGCCCCGGGGGGTTTATAGGGTATTTCCGGGCGCTTAACGTCCGGGCGAGTCCCACACTGGTGCGGAGACGTCCCTCCGCACCCCCTTACCCATTGCATTGGGGGACTTTGGTCTCACTAATGACCGAAGAGTATGTATGAAAGCGTCTGGCTGTTTGTAAAACGTTTTAACTATTTTTAAAATTGCCTGTGCAACATAAAAAGCTTTAGACTGTAAGTGAGATTAAACATTTTTTGAGAGCTTTGAAGCGTCTGTTAACCAATACTGCCAACGGAAAGTGTCTGGGAGTACTGGTGACTGGTTTTCAACGATATTGTGTGTTATATAGGTAAAAAAAATAATTTTCAGAATTTTAAGTGAGGTCAGACGTTTTTTTACGTAACTTGGTTAACTGGCAGATGACAGATTGGTCGTTTGGACAAGGTAGCAAGTAGGCATACGATAACAGTACATACTAAAACTGATCAATCTTAGACATTTGTTCATCTGAAAATAAGTGTCGTCTGACGGCCCTGGGATCTTGGACTAGTAGTCTTGTGGGAGAGAAGCGTGGTGTTATGTATGTATGTGTGATTTAAGTTGTTTTTCCTTACCGATTTATTCCCGAACCACATATAAGTAACTACACCGACGGATATACACGATCCTAGAACGAGACCGGCGTAAAGCCAAGGGCTCGCACTCGGCACTGTCTGCTCTTGTTCAGGTTCATCCGACAGAACTTTCTGGAAAGGCAACCTTTCTGCATACTAATCACTAGCGAAGTGATATGCAAATATTTTGTTTGTGATGTGACATGGGCAGAAATGGTACATGTTTTCCTGTTTAATAATAGACAAATAAAAAGAGTCATAGAAATAATTATTGCATATGTACATAAAAATTCCGTCACGATGTTTGTCCGAGATAAACTCTGAAATACTTAATAGATTCTAATGACATTGTGGACATCGTGTGTGACTTAACCGAACTTAAAATTACAGGATAGTTTTTATCTCGCTAAAATTGTTTTATTGCAAATTAAACGTTTCTATATTATAAAGTAACACTGACAACGCCAGGTAGAATAGCTAGTATCTACATATAAAATGGTCAAGAATAAAACAGTTCAGTGAATTTACCAATCGATTTTGTTTTTTGTATTGATGAATTTTAATAAGAGCAATAAAAACAATTATAGACAGACTTTATAGTTACTTGAACAAAGATATCGCAGAAAAATTTGAATCAAGTCAAAAGTAGCGGTATTGAGCAGAATTGAGAATGAAACATTTAAACTGTGTTATAGCATCATTACGTTTAAAGATTTTTTTAAAGTTAAACTTTTTCCAATGCCTCAATTTTTTTTTGTCCGTCTATCGCATGTCGCATTACAGCCGGCCGCGGAGGAGGGGTAAACTGAAAGGCGCTCGACAGAACAACCAAGACCAATATGGCGGCGTCCGTCGCTCGCAACAGCTAACCGTGTAGCATTTATATTCGCACTCTTACGTGAAAGTGTTCCGCGGTATTTGTGTGTTTTGAAATATTTTATGATATCTAAAATAAGGTAAACAATGGCTTGTTTATTTGAATAGTTTCACTTGGATCGTGATTTCATAAAACTACACAATGTTTTTTTTTTTATCTACAAGTAAATGCAAAAGTGAAGACTTTTATTGTTTTAAGTTAGGTGACTTTGATTGTGAAGATGCGATATATAACCTTACTAATTTATTCTCACATTAAGGAAACAATAAACCTTGACTGTTTTATTAATTTTTAATATAATTGTATTTTGATTAATCTAACGGATACTAAAAACTTATTTTATTTACTAACTACTTCAGGTTTTGATATAGATAACAGCAATTTCCTAGTTTTATTAGAACGCCATTAAGTGAAAAGGTGATGAGTGATGAGAAATAATTGTGATATTACATCACCGTTGGTGATCGCTTCGCGATTTAGATTCTCCGAAGTCACTTTATCTGTTATCATTTGTTTATCATCAGTGTTAAATTCCGCCTCTACTTCCGCATCCGCTTCTACTTCTGAGTGGTGGGGATAGTCTTCCGCTTCCACTTTATTCTTTTCTATTCTCGGTACTGAATCCTGTACGAGTTTAATATTTTTTGGTTTTAAACTTATAACAAAATTTATACACGAAATTTGTATATTACGTGGCCATTTTCAAATTTAGGCGGAACTTCCATAGAAAAAAGTAGACTGAAGCCTAGAACTCCAATAATAAAGGAGCTCCGCAACTAACTCATCATCTCCCTACCCTTTTCCCATTTTTATTTGGGGTCGGCGCAACATGTCTTCCTCTTCCATTCCTCTCTATTTGTTGTCATCTCCGCATTCACTCCTTTTCTAAACATATCATCTTTCACCCAGTCCGTCCATCTTTTCTTTGGTCCGCAACTAACTAATGCCTGCTAATAACGATATTCATTTTTTACAAATATAAACAATATTTCCTTCAATCTGTTATTTTTACTCTTTTCCCGATTACTTCTAGTTCTTATCATTCGAATAAGCGTAAATCGGCAATTATCAAAGCAAGTAATTTAAAAAACATAATCTACATACTTGAATATTAATATATTGGGAATGTTTTACAAGTAATTTAGAATATGCATACAGTTAATTGCAGTTAGTTCAGGACCCCAAAAAAACCACGACCCGCTCCTGTTTTCAAAATAGATCACTCGCTTATAGATACAACTTACCGGTTCATATCGTCGGTATAAATAAGTCATAGTAATCCACATAAAGGTAAACGGGAGTAAAGCGAAGCCGATATAAGCGAAACTATCTCCGTAAAGATGCTCCAGTCCACACCCTAGTGACCTTAGAGAGCCCTAAAAAATTGATCTCCCTTTAAACTATTGTAACTATTTCAAGGAATTTCCTCCCCATAATATAATAGACAATGTCTCCTTGTCTATTTTTTAAACTCGTAGATATATATTCCCTGGTCAAGTTTTTAGTGAATATTTGATTATTTTACGCAAGGAATTAAAATTATCAGAATTTTGTTTAGCTGTTGTCACTTGAAACCATTGAATATTTTAATAATAGAAATATAAGATGTTGTTCATTGTCAAAATGAACTGTCTACTTGTAAGTCATTTTTTATATAAGTGCAGACTTACTTCAATATTTATTTATAAAGATAGAAAACTAAATGTGACTCCGATATACAAAAAAAAAAAAAAAATGGGTGCGTGTACTTATGTACGCGCGTGAGAAGTTATACTTCTTTGGCATCAATAAAAAATAGTTTTTAATTGCATGCAAATAATTAATTACAATAAAATAAAGAAGGATTGGAAAAGGATAATCAACAAAGTTCATTTTAAATTTGAAAAATTAAATAAAATAATTTAATAATATTTAGTGTTAATTATATTAAATAAAAGTATTTTAATTTATATCAATAAATAATACATACGGATAGTTAACCTCAATTATATTGGAGCACTTGAAAAAGTATATAAGCACAATTTTTTTCACTAATATTCACAAATAGTAAGTGATATCAATCGAAATATTCAATTAAATCACTACTGAATATAATTTATTAGCACATATATAATGTAGCACTTGTATGAAACTAAAACACGTGTTGTGAATGTATAAACTAGAAACATGTTGATAAATATTATAAATATGAAAACAGTGATCAGAGGTGACGAGCGTACCAACATGCGCGACTAATATCGAGGTTCAATTTCTATTTTGTTGGTAGCTTTTTTTTCGAGACTTAATGAGCGGTTAAGCAGACAGCTTCATACTGTTAATTTTGTGTCACAGATGCGCGCGCATCTTAAAATTTCACTCTCATCATTTTTTCATAACGCGCCTAAAGAAGTATAACTTCAAAAAAAAATTATAAGTATGAATTTACACTACTTTTACAGTACATATGTGATTCCTTAAATACTAAAACATTTTGACCTACCGAGTGCATATTTAGACAATATATATGATTGTGAAGTAGCTCCATGTTTATACTGAAATTTCAATAGGTGGTGCTATTACAAATTCTATATTTATGAGTTAGAGATGTTCATGAACAAAAAATATCGATAAGATCGCTGTATCGAACAAAGATATCGATATTTTCGATATATAGTGTGCTCAACTTTTCTTTACACGATATAGGCTTAGTGATTTGACAACAACCTCACCTAATGTTAAATGACGATGTGGTCCAGGATGGTAAACATACTAAACCCATGTACTGGTTCTCACGTGATGGTACCGGAAACACACCTATTGGTATTTGGCGACAGGTTTCTCAAACTTGATGGTGGTGCCTACCCAGGCGGGCACCATTAGAAAATGCCCCACCACCACGCTATGGTTCCCTCACGATATTTTCCTTCAGCGAAAGCTCGGGCCTATTTTAGAGTCTGATAGGTGGGGATCGAACCCGCGTCAATTTACGCGGAATCCGCTCGCACTACCCACTGCGTCATTATCGTTTCGTACGTACTCAAGTGCACCCCCCGAATGAAAATAGTATATTTTTTATTTTATTCGTTATGTTATATATAAGAGAGTATGTATCGGGAATTTTATATAATTAATTAATTAATTAATTTAATATATATATATATATATATATATATATATATATATATATATATATATATATATATATATATATATATATATATATATATATATATATATATATATATATATAATAGAACACACCTATTACGAATGGAATGATTCAAATTCAAATATATGTAGATGTACCCGCTGGCTTGCTCGCATTGTTTAAATATACAATAGCCTAGTAAATTATCAGATTCTTTTTATAATATATAAGGATAAGTATGTTTATGACGCAAAAAATGAGTCGAAACAATAAATTTCTTATGTAAATTTATAAATGTGTGCTTATTTATTATTGAATTTAAAGAAGGTTAATAAAAATGCTTCTTACTTCATCGGCACTGAACAGTTTGAACATTAGCGTCTTAAAGTCCACTATGATAGATTTGTTCAGAATATTGATTTGCGGCTCCCTCTTGCCATCCCCATCTGTTTCCGTCTGATATATCGGAGGGTAGTCCTGTATCCCCTCGTCTAAACCCTAACAATTATTATAAGAATTTTGCAGTATTATATCTATGGCCTGTATTTAACCCCTTGAGCACTAACCTGGCGTTTACGCCAGCTGTCCATTGTCTTCCTATTGTCTCATTTTTATGGGTAATCGACACATTAATAACAGACGTTAGCAAAACGTATTAGGGGTCGTTCATTAATCACATGATATTTTAGCAAATTTGAAAGCTATTCTCTCACTCTCCCGCTACGGAATAACGAACATTATTCGGTGTAGATTTTTCAGAAAACCAACTTCATATTAGGAAAAAATTCAAATAAATGTTTTACCATAGTTCTGAATCAAAAAAAAAAAGATTGATGACCCGGGATTAATATTACTACCTACCTACCACCCCCTAGCTTTATTGAATCCCCAAAGTAATTTTTAATTTAGACCACGCTATTTTATTTGATCCGGGATCTAATAAAACAATGCTCACCGAATCCTTGGATATCTTGGCGCGTTTGAGGCTGAACGTCTGTTCCGCCCACTGTTGGGCGAGTGTGGGATCCTCAGTCACTAGTACGTTGTCGAACAGTAACATCGGAGTTAATGCCCACACCCCAAAACCAGCCGCATACTGTATAATCACAAAATGTAATTATCCACATATATATCGAGCATACGATATATCATATCGATATTTTTTTCCAGTTGCACATCCCTAGTGCGTACTACCGGTCTATTGGTGTATACTCACTATCGGAGCCATTTGGAAAGGTCGATCGCCTTGAGGAGCGAACTCCTCGAGGAAGGCGGACTCATGCACGACCAGCTTGTTGTCGATCATGATCGTATACGTGTTGTTGGGCCGAATGATAAGCGTGTACATGTGAGACTCTTTATCGTTGTAGAAATCAAGTCCTCGGCTGTTTGAGAAAGAGTTGAAAAAAAAAAATATTGTATACATTCTGTACAGGAACAAAAAAGCTACCTCCATAAAACCCTCTTATTGTTTTTTTATATAATAGTTGACGTCTCTATGTCTGTCTACTCGTTAGTTGTCATATAAATTAACTAATTCGGTCAGATTTTGGCACATTAAATAGTATCTACGAGCATCTATAAATGAAAAATCGAGTTCTTTCTTTGCATCCCGAAAATAGTAAGAAAATATATTCTTAAAACTGACCAGAAAAAACGCCCATGTGATCGTTAAAGATTTCATTGCAAGATTTTACCTAAATAATTTTTTTGTCATTTTTACACAATACATGAATGATAAGTAAATCATAGCCTCTACTTAAATTGCCTCTATGATTTTGCAAATTAATTCAGTCATTCTAAAATAATTAGCGCGTAAAGAAGCGGGACTGGCAGAGAGAGGCAGAAAAACATTAATTTTATAATAAGTAAAGACAGACGGACAAACCTGATTTTTTTACTATATTTCTTCTCAACGGCCTCATTCGCTTGAGTGCTTTTGTAACGGTAGATGAAATGTAAGTCGTTGCTATTCCCGCACTTGTCCGGTCCGAACATTATCATGTAAGGGGATTGGTCATAGAACTCGAGAAGGTCGGCCTTCGTCTCAAAACCGTGGGACAATAACTTGATGTAGGCTCCACCGCATTTCTGACCTTCCTGATAAGGTCAAACGTACATACATGCACAACAGTACACCTCTTTCCTATGAGGGTAGGTGGAGACTATACCCACCTATCTGCTATGATACTTAGACACGTCTTTCGCTTTATCTATGTTCATAATCGCTTGCATACACGCTCTACCCTTACGAATACTTTTGACTGCGCCTTTTCTTCAAAACGTTTTCGATCTAGCCGAGATACGTTCGCCTTTTTTTTATTTATTTATTTTATTTATTTATTTGGGAAACACACAGTTAATAACATACACATATGAAATTACATAACAATAACACATAAACCAGTCAAGTTTCCACTAAAATTATAATTAATGAAAGTAAATATAACCACACTAATACCTCCATCATTACAAGCTATAATATTATGGCAAACCTATAAATTTAAAACTATTTTCAGCATTTTTTTTAAAGGAACTGATGGGGCATGCAAATATATCAATTTTAATAAACATTTTATTATATCTGTATGTATATCGCACGAACGAAATAAATATGTGTTCTTCACATACTTCGTTCGAGCAACAGGGATTTTAAAAAGTATGTGGTTTCTGGCATTTGGTCGAGGAACCCAAAAATTTCTATGGGGAAATGCATTTACGAACGAACTTCTGGTGTGGAGGCAAAGAGAGGAGTGTGAGACTCACGTGACGTCACCAATGCCCACTAAAACTCAATACATGTCGTCTCTACTGTCAACGTTCGCATAGAACGACTTTTACCGACCCATACTCACTCCACCTTATAGCTTAAATGTCAAAAATCTTTACTTCGCCTTAAGCTGGATTAGCTCAAGTGAAAATGATTGACAAAGTAAGGAATAATATGATAGAATAACGCTGTGGTGTAATAAAGGATGTAGTGACCAAGTTACCAGAAGATTGGCTAAATTAATTTACTAGACGAGTGTGACTGGGCACGTCGGTAAGGGTCCACCTAGACGAAAGTATCTCGTAACAAATCGAGCACGTCTCAATAAATAAAGGCCAAGTGAAAAGTAGCTACAACTGACGAGCATGTATATGAAGAGTGAAAGAGATGTGTCAAGATCGTAGCAAGTGGAAGGACATAGTCTCTGCCTACCCTCACGGGGGAGAGGCGTGATGTATGTGTGTAATTTAACTGGAAGAAGTAGCATTTAACTAAGGACTCTCATGCCCCAGTTGGGCGACCATCATACACATGATGAATAACTCTTTAGTGAGATGTTAGGCGTGTTGTTTCAGGATTCAGACTGATCCAGATCCAGGACTGCATCGCGACGACCACAGATATGGTGAAAAACTTTTCTTTTTTTTTATCCCGTGCATTTACGCACTACCTTTACCTATTGCATTAGTGAGACCGGAGTCCCCCAATGCAATAGGTAAGGGGGCACGGAGGGGCGACTCCGTGCCAGTGTGGGACTCGCCCGGACGTGAAGCGTCCGGAAATACCCACTAAAATCCCCCGGGGCCGTCCGCCGCATTTGGGATGGGGGCGTTAGTATGGTGAAAAACCTACAATAATGGCATCTTAAAGCGCGTCGCGTTCTCTGATCGGAAAGCGTATAACCACGCCTACCTTTAGTCTTTAGTTCTTGTAGTCCGGCATGGTGATGGCAACACTATATATATTCTAATCTATCGGGTGACGTCATCTTTTTTACTCTGTATTTAATTTAACATCAGATGAAACCCAGTCAATATACCCTAGATCAAATAAAAAAATACATATAGGTTTTTAAATTCGACTGTTGTAGTTAGCCCGATGGCTAGCACAAGGTTTATATAAACAGTCAATCGAATGTAAATTAGCCTAAATCCTAAAGACCTACCTAAAATCGTATAACTTACCTGCATCGTAACTTCATACTGCACGATTAATGGTTTGTCTTTTATATGAAACGGCTTGTCTAGTAAGGTCGAGATAGCTGCATGTTTACCTTCAGATACCAGTACTAAGCCAAGGTCATTTTTGAATAACTTCTTTATAGGAGTTTGGATCTGAAGTTAGGAAAGATTTGAAGTTACTGTATAACACTAGTAGAAGTACTTTTCAATGCAAATGTAGCGCAGTTGTATTACTGTGCGACTGCCGTTCTGAGTTCTCGGGTTCGATCAAGTGGTATTGGGTTATTCTACTTAGTATCATCCCGGATTTTGTGCCCGATATGGCGACAGGCTCGCCCCCAGTCACATCTCGGACGGAACTAAGCTCGGCGAAATGTGAGTGGTGTAGTTCGCTACATCACCTCTGCCTAACCCTTCGGGGATAACAGGCGTGAGCTTATGTTATGTTATGTTTGTGAATGATAAGATGAGAGAATCCTCATCCCTTGTTTAATCATTGGCAATATGTGAGTTACATATACAATTCTCCCTGTGTCAAGTGGAAATCTTTCGAATCTTGAGTTTATATACAATTAGCTATTCTATTCTAGCAATACGGTGAGTATCTTTCTAGAATTTTCTATGGAGTTTTTATTGCACAGATTATTAGACTGCGGACAGAGCGAAATGGAAAAGAAAAATATGGAAAGATGACTCCAGCACCATATGGGACAATTAGCTAAGATGAGAGAGAGGGAATGGGGCTGGCCTGTTTAGTGATTATGTAAGCAATATTAACTTGTTAATTTTCGTTTTTTTGTTGAAAATTATTATAATCCTTACGTAATCATGTGGGGGGGGGGGGAAGGTATTGCTGACAAAGGTGAGGGGGGGGGGGTTATATTTAAACCAAATTTCTTTGCTTATGTAATACTTTAAAGGCCCTTTTTATCTTTAAAGATATTAAATAGACAGACAAAATACTGTGCTAATAATAGTTACATTACTGATCACTTACTTCCCATTTACCATCATAATTTTTTTTATCAGCACTCTGTGCGTTTACTTGAGACTGGACCCATCTCTGTTTGAAAGCTACTTCATCATCGAAATGCTCTGCAAGGTATACTCCTGTGGCATCTAATATTGGCCTGATGTATTGCTCATATGTCTGTACCTAATAATAAATAAGAATTATCATATTAATTACACCTAAAAAAAACCTAGAATAGTACTTTCAGGAGTGGTGTTTAATGACAAAGAAAATGCTTTATCCCTGAATTTACACAATGACATTTTTTCTAAAATTGAAATATCTGATTGGTTCCCCATTCCATGCATTTATTTAATGCAGACACAACTCGAGCATGTGGAATTCTTGCTGTTGCTTCAGTTTCCTATAACACTTCTTCATTTTCATCGGCTGTCTCATTTTGTATGTCTTATTATGTCTTCATCGGATAAGGTATCCTGACAATCAGTGTTGTCATTGCTTGATAAAAAATTGTTTCCGAAAGATCTGTGTTACAGAAAATGTTTAATGGGTCATCTTCAGGGTCATTTGCATTATAGAAGTGTTCTGGTAATCTGGGCCTTACTGTGTTTGAAATTTGAATTAATAAAGTTCAAAGACACCTGATAGATGTTATTTATTTAATTAAATAATTAAATACAGTCTAAATAATAGCCAAGATATATATTAAAATATGAAAATTATTACTAAAAATAATTTAATTTAGGATCTAAGAAAGATTCAACTGGCAAACACCACAGGCATATTTATTCTATTACCAAATAAATTGTATCTATAACCAAAATATTACTGCATTACTAAAGAGTATGGTTGATAACATGCATTTGTGAAGTCCAACACAGTTCTTAGGTTTAACTCCAATTACTTATAGTTGATAGGTCCAGTTCATACTATGATTTGTTTTGAGGCAGCATGCCCATTTTGTACTACTTGGTATTAAAAACATTGTATTATTCTTATCAACTATTTTTTTTACAAGTTATAGAACATTAAAAATTTCATAACAGAGTTCTGTGCATTATATCCAGTAGTATTAATGTTAATTTAGAGGAAAAAATAGGTCAGATATGTTATAAGAGATTAAATTGAAAAAAAAAAATATACCAACTTCCTCTACAGTCTCTTTATAAGTTTTTGGAGTATCAGCACAGATGTCCTTTGTTAACATAAGCATGACACTCAAACAGAATATTTTGCCAAAACCAGCCATCTAAAATGAGTGTTTCTTGTAGTATTAAACTAAAAAAATATTCTGTATTGGAGAAATGATAATAACTTTGACGCAACAGTGGATTTATGTTTATTTCTGACTAACACATAATTGATGATTATGATTCCTTGTTTCAAAAAAAGTTCATCAATGTATTGTTTTTAATACGACAATTAGATAGCAACGTAGACGTATCACTGGCATTAAAAAAAGTGAAAATACAGCTGTTAAAATAATCTTGTAAGACATACCTACCATAATATAAAGAATATAATACCAATGTATACTTTTATTAACATTTAAAATTATTACCTAATACTTTTATGGATTATCGTGGTCCTCAATCCTGTCTGTAAGAAAATGAAAGATAATTTCCTCTGTATTATTTATAAAGCTAAAATCAAAGAGTGCAAAATCTGGATTTTAATTTTTCCTAAGAAAACCCATCAAAACAAATAGTTGTCAATTTTTTCTTGGTTATGTTCAATCCTAACGAAAGAACACGCAAAAGTACCAAGATCATGTAGCCAAAAATAGTTGTCAAAACTGTTATGATGAGAGTCTCATAGGACTGCCTAAGAGATATTTTGTTCATACTACATATTCTTAAGTTCAAACTTGTATAAATACCATAGCAAGACGATGGCAATATCTCCAGAATGTTCCATGGGGTTTTCATGCCACCTCAGAATAAACGCTTCGTGCCATTATTTTTCATTCACTTCATTTGTACACAATAACCAAACTTATGTATAACGCCTCCAAACACTAAATAATAAAACAATATGGGGTCTAATGTTATTGAATTATAGATAACACGAACTACTGCATTACATACTGAGGCCGCCAAAAAGCCTCAAAACTACATGCCATCTTTTAGTAATCATCTCTGATGTCAACCTCGTTACTGTTTGTAATTTATTACGACCATGAAAACAGGCTTCTTAAGTCCAACTTCGTATTATTAAGTGCTTCAACAAAATAGCAACTCCTTTCTAACTTTTGGGGCAGATTTTTTGACATCTGAATAAATTCACAACGCGTGCCATTATTTTCAATACACTTCACTTGTTCACAATAGCTAAAATATATTACGTAAAATGCCAGTAACATTACATAATAAAGGGTCAAATAATGCAAGTTACATAGATCAATTGTTATATTTTCAATTTTTTATATAGTGCAATAATAATAAAGCCCATTTATTTCGAATCTAAAGTTAAATATAACATTTTTTTTCTTATACCATCATTTATCGGAACCCCTTCTCGAGTAAAGGCCTCCTCTAGCTTTTTGCTAGAATAATACAGAAATATTCTTGGCCCCCCAGAACCAAACCGGTTTATATTTACTAGGTAACACACATTTGGATTGTAAAACTCCGCCAAAATGACATAATAAAGATTCAAATGCAAATTAAATCTCCCATTTATCAAGTATATATTCGATGTTGCCAGTGGTAAATAATAAGAAATAACTAATTCTCGATTTAAATTTTAATTGAATTGATTCTATCTACATTTTCAGGTAAGCCGCTAACACGTCATAATAAGAACAACAGTTGTGTATAAATTATTTATTTTATTCTATAAGCATTCTGTCATATCACGACAAGATAAATACATGAAAAGTTTAATTATATTGTCTACTTAGAAACAAAAAAAACATTTGGGACGAAAGTGAACAAAATAATATCTTACAACCGCTTCATGCATATACACACACACGAACACATATTATATAAATCATTATATATTATTATGTCTACATGTCTAAGTTAATAATACCTTCTACCATAGAAATTAAATGAGTTGGTCAATTTTTTAAAGTGGCAACATATGACGGCGTTCTGTGTGACCACTCGCTATAAGTTTGTTCGTTTATAGTACATTTTAATGAAAAATTACTAAAGACTGTTGCTTGTATGAATTTAACTTCAAACTAGCAGACTATGTCTATATTGAAACATATAGATTAAAGGAAAAAATCTGATAATATCGAGTGCTCCGCCATGTTTTAGGGGTTCATGTCACTTGAAATACATCTTTGGTAATTTATAACAGAATATAATAACTGAACTATAAAATCTGTATCATTATTGCATACGAAATAAATTAGAATCGTAATAATATTCATTAATAATGCGATATACTCACAACTCAAGCTATTGAATTTTCTTTTATAATAAATTCAAAGTTATCAACATTTCTATATCTATCTCTCTCACACACACACATTCTCATTCAAACGTTTTAAATATTTTTATTATTAATAAAATTAATTATTATTATTATTATAAGAATAAAACGACGAGAAGGAATACATGTGAAATATAGAGAAATAAACTAAAAGTGACATACTTATAACTAAGTAATCGATGAAATGTTACTCTCAACAGAATAGTTTCCCGATAGATTTATTACAGTATATATTTTTAACTTTGCCTGTGAGTGTGGTGAGAACTATTGTGACATGAATCATGTTTTCCTTTCTTCTCCTTTGTATGACCATTCTTCTCTCTACGAGTCTTTAGTCTCTCTCTGTATTCCTTTCCCTACTAACATTTCTTTACTACTTAGCACTTGTGAACCTTGTGTATATAAAATGTAATAAATAAATTTATTGTATATAATAGCATTAAACGGTAGGACTAGTTACTTAAATATGTTTTAGTTATTATTATTATTCTGATTTTTTTTTAAATTCTTATTTTATTCGCGGTTTTGTTGTAAATCGGTACGTAGTGTTTGAAACCGACTTTATTCTCAAAAAACCTTGTCAAGCCATAAATTGACACAAGGAAAGATTTACTTGACACTGGCTAAGAGCTAATTTTTTGATCCGTAGTCAAAGTTACTATAACAACTTGTCAAATTGACTATTACTAATACACTAACCAATTGTTATAGTCGCAATTCGGTTTGTGATCACAAAATCTACTGTTGTTAATTTTAACAATAGTCATTTATGTTACAAGTAAAATTAATGAAACAGCTGTTCGCACTCGAGTTAACCGTCCGCCATCTTGCTAACCAGTCAAAGATGAGTGGTTAATATTTTAACATTAACAAGTAGTCACATTTTTGACAATTAGTTACCTTAACTATGATTAAAAAAAAAAAAAAAAAACGCATTATGGCTTTATTTTAACCATTTGGGACGAATCTGACCATTTCTCGAGTTGACTACGGATCAAAAAATCGGCCCTAAGACACAAGCCGTGCAGAGCCATTAAAAAAACACAAGAAGAAGAAGAACAACTATTCTGTTGAGTGTATCAAACACGTTTCGTAAGTAAATAATTCATAATTAAAAACGTTCATAGAATCTAGTGTAACGGTGGAACTGTGAGAAAGAAACAGATATAGTTACAACCTTCTAGATTATTCGATTAAGTTATACTGTAATTTCTACATAAAGAAAAAATGATTATAATGTATAGCGCTCTTATAATTTACATTTGATTTTTTTTATTATAACAGTATGACAAAATTAGTTTGATGGTTACCGTCAGAAGCTATGGTGACCATCACAAGAGATGCAAGATGTAAAATCTTTGTTAAACTAAACGTACACTAGGCGATTGCGAAGCGAGTCACTGTGACTAGTTTCGTCATCCCGAGACTTTAATAACAACGTCTTTTCACATAATCCGTAAGAATAACTTTCCAAATGGATAACTTTATGAATTCTCGAGCTGGCAACACAGGTAAATTAACAAATGGTTACTTTCCCATATATCAGTAGTACCGGGGATTCTGACCAATGATATTGATAACGACACCGCTTAATTTTATCGAATAATTAATTCCTATAGATGCATATATATTAGAATCTAACGCTAAATAACCGTATTCTAAAATAGAAGAGATGATTTTAACGGATCCTCGCGTTAATGCGTTAAATTTAATATCGTTATTTCTATATGAACGTTGATCCCGAACCGAAAAACATCTACACGAATACAATTAGGTCGGTTATTAGACGTGTTTTTTATTGATACAAGTTTACTCCTTACGCGGCTTTCGTTTCCGGTGCACGTCACCGTCGCCGGAGCCCACGGGTGGGACGCTCTGTGACAAAAAAAAATCGATATTTTATATTGACAAGTGATAGTAACACATTCTGATAACCGATTTTTTTTTTTTTTTAACGATGATGGTGCAGTGGGTAGTGCGGTCGGATTTCGCGTCAATGTACGCGGGTTCGATCCCCACCTATCCGACTCTAAAATCGGCCTAAACTTCGTGAGGAAACCATAGCATGGTAGTAGGGCATTTTCTAATAATCCCCGCCTGGGTAGATACCACCATCAAGTTTGAAAACCTGTCGCCGAATACCAATAGCTATTTTCCAGCAGCATCACTTGAGAACCAGTACCTCTAGGTTTAATGTGTTTACCATCCTAGACCACATCGTAACTTAACATCAGATGAGATTGTGGTCAAAGCATTGTAACTACACAGTGTAAAAAAAATGTCAAAAGCGAGCGCAATCACAGGGTAAATCTAGTCTCAATGGAAAATAAATAAATGATGTTATTCTTTAAAAAAAAATGCAAAACCACCCCCAACATGTTCTCGGGAAGTATGATTGCGTAACATCAGGTGAGATTGCGGTAAAATCACTAAGCCTGAGTATCGTTAAAAAAAAAAAAAAAACTACTGCAAATTTGTGAAAATATCCATGTCATTTAAATTAGAATTATGATTATCTGAAAGTGGTAAGCGTAGTTTTTAAGTGCTTTTAAAATATGAATTCGATATCAAACTGGCTCTAGCAAGACAATTGAAATCCCTCTAGAATGTTCCATTGGATTTTCGTGGCACCTTAGAATAAACGTTTCGTGTTTTTATCCTCAATACACTCCACTTGTAATAGATAACTAAATTATATTCACAATTAACACAATATGGGGTCTAATGACAACAAGTTATTGAATTAAATTTATCACATGGCGACTGAAAAAAGACTAAAAACATATTAAGAGTAATTTATCTAGCTATTACAGAAACAATCAAAACAATGTACTATTTTTTATCTCGGGCTATTTATAGACTCACGTCATCAGTGGTTTCAGGTTCAGAGTCCGGTTTCTCGAGGTCCGCTTTACTGGACTTGTCCTGAGCGCTCCGTTCCACTTCCTCTTTCCCATCTTCTTCCACTTCCGCTTCTGCTTCCGCTTCCGCGTCCGAATGGTGAGGATCGTCTTCCACGAGGGCGTCAGTCTTCTTTATCTCCGCATCTGAATCCTGCTAATCATTTTTTTTTAATAAATTTCATATCATTGTTTCGATATTTTTTATTCATGCATTTTTAACATTAGTTTTTACCCCCCTTGGTTCTCAACGTGGGCGATAACGTCCTTTTGTGGCCGTTAGATGCTTTCGGAGCAGCAGTAGAAGACTCAGAAAAAATTGGAGGCCATTGTAATAGTGTGGGCAGATTCAAAATATAGTCCAAAAAAGAAAAAAAAAATTAAGATAATAGTGGCGAGTAAAAAAAGATAAGACATCACGAGTTCCCGACAGAGTTTGAAGCCGACATTAGAACATTTAAATATAATCTTACATACAGACGGACACAACATTGACCCGCATGTGTTGTAGATATTGTTTATTTATGAACATTAGTTATATCCATTGTGGACGAGTAGTATGGTCACATTACAAAACTACCCACAAAATATGTGTACAGTCGACAGACACGTGACGTCACGAGGCAACCCGTAGACGGTTCAAGGCGAGGGTGATTAATATACTCGTATGGAATTGTTGACGGATATTTAAATTGACTTTACAAATCGATTGATCTATTGCATGTACAAGTCAATTTAGATTAATTATCATTAATTTATTAATTTGACACATTAACCGAAGAGGATGTAGTTAAGAATTATGACCGTTTTAGTTAGTTTATTAGTAAATATAATACGAATAGTAAGTTAAGATAAAAACCAATAGAATGCACTGGAAATTAAAAAATAAACAAAAAGGCAAACAATAAAAAAAATAGTATTACAAAGGTTATCTATTTAAAAAAAGAATTTATAATTGTTTTTTAAATATTTTTATGATTTATTTGAAAAATATCTGAAATTGATTCTTAACAACCAACTTTCACAGTGTGCGTTTATTATGTTAAATGTTGTATATGTATGTATGTATGTAAATAAGTTCAAGTATTATGTCGAAGCAAGTTTTAATCTCAAAAGGTTATTACAGGGTGGATCATTACGTGGACGATAGTGATGTCTGGAATTTACACCCCTCTCTGTGCTCCATTAACAATGGTTGTAATCAGAGATGGATAATAATACTCTATAATATATTATGATTTGTATAGTCTTTATTTCAAAATTTTGAATTTTTATATAAAAAAGGGATCAGATCGAGTTTCTCGCCTGCGCTCTTCTCGACTGGGTTGTTTTCCGAACCGGTGGTAGTGTTTTCGACGTTCAGAAACGCTTTATTAGGGCTTAAATTGAGTAAAGAATTTTTGAGATTTGATTTGATATGTGTATTGTATATAGTTAGGTATATTTGTATATAGTGAGGTATGTTTTGTATAAAGTTAGTTATGTTTGTATATAGATAGGTATGTTTGTATATAGTGAGGTATGTTTGTATATAGATAGGTATGTTTGTATATAGTGAGGTATGTTTGTATATAGATAGGTATGTTTGTATATAGTGAGGTATGTTTGTATATCGTGAGGTATGTTTGTATATAGATAGGTATGTTTGTATATAGTGAGGTATGTTTGTATATAGATAGGTATGTTTGTATATAGTGAGGTATCTGTTTGTATATAGATAGGTATGTTTGTATATAGATAGGTATGTTTGTATATAGTGAGGTATGTTTGTATATAGATAGGTATGTTTGTATATAGTGAGGTATGTTTGTATATAGATAGGTATGTTTGTATATAGTTAGGTATGTTTGTATATAGATAGGTATGTTTGTCTATAATGAGGTATGTTTGTATATCGTTTGGTATGTTTGTATATAGATAGGTATGTTTGTATATAGTTAGGTATGTTTGTATATAGATAGGTCTGATTGTATATAGATAGGTATGTTTGTATATAGTGAGGTATGTTTGTATATAGATAAGTATGTTTGTATATAGATCGCTCGTCTGTTTGTATATAATGAGGTATGTTTGTATATAGTTAGGTATGTTTGTATATAGATAGGTATGTTTGTATATAGTGAGGTATGTTTGTATATAGATAGGTATGTTTGTATATAATGAGGTATGTTTTTATATAGTTAGGTGAGCATAACTTACAGATTTAGGTCCGCAACAGAGGTAAGCGATGACGCCGACGAATATAAACGAGCCGATAATAATAACGGCGTAGATCCACGGGTTCTCGCCCGCGTACTTCAGCCCGCTCTCCAGGAACGAGTCCTGGACAAGTTAGCGTCTCTACATACTACTACTAGCGACTACTACACGGTGCAATTATTACTACAACTACTATTTTGTAAGTAAAAATGAGTGCAAAACAGGATTGCATCTAAACTGATACAGCCGTTTGATTGATTCCCCGCTCGCGCGTCGTACAACCACTCAATTGAAACTGAATCGATGATTTGCGTTCTTCATTTTCTAAATCACTTTTGATTTTATACCCGCGTTTCATATGTACTTCATTGCATTTTAATTTTTTTAGTACTAATATATAGTAAAAATATTTATCTTAAATGCTATCCCTTCCCCGTAAAACTGTATTGAATAGGATTTTTTTTTTTAATTTTTTTTGGCGGAGCCCTTATTATTTTCGAAAATTAAACGTACCCTAAGTTACACGGAATAACTTCAGCTATCTATCAAACAAAAAGTCCCGTCAAAATCCGTACACCTGTTCCGGAGATCACCCAAAATAAAACAGACAGAAAGATAAAAATTGTATATTTCGTATAGGTATCGCGTAAACATATTCATATCTATTTAGTAAAAAAAAAAACAGACACTTCAATTTTATTTATTAGTACTTTGTAAAAAAAGAAAAACCACTACAATGTGTTATTTCAAAATACTTTACATAAGCCTATTTTACACACGTATAAACAATATCGAAAAATCGAAATCAAAATACAGGTCTTTAGCCAGTGTCTACGCAAAAACCAAAACATCTTTATATGAAGTTCGTGTGCAGTTTAGCGTGTAAAACGTAATAGTTGTTATACGTGAGACCTCTCTATACCGCCGCAGCAGGTACCCGATGTAGAAACATATCGGTATCGCAACGTACAGCGCGTACAGCGCCCACCAGCCCGGCTTGTGGTTCATACCGCGCAACATCCGACCCCATAACGTTTTCTATTATCCCATCATTTACCCATTACAATACAACAATCGAAAGACGTCCACTGCTGGACTTAGGTATACCCAAAAAAAAAGAAGGAAGAGAGAGAGAGGAATGCTATAATCGGCACGCTTGGCAGGCGGATTGGTGATCGCAGTCAGGTGTTTGTGTCCCTTAGAGCCGATTTTTTGATCTATAATCAAAGTTACTATATCCATTTGTCAATTTTACTATTACTATTACACCAATGGTTATAATAACAATGCGTTTTTTGATGACAAAATCTACTATGGTTAAATTTAGCAATAGTTACTTATGTTGCCAGTAAAATTAACCACATTAAGTAAAATCATTCCGAGTAAAATGTGTTAGGGTCCTCCATAATTCGAGTTGTCGAACAAACATTACAAAAAACAAAGGGTCGAGCTACTCTCGAACATCTGTGTCCATTATTATTTCTTGTGATAGTTTTGTAATGATATTACCTTGTTTTTTATTTTCGTCTTGTCTAAAATATTCTTTGATTTTATAATTTAATTCTTGAATTTAATATATTTTACAAGCCAAATAAATATTTGTACGAACTCGATATACTATACATAATGGAATACTGAATTCTTATGAAAAACATATAGCTTAACTATGTTTCAAAAAACGCATCGGGGCATTATTTTAACCGTTTTTCGAGTTGACTACGGATCAAAAAATCGGCTCTTAGTCGTCTTCTACGACATCCACGGGAACGATATAGGTTGATACTATTCTTGGCCGGCACCACACGGCAACCCATTAATCCATAGATCACCATTAAAAAAAAACATTCGTATGTACATAAATATCAACATTTTACATACTATGTAAAAATTAAGAACGTATCAGCAGTGTTGCCCTTAGACTTGTTAGTTTTAAAGCACAAATTATAATTTATTTATTTTTTATACAAAAGTTTTATCCTACATAGTGGAATTAAAAACAAAAATAATCATTTAAAAATATCACATTTAAAGAAAATCGCCAATATATCAGACGTATAAGAATAATGCACCGCGCTATTATTTTTCAAGAATTCATGCGTATAATATAATAATGATATATATTTCGGGTTTCCACTTGTGCCAAAAATTACTTAGTAAACTATTATTTTGAAAACAAATAAAAATCAAATGTTTTAAATCACTATGATTATTTACTATGACATATTTGAAACAGGCATAGACACCATAAAGCCCGTTTATTATCCTTTAAACTTGTTTAAATCTATATTAATAAATAAAGTTGAAGTGTCTGTTTGTAATGTCAAAATAACATTTTTTTTACTAAATACATGCGGTATATACGATATCTATACCAAGAATACAATTTTTGTCCGTCTGTCTGCATGTTCCGGGTAATCTCCGGAACGGCTGGACCGATTTTGACGGAACTTTTTGATAGATAGCTGAAGTTACTCCGCGTAACGTAGGGTTTGATTTGTGAAAATAATTAGAGTTCCGCGTAAAAATTCAATCGCACAGTTTTACGGGCAAGTGTTCGAATTTATGAGAAATATTTTTACTTTATCTTAGTACTAAAAAAAATCTTTAGGAACATACCGAGTTCCATATTTAAAAAAAAATGCTGCGAACAATGTAAGGAACGCGGGCGCAGCCGCGGGTACACTCCTAGTATAGTACATATATACTAAAACTCATCACAAGAATATCTATATGTTAGAAAAAAGCAATCATGTAAATTGATCCACTGATATTTAGGTATCATAAATGATGATAATAAATACAAAAACAGACAGATAGAGAAATTATACCTATATTAATATAATTATAACTATAAATAATTATAATTATAATATATATATATATATAAGCAAAGTTTGTTTTCTTGTCCGAGGTAAACTCGAAAACTACTAGACCGATCCGCGTGAAACCACAACCATTCGACGCGGAATTAATCCTAGATGGTTATAGGCTATATATTTTTCAAATTCTATGAGCCCTTTGCCATGTTTTCTCAATTTGTTTGTTTATTATTCCTTCGACGCACCACTTCACTTCAAAACTACTGAACATATCGGGATAGGACTAATACTTTTCAACGCAGTATTTCTCGTAGACAGGTATTTTTTGGATTCCACCGATCCTCTCTCATTTTTTTTTTTTTTTCGATTTACTCTTTTGCACATTTCCCAATTCAATTTACGCTTACATACATTTTTTCCGCTAATAAAAACAAAATACTCTTACTTTTATTCATTCATTTGTTTTTTTTAAATTAGCTACAAATGAAACGTCATACGCACAGAACATATAAAACGCGGGCGGAGCCGCGGGCACCGGCTAGTATAAATATCAATATCACCTTCTAAGAGGTTCCTTGGTTTATTTAATCAATTTTATTAATGCGATTTTATATTAAAAATCGATTTAATAGTTTATTTAATAATAAAAAAAAACACTATTCTTTCTTCTTGCAAACTTCTTTTTCATTTCCTTCATACATTTCTGAAAATCACTCAATTATATAACGGCAATAAATTTTATAACATTTCATTCAAATAGAATTGACATTACATTAAATGAATGTGATAATGCTCACCGAATCCTTGGATATCTTGGCGCGTTTGAGGCTGAACGTCTGCTCCGCCCACTGTTGGGCGAGTGCGGGATCATCGGTCACGAGCAAGTTGTCGAACAGTAACATCGGCGACATAGACCACAGTTCGAAACCGATTGCGTGCTGTCAAAACGAACCGGAATATTACCGGTCAATTTACCGGTAAAGTGCCGGTTGAATTTCGTATCGAATTTTTATCACATGTTATTTATATGAAGTGGTGTAACATGATTAATATGAATTTGAAACGTTGATGTGTAGTTGGTAGCGCGGCTGGGTTCCGTGCTAGTGGACGCGGGTTCGATCCCCACCTGTCCAACCCTACAATCGGCCTGAGCTTTCCGTGATGGAAAACATCGCGAGGAAACCATAGCTTGTGGTGGTAGGGTATTTCCTAATAATCCCAACCGGGGTACCTACCACCATTAAGTTCAAAAATTTATGGGGGGCAGGAAATACATCCTGCCCCCCGGACTGACGACCAGACGGTCGTGCCTCTTTTTCGAGAGGCGGGCTAAGAGGTGGAGGGGAGGTATTCTCCTCCATCCCTACCGGGCCATTGCACGGACGAGGCCTGGTGGGTTCGCTGCAGGGGGCGACGCGGTGCTTGCGAAAGCCACCCCGTGTCGCCCCCATCCCAAATGCGGCGGACGGCCCCGGGGGTTTTAGTGGGTATTTCCGGGCGCTTCACACCCGGGTGAGTCCCACACTGGCACGAAGCTCGTCCCTCCGTGCCCCCTTACCTATTGCATTGGGGGACTCCGGTCTCACTAATGCAATAGGTAAGGGTAGTGCGTAAATGCATTCCCCCCCGTCAAAAAAAAAACAAAAAAGGTTTAGTGTATTTACCATCCTGGACCACATCGTCACTTAACATCAGGTGAGACCGTGGTCAAAGCACTGAGATGTAAAAAGAATAAATTGACCTTAACCCGTTGAGGACACACACTGAAAAAATAACGTTGAGGACACACACGGGGTCCAGCAGACCCCACGCAGGAAAACAGTTCCCATTTGTGTTCTACGCGCTATGTATCGACTTAAAACCGGTGCAAAACTATAATTTTATATTCTCTCTAAACAATCTTATGATTGTTTTAATCTTTTCATGATTTTAAAATACTAAAATATTGTTAAGAAAAAAAAAACACTCACGAAATTGAGAACTTTTCTTCTAAAAATAGTATTAGAAATTTTAATTTTCAAAATATCAAAAATAAAAAAATGCAACGGCGTTTTATTAAAAAAAAAAAAAAAAAAAAAAAAACAATATTTTTGATGAAGTCTGAAAAAAGTATATTCATTTTGAAGCCGCGAATCTCGGTCATTCTTGTAATAAAAAAATTAATAGGACAACTAAACACATGCAGAAAAATGTAAAAGCATGGATTTTTTTTAATAGAAAAATTATTTATCGTATTAAATATAACATAAATATGTAAATATTTTTAAGAAAAAACCAATTACATTGGTCTTGACTACCGCAGTCGGTGCGTAAGTGCATACGATGATCGTTGCATATGGCCTGTTCGCAGATTATAAGGCATCTGTATATATACACACATATATATTTAATGAATAACCATTATTTATTGCTGAAAAAAAAATTTTTTTTTAAGACTGCCACAGTAAAGCCACACGGGGTCTACAGGACCCCACAAAAAAACACGTCCGCACTAATATGACTCTGCAGGATGACTAACGCCAAGACCTTTGTAACGTGTCAAAACTTGTTCTAGAGACTTCGAGCAACAGAAGATGGTGCTATATATCTAAACCCTAGGGGTCTTTGTGGATTTAAAATTGCATTGAAATTTGTCTGGGGTCCGTCGGACCCCATGCGTCCTCAACGGGTTAAAGAGTGACGTTTCGTGTCGGTGATATATAATGCGTTTCAAATAGGAATATGCGCGTTAATGACCTTGACCTTGATCGATATAAAACTATATGGACAGCAACGAAAATATTTGCATAAACTATGCAAATGCAAATTCTTTTTTATTTAACTAAATAATTTCCCTAATAATTAGGAGTATCGATATGCGTTGTTTTAACGAACTGTTGTAGGACGTATTAAGAATGTCTATTTAAAAAAAAAAAAAAACTTTTAACAGATTTAATAGAAATTTAATTTTTTTTTTTAAAAGCTCCGGCGTGACCAGGGACCTTGTTACTGCAAATAAGTTTTCAGTATGTTGTGCTCTTTTTTATTATTCATTAGCATGTTCTTTTGCTTTATATCTTAATGTTTCATTTTGAGTGCTCTTTTATTATTTCTTTAGCTACGTTCTTTTAGATTTCTTATATTAATACAATTTATTATTTATACATCCGTCTATTTCAATTTATACAGTAATATAAAAGATCATAGTTAAAAATTTTTAAAAACTATTTCAAGACTATGTTAAAACTATTGTTGAAATTTGAATTTGGAAATATGGTTCCGTAGAGGATATGATTATCTTTAGGCAACCGTCCAGGGTGAGAGCTCAAGTCCGACTGACTGATCTGGGATTGCCAGGGCAGCGTTAAGGCATACATAGCGGGGGTATAACAGAACCGTATACGCCTATGTAATTTTTTCGTTAGCTATGACGTCACAATATGGTGTTGCCCCACGCACATTTATATTCGAAACGCATTGTACGTAATTCCCGTGTCGCGTATAATATAATGTTAAGCGATTTATTGTATGACACTACCGCTCTTAGCGTTATAACTCTATGGTGTGCGGACTCACGATTGGGGTCATCTTGAAGGGATGATCGTCTTTGAAGTAATGAGGGTTGGGGATCCGGCGCGGGCTCCACTTGCCCTTGTAGTTCGGGTTCGGGATCAGCGGCGCGCGCCACACGCCCTGCCGCGAGGGAACGGGATAGCGTTATACATATGATCCGACGAGAGACAGGGACGACAATATTGCTATATACATTGCCTCTGAGCCATAGAGATTTATTTCAATTTTTTTTTTTTTTTTTCCATTGTCGTAAAAAAAAATCAACACTTAATTCATAACGTACATAACATAAGCTCACGCCTGTTATCCCAGAAGGGTTAGGCAGAGGTGGAATAGCGAACTACACTACTCTCATTTCGCCGAGCTTAGTTCCGTCCCAGATGCGACAGGGGGCGAGCCTGTCGCCATATCGGGCACAAATTCCAGACTCCGGGATGATACTGAGTAGAAAACCAAAACCAACCCAATACCAGTTGACCCGACCCAGGGATCGAACCCGAGACCTCAGAACGGCAGTCGCACCGTAATACAACTGCACCACCGAGGCAGTTAATTCAATTAATTAATTCAATACAAATATATTCGAATTAGCTTGTGAATTTGTATATATTTGTGAAATAACTCTCCATAAAAACATATGAACGTGTTGTGAGTACAAACTAAACTATAATTAAGGTAGTTTCTTTGAAGCGCCATCACCTCAAAACTACTGAACATATTAGGATGAGACTACTACCATTCGACGCGGAACTTATAGTAGATACTTATAGACTATTTATTTTTTTTATTCTATCCACCCTTTCTCATTTTTTTTTCAATTTACTCTATGTACATTTTTTTTTTTGTAATAAAAATAAAAGACTCATTTTTCTTCATTCATTTGTTTTTTTAGGTTAGAATAAATCAAATGTTATATGCACTTTTCGCGGGCACTAGCTAGTAATGGAATAACAACCAGTAATTGCATATTGTGTAACTTGGTATGGGATTACCCGTGGCGTTATTTAGCGGTGTTGGTTACCTTGTATTGTGGGTTGGGTATAGTGGGCGGCGCCCAGAGGCCACACCCCGGGGCGGAGCTACAGGCGGGGTTGTCTATCAGCGGCGCCTCCCACTCTCCGTCCATATCCTCGTCCCAGTCCGAAGGTTTCTTCGCCTCCGGGTCTAAAGCAACAATCCTTCATTTACTAGTTGTTATAGACGAATATCTACAATGTTTCTATTTGTACAAAGAGAAAGTTGAAAGACTATTCTGGTCTAAAAAAAAAAAGTAGATTTCACTAGTTACTTGGCTTCTAACTTGAAAATCGTTGTAAAACTAAATAACATAGTTTTTGTATGGTACCTTTTTTTTTCTTTTTTTTTTTGACAAGGGGAATGCATTTACGCCCTACCCTTACGCATTGCATAATAGTGAGACCGAAGTCCCCCAATGCAATTGGTAAGGGGGTGCAGAGGGACGTCTCCGCACCAGTGTCGGACGTGAATCGTCCGGAAATACCCAGTAAACCCCCCCGGGGCCGTCCGCCGCATTTGCGATGGGGACGATGGTACCTACATTACAATAAGTTATAGGCTGTTTTCGAGTGTGAGTCACCACACCCTTATATTAACAATAGTAAGAAAATCATGATTCCAGCCCAATATTCACCCCCCCCCCCCCCCCCCCCTTCGATCTCAATGTCATTAAACAAATGAGCAAAATATAAAGACTCCCCCCCCCCCCACACAAATAGAAGCTTAAGTCCTACTATGATCACTTACTAATGAGTATCATATAATACTCGAGAAAAAAACCTAAACGGAATAAAACAGTTTACAAATATGAAATAGACACTATAAATCAAATAAACTAATAAATAATTCAAGTAACAGGATTATTTCTTTTTTAATTTAGTAGAAATTACTAATATAGTTTCAACAAGACACCGATTTATCAATTATTGAGTTACGATGTTAAAATGTTAAAGAACATCTCACCCGGAATCATTTCGGGTTCATCATCGAGCCAGCCGTCGGGCTTCACCGCGTTCGGGTCAACAATCTGCGCCGGCGCATCCTCGTCCCAGTCCTCGGGTTTACTCGCACTCGGGTCGACAATCTACACAGATATATCAGATGGTTTTTTTTTTTGCCCTCTACGCACCTCAAACTATCCAATACCTTGGTTTCGATTTCTATATATTAAACAATCTATTATATATGGTTAAGAAACTCATGCTGGCCGTTATGATATATGTCAAATATGTTCTAAATTATAATCATCATTCTCCTGCCTTTTCCCAACTCACTTGGGGTCGGCGCAGTATGTTTTCTTCTTCCACACGTCCCTATCAGCCGTCATCTCTTCATTCACTCGTTTTCCTTTCATATCATTTCTTATACATTCCATCCACACTTTCTTTGGCCTTCCTCTACTTCTCCATCCTTCCACATTCATATTCATTACTATTTTACTCACACGCGCTTCCTCTCTTCTCATAACATGTCCATACCACGACAAACGAGAACCTTTCAACTTTTATACCTTTGACGCAACTTTCAAACTCCCTCTAATATATTCATTCCTTATTTTATCCATTCTTGTAACACCACACATCCATCTCAACATTCGCATCTCAGCTACATGCAGTCGCTTCTCATCCATCTTCTTACTAGCCCAGCATTCTGATCCATACAATATGACAGATCTTATGATGGACTTATATATCCTCCCCTTCAATTTAATTTAATTTCTAAATTATAATATTATTCATAATTGTATTTTCAGTTTGGATTTGTAAAAAAATTAACTTAAAATGTCGTTTCTTTATTAAAAAGCAACACATTGTTTATTTTCATTGTCCTTTATTTATCTTATATATATAGAAAATGTCAAAGAATTGAACCGAGTTTTTGACGGAATCTCGGTCTTTCATACAGCAGTTGATGTTTTTTAATCCATTAACTTACATGTTTTGGACTTTATAATGTGTAAGTTTATAAGCACTATAAAAGTATTAAGTTAAGGGGCCGGTAGAAACTTTAACCAAACCTGTAAGCTACATGTCTTATGTACTCTCTACTAATTTAGTATTTGCTAGAAGACAGCTGAGCCTGGACTTTCTTTGTTAATCATGTCATCTTTTAAAATTAAAGAATAAAATAAGTCAAATATAACGTTGCGCTTTTATTCACAATTTAAGGACCGAATATTGCATTTTTTAGAGTACGCAATTTTTGTTTTTGGGGACATGTTTAGGGGGTCAATAGCAGCTTAACCTCAAGTTTGTGGGGTCGCCACCCTTGTCCCACAGTCCCACTCAAAAATTGCGTCCCTTTTTTGCTTATAACTTATTTAATTTTTAATTTAGGACAGAAAGTTATGTAAACATATTTGTAGGCGAAATAATTTGCTACAAATTTTTTGTGAGACGTATAGTTAAAAAATGTTTTGACCCAGTTTTTTCCAAGATGGCGGCTGTGGGTCAAGAGTGGCGACCCCACAAACTTGAGGTTAAGCTGCTATTGACCCCCCAAACATGTCCCAAAAATAAAATTGCGTACTCTAAAAAATGCAAAGCGCATGTAACATTTCAATGGACTATAATTTTTTTTTTATCTATTCGTGAAAATCTGTAATTGGCTAATTATTGTTACGTTCTTAGTGCTATATTGTTTTATTGCTGTAGATTTTCGATATAAATAAATACATAATTTTAATGTTGTTTTGTTTGTTTGGTTATTGTGCGAAGACGAAGTGTATTGGAAATAATAACGCGAAACGTTTATTTTGAGGTGCCACGAAAACTCCATGTTCTAGCAAGATGAGGCACCCGTTTTGCTAGAGTTTGGAAACACATGACGCTGGTAGGCTAATAAGTAAATCGTAAATTGCCATTAACCAAGAAGAAAAAGAAGTGGCATATTATATAAGCAATATTTTGGACTCATTTCCCCCTCCCTACTTACGTAGGCATTTGAATCTCGTTAAAAAAAAATTGTCTGTGTTTATGTCTGGATTTAACTTGAAAGCAGCTTGACCGACTTTGATGAAACTTTGCACATCGGAAAGATATGGCTAACAAGCAACTGATAGTTCATAAAGATTAGTTAAAACATTCCGTTAGACTATAACCTCAAAAACGAGTTGACGGATTTTTATGAAAACTTTATATTATGCATGAAGTATATGCCAATAAAGGAATCACAGGCTATAAAAATAGAAAACATCTTTCTTTCTTTTTAACCCCTTGAGCACTAACCTGGCGTTTACGCCAGCTTTCCATTGCTTTCCTATTGTCTCATTTTTATGGGCAATCGGCACATTAAATTAAAAACTCCAAATGTACGGGAAGCACGTGTCCCAAAAACAAAAAAAAAAAAACAACATCCCATAATTCTTCAATATAAGATACTAGACAAAGACACAAAAAAGGCGCAGTTTTGAAACTTTTTGAGATTAAAAAAAAAATATGATGCCAGCGCTACGTGTGTCTTAGTGGGGGGCGTGTTCAGTCTACAATTTAAATGGCAAAGTGTATTTTTTTTTATTCCCCCCTGACATAATCAGGGACTTTGGTAACAACTCGGTAATAAAGAAATAAAGTCTTTCCCCCATTCTCCCCTATATTTTCTTTTGTTGGACTTGTTCTTTTGCCTCTTGTTTCTATATTTCTTTCTTTTATCCTTTGTTTTCACATTACCCTCTTTTATTTTACTTAAACTAAACCTAAATTTAGATTTCACCGTATTACATTGTCTTACACTACGTTGCAATGTGTACATTCTTATAACAGTGACAATTACTACAATAGTAGTCCCTTTCCTTCCCTTTCCCTTTTCTTTTTCTCCTTAAATATTGCGTAAAGTGTATTTTCTTTTTCTACTTAAAATATTGCGTAAAGTGTATTTTCTTTTTCTCCTTAAAATATTGCGTAAAGTGTATTTTCTTTTTCTCCTTAAATATTGCGTAAAGTGTATTTTCTTTTTCTCCTTAAATATAGCGTAAAGTGTATTTTCTTTTTCTCCTTAAATATTGCGTAAAGTGTATTTTCTTTTTCTCCTTAAATATTGCGTAAAGTGTATTTTCTTTCTCTCCTTAAATATTGCGTAAAGTGTATTTTGTTTTTCTCCTTAAATATTGCGTAAAGTGTATTATAGAGGACCGAGTTAGATAGATATTAACAAATGTATGGAAGCGATGATGGCGCAGCGGATAGCGCGGCCGGATTACGCGTAATAGGACGCGGGTTCGAATCCACCCATACAACCTTCGCATGGTGGTATTTCTAAAAATCCCCGCCAGGGTAGCTACCACCCTCAAATACCGATAGGCGTGTTCCGGCAGCATCACTCGAGAACCAATACCAGGCTTAGTGTGTTCACCATCCTGGACCACATCGTCACTTAACATCAGGTGAGATTCTGGTAAAAGCCTATAACGTGTAAAAAAAAAATGGAAACCTTTTCTCTCTCATCCCAGTCTTCGGGTTTTCTGTCATTCGGGTCGTCGATTTCCTCCGGAGGGTTGACGGGAGGGGTGAAGTCCTCCAGGAGGGAGCCCGCGTTGACTTCCTTGTTGTCGATCAACACGGAGAACGTGTTGTCGGGACGAACGACCAGCGTGTACAGGTGCGGCTCTTTGTCCTTGTAGATATCGTCGAGCCGTTGACTGTAAAAAAAAAAATCATGTTAGAAAACTCAAAATAAAAAAAAAAATCAAAATCAAAATTTATTTATTCAATGTAGGCGCTAAGAAGGCGCTTACGAACGTCTAAAACACTACCACCGGTTCGGAAAACAACTCAATCGAGAAGAACGCAGGCGAGAAACTCGACCTGGTTCTTTTTTTTTTTTATAAATATAATATATATCATAGTCTTATAATGTTAGCGGGTGCGCACAGAGATGTGGGTTAACTCCAGACATCACTATCGTTCACGTAATGCTCCACCCTGTAATAACCTTTTGAGATTAAAACTTGCTTGACATAATACTTGAACTTATTGTCAGGTAAATCGGTAATGTATTAACAAAACTAGTCGTTATCAACTAATCAATGACCCTATATATTTTTTTTCGTTACTAAGAGAAACCAAAGGCATTTCATCAGACACTGGCACTGAATCATCTGATTTTGTTTGTTTATAACTATAACATACTTGGGTTTTAACTTTTTTACACAAAATCCCAAGTTACAACGTGTAACTTTAGCTATCTGCCAAAAAAAAAAGTCTCGTCAAAATTAGTCCAGCTGTTGCGAAAGTATAACAAACAGATTGACAGACAAAAAAAAATATTTAGTACAAAATTGTTATTTTGATATTACAAAAAGGCTTGAATTTCATTTATCTCTTAGAGATTTTTTTTAAACTGACATCTCTCTGTCTCTGAATTTGAAGGTACAAGTGTTTAGAGTTTATAGGAACAAATATAATCAGCTATTAAATAATCTATAATATAATGCTTTGAGGATTTTAAATACAAAAGCATAGTTCAATATTTAAACTTATAAAATTTTGATTAAAAAAACTCTACCAAAATCATTGAATAAACAAAAGACAAGCTAAATATTTGCAAGGAAAAGATGTTGATAACGGCGAACAAAAGTAGCTGAAAATAGCTGATAAACGATTACTATTAATTAGCGCTTAATTATACCATTTTAATCACATGTTAATGTATGTGTGTGTGTGTTCCTATCTTAATAACACAAATTGACCAATTAAATGATATTTGGCACAAAGGGAAAAAGATATCTGTAATAATTGTAAGTGATATACCTCGGTTTCTTGCTATGTTTCTCTTCGATGGTGCCGTTCTTGGGGTTCCTGTGACGGAAGATGAAGTGAAGTTTGTTGTCGTTCCCGCACTTGTCCGGCCCGAACATGATCGTGTAGGGCGTCTGGTCGAAGAACTTTCTCAAGTCCGCCTTCGTGTTGGTACCTTTGGACAGCAGCTTGATGTAAGCTCCACCGCAATTTTGACCTTCCTGTAATTACATACATACATATCATCACGCCTTTCTCCCGTGGGGTGTAGGCAGAGATTACGTCCTTCCACTTGCTACGATCTTGACACGCCTCTTTCGCTTCCTCTACTTTCATGAGCGCTTTCGTACATGCTCGTCGGTTATGAGTACTTTTTACCTGGCCTTTATTTAACACGTGATTGATTTGGTCTAGATACATTCGGCTAGGTCGACCCTTACCGACTTGTCCATTCACCCTCGCCTTATAAATTAATTTCGTTAATGTTCTCTCATCAGTATATTAGAGGAAGTTTGAAAGTGGCGCCAATAACAGACAAGTTAAGAGGCGGTCGTTTATCCTGGTATGGACATGTGATGCGCGGGGGGAAAGAGAATGTTGTAAGGATGGTATTGGATATGAATGTGGACGGTTATATGGGAAGGGGAAGACCAAAGAAAAGATGGATGGACTGTGTGAAAGATGATATGTTTAGAAAAGGAGTGAATGCGGAGATGACAACAAATAGAGAGGAATGGAAGAGGAAGACATGTTGCGCCGACCCCAAATATAAATGGGAAAAGGGTAGGGAGATGATGATGAATCTTCTCTTATCCATCCTCTTTACATGCCCAAACCAACTAAGCATACTAAGGACATTTAAATACTCGAAACTCCTACAAAAATCCTTACATAAATAAAAATATATATTTGAATTTTATGCATAAAAAGAAATTATAATGTCTCCCCTATAAAGTTTCAAAATTATTAAGTTTTACCTGAATACCATTTACATCAATGTTGTTTTTTTTTAAACTTGAAAAGTAAGGTTATGTTATTTTTTTATTAATCAAGTATCTCATTAAGATTGCAAAGTATGAGTGAAATTTAACAAGTAAAATTTATTATATTTTGGAAGTTTCATCGGAGTTTAGTTGCAATGGCAATTAGTACGATAATGGTAAGATAAAAGGTCCCTCACAGTGCCGATAAATCTTCTAGTATGAAATAATGTTATGTAGTGTGTCACTAGTCTCACTATATAGCAATGGGAGCTAATGGCAGTTTCCCCAGTTGTCCCAACTTGCGTCTTTATAGCTTGGTTCGTGTTTGAATTATTATTTTTTTATCGGGTAAAAATCTTTATAACTCGCATATTTCGTATCGATTCTATGTATCGTTAAAAAACTTGATTGTGGTTAGTAACAAGGGTTAATTCATGTAGATATTTTAGTGGTGAAGTTTCTTTTTTTTATTGGGGAAATCTCCTTATGGATAACCAATCCGCCTAACACGTAGTCGGGTTAATTAATCCACGTAAATTATAAAGGCTGTCTGGATTATAGTGTCTGTAGACTTTTTCGGAACTCCTATAAAGTTTTTAATTATATTAACTGAAATGCTTTGTGGGGAATGGACGGGACGATGACAGTGGAAAATTTATAGTTTCACATTACAAGATTAGTAGGAATGACTGGCATAATACGAGAGATATTTATATACAAAGGTACTGTGTACGATCATAATTTATACCAAGATGATCGACAAAAGACATTAGTAAACAGTTTATTGACGCAAACATAAAAAAAATAAAACTATATATAAACAGTTTTAATGCATCATATCCCGAGTCGATATTGGACAGTAGCCAGTTGAGATCAGATCATAAATTTGTTATTTTTTGTCCTTCTCATAGCCTTTTATAACTTATTTAGTATATATGTTTGTTTCTAATGCTGTTAATACACGTCCGGACCGGACCGAGGACATGGTATGTCGAGCGGCCGAGGTCATTAGTCGCCTAAGTAGGGTTGGACAATAAGATTTTCCAAAAAGGTTGATTTTTTGAATCGATTCATAACACATTGAGGTTCGAGAGACCAATCGTTTTTCTATTTGTTTTATTTGACTTTTTCTTCGTAAATAGTATTTTTCCAGTGGTCGAAATTAGACTATAATCATCATTTATTGGAAAAAACGGTTTCCATTTTTTTTTTAACAGCGCTCAAGACCATCAGAAGCAACTAAATAAAAAACACAAATGCCGGTTAGGCTAAGGAAAAATGACACTGAACTATTTATTTTTGCCTATTTATAGATGATCATCATATCATAGAAAACAAAAAGGACACTCTAATAATCGATACTTTATTAGTTTGAAAGACCGATCTTTTGAGGCTTCCATGTTTTGTTAATCGATTCTTCAAACTCAGATTCGATCGATTCAAAAAACGATCTCTTTCGGAAAAGATTCACATCCCAACTGAGGGGATTGATGTCCGCGGTCCGGTCAGTACGTGTGTTAACACCATAATTGTAATATATTTAGCTCATAATTCGTATATTGAAAAATAAAAGTAATCAATATATTTACACTTAGGTCCTTGTGAACATAATTAGAAGAGACTTATGTTCAACAGTGGAAAGTCTTTTAAAAGCTATAACCTATATATTTGATCGCATACTGACAAGAATAAGTATTTATGAATTAAAAAATAAATTGATTGACTATGTAGTTAGTTGCCTTTTTATATATAAGAACAATACATCTCTTAGGGGTCACTTAATATTATTTGGACTCACACAAAACTCTTTTTAAATTACATTGAAAAGTAAAAAAAAATAATCCAATTATTTAAAGAATGTCTCTTCGTAGAATATTATAACTAAATGTATGCTTTATGACTAGAAAGGCTTCACTATAAGCCAATTACAATGATTCATATATAATTGATTCTATTGTTCAAGTAATCGCTTAAAAGCTTACAAAAATCATACCGTAGATTTATATTTTACTATGGACAGACTAAAAATGTCATAATAAATATTATGCAGACATGAAAAATTGATCACAAGTAACTAAATTAAGTGTTAAAAAGTTACCTGCATTGTAACTTCATACTGCACAATCAACGGCTTATCCTTGAACTCAAACGGTTTGTCCAATAGCGTTGAGATAGCGGCATGCTTTGCCTCCGTTACCAGAACTAGGCCGAGATCATTCTTCAGTATCTTCCTTGATGGAATTTGAATCTGAAATATATTAATCAATTTGACGTGTTTCCCAATACTCGTATATTCCGTTCTTTTATAGTCTGATTTAAGATGCACATTTTTATTAACAAAAACCGAAATTGGCAAAATGACTGAAATTCCTTCGATGTTAAATAAAGTACAGTCGAAGGACAAAGATTACTGTTAATATATAAGAATCTATCAACAGCTGTCATCATGCTTGGTTACATGTACCATGGTTTTTTTTTTTTTTTTTGGGTCCCTGACATCCTCTTTATTCACTTGTTTTTGATTTTTTCTAGTGTGTTCTTTTTTGTGCAATTTGTTTGTGTACCATGGTTATAACATGTAGCCTTTTTTTACATAGGGAAATGCGTTTAGGCACCGTCCTTCCATGTGGGGGCAGGGAGGGTCTGTGGGATTAAGACTAGGGAAGGAGACCCTAGCGTCTACCCACTAAAACCCTATGAGTGACCGTCTCTCTACCGCCACATAACGAGGGCAACACGGGATCTTAAGCATACACCGCGACATACCCCCCGGACGGACGACCTAGCCCGAAGGCCAAGTCCCTACCCGCAAAAGGATTAGTCCCGATCAGCCAAGACTAAGCCCCCCAACGGCTTCCTCAGTGCAATGGAAGGTCAGGGCCCCCGCCCCTTAGCCCTTGGGTCAGCAATGATAACATCTAGCCTAAAGCTAACTCTAAATATCCGCTAGTTAATCCTGGCACACAATGTGTTAGTGTCTCACAGTGACTGGTTTTTCGTAGGTGTAATGTGGTCCTATTACACTGATAACTGCTAAATCTACACTGGCTAATTCTGAAACGCGATGCACCATTACATGTCAGTATGGCGGGTTTAACATTTCAACACTCAAAAATATGGGCTGCTCAGTATACTACTCTGCTTAAATATAGACAATATCACGCTTTATAACCTCTTTAAGAACGTAAGCAGAATAAATAAGTTTATTAAAAATGAGTCACCGATGAAAAGAAAGAAGTGGCAAAAATGGCTCACTCTGGATTTGAATTGTAAGAAGCATATTAACTCATTTTATTGAGTTTTATGTGAAATGCTTTTAGAATCCGATTATTGGTTTTCAAATATAACTATATGGTTATTCACAAGTAATTTTTAATAATCATGAGGCTTTAAAAATAATTCCTTGTGCCATTTATCTTATATTTGACATATGTGGGTTGATAGTTATGGACTATAAACATGCTGTTACAATAGTAACAATGGGTAGTGTACAATCTTTATGATGTTAGTGATAAGAATCCGAATTTTTAGAGCTTAGATATTTTTTTATAGCAATCTTTTTATTACTTTTCATTATATTATCCTATTCATATTTATATATTTTATACAAAACACTAGTGAATAAAATTAATAACTATAATTTAAGAGAATCAACTAAAACCACCCTTACCTCCCATTTACCATCATATTTAGCTATATTCTCATCAACACCCTGTTTCTTTGCTTCAGACTGGACCCATTTCTGTTTAAATGCTTTCACATCATCAAAATGCTCTGCGAGGTACACTCCTTTCGAACTTATTTGTGGGCTGTGATATTGATCATCTTCTTCTACCTAGTTACACATAAGAAATTGTTATATGAGCTTCAACTTATATTTATGTTTTTGTGGAATCTCATAATGTTTTTCTCATGTCATCCTATATTTAAGTTGGTGGCACAGTTGTATTATGGTGCGACTACCGTTCTGAGGTCTCGGGTTCAATCCCCAGGTTGGGTCAAGTGGGATTGGCTTTTTCTACTCAGTCTCATCCCTGAGTTTGTGCCCAATATGGCAACAGGCTCGCCCCCATCTGAGATGGAACTAAGCTCGGCGTAATGTGGGTGGTGTAGTCGCTATTTCACCACTGCCTAACCCTTCAGGGATAACAGGCGTGAGCTTATGTTATGTTATATTTCAGTTAACCATCACTTATCTATGTATAACACATCCTCCTCTTGAGCAGCATTTCCCAAACTATGAGTTCAAACAATAACATGTTGTATGGGAAAATTTGATAATACATTTTAATTACTATTTTTTATTTTATTTGAACAGTTCTACAATATAATTATATCTCTAATTTCAAGATGTGAATCCCAGAATTCGAAAGTTTTTGTTAGATGTAATCACAATTCAGTCAGCTTTAGGAACCACTACACTAGATCTTATATGACTTAGTAATGTTATCCCATAGATTCTCCTTTATGTGTGAAAACATAAAATAGTGTCAGAATGCGCAACCTAACTTACAAATCAATGACAGGAAATAAGCTTTCATCTAAAGGTATATAAAGTTAACGAAAAAGAATAGTCAAAGTTATCATTATGTTAAAAAAATTACTGGTCGAGTTAATCGATTTGTGCACTGAATTACTCAGTTATGTCTATTGGCTTAAAAAAGAGGACTCTGTAACAACTATAGCAAAAATTTGCTTCAAATAATGTGAAGTGCTTATAGCTGTATTATACCTAGCTTCTCATAATTGTTTTGTGTTATTTTACATATGTATTTATGATGAAATTTTAATACTTTAAAGCACAATTGTTTTAAACTAATATCACATTTTTATGTCTTAGGCCCTTAAAATATGATTTTTAGTTGGATCTTTTGTCACATTATGAATGTGTTTCAGATCACAGTATAAAATATACAGTACAAGTTTATGAAAAATGTTTTTACATTAGTTTGAATATACCAAATTATTATAATGTTATATTTTATAATTGTAAGAAACACGTCAAATATTATCCAAGATACGGAAATGTAGGTCGCGAATACTACGAGATATGAATTTACTTGTTGACCGGAAACTGGGTCAAATAACCAATAAATTAATAAATATTAAATTACTAACTTCGACTGTAGCCTCTTCATCGAGATTAGGGCTATCGGCCTTTACTGCGCCGGTGACACTCGTTAACAAGAGTAGAAACACTCATGAAATATATTTTTCGGCTAAAGACAGCCATCTGAAACAAGCTTATAGTATTAATACAATATTCAAGTCGGTAATAGTAAAGAAGTGACAATATAATCTAACAGGACTATATAATTAAATTATAAATTCTTAGTTCCTAGACCTTAAGTCGACAATGCGTGGTCAATGAATACATTCACAATGTTCGAAAACCGTATAGAGGATATCCTAATTAAACTTATTAATCGAAAAAATCTTTAAGCACTATTACAGTATGACATTTATTATTGATATTTTATACCTTGTATTGTATTCACAATTTATAATAACGATGAATAAATTCCGATGAGACGAAAGAAACCTCAACCAACACCAATGGCTGATTTTAATTTTTCCTGAAAATTTTCAACCAATCAAAAATAAACAGTTGTCAAGGTAGTGATCGAGAATTTTCCGACGCGTTCAGATTCAAAAACTATTAAATGATTTATGTAGGTTATAAATTAATAAGAATCTATCTTATTATGCTAACAAAGAAAATAAAGTAAACTAATTTACAAATAAATAATAATTGGAATAAAATAAAGTATTACACTAAAACATTATTAAAATTTTTGTTCTTTCAGAAGTTATTTCTTTTGCCTGAAATCATAAAAAAAAGTAAAAATTATTAACCAATTACAATATAACGTCAATGTCACTAATGTCAATTTTGCTGGTTTCTCTTTCTTTCATAAGATAAAATTATATGTTTTGTCTTTCTAGCATTAACGTATACAATGTTTTATGTTTATCTGAATTCCAGCAATTATTTATATTATATATCTCTTAGTTTCGTAGTTCGTACACATGTTATTGTTTTCGCCAAATTATATTTTCTTCAAATAATGATTTGAACTTTGAAGGTGATTATTTCTGAGAAAGTTACTGGAGTGTAATTACCTACATATTGCTTATTTTCATTCAACGCAGCAGAACACGATTCTTTTTAGTATTTATAGAAAAATGTACGTATTTTCGGTTTTAAGGAACTAAAAAAAAGGATTTTATAAATACCTAATACTATTTCAAAATGCTAATAACTTTTGTAAATCATTTTAGATCAATTGAACGATTTTTGTTCGCTTACGTGTACTAAAATAAATTTACATTCGTTATCAAAACAGGTAGTACCACTCTGCAACTCATTGATATCATATTCCACTTATCTTTTTTCATAAAATTTACAATAACAATAAATGGTTTAAGTACCTAGTATTTACATAGCTTTTTCACTTGTTTCTAAAAAGTAAATATATTTATACTTTTTGGACTAACTTAAAAAATATGTAAGTTGGTTTGTGATTTAAATATTATTGTTACCATTACAATAATAAATTCTAAAATAATTAAATTTATTAAATATTTGATTATACAAGTTAAAATTATCCTTTTTTAATTAGAGTTATTCCTTGAAAGCCATGTTGTTATGAACCAAATTTTCCAATGGTATGTTTAAATAATTCTTTTTTTTTAGCTGAACGATTACATACATAATGAGGGTGGTACTTCTCACGTTTACTAAAGATTCGTAATCTCTTACTGCTAACCATTATTGTTATCTTTATTTATATTGCAAAAACCCTTACTGGTATTGATGTTGAAAATTTGAAGCATAATCATGAAACTTTGTATGACGTTCAAATGGGGAAAGCAGTTCTGCATGAGCCTCCACATATAAGACTTGAGAAAGATATGAAGAATGGAGATTACTTTGTACCAAAGAGTTTAAAGGTAATACTATATTAAAATATAAATAAATATCTATATAACTATAAAGACAGAGATCTGTTGTTGTTTGTGCATTATGCAAAAACAACCAAATAAATATTAGATAGTTACTAAAGTTATTAAGAATCTATGATTTTTCTAATCACTTTGTATTCCACTATGAGTACTTTCTTCCTGTGTGGAAATAAAGCAACAGTTACTGTATGGATTTCTATTCAATTTTTTTAGTTTTAATTCTTAAATACTTTCTTGTATTTTATAAAAATATAATATCTTCATTTAATACATGGCTAAGATAATAAAAACAACACAGAGAAAGTATCAGCTGGTATCTTTAATTAAATAGTATGAAAAGAAGTCGTTTCTGCTGTCTGTTCACTTAGATCTTTTAAACTATTCAACAGATTTTAATGCAGTTTTCAGCAATGGATAGAGTGATTCACGAGGAAGGTTTACATATATAATACATACATATTATATCACAGAAAAGTAAAAAAAATTCAAACATTTATAAAGTGTTGTTCTAACAAACATATTTTTGTGTGCTTAAATTGCATACGCTGGCTAAAACTTATGAGATAGATCAAATTAATGTACTACGGAATTGTATAAAATACTGATAAAAAGTCCGTATATTTATCTCTAAAGGATAACCCACAGTAACCATATTTATTTTTTACATATTACAATAAAATATGTGTTATTTACCAAGATTCTTTATACAATACAATATTATTCCTTATCCAAATAAATATGTTACATACGTTTCATGTAGATCATAACTGCTGGCATTAACAGCTTTTTAATAAAATGGATATCTTAGAAGATATCAGAGCTTTAAAAAGTAGAGGCATAGCGACTATACGGCCATACATTTCGTCATGGTTGGCAGCGGTTGACGGGCGCGGGGTGTGCCGTGTAACTAAAAATAGCGCATCTTGCCTCATTAAAAATTTCTTACCTTTTGGCCACTCGTCAATAAACTGGAACTTAAAACAAACTTTAGAGTTTTGTTCTCTTCACGTGAGAATAGGCGTTTTTTTTCAGAGTTTCAAAGTTGGCAATGGAGATCTAACACAAAACAATGGAGGGATTAACCTATACCTTTGTGTTTTAATAAATAACATTTAAGAGTTGGTCAACAGTGTCTATCCCGACATTGAAAATATAAGTTATAAGACTAGATCTTGGTTCAAAGAAAGAGCGATACTGTCACCTACTTAAGAACAGGAAGATAAGGTGAATAACTTCTTTAAAAGATTGATCCATGGCGGAAATATACTACTCGGTCGACACTGTAATCGATTTTGAAGAGGCTGTCCATTTTCCCACAAAATTTCTTAATTCTTTGAACCCATCTGGACTTTCCCCACATAAACTGGTGTTGAAAGTAGGTTGTCCTGTTATTTCATTAAGGAACCTTAATCCGCCTAAATATTGTAAGGGTATGCGATTATTTATCAAGTCGCTTAAATCTTTCATAATAGAGTGCACAATACTTTCGGAATGTAGTACTGGAGAAGGTGTTTTAATTCCCCGGATATCTCATATACCATCGGATTTACCCTTTGAATTTAAGCGCCTGCAATTTCCGGTAAAGCCTCTTGTCCAATGACCATTAATAAGTCACAGGATCAAACATTCAATGTTGCAGGCTTAGATTTGAGTGTTGAGTGTATCTCACACAGCTAGTTATATATCGCGCTTTCGTTTTGTACTGTTTCATGGAAAAAATATATTTGACTTTCTGAGTCTACCAATCCTCGAACAACAATCCTGTTGCCATCTACATGTGACACTAATAACTTTACTGTTGGCAATAAAACCTTGGTCTGAGGAACCTTATTTAGAGTGAAGACTTACCACTGAGTTTTCTTTTTTTTTTTTCATTCAATCAGCTGTAAATAGTGTATACAAATACACCTGTAGTATGGACTAATCATAATATTATTAATCACTCCACTCGGCCCCCTATTAATATCTACATTGCACGGGCGGCTCGCTAGTAAAATATAAATTAATTCTAACTGGGCATTGTGTAGTGATGTAATTTTTTATTAGATTTATTGAGTTTTAAAATTCTGGGAAAGTGCCTGATTTTGCCACTTAGTAAATAATTATGCCACTTGTTTTAGGGCTCACAAAGTTATTATTTTGCTTATAAAGACAACCTTTTAATCGATTAAAGATGACATGTATCTTTTATGACGGTATGAAGAATTAATATATGTAATAAAATATATGATTGCACATTTATTTTTTCAAATATAACCTATCAAGTGCAGCTTAACTGAATACAAATTCTTATTATACCCATATTTTTACACAAAATAATTTAACATTTGTTTTTACAGAAGAAAGATTGGCATGATTACCAACAAATTGAACGTGAAAGAAAGCGTAGAGGTAAATATTATATCATAAACGTTAATATGTAGTTACGATCTCCAAAACTAATAGGTCGTCTAGAGTATATAACAACTGGATACTTTTAGAATTTGTTAGAATACGGCTGGCGAAAATTGGACAAATATATTGAAAATATTATTTGCTGATTTATGTATATTAGTCAACGATTATCTTTCAGAGGAAACACGCGCGAAAGGAATTTACTTAATAGCGCGGCCATGATACTCCAGATGTACTATACTGTATAATAACATTCGTTATTAAAAAACGCCTATAGTGTAGGTTTGTTGTGAATAACTATGTGCTCGAGTTTGATTGGAGACGGTAGAGCAGAGCTTGACAAAAAATGTAACGAGCTTAAGGCCTGACCACCTGGGGTCATTATAATTAACTGCTGACTTGCAGCAAATGTGGTCGCATATTCACTGCAAAAATGAGCTATATCTGTCACCTGGGTCTCACCAACAATGCTTTCAATAGTCGGATCCCAGTAGCCCTGGTCGATTACGGTCAGGATATTATTTAAAAAACGTTAATACTAGATTTGCCAGCAGTTCACACTGGTGGTCGTTATATTTCGACTATATTTACTAATGTAAAATTAGTCCAGAGAAGACATGTATGATTGAAAAATAAGTGTTTTGTAATGGTCCTGTGGCTCTTGAGCTATAGGGTAACTATAAAAATGCGCACTTTGAAAAACGCAAAATTGTTTCTAGTGGAAAAAATCTTTAATAACATTAAATAACTTTTTTTTATTATGTTTGTATTTTATGTTTTAAACAAAACCTACTTCACAGTAATTCATGCCTTTACGTCAGAATTTAAAATTGTGTGTTTGTAAACTTAAATTCTTGAAATTGGAATATAAGAAAATTTGAAAATCAACAAACAATTTTTTTAGGTGTAGGCGAACAAGGGATGCCAGCCTATCTTCCAAAAGAGAAATCCGATTTAGAGGAGAAACTTTATTCTGTAAACGGTTTCAACGGAGCACTCAGTGATGAAATATCACTAAATAGATCGTTGAAAGACATCCGGCACCCTGGCTGCAAGAAGAAATTGTATTTAGAGTCATTACCCACTGTCAGTGTGGTTGTCCCTTTCCATAATGAACACTGGAGCACTTTGTTACGGACAGCCTACAGTGTATTGTTTAGGTCACCTAAACATCTCATCAAAGAAGTATTTTTAGTAGACGATGCGAGCACTAAAGGTGAGTAGTGGACAACTATTCAACGATATAAATACTAATGTTACCTACTTATAAGCAGTTACGTTTCGCGTGTGTTTTACCTTGAAGAATATAACCTCGCCAAAAATAGCGAGGAAGAACACCTCGTTAAAAATAGCGAAGAAGAACACCTCGTTAAAAATAGCGAGGAAGAACACCTCGTTAAAAATAGCGAGGAAGAACACCTCGTTAAAAATTACTAGGAAGGCTGAGCTCGAAACGGACTTTTAATTTGCTGGTCAGCGCTCAACAGGGTTCACGGACTTTGCGAAAATACATAAAGCTATGTAAAAAGACATATAAAAGATAAACTGGGCTGTTTTCCGAATTGGTGCTAGTGTTTTGACGTTCGTCAGAACCTTCTCAGCGAATTTAATATATTTTCGTTTTTGATTTTGAAATAAACTCATCTCTGTTAATTGGTTATTAATAAATTATTAATCAATCTTCAAATCACTCATTGGAATTCATTGTAATTTTAATGAAGTAACATGTGTCGAGTTGTTTGCTTTAGACAACGTACATAACACAATATTCCAGCTCTTTAAACAATGTAGCGTTTTTAAAAGCACTAATTAACATTTTAAATTGTAGAAACAGTTGTCTCATTATAAGCATGTATGTCTTTCTGCGGGTAAAGGACGTCGTGGTGTTTTATACCATTTTCTTGCATCATTTTATTAAATAGTCGTAAACAATTGTCAGATAAACAAAACACATAAGTATACGCATATTTTACATATATATAGTTAGTTACATCAAAGGGATGGGTTTAAAAAATTACGTCCTCGTAACAGTTGGTTATATTTACGAGATTCTCCTCCCTAATGTGATGTCACTAATTTTGAAATATACATCTAGAAACGTAAAATTAAAATAGCAGTTCCTAAATAGGTTTTTTATACGTTTAATTTTTTTTTCAATGAAACCAATATTAAAATAAATATAAAAAAGATTGACAAAACAAAAAGAAGATGAATTATATGAATATTTTTATTATTCCTCCAATGCCGTTGTTACACAATGTCTCACTTCGTCGATCTCCGCCTCTCCGCTTAACGGGTGACGTAATTTATAGATGACCCTCTAGAAGTATTCCGTAGGCATAGCAACCATGACAACAATCCAAGCCGAAGTACACACTATTGTGATGCTCTTGTGCTGGTTTCCTGTCCCTGGTGATCGTCTTACAAATCAGGCTAACAGTAGTTTATTGAAAAAGAAATGCCCTTACAACTACATAAATGATTTCTTTCGCATATCATCTATAGCGTAAAAACTATAAATTTGTGGGTGGAAATTGTTTTTATTGTTTGGCCAAAAGTGTAGTCTCATTCTACTACATAATTCATGGTCCTTTTTATGACGCTTTTGAATAAGATATCGGCATCCAATGTTAATATCTCGTTTAAACATATCTACTTAAGTAATAAATTGCTTCTGACATATATGCATCTAAAAATCATATAGAAAGAGGTCGTCGTAATCATAGGTTTAAATAAATGTTTTGGCAATTATTTTGAATATGTTTAACGTCTCTTTACGTTAGCTGAGATGAGGAACTATTCTATTTACCAACGCCATTAATAAAAAAAAAACGCTGCTTACACACATATAGTTGAAAAAAATAAACAATTGCGATGTTCAAAAGGAAATGAATAAACGTTGCAACTACTATAAATATTGTATCAGCGTGTATAATTAACAATGATTGCGATAAGGTTTATTTATTTATATACAAAAATATAATTCTTGTGAGTTTAAAATATAATTTCTTATGAAGTAATTTAATATAGGTAACTTAGTTAATATAGGTATCGGCGTCTTTGCTCGTTTCTATTTTTAGCAATTACCTAATATGTCGATTACCCATAAAAATGAGACAATAGGAAAACAATAGTATGCTGGCGTAAACGCCAGGTTAGTGCTCAAGGGGTTATTACTATTATTTCTATGTAATATTCAATAGATTAGGAGCAGGGAGATAGAAAAACGTTAGGGGTAATAAAGTACCAAATGCAGCACACAATTTTTTAATAACGCTTACAATGTTTTTTTTTTTTAACGATATAGGCTTAGTGCTTTAGGGGCGGGGGCCCTTTAGGGGCGAGGGCCCTGACCTTCCATTGTACTGGGGAAGCCGTCGGGGGGCTGGTCTTGGTTGACCGGGACTGGTCCCTAAGCGGGTTAGGGGCTTGGCCTTCGGGCTGGGCCGTCCGTCCGGGGGGTATGTCGCGGTGCATGCTTGCGATCCCGTGTTGCCTCCCCTCGTGTGGCGGTAGAGACGGTCACTCATGGGGTTTTAGTGGGTAGTCGCTAGGGTCTCCTTCCCTAGTGTTAGTCCCACACACACCCTCCCTGCCCCCGCATGGGAGGACGGTGCCTAAATGCATTTCCCTATGTAAAAAAAAAAAAGGCTTAGTGCTTTGACTACCATCTTTCCTTATGTAAAACGACGATGTGATCCAGGATGGTAAACACACTAAGCCTTAGAGGTACCGGTTCTCAAGTGATGCTGCCGGAACACACTTATTGGTATTTGGCGACAGGTTTTCAAACTTGAGGGTGGACATATGGACCTTTGGAAGTACATTTCGAACTTCAAGGTGTCCACGTCAGCGAAAACAACATCTGGGGATCTGCGAGCCGCCAATAACGTTTGACAATAATGTATTTTATTGAAACAAGTCCTGACGAAAATGAAAAAAAAAAATATAAAAAAAAAAAATAAAAAAATATGACAGTGCATTTTTACAATAAATATATTATTCTTATCAGTACTTTTGTTTATTAGAAAATTATTTTATTTAATAAATACGAGTATATAATTTAAAATCTATCGAAGTCAAGTCAAGAACAATTTGACGAATCTGTAAAAATACAATATTCAAAACATTGGTAAGGCAAAATAGTTTGAGGACCTTTGGTCTGCATACACATTATATAAGTCTCGTTACAGATTTTCTAAAAGGAAAACTAGATAAATATCTAGCGAAGAATTTGCCGAGGGTGAAAGTGGTTCGCCTGAAGGAACGCAGCGGTTTGATCACAGCTCGGCTGGCGGGTGCGAAGCTGGCCACGGCTGATGTCCTGATATTCCTGGATTCGCACACCGAAGCAACTGTCAACTGGCTGCCTCCACTGCTAGGTCTGTGTATGTATATTCTTTTATGACTTGTCCTTTTTTTTTTTTTTACTGGGGGAAATGCATTTACGCACTACCCTTACCCATTGCATCTACCCTTACCCATTGCATCTACCCTTACCCATTGCATCTACCCTTACCCATTGCATCTACCCTTACCCATTGCATCTACCCTTACCCATTGCATCTACCCTTACCCATTGCATCTACCCTTACCCATTGCATCTACCCTTACCCATTGCATCTACCCTTACCCATTGCATCTACCCTTACCCATTGCATCTACCCTTACCCATTGCATCTACCCTTACCCATTGCATCTACCCTTACCCATTGCATCTACCCTTACCCATTGCATCTACCCTTACCCATTGCATTTTACGACTTGTCCTGCATGGTGATAGGATATTTTCTAGTTTACATTTTTTTTTTCATTTTTACCCATTAGCAAATTTCGGCTGGAAGGTACTATATTAGGTTTTTATCAATACTGTCTTTGGTCACATTCTTACAGAATTTATCGTATTGTAATGAATTTACTAAACGTGCCTGTTGTTTTTAAACATTGAATGCCTTAGGTGAAACATTGTAATGAAACGAACTGGTGGTAACTTTTTTTTTTTTTTTTTTTTGTCGGCTTCACTAATAATAACCTTATTCTTTTTTCATTTATTGCCATATGTAATAAACTACATCTATACATATAAAAAAAGAATCGTGTAATTATAAGTCGTTAAGTGTTGGGATAAGTTGCGACGATAAAAGATCATCAATATCGAAATTAAATCTTCTACTGTAATACATTTTTGAAGCGATGATCGGGCATTGGACGGGGCGGTAGGATTCCGCGTCAATTGACGCGGGTTCAAACCCACCAATACAATTCTAAAATCAGCCTGAGCTTTCGGTGAAGGAAAACATCGTAAGGAAATCTACCACCCTCAAGTTGGAAAACCTGTCGCCGAATACCAATAGGTGTGTTCCGGCAGTGTCAATTGAGAACCAGTATCTAGTCTTAGTGTGTTTACCATCCTGGACCACATCATCACTTACGATGTGGTGAAAGCGTTTTATACCGTATAAAAAAAAAAAGAAGATTTTAAGATAAGTCTATACGACCGGTAATAAATTACACTGTGTCTCACAGAACCGATAGCGTTGAACTATCGCACGGTCGTCTGTCCGTTTATCGACGTTATTGCGTACGACACGTTCGAGTACCGCGCACAGGACGAGGGCGCGCGGGGCGCCTTCGACTGGGAGTTCTTCTACAAGCGACTCCCAGTGTTGCCCAACGATGAGAAGAACATGCCCGAACCCTTTGAGTGAGTGACTAATTCCCGACCAAAAATCAAAATCAAAATCAAAATTTATTTATTAATTTTAGGCCCTAAGAAGGCGCTTTTGAACGTCTAAAACACTACCACCGGTTCGGAAAACAACCCCAGTCGAGAAGAGCGCAGGCAAGAAACTCGATCTGGTTCTTTTTCTTTTATAGCTATAATATATATCATTTTTTTTTTTGTCATATAAAAAACTATACAAATCGTAGTCTTAATAATGTTAGCGGGTGCGCACAGAGATGTGGGTTAATTCCAGACATCACTATCGTTCACGTAATGATCCACCCTGTAATAACCTTTTGAGATTAAAACTTGCTCGACATAATACTTGAACTTATTGTCAGGTAAATCGGTAATGTTACTTGGGATCTTATTGTAAAAACCGAATACTATTACCTATAAAGCTTTTATTAGACTTACTTAACCTAAAGCGTGGGACGGACAACTTATTTTTTTACTTCTAATATTAAAATTATGACGATCATTCACTAGATAGAGCTTGTCTAATTTTTTTACGAATAAGTTATCGAAGATGTATTGGGAGGGCAAAGTTAAGATATCATATTCTTGAAACTTGTTCTTTAGAGATTCGCGAGGTCCCATATTATATATTGCTCGAACAGCTCTCTTTTGTAACGTAAAAATGGTGTCTACCTCTGCTGCTGTACCCCACAGCAAAATGCCGTAAGACATTAAGCTGTGAAAGTAAGCAAAGTAGACTAACCTAGCAATAGCAATATCCGTCAACTGGCGAATTTTTCGAACCGCAAAAGCAGCGGAACTAAGCCTTCCTGCCAAAGTTTTAATATGCGGACCCCATTGTAACTTATTATCAAGTGTGATACCTAAAAACAGAGTTTTGTCAACTAAGCCTACTAAATTCCCTTCTATCTCTAACTTACAATCAATATGTTGCACATTGGGCAACATAAATTTTATGCATTTCGTTATCTTAGTGTTAAGAAGTAAATTATTTAAGGCACAGCATTTGGAAATGTTTGCTAGTGTATTATTTAAGTGCCTATTTAAGACCACCATGTGTATTCTGAATAACCCACTTTAGTGACACATCGCATTCTGGAGGGCTACGTTCGATTAGACGTACTATCGAACGGACTATCGAATTTAGAGTATCGTACGTATTCGTTACTGAGTAACCAATACCGAGTACAGAAACGTTACTCACGAATGCATTTCCTTACTCGCATGTTTCTTATTTTTTGTACCAATGTTAGTTTCATTGATTTATTTATACGAATGCAACTATTTCAGTTGGGCAAGTACCGTAACAATTCGTAACAATACGAAAGTAACGGGTACTGATTGTTATAGTAACGAATACATACGGTTACACTATTTTTCGTCATACAAGCAATAATTGCCCAAACCCAATCTATGAGGTAACTATGCGGACACGGACCTTTTTCTGCTTGGCTTGATTGCCTTTAATAAAAAAAAAAAATTTAAGTAATAATTATGTAATTAATTAATTAATAATATCAAAATAAGTGTCTACAAAATAATTTAACATATAGATATAAAAAATTTAATAGAAGTAGATTTAAGCTCACATATGCGAAAGAAGATTACTAACTGCATAGCTGCTTGAATTGCTATTGTAGGCATTTTTTTTTTTTTCCGACGCAAGTCGATTTAAATCTCCAATATAAAAAAAGGTGCGGACCTAGAGTCTGCAGATAGTTAAATTTCAATAAAAAAAAAAAAAAAACTATTTTTCGTGTCATCACACCTCTACTATCGATGTTAGTCTGTACTCTATTTGAAATCAAATGAACTGCAGTAATTGTACCGAGCTCAAATAAGAAAATCATCCTATTTAGGCTTTTTTTAAACGTAATAATAAATACGCCTTTTTTTCCAAATTCAGTAATACGCCGCTTAGCGCGACCCCGTTACGCGCGGTATCACTATAACGCGAATTTCAAATTTCGCGCGCTCAAATGCCTCGCATTACGCGAAAGAGTGCGTATAAACATAATGTAAAGACAATAGATGTATTTTTCCGCAAAAAATAAGAGTATGTATCGCATAAAGTGTTCTTAGAATTAAAGTGATTGATTAAAATGATTTGTATTTTTTTTTGTATTAAATTTTGACTATGTTTAATCATGAACCTCGATATACGCGAATTTCAGTTAACGCGATTTTTTTCGGAACGTATCCCTCGCGTAAGGCGGGGTATTACTGTTCTTTTTTATAATATTTCGCCTAATCATTTTAACGATAAAGTAGATTATCCTGCAAACAAGTTTTGAGTGTAGTTTTTTTTCCTGCAAACAAATAGAGTCACTATTAATTTTCATGATGATTATAAGGCATCTCTCGCATCATTCTTAGCGAATCATTTAAAGAGTAATGTTATGTTGCTAACAGGAGTCCAGTAATGGCGGGAGGTCTGTTCGCGATATCGCGCGTCTTTTTCTGGGAACTTGGTGGCTATGATCCAGGCCTGGATATATGGGGGGGAGAACAGTATGAACTTAGTTTTAAGGTAAATAACTCGAACGTTTTTTGGGGATTTTAAGTAACTTGGTATTAAACCAAAAAGCTGACGGTGGTTCGTACAATTAAGACAGTTTGAAAAGATCTCAAGAATTGCATATGGCGGATATTATCAATTTAAAAGTACTATTATTAACAGTAAGATTACGGTACATACTTGGTAAATACTGGCTAAATGGTATTTGGTAGTGACTTGCATACTTAAATATTTAAAAAAAATATGATTCTTTTATTTTATTGTTTATCCAGTTGTTTATTTTGTGAATTTGAATCGTTATTTACTTTTTTTTTGGTTAATTCAACAGGTAAGAGTGTCATAATATTGGTTAACGAGTGTCCTTGGGTTATTCAAATAAAAATGTAAGAAGATAAAATGCCCTGAAATATTTATCGATGTGTTAATTAATTATATTATCTGATAGAGGAATATATGTTTTTTAGTGTCATTACGTATTTTTGCCATTTACAGAGTTATTGTTGTTACAGTTGTTTTGAATGTGACATAACATTTGTTACTCACAAATAAAATTGAATAAACAAGTGAAAACAACTGTGTTAAATAATAACAACATAATATGCTTAATTGTATATTTATATGTTTATATTATAAAGTAAATATTTTTGTTGCTTTATAAAATACATTTCGATTAAAAATTTACTTTAAAAAACCCCTTTTAGGGGGAAGAAGGGTGGATTTTTGCATCGAATCATTTTTACCAATTATCAAGGATTACATTCAACAGCCTCACTTTTGTTTTAGAGGTTTTTATATCGCGGCTATGTGTTATTGTTCGTTATATTGTGTTCGATCACAATGGACCTAATATGGATGCTCAGAGTTGCTCAAAGGGCAATGGTCAGGGCTCTGCTCGGAGTTTCATTCCGTGATCGGATCAGTGAGATCCGAAGCATTAAGTGACTGTGAGTTGGCACATTGCTCGTATAAGTGACGTCAGAGTGGGTGTGCGCCCCCCACAAGTTAGACCGACGACCTGGTGAAGGTCGCAGGAATCCGCTGGAGCGGGTGGGGTAAGACCGATCTTTGGGGGAGACCTATGTCCAGCAGTGGACGTCTTTCGGTCGATGATGTGATACCGTATGTGTGATTATTTAGTTGTTGTGATCGGTGTCACAGATATGGCAGTGCGGGGGACGTATGTTAGACGCGCCGTGTTCCCGGGTCGGGCATATATACCGGAAGTTCGCTCCCTTCCCTAATCCTGGTCATGGAGACTTCGTTGGAAAGGTATAAGGAAGATATTATCTAGTGATGATATTTTTAATTTATTTGATTGGCGTAGGTAAAAAAAAAATTGATTTACCCTACTATGTGACATCGATAAATATTTATTTGGATCGAATAAAGTTTTGACTACTTACGACCAATCGATAAGAGAAGAAATGTGTAGTTACTGTTAGTTTGAGAAAGAAAGAAAGAAAGAAAGAATTTGTTTATTTCCACCATATACACAGCACATATTTTATTAGTATATATATTACATTACAAACCATAATTAGACTGCAAGTGCTGTACTACGCTGGAAAAAAGACCCCAGACTCAGCTAATTGCTCCCGCAACGAAGGTTGCAAAAGCGCTGGTTTTCAGCCTGGGCTTGTAAATGAACCCATCATCATTATGTCACGGAGTGTGAAACGCCATATATGGATTATTATTACAGATCACACAATAGTACATACATTTAGATATAGTGGATAAATATTAAAATGAAAACACGAATTACACGAATGTACATACATATATATACATACATATAAACACATAGCTAAAAAGGAAAATTGTTTTTATGAAGTATTTTGTGTATAAAAAAACGCATGAATGTGTAAATAAATAATAAATAATCATAGGCTATTTATATGAGAGAGAGATCCCTGTTAGCACATGTCGCGGCACGATTGGAACTGCGACTCTGAAATGCCAGTCACTGTGACTGGTATCAGATCGCGATTTTATGCTTCCGCTTTCCTGTTGCCAATGAAAGCTCTGTTTACCCTGGCAATTGGCAGTAATGCGTGCTCGTCTAGGATAAAATCACTCACTGTGACTAGTTTCAGATTCGTGAAACATATAAGCACCAGTGGGGGTGGGGCTTGGGGGTTTGGTTGAGTCTATGCTTTGCTTATTTTCGATAACATGGGGGGTGGGATGTAAGATATAAGAAGTTTGTAAAAGGAATTTCACATCACAATTTCACCACGTGCTTAGCGGCCACATGTTTAAGGTTCAATGGGAGGTTTGGGATTGTTTTCCCAACATAATCCAATGCGTACAAATTCAACTTTGCTTACTATTGTTGATAAAAGGAGGGTAGTTATAAATGTTTACTTGAACTTTTCCTATGCTGTGGCGGCTGAGTTGGTCCTTCTGGGAATAATATTCTCCTCCCCCCCCCCCCTCACCCCGCCCCTTCTGCAGAATTACAGACGTGTAGCGGAAGTGTGGATGGACGAGTACGCACAGTTCTTGTACAAGCGGAGACCGCACTACCTTACTATCGAGACCGGGGACATTTCCGAACAGAAAGCGCTCCGGGACAAACTCCACTGCAAACCGTTCCGGTGGTTCATTACACAGGTCACTCTCGCCATCTCGCCCTCTCACCCTCTCAACCCTCTCACCCTCTCACTCACACACACTCTAATATACTGCACGGTATTGCCCGAAGAATTGCCGAACTTAAGTGGCAGTGGGCTGGGCACATTGCTAGCAGAACCGATGCCCGATGGGGCCAGCGGTGAATCGACGGACCTGGTGAAGGTCGCGGGAGTCCGCTGGATGCGGGTGGCGTGGGGAGACCTATGTCCAGCAGTGGACGTCTTTCGATTAGATGGATGGATTGTACATTTACAGGTGGAAAAGAGAACGGGAAAACGTTATATTAATGTCGCGGATACGTTGTCGCACGAACAAACGATACCAAGTATTTATAGTACAGTATAAGGATGTTTCACAATATATCGATATAAAATCCTGTCTGTCCGAATATTCATTTTGTAGGACCCATAATCCTATTTGAAAAAAAAAATTGTAGAATTAACGTTATAAAATAGATTTTTAAGATTTATTTATATAAGACTAGCTGATGCCCGCGGCTGCGGCCGCGTTTCATATATTCTTCACTGCGTTTAAATTTTTCTATTCGGTACCCTTAGTTTTTTTTTACTACTAAGTATATATAGTAAAAATATTTCTCATAAATTCAAGCTCTTGCCCGTAAAACATTGCATAGAATTGTCTAATTTTTCTAAAACTTTTTGTGTTTTATTTTCTTATGACGAAACCCTAATAATTATACTGAAGTTATTTTTAATACTTTAATAAAGCAAACATATGTCTCACAAATTCAAACACCGTGAAACTGTGCATTGAATAGGATTTTATGCATGACTTCATGAGCTTTTTTTTTACGCGAAACGCTAATTATTTTCAAAAAATGAAAGTACGCGAAGTAACTTCAGCTATCTACCAAAAAAATCCCGTCAAAATAGCTCTAGCCGTTCTTGAGATTAGCCGGAACAAATAGGCCGACAAAAATTTTAAAAATTGTGTTTTCGTTATATTTACCGTATATACTTATAATAAGAGGCTAACGAAACCTGCACATTGAAGATATTTAAGAAAAAATACGAATCGACTATAGAACATACATATTTCGATAAATTAAAAGAAAAAATTGTCTGTCTTACTGTTTATTAATTTCTTCGTCAATCACGCAAAAACTAATGAACCGAATTTGATGAACTTCAGTAATGACGTAAATTGGATCTGGGGGGAGAACATAGGATGTTAATTGTCTGAAAACAAAGCGGGTGAAGCCGCGGGTATAGCTCGTACATTAAAAAACAACTTTTCCAAAGTTTCGAGTTTTCACTTATCTCGGCGGTCCCCATGACTGTCTTGTTTTTTTTTTTTATGTAATAAGTATTATTATCAATTGTTAGTTTAAAGCGAATCTTTATATAAAAAATTTAATATTATCTCGTAGGTGGCATTTGATTTGACTGCGAAGTATCCGACGGTGGAACCCAAACCGTTTGGGGAAGGGAATGTAAGTTAACGTTAATTAATTAGTTCTTCATTATGAGAGGCGTTAAAAAGTGGCCTGAGTTGTTATTATGGTGTTAACACACGTACGGACCGGACCGCGGACATGGTATGTCGAGCGGCCGAGGTCATCAGTCGCCTAAGTAAGCACGTGGAATAAGATTTTCTAAAAAACATCAATGTTTTTCAATCTGTTTATACATCGGGATCCAAGAGATCAATATTTTTGCTATTTGTTTTATTTGACTTTTTATTCGTAAATCGTATTCTACCAGTGGTCGAAATTAGACTGTAATCATCATTTATTGCAAAAACTTTTTTTTTTATTAACAGTAACTTAAGGTCATCACTAGCTACTAAACAAAAAAAGATGAATGCCTTAAACCCACTAAGGAAAAATGACACTGCACTGTTTTATTTTTGTCTGTCATTTGTCTGTCATTATATTATAAAAAAAAACAACTACTTTATATGTTTGAAAGATAGCTCTTTTGGGCCTCGATTCAGAAATCGTTCTCTTTCAAAAGGGATTCCCATCCCAACTTAAGGGACTGATAACATCGCCCGCCTTACCATGTCCGCGGTCCGGTCCGTGCGTGTGTTAACACCGTTACTTAGACAATCTGGATAATGTTTGATTTAGATTAAACCGGTCCTGAACCCGGGCCTGTGCGTGGACGCGCACCTCGGGGAGCAGATGGAGAGGGTCCAGCTGAACCCTTGCAGCATCACCGACGACGCTGAGCAGCAGTTCCAACTCTCGTGGCACAAGGATATAAGGTCTGTGGCTTTATTTTATTTTGTGAATAATTAATATAATGTTTGTTTTTTCGTTTAATGTATTTTTTAATGTAATAAATGATAGTATGAAACATCTAATACGGTTTGGTGACGACAATGAAATGTTTATTATTTACTTATAACTAGCTGTGTGCCCGCGGCCTCGCCCGCGTTTCTTATGTTCTTCGCTGCGTTTAATTTTTTTTTATACGGATCCCTAATTAATTATTTTCCTAAGAATTCTTTAGTATTAAGATAAGGTAAATATATATTTCTGATACATTTAAGCAAGATTTTATTCAATTTTTATTAGTTTTTTTTTACGCGGAACTCGTAATTATTTTAGAAAATTAAAAGTAGCCTAAGGTACCCGGAGTAACTTCAGCTATCTACCAAAAAAAGTCCCGTCAAAATCCGACCAACCTTTCCGGAGATTACCCGGAACAAACAGACAGACAGACAATATATATATGTATTTTTTTAATATGGAATGGGTCAATGCTTTGACCACAATCTCACGTGATGTTAAGTGATGATGTGGTTCAGGATGGTAAACGCACTAATTTTAGAGGTACTGGTTCTCAAGTGATGCTCCCGGAACACACCTATTGGTATTTGGCGACAGGTTTACAAACTTGAGGGTGGTAGCTACACAGGGGGGGGGGATTCAATACAAAATGCTCTTCCACCATGCTATGGTTTCCTCACGACGTTTTCCTTAACCGAAAGCTCAGGCCGATTTTAGAGTCGAATAGGTGGGGATCGAACCCGCATCGATTGACGCGGAATCCGTTCGCACTACTCGCTGCGCCATTATCGCAAAATTGTATTTTTGGTATTGGTATCGTTCATACATTCATATCTGTTTAGTAAAAAAAAAATATTTTGACATTACAAACAGACACTTCAATTTTATTTATTGGTAAACAATCATATTTTTGATTTGTGTGTGTATTTTTTTTCTTATGCCATATTTATTAGATTTCATAAACTACCCTCTGATGCATATCACATATGTACGAGATAATTTCGATGTTTCACATTGGCTAGGCGTCCCGCGACTGCCCCCTTACCCGATTGCCCCCATACCCATTGCATTGGGGGACTTCGGTCTCACTAATGCAATGGGTAAGGGTAGTGCGTAAATGCATTTACCCCCGTCAAAAAAAATAAAAAAATAGGCGTCCCGTGACTGCTTACTTTTTTTTTATTAGACATCGGTACGAAAACTACAATAATTTAAACCGAATTATTGTAACAAATTTGCTCGTAAGTCATTACTAGGAGTGCGTTGCTAAAATCTTTATATCTATAAGTACTATGTAGACCGCTAGTTTTAAATGGAAAGTAACATCTAATAAATAATCTGTGAGAATGAAGTAAAATAATGCGTACAGTCCGTCCGTTCATAGTTATTTTACCTCTGAAGTCTCGTTTTGGTATGTTGGCATTATTACTAGTTGTCACGTAGACAAAATATTTTGTCAATCGTTTCCGATTTTCGCATTTTATAGCTTCTATGTCTCAATTTTAAGTACTCAATCTTAACCCCTTGAAAACTTACCTGGCGTTTACGCCAGCTTTCGATTGTTTTCCTATTGTCTTATTTTTATGGATACTCGACACATTAAGTAAAGATTTATTTATTATTACCCAAGAGTTGTTACGAAAGTCCCTGATTATTGTCAGGAGGATAAATAATATATATCAAGTAGGTACTCCAAGAAAAATACGTATCCAAAAAAAAAAGGATTTTGATCGATATGTGATTAGAAATAAAATACCTGTAAACTATGTTGTTTTTATTAATGTATAGGTTTTTAGTGATGTACATCGACAGACAAAAGTGTCCAGTAGCTACGGAGTTTATTTTGCTGTGATATCAAAATCAAAAATAAAAATCAAAATTTATTTATTCAATTTAGGCCCTAAGAAAGCGCTCATGAACGTCTAAAACACTACCACCGGTTCGGAAAACAACCCAGTCGAGAAGAGCGCAGGCAAGAAACTCGATCTGGTTCTTTTTTTTTATAAATATAATATATATCATTTTTTTTGTCATATAAAAAAAACTATACAAATCGTAGTCTTAATAATGTTAGCGGGTGCGCACAGAGATGTGGGTTAATTCCAGACATCACTATCGTTCACGTAATGATCCACCCTGTAATAACCTTTTGAGATTACTAATGTTTATTCTATTTTGAGTCAGACATGTTTTTCAAATCTCATTCAAATTGTATATTCGACCAAATCATGGCGAATAGATGTACTATCAAACGTGGTAACACAATATTCAGAACGGCAACTTAACGGCTAGAGTTATAATAACTGTGAACTAAAATAAAAAGATATTTTGAATTCAGAACGGCAACTTAACGGCTAGAGTTATAATAACTGTGAACTAAAATAAAAAGATATTTTGAATTCAGAACGGCAACTTAACGGCTAGAGTTATAATAACTGTGAACTAAAATAAAAAGATATTTTGAATTCAGAACGGCAACTTAACGGCTAGAGTTATACTAACTGTGAACTAAAATAAAAAGATATCTTGAATTCAGAACGGCAACTTAACGGCTAGAGTTATAATAACTGTGAACTAAAATAAAAAGATATTTTGACAGACGTAAAGTGTACTGGATAGATAACGCTAAATTTAAAGAGATTTAAAAGAATCCAATAAATCAATTCGTATTAAATTTCGGACTAGAAGTGTCTTTTTTTTCTTTTTTTTTTAACTATATTTTAAATCGATTTCGGCAAAATTGTTTGTTCTTTATTTTGACATTGAATCAAGTTCTCCTTCTTGTTCTATTTTCGCTATGTTTAAAACCGCGATTTTCCTGTAATGTTAAGTGACTTAGTGCCTGTGAAGGGACATATTTTTAAGGTTTGTAACGAACCGGAATCTTGTAAACGTATAACAGTTGACGCAACTTCAGTTACTCTGACGTCACTCAATGCATTCAGTTACTCAGTTTATTTAAAAAAAATGAAAACTCACCTAGAATCAGGGAAATTTTTGAAGTTTTACTTCTTTTGGCGCGTTAAGGAACATTTTTTACGATGCGCGCGCAACCGTCACTAAAAAACGACACCCTGAAGTTAGTTGCTTTTTTTAATATTACGTCAAAGAAGTTGTAACTTTTTATGTGCTTACATAAGTACAAACACACTTTTTTTTACTTACAAATAGCTTACTTAAATAGAGAATATTACAAAACAGGAGTTCAAAGAGAAAACATGTGCTGGGACTTACCGGATTCTACGTCTAAGAGTCCCATAGTGTTGTACTCCTGCCACCTCGGAGGGGGGAATCAACTCTGGAGGTACTTTCCGGTGAGTATGTTTCAGTCATTGCAAAAGTGACGATTTTGGTCGCAGTTTGACTAAAAATAAACCGGTGACGTATATATTCCTAATGAAATCAGACGGTTTATTATCGCACCTTCGACTAATATAGATCTTTAAAATAGATGTAACTTTTAAATGTATATTATCAGCGTCCATCTTCTATATTTAATATAATAAAAAAATAACTTTAATGAGTCAATTTATATCATCAAAATTAACAATTTATATCATGCAGAACTCTAATCATTTTCAAAAATTAAAAGTGCCCCAAGTCACGCCGAGTAAACTATAGATATCTACCAAAAAAAGTCCCGTCAAAATCGGTTGACAAAACAAACAGACAGGCAGACAAAAATTATTAATATTTCTGGCATAGGTTTCGTAGATATATACATTTATGTCTATTTAGTAAAAAAAATTGACATTACAAACGGACACTTGAATTTTATTTATTAATAGTTTACATACCTTTATCAAATTCGACTCGGTAATATTTCAGGAGTCGAAACAGATAAAACATGGCGGTCGTACGCATTGCATGGATCACGATCCTAAAACGCGCGCTTTGTATATAAATTTATGCGACGCTAATAGTAAATCCCAGCAGTGGACAATCGAAAAGGTGGACACAGGTATGATTGCGAAGTGGGACTCGATGCAGTCTAAAGTCACTGGCCCCGTTGAAGATTATTGATCGAGTCCGATATTAGTTGGTCATAATAATCATTAAATTTTGTTTTATTAATTGTGATAAATGTAATTAATTAGTCACGAAATGTTTTGAAGCAGTAACGGCAATTGTTAACATTACTTAAGTGACACGTAAAATTATTGCCATTAATTATAATTAGTCGGATAACTCAATAGTCCCAATGGATGAACTCAAATTAGTCAGGTAATTGTTAATATTATTTGAGCGATTCGTAAAATTATTCGCATTAATTTTTCATTAGTCAGAAATTTGTCAAAATTAATAGTCATAAAATTATTGCCATGTATTTATAAATTAGTCAAAAAATTGTTAACATTTTCCTAGTTAGTTTGTTAGTGAACTATGTTGCTATATTTGAATGTGTTATAAAATTATTATGATGTATTTTAGTTATTGTATTATAAATTTTGTTTTCCGAATAATTTCTTCTTCCAAATTTAAATTGTAAATTAAGAAGGATTCCCTATAAACTTTGTTTATTAAGATACGAACAGAAAAAAAATATCATTTGGTCTCGTTATAATGTAATTTGGCGACAGATATTTATTATATAATTTGACAAGATGATTTAGTCACAAATCTGACTAATATGAAACCTTTACTTAAAGGTTCTAGTCGCGCATAAAGTAAATTATTTAAAGCCTAATTGATTCCTCATTTTCGTATTTATTGACTAAAAATATTTTTTTCATTACATAAGTATGTAAAACAATATTTTCTATGATATTTTAAAATATTTTTTAATCAACTGATATTTTATTTTTTTTTAAAGCTAGTCAAGGCTTATTACTTATGTTAGGACATTGTTTTTTTTTTTATTTTAAATATAAATATTTATATAAATATCCATTAATATTTTTTTATATAAATTTGCATCTTCTTTTAACCCACACCCTGAGTTCCCAAAAATGTTTAGATAATTATGCCATTCCAAGGATTATAGACTACTAATACAATACTAAATAAACTTTATCAAAATCCGTCCAGTACTCATCGCGTAATATAGACGGACAGATAGACTAAGTAAAATCCTAAAGAATACAATTATCTTGTGTACTATTATTGCTTACTTAAACATAACTTGAAACCTATAGTTCTTTTAATTTTATAAATGATTATGTACATATAATAAATAAACAAAGTACAGTAATACCCCGCTTTACGCGAGGGATACGTTCCGAAGAAAATCGCGTTAACTGAAATTCGCGTATATCGAGGTTTATGATTGAACCTAGTCAAAATTTAATACAAATCATTTTAATCAATCACTTTAATTCTAAGAACACTTTATGCAATACATACTCTTATTTTTTTTACGGAAAAAAATCTATACATCTATTGTCTTTACATTATGTTTATACGCACTCTTTCGCGTAATGCGAGGCATTTGAGCGCGAAATTTGACATTCGCGTTATAGTGAAACCGCGCGTAACGGGGTCGCGCTAAGCGGGGTATTACGTATTATCGTATGAAGGCATATTTGTTTTAATAAGGTTTTAACATTTAACATTCATATTTCTTGTTTCTCTTTGGCGTAATATGAGAGGTGTGGTTTATTCGAAAATCAGCATTCTTTTAGAGTTACATCTAGACGTGAATCTAGACTGGATTCGATGGCCACGTTTCTATTCCACTGTTGGGAATACGAGTATCCTACACAATTTGCATTTAAGGTATCACTAGTATAAGTATTGATGTAATAAGAGTATATTGTAAAAAGAAATTAAAACTATGGTTTTTTTTTTTTTTGGGATTTTAAGGATGGTTTGAAAAATATATTTTGTTTGTGATATATAGTTATAGATATTTGTGGTCTTTATTTTATATCTATATATTTTGATTTAGTTCAATTATTGACGTAAGGTTCGAGCTACGTTTCTTTATGTATGTATATACTTACGTACCTATGACTTTTTTGGAGAATATAATTTTGGAAATTTATTGAAGTGTTTTATTTTGAATCGACATCCCTACCTATAATACCAGTGGGCTGGTCAGATTATTAACCCCTTGAGCACTAACCTGGCGTTTACGCCAGCTATCCATTGTTTTCCTATTGTCTCATTTTCATGGGTAATCGACATATTATTGATATAGTAGTCTTCAGCTTTGGTGGTACCTTTATCTATAATATTTAATAATTCGCTTAGTTAGGGCACTTTTCCATCTCTTTGGAAAATTGCTAAGATAACACCTATTTATAAGTCTGGTGATAAAAAAGATGTAACCAATTATAGACCAATTAGTTTATTGTTTTGCTAAGATTTTTGAAGGGTTAGTGTACGAACATATTTTTACTCATATTTCAAATACATTAAGTAAAAAACAACATGGCTTCGTTCGTAATAGATCGACGGATTATGCGACTCATTTAATAAAAATATGCAGGTTGATTCCATTTACACAGATTTTTGTAAGGCATTAGATCGTGTGAACCACACTATCTTGTCAGAAGTTGACCACCTCGGTATTCATGGCAACCTTCACAGGTGGCTGACGTCATATCTAGCAAATCGTTCCCAGTTAGTAGCAGTGTATGGTTTCGAGTCAGTACCATTTATTTCAACTTCTGGTGTACCACAAGGTTCCAATTTGGATCCTCTGTTGTTCCTAATATATGTTAATGATTTACTCGAAACATTACAAAGTGCATGTTTAGCTTGTGCAGATGATATTAAAATATATCGCAAAATCTTCAGCACAGAGGACTTTAAGATCTTACAACGAGACGTTTGCACAATTAACTTGTGTTGTAAAGAAAACCAAATGTCGTTAAACATTAAGAAGTGTCAGGTCATAACATTCACTAAAAATAAGAATCAAATAATACACAACTACCACATTGATAATATTTATATAGGACATGGTGAATAATGTCCGAGACCTTGGTGTATTCTTTGATTCGAGCCTGTCATTTAGAGTTCACTATGACTACATCACTAGTAAGGCTAATCGGATACTTACTTTTGTACTACGCACTAGAACACCATTTAAAAAAGCAAAATCATGCATAATCTTGTACATAAGTTTAGTTCGGAGTATAATGTAGTACTGTTCGTCAATATGGACACCGATATATAACGTACATGTTAACAGAATTGAATCCATACAACGAAGGTTTCTAAGATCGCTGTGCAGCAAACTTGGATTCCGACGTAAGCTACCAGATTACGAAGCGAGACTTAAGGAATTCTATCTTAAAAGCCTTGAGCACAGAAGAGCTGTAGCTGATCTGTGTATACTTCACAAAATTTCAAATGGAATACTCGGAGGCGAGTTACTGAGCAAACTCAATATTAAGGTGCCGCCCACTCGCTCCGTAAGACATCAACAGTTGTTCAGTGTGGCAACTTCTAATAATAACGTGTCAGAGAATAACCCGATTAATAGAATGTGTAGGCGCTATAATGAAAGTCATGCTCAATATGACATATTTTTCAATAGTCTAATAGAATTCAAAAGTCTCATTACACAGTTGGATGGCTAATAATCTCAAATTCTTACTAAGGGTTTTTACTGGGGTTTTCAGTAGGGATACTCACTAGGGTTTTTTTATTATATTTTAGTTTAAATTAAACTTAAAATGCTAAAAAAACAAACAATTATAGTGTTTGCAAAAGATATAATTTATGTAATCTGTATATCTTCATTCATAAAAGTTTTTAACTGTGTAAATTGTGCACTAATTGTAATAGGGTATGGGATTTAAAACCTTATATAGAATTAAGGTGCTTTTGTATTTTTAACCTTATACCTGTATCAGTGCTTTTTACAATAAAAAAAAAAATTAAAAAATATTGACATGAATTTAAATTAGGCAATTAAAATAAATCTATTCTCATATTAAAGAGTGGGTTCGACCCAAGCCAGTCGGGTATACCAGACCAAAAAAATCGAAAACAAATTTGTGCACAATTACTACAACAATATTTCACGCATAATTTTAGAACTCTTTTTTTTTTGTTATTATTTTTGGTCTTACTATTCTATATCTATGGTTTATTCGGCATACTTTTTGCACTCGTTATTTTATAGTTTTAGCAAATTATATTTAACTTCATGAAAGTAATAATGATAAATTTATTGCTTCTTGAAGAGTCCATCTTAAACGAAACACCAGGCAACAAATAGCATTAATGAATGAATTACTTTAAATGAAAACTAAAGATGGCTGACCTTTCCGATAGCGAATAAAGACGATGTGTAAAACCAGACATTTTGAATAAAAAGCACTATACGATTGAAATGATATGGGTATTAAATATATAACAATTAAAAAAAAATGAAACGAATTAATTTAAATTTTAATAGTTTTATTACATATTCCATTAGAATAGTTTCTATTATTATTTATTGTACATGCTTACATCGGGGTGTCGCAGCGCGCGCGTTTACCCATAACTAACTGATTATGTGATTGACTGACTGCACCTCTATCTATACACATTCAGAAGTATTTATTTAATGGGGTCTATGCACCGTATCTACAATATAAAGAGAGAGAGGGAGGGAGATAGATATATTAAAAAAAAAACGCGAATACGAGGAATTCAATCCTACTTTATAAACGGTCACTGTTATGACAATTACGTTCGTTAGCTTCTTAAACAACTCGACAAACTTCTTACGTATGACATACATAAAGCGCATTATAACTGTGCCGGTTTGAAGTTAGCTACAAATGGCTGCACAGTAGAGACTATTATGAATGAATGAATGAATGATAATGCGCAGAAGCTTAGTCGTTCTTTTATGTAGCGCTCAACAGTTTTTGTTACAACAAATTAAATATATAAAAAAACAAAGACAAGAGTAACTTATATACAAACTTGGTGAAATAGAAATAAAAAAATCAATTGTTTATCGAGTAACTCTTATCATATTTTTGTGAAAAAAATTATGTGTAAAGAATGACGAGTCGTTTACGAAGTCATTAAAGCTCTCTAAAAGAATCTAAAAGCAGTCTATGGGTTAAGTCTGTCGATATATCTGTCCGCATACAGGCTACAGGCGAGCTCTATGTCCTATGCGTCCCGATAGGTACAGAGTGACTACAGACCGATGTACAAAACTTCATTCATAGTAACTCGGACATAGTTATTAGAGTAAGTATGACGTAATTTAAATCGTATTTTTTTTTTCAGCGTCTCTTTCATCGATATTAAATCAATATTCATAATTCGAAACGGTGCTTTATATTCAAACATTTAGAAAAATAATAATATTGATTTACGTCGATACTTACTTTACAACCGTTCTTTTTCGATCTAACGAATTCCCGCTTGATATTTTATCATTACATTTCGATTTCATAATAAATCTAAGAGTCCTTATCGGTTTACGTTATATAAATAATCCAAGCGTAAGAGGATATGTACAATATTTTTTACAGGTAACATAATTAAGTACCCTATTTACAAATTAGAATTCTTTATACAATTATAATATAAAAAAAGATAATCGCTCTAGGCATCACCGCGAAATCAATAACTACGTTCACAATTGATATATATATATATATATATATATATATGTATATATATTATTCATTATTATTACTATTAATTATGTTTTTAAAAAAAATACACCTTAAACTTTAGTAAATAAATGTAGTAAGACGTATTACAATTACTTATGTATTGCTTCGTTTAGTCACATTTTCCAAAAATATCACCATCGCTCCGGCCGCGTCCGGCGCCGGGGGGAAACCATAGTTTCATTTTTTTTTTCACCTCACCACCAATTGTTTCAACAATATTAGTCGATTAAACGTCATTTGCGATTATCTAATAGTTCATTAAGGCGCGAATGATTTAAGTTTAGATTTTTGCTTGTTTATAAAAAAAAAAGTAATATAGTATGTTTCTTAAGCGATTAATCGACTAATAATGTTTCAGTACGCACATGTGTTTTTTTTTTTTAATTTGTAAAAATATCATCCATCGTAATTCACTCGATCAACTAGCACATTAAATTAGTACCTCTAACACAGAATAGACACCACAATGTAAATTAGACACATTTATGGACATATACTATTATATAAATAATCTACATTATAAATTACATTTTTTTTTTTCAAATCTCCTTGCTAACTTATTAAATGCAGAGAGATCACGAACCTCAATACGTATCGTTATTGCGTAGTAATAAGCTATAATAGCTACGCGCCCTAATTTTTAATTATATTTCATTTAAAAAAAAAAAAAAAAAAAAAACGCGTATCTCGGAAGCGTAAAATACGAATTAATCTTAATAATAGGTACACACGAGCCGCGTTTATTAAACTATAAAAAAATAATAGATTAATTCATCAGTCTCTAAGGAGAATTAGTTTTATTAATAAGTTAGCAAGAAGTATCTCCATAAACGGTTACACAATAACGACTACTTACATTTTCAATTTATTGCACAACACGACGCAGAACGCACGTACGTATAACTGTTAACTTGATTATTTTTTTTTTTTAATTTTCATATTTTATAACTCTATTTTTATAACGAGGCCATACTACTTACTTTTAGGTTAGGTTGTGAGAATTTCAAACATTCTTCTCTGTAAGTTGAAACCGAATACAATTAACAGGTTAAATCATATCTTTATAACATACAAATAAATAATGGACTATTATTTATTAGAGAACAGAATAATTCTTATTGTGGTATTTTTTTTTATTTTAATAATTTTATAAGACTCTTTGATTGTCGTTCAATTTATTTGTTTTCCAATTAACTTGTTCCGTTATATTCATTTAATTAGTCCGTAGAATATTTTTGTTCTATGGGTTGAAAATTTTGAAATATTTTTTGGAAAGGTTTTTTTTTTATAAACGAAATAAGTCGTATGGTTCCAAAGAGGCAATATTTAACAAGTCATGCACGTTAATTTTGTAGGGTTAATTAATAACGAGAAGACATTAATAGTTTTTGTTAATAAAATATAATTCATGACTACAGCCTCCAGGTATAACGTTACTTATTTACATTAATAAAAAAAAAACATGACATAAAATACTATAGGTCAAAGAATTCATGTAAATATTAAAAAAAAGTAACAACATTTTTCTGATTGAAATGTAAATAAACTTTTTTATAAAACGTGATAACCTTAAAGTAAGAAAAAAAATATTGTTGTAAATCTTTCATTAATCGTCTTCTCGTCGCCCTAATTCAATGAAATCTATTATGTATAATTATATATATATTATATAATAAAATTATTGCTTAAATAAGTATATCTCGAAGTAAAAAGACCTTAGGTCTAATTGTAAAGGAACATCTACAAGAATAAAAATACTATACGTTTTATTTTATTTACAAATATATATATTTAAATATAATGTACGGATAGAAAATAATATTTGGCTAAAGAGTGTGTAAAGGCAGAACGTCAACTTCATGCAAATGACACGTTATAGGCAGAGTGAGCGCACGACCTGTGCCGCGTGACGTCATCAACGCGCTGTCACTCACGACTTTGAGGTTATGTATACTTGTCGACAGTTTTGTGTTTCTCTTTTACGTTTCTATTCGTAATGCTCGCTAATATAAACACGTATAAATGGAAGTAAAACATTTCATTGCCAATGCAAAGAAATCAAACAAAATCTTAAATCTACTGTAAAAAAAACTACTACGCCATATTGTTGTGATATTACGCGAATGACAGTTTGCATGAAAGTATCGTTTTATTCGTATTATTCTTTATTCATGTGATTGTATTGTTAATAAAAGGAAAAAAAAAAAAAAAAAAAAAAAAAACATGTTACAATTATTAAAGCACAATCGAGTTTTTAAACTTCATCTAATCGCGAATAAATGTACATAGACGACTCGATTTAAAAGTGAACTTGGCATCTAAAAAATGCATTTAAATGTAATATATATAAAAAAAAAAAACTTAATAAAATTATTAAAAAAATAAATTGTGATCGTGTTTGAGTATTTTGGTTCAGTTTTTTTTGTTTTCAGTATTTTTAATACATATTATTATTATGCTGAGTATGATGTATTATTTTTGTCTTAGTTTTTTTTTTTTTAATACAATTTTTGTCATGACTCGGTACCCTGTAGTGAGTTGTTACGAGATTCTTATCAGTCCGATTTAATAAGTAAAGTATTAAAAAAAAAAGTAAAAAAAGATTTTAGCTGTAGCTTCTTTAAGTGACTTTCATTCAGTACAAATAATTTATCGCACTACAATCCATCAGAGATATATCGATCACAGGAGAGCATCGGGCGAGAACACTTCAGTCATATAAAAATAATAATTATAACCTTAATTAATCGAACGCGTGAGATCCGCCAATCGGGTGGCGGATTTCAAATTTGGAATTCAAATATGGCGTCGTCTGTATGGCACGTCTAATGGAGTCAGGAGCGATGGCGGCCTCGGCCGCGGCCGCTCTTTCTCCGTTTCCTCCTGCCGTCTCTAACGAACACGATGTTGGCGGGGTCGTCTGCTAGTTGGGGGGTATTTGGAGAGGGAGTGCACGTCTTTAGCGGACCAGCCGTCGACGATGCCGTGTGAGATGAGCTCCTCCTTCTCCTCCTCGGTCCAGGAGCCGGTGCCCTCCCACCCGGCGGCGACTAGCGCCTTCTCCCTCTCCCACGCTCTGGTCGCGGCTCGCTTGTGCGCGTGCTTCAGCAGCTTCACCCTCTCCTGTAGGGGGTCGACGCCGTACCGCAGCACTATGACGGCTTGTGCGGACCCCTTGCCGACGGCGTGTACTCGCACCTGATAAAATAGTTAGATAAGGAGCCATTCGGGTATTGTATAAGAAAATTATCGACATTTTAACCCCTCGGGATTAGTAATTTTGAAACAAAAGAAAAACGAAAATAACCCCCATGTGATCAAAAATAAACGAAGCTTAGACCCCCGGTCCCATTAATTACGTTACGTTAAACGGTTCCAAAGACAATATCGATTATAACATCAATTTCAAATCGCACTAATAAACTAGCAAACGCATGGAACTTTGTTCGCGTTAAATAATTCCTCATTTAAGACGCTATCATCATCATCATCATCTCCCTACCCTTTTCCCATTTTGATTTGGGGTCGGCGCAACATGTCTTCCTCTTCCATTCCTCTCTATTTGTTGTCATCTCCGCATTCACTCCTTTCCTAAACATATCATCTTTCACACAGTCCATCCATCTTTTCTTTGGTCTTCCCCTTCCCATGTAACCGTCCACATTCATATTCAATATCTTTCTTACAACATTCTCTTTCCCCTGCGCATCACATGTCCACACCAGGACAAACGACCGCCTCTTAACTTGTCTGTTATTGGCGCCACTTTCAAACTTCCTCTAATATATTCATTCCTAATCCTGTCCATTCTTGTTACCCCACACATCCATCTCAACATTCGCATCTCAGCTGCATGTAATCTTCTTTCGTCCGTCACCTTTATGGGGTAACATTCTGATCCATACAAGACGCTATCATATGAACAAATGTAATGACGTGTACGCTAAATCGCTTATTGTCCTATATAAATTTGAAAATTACATTCAAATCCGTACAAAAGTTTTTATAAATACATACAAAATCCATTTATTTTCTTTATATTGTCATTACGCACATATATTCGATGACGTAAATTATTTTTTAAATAAATATACAAACAATTTCTTTTGCTTATGTTCCTTTCGTTATTTTATTTTACTCATAATCTCTTACTCATATTTCATATATATTTACTTAATTCTATGTCTTGTATTATATAAATATAAAGATTACATAAAACTAGAATGACTAACTAACCTCTAGCCCTTGATCGTTGGTCTCGTCCTGGGACACGTTGAACTTCCCGGACAATCTCCTCAGCTCCTCCATGTCGTCTCTGATCTTCAGCGAGTTGTCCTTCACGAAGTAGAACACGTCCTGGTCGTGTATACTGAAGTGCACGTCGAGGAAGTACGAGTTGTTGAAGACTGTCGTGATGACGTCCTCGACGACGCTGTTGGCTCCGTCCGCGACGCTGATGTACGCCCTGCCGCCCTCCACCCGCGAGATGAGCACCCCCTCCCCGAAGACGCCGCGCTTGTACGAAACCCGCGGGAGCAGGTTCCGGGTCGTCGGTTCCATTTTCAGTAGAGGCGTCGGAACGAACTCTATGTCGGATAACTTATCGTTCACCTGAAAGTAATTCTTCCATTTTATATGTACAAACAAAATAAAATCTTAATTGGATCTAGACGTCCTATTCTGAAAATATTAAACAAAAAAACTTTCAACCCTATTTCATCTACATGGTTCAATGGTGAATTTAAACCATCAGGGGACAACATACACACACGATAAAACGTTAAACCATCAAAGTTCACTAATCAAAAACGCAAAAAAAAAACATCAATAGCAATCGGGATTTTATTAGTAGGGAGAAGTTGTTGAAATAAGCCATTTTGAATAGATAAATAACCTCTCAATCTAATAAAGGGTTAGTTTACAGTAGTTTAGCTAATAGAAACCCACCTTTTCAATGATACACTGCAGACCAGACATGACTCCGAAGTCAGGCGCCAGCTGGGGAGCGGTCACAGACGTTATCGGTTGGAATATCATATCGGTGATGTACTTGGACCCCATCATCTTATCCATATCATATCCGTACAGCTGGAGCCAGCTCTCCAACGTCGTCATATATGGAACTATTTGGTTTTTGTTGATCGGATCATTGTTTTTGAATCTATATATGAAGATATCCGTCGGAAGACTCAGTTTAGTGGCCAAATGCTCCCAGCTGGGAGTCATCCACTGCCCGACAACTGGGTCGTATAATCTATTATCCAGGTAAATTAAATTCGTGTTGTAATCGAAGATGCCTCCGTGGAAGTCAACTGGAACGTAAAACCCAGGGTTGGTGTCTTTGATAATTTTCCCAAACGGACTTCGTTTCACTTCTTTGACAATCTCCCCGTTCACATCGAACACGGCAAGCGGAGAGCCGTTATGATCAGCTGCCACGTAGTACCGTTGATCTTCAGTTTCTATGCAAGTCAGAGAATCCCTCTGGTCGTACAGGTAGCGGATAGTTTTCTCTGTTTTTGGATAATGCATGTGCGTGATCAAATTTGGAGTCTGTGGATTTGCGTAGAAGAATTGTGTTATGTTGCCCTTGTCGTCTTTCCAAGCGACGAGTCTGCTCCTATCGTCATAATAATACCACATCTGGAACTTGTCCCTTTCGAAAGCGTGGACGAATTGTCCTCGGGAGTTGTATCTGTATTTCTGCTCTGCGCGCCGGACGACGAACCCGCGGCCGTCGTAGCTGCTAAACTCTATGTCACCGTACTGCACCACTCGATCTCCGATGTCGTAGCCGAGATATCGTTTCTCTCCACGTTCGATAATGCCTATAACGTTGCCGTTTTCATCGTAGTTATATTTCCAATCGTCATCGGATCCGACCACCTCCATCAGGTGCCCGTCGTAATTGTAACTGACTCGTTCGTTCGACGATGTGTCGCCGATCATGAGCTTCTTCGTTTTGATCCGATTTCGTACGTCGTACTCCAATTCGAGTCGGAAAACGTCGAAAGCTTTAATGTTTATAAGGATGGTTTGTATTCTGCCGCGGTCATCGTAATCAGTGACCGTGAAGAACTGCTTGCTTGTGTCCTGCATCAGCGAGCGGTTGAACGTATTCCTGTATATCCTCAGATCGCTGATCGCTTCAAGGATTCCGAGATTCTGGTTATACTTCTGCCTGAGTTGCGGCATCTCTTTGCTATTAATGTTGACATCGATCGTTGAAAGTCGCGCGTTTCCATCGTATTGGTACTTAAGGTGAGCATTGTTGAGGCCGCTCTTCGAGTTGAACTTCATCTTAACGTCTTTCAGAATCCCAGCGTGATATTTATAATCCTGTTTCAATTCATAATCGGGATCTGTTATTTCAACGTTCTTGACCAGGTGAGTATTCTCGTGGTACACATACCGGATGGCGGAGGCTCCGGCAAGAATCGTCTCCAGTTTACCCGTGCTGTCGTAAACGTAGAGGATTTTACCAGATTGATGAGGGTAAATTTTCGCTAGGATGTGCCCGTCATCGTTGTATAAAATCTCGTAGGGGTGTCTGTTCATCGGTGAAAAGTATTGATATTTGAAATAGCCGAGTGACGTCATTAAGGCGAACGTGTGAATGTGGCCTCGAGGGGTTGTAAGATTCTGAAGCGCCCCGGAATCATCATAATCTAACAGGTAGTCGCTACCTCGAGGAGTAGTGACTTTAAGAGGTAGACTTGTAATCATGTCTCTAAACGAATAAGCCAAAGATGATCCATCCCCGTATTTAATTTCGTGCAACCGACCAGCTCTGTCAAATCCATACGTTTCGTTGAGATCTCCCCAACTCCATCTGGTTAATCTGTTGAATCTATCATATTCTAATTCCACGTCAGCGAATATGCCATTCCTAGGTCCCCATTTTAGAGGTCTCGCAGTTCGATCGTAAGTCACGTTCAGGAGTTCCACCTTATCATCCATAAACACTGCTACAGTCGATGTGTCCCTATCATATTCTAAAGTTAAAAGATTTTCCCCGTTGACACGCAGTTTGCGACCGATTTGGGCGACAGCCTTGTTCTTCCCTTTGTTGGACACTAGTCTTCGTAAGAAGTAGCGCCATTCGAATCTATTAGCCAGGTCACCGCCCACCTCTGTTCTCTGCTTCGCTGGAACTGGATAACTTTCACCCAAAATTGGATCAATTTCGGCCAGTATGGTGTATGGGACAGTATCTGTAGATATCATGTGACCCCAAGGCATACTCGAGGAAATGCTACCGTCGGTGGAAATTATTGTCCTTTTCTCGGCTTCTCCTACTTTAGTGTTTACGGAAGACGCCTTTATTAATATCGAAACAGGTTTTCTATTATTTTCACTGACACGAACCGTTGCACCTTTGATGCTCAGATCGAAAGTTAAATTGATGATCCTTCCAGTGGGTGTGACGGCTGACGTCAGCCTTCCGAATTCATCATACTTGTAAATGTAACTTCTGCCGGTGCTATCGTATTTGGCTTTGAGCAGACCGGTCGTGCCGTGGTAATCGAAGGTCACATTGAAGTTATCTGGAGTTCTCAGTTCCTGCAGCATCTTCATTCTGGACATCTTCAGCCTGCATTTCTGACCTTTCGTGTTCTCTATCGAGTTGACTAGACTCGAATAGTCCCGAAGGAGGAACACTTTGTTACCGGCCGCGTCAGTAACAGTACTCAGTTTCCCGTTGCTCGTGTTCACGGTGTACGTAAACACGTAGTTGTTCTCACCGGTGAGGATGTTCTTCGTGGTGACGTGCTGACCAAATCTGTTAAAGATGTATGTCTCCTGTGTGTCGGGCGAGTAAATCTCGTATTCCCTAGCTCCGCTCGCGTCCGGTATGCTCGCCATCACCGAACGGATCCTGTAGTTGGCCTGGTCCGCGATGTGAACGATGCCGTCGGGGCCAACGATCACGGCGGATATAGTGTTAAACTTGGAGTTGGACGCTAAGAAATGGTCCGCTTCGAAGCAGTCGCATCCCCTCTCGAGGCAGTTGCATTTGGATTCAGCTCCCGCGTACAGTGATATCTTGCCATCTGTCGTGATCAGTCGGACTCGGTTGATTCGTTGCGAGTCGCTTTCGGCGACGTAGAGGTCTCCTGCTGCACCGAATGCGATGCTCTGCGGCATCACGAGGGTCGCGTACGTGGCTAACTCCACGTCGTAACCGGTTAGTGGAGAGGGACAGTGCAGGGGTCGGCCCGCGACCACCTTGACGCGTCCGTCTGGAGCCATCTGCAGGATCATGTGCGTCTATGATGTGCAGGCTGTCGTCGAGCGGGTTGATGGCGAGTTCGGTCGGCCACCGCAGGTGGACCTCCTCGAGGCCGAGGGTCCCTTCGCATGGGATCGGTTTCCAGTGCGCGCGGTGCATGTGGTTGCCGATGAGAGTGGTAATGATGCCGTCGCGGTCGACCATGCGGATGTTGGTGCCGTCCGCGAAGTAGAGCACATTCTGTACGGAGACCGCGACTCCTTTCGGATACGCGAGTTTAGCGTCTCGCGCTAGGGCTCCGTCCCCACAATGCGCCTCGTCCCCGGGCAGGCAGCGCTCGCCGGACCCGACCACCGCCTCCCAGTTCCGTTCGGGGGCGCTGAAATCGTTGGTGTCGCGGACTCTGATTATCTGATGCGACTCGGGATCAGATATATAAAGCGTACCGTCCAGCGGGGAGAGAGCCATGTGGTACCGGTATGAAACTCGAGTTGCGCTATAAATTAAAAGAAAACACTTTTAATATGAAATGTGAAAGTTTATGCTAATTATAAACATTAAAGTATTTCTATAACACTGTATAGTTCTAATCTGGAACGAGAATGAATTAACTCAAAACGAAAAAAAAAACTGACAATCATTTAAAAATTAAAATGAAGATTGTACGTTTGTAATGACTTCTTTGTAGATTATAAAACATTATTTATACATTTAAAACGTGAGATGATAAAATATTATTTTTTATTTTAATTAACGTTCCGTATTTTTCCGTTTTTTCATAATAGCGAAATACGTTTTAAAATTCAACTTTACAAAAGTAGCGCACCAGGACCATAGCGTATAAATTGTATAAAATGTAGTTTATCCATTTTACATACATATTCCATTATAAAAGTAAATTATTTCCTTGTGATTAAAGTTGAAAATATGTGCTTTACATTCACTATAAATATTTAAGTTTAAGATGTTTAATTTGTTTAACAATAAATACAATTTTGTGCATGTTATGAATTGATTTCACTTTTATAAAAAAACTTTAAATTATATACGTTCGGATATCATGTAAAGATTTGAAAGCCCTTGACAATCAGATATATAAATACAAGATGGTGGTTGGGAAGTAAAAGAGAGTGTATTATCATTACACTATAATTTCTTTCTTATATACTGTTTTACTAGAGCCGATTTTTTGATCCGTAGTCAAAGTTACTAAATCCATTTGTCAATTTTACTATTACTATTACACAAACCAATGGTTATAATCACAAGGCGTTTTTTAATGACAAAATCTACTATGGTTAAATTTAGCAATAGTTATTTATGTTGCCAGTAAAATGAACTGTATAATAGAATACTTTTGATTCCGGTAATTTTTTTTTGTGTGATCATTCCGAGTAAAATGTGTCATGGTCCATAATTCGAGTTGTCGAACAAATATTACAAAAAACAAAGAGTCGAGCTACTCTCGAACATTATTATTTCTTGTGATAGTTTTGTAATGATATTAGCTTTTTTTATCTCGTTTTTTGTCTAAAATATTATTTGATTTTATAATTTAATTCTTAAAATTAATGTATTTTACAAGCTAAATAAATATTTGTACGAACTTGATATACTATATATAATGGAATACTGAATTCTTATGAAAAACAAAATTCATAAACAAAAATATTACGAAAAACATAATAAATAGCAATACGTTATAATTATTAAACAAATTATTTTATATAAATTAATGACTTCAAACTTCAAATTATCTACTTCAAAAGTTACACAAAAGCAATGAAACAGCTGTTCGCACTAGAGTTAACCATCCGCCATCTTGCTAACCCGACTCGGCTGAATGGTTAATTTTTTTAACAAATAGTCACATTTTTGACGAATGGTTAGCTTAACTATGTTTCAAAAAAACGCATCAGGGCATTATTTTAACCATTTGTTCATTTCTCGAGTTGACTACGGATCAAAAAATTGGCCCTAAGAGAATTTTCGTTGGGCGTCATATTGCTATGTGTAAAAGTAATGTTAAGTTAATAGATGATTGTGAGACTGACTTGAGCTTGACGAGTGTCCGGACGGAGCCGTCCGGCGCTCGTTTCCGGACGAGGTTGAAGTCGCCGATGTAGAGCGAGCCGTCCGGCGCCGCGGCCAGGGCGACCGGCGCCAGCAGCCGCTGCCGGACGGCCGGGCCGGTGCAGTGCGCGCCGCAGTCGAGCTCGCGCTGTCGCCCGTCGCCCATCGTGGTGACCATCAGCCGCGGCTTGTGCTTCAGGTATATGTTAGACCCGTCGCCCTTCTGCAGGATACCTACAACGCGATCACATAGCTCAACACTCCAACTTCAACAATCACTAATTGGACAGAGAACATTTTCGTTCCAGTCGAGTTCAACTCAATATTACCATACAATTCAGTGAAGTTGCTAGTTAAAGTGATTTTTGCACTCGTTTGATACAAATATTCAATTATCTGAAAATTGCGATTTGGGTGTAGTTTAAAATTAGTTAATTTTAACGGGTTTTTACGCGTTACCTTTGGTTTTTTCTTCCTTCACGAGTTTAGTGTTGTGTGTTGTGACTATAATAAATATAAAGACCAAACGGGGGTAGTTCATCAAAATACCCCTCAACGCGTTAGGCGACGCCGCGCACCGCCAGTCAGCCCGTGACCACGGTTGGTGAAACCCAGCCGAAACGTCGGGATAGGAAGAAAAAAAAACAAAGGTAACGCGTAAAAAACCCGTTAAAATTAACTGATTTTAAATATGGAACGCGAAAACTTAAAAAATTACATGGGTCTAGTTTGAAAAAAAAAGAACCAGATCGAGTTTTCTCGCCTGAGCGCTTCTCGACTGGGTTGTTTTCCGAACCGGTGGTAGTGTTTTAGACGTTCATAAGCGCCTTCTTAGGGCCTAAATTGAATAAAGATGTTTTTGATATTGATTTTTTGAATAATTATATACAATTCATTGCATGTCATATCATAAAGTTGTATTTCTAAAATACGATTGAACGAAAAAGTCTTACATATAAAATATAAAAGTCGTAGTATTCATACAACCCAACAGATGACACGAATAAAGTATTTTTTACAATGGCATGATATAATAACATCACTTCATCGATTGTTAATCCTTAACCTTGTTTCTAGTTCCGATTGTTTTCTATTGCTAGTAATAGGTTATTAAGCAAATTTTGGGTGAATGGAGGTTACATTACTGTAATTATCATATGGATCTCTAATCTATATTATTAATTTCGGTCAAGGGGTACGGTAGACTCTATTCAAACCTTACCTGAATATTAAAACATGAAAAAATAATGAGTTCGAGTCGACAACATATATCAGCAAAATTCGGATTGTTGAGTATTTCGTTAAATTCTAATGGTGTAAATAGCAGTCGCCATATTGGCCACTCGGATGCCATCTTGATTTCGTTAAGGCCGATTCACACGTACCAGTGAAGTTGCAGTTCCTATCTACCTACATTTTGTAAAAGATTGTGTATAATAGTCACATTTCACCTGAGCGAAGCCGGGTTTTCATCTAGTTTGATATAAAATAGCCTGTATTACTGAGTGACAGTGTAGCTTTTTCCACGTGAAATAATTTTTATGATTGGATAAGTAGTCGAATTTGAGTTTATTCATAACAAACATAAAATCAATTTTACCTCTTTATACGGACAAACTGATATGAACAGTATTACTCAATCAGGTGGACCTACTACATAAAACCTTCAGAACTCACCTTCATGGAAGTTATATCTATGGTGTATGTCCAGGTTCCATCCGCCGACATCGGAGATGCTCATGTCGTGTCCGCTCAGCTTCGTCGTCTGCACGTTCCATATGATATCCTTGCAATCGGTGTACTGATAACCGACTTTCACCAGCGCAGTCGTGGCTCCGTACACGCGCTGCCTGTACACGTTCAGCCTGTTCCACGGGTACGTGAACTTTATCACGGGGTCCGCTTCGAACACTTTCTCGAAGAGTATGCCGTCGATCGTGATCCGCAAGTGTATGAGGGCCAGCGTCGGAGGCACCTTCTCCGGTGTCAGTTGTAACTGTATCGTGGACAGGTAGCCGGCAGCCCGCGAGCTGTGGTACACCAGGTTCAGTCCTGTCCCTGGGATCTGTAAGCTCTCTTGTACGACCTGAAGTATATAAAGAAATGCGACATTGAAAAATAAATGAGAAACAAGATAATAATAACACAATATACATTATAGGTATTTAAAAAGGACACGAGCATGTTCTTTAACAACATTTTGTGTCACTTATGACATATGTTGACAATTTCCAGTAAAATGAGTTTACACGTGCAATGGAGCAATTAGGGTGGAGTGCACGAAATCTCCAGTTATAGTAAAGTTTAAATTTAAACTTAATCTTTACTATGTCTTTAACCATAGCAGTAGCAAAGTTTCGAGTGCACAACCCAATTTTTAGTCAGGGTTAAAGTTAAAAGAGTTGTCAGTTGAAAGAGACATCAATCTCCTAATAAATATTAAGGAACATATTTTATGTACGGTAACATCGTAAGAAAATGTCAAAAACAATATTGATAAATAGAAAACAAACGTGTTGTTATTGTTGTCAGTTTGGACTAAAACGAAGATTTTGGATATATTTCGTTATGGATCAAATCCTAATAACTGTAAAAAACCAAGTAAGTTTATCAAGAATGAAAAAAAATAGTATTTGTCTTAAATTTATTACTGTAATATATATCCTAATGAAAGACATGTTAATTATTATTGTTGCTGAGTAATATTAAGTATTTAAACACTTATCGATAAACAAGGATATTATTTTATGTTAAAAAAACCTGATGGCATTAGCTTGAAACAAAAAGAGAAAACATCGCTAGAAGACGATTCCTATAAAATATCTTACAATAGAAGACATATTTTTGTACAATGTTGGCAGATGTCATGACAATCGAAATAAACTTCGTTTGAATTTTAAACGTCCAAATTTCGTGGGTTACGTTTACAGTTAAATTATGACGTAATTTAAACTAAACTCGGATGGTGCAACACGTTTTAGCCTAACTGTAGATTTAACTACGGATTTGACTTTTGTTAAATATAAGCTTAGATGATGCACGCCAGCCTTAGTAAGCAAGAGTAAGCGCCATCTCACTGTTTCGAAAAGTTTCTTTGTATCTGTTATGTTATGATCATTTCTTGTTTTACGCTTTGTCATTCTGAACGTTCACATTAAACTTGTATCTTGTTTTTATTTATTTTTTGTCACTTGTTAATTAGGCTACTAAAATTTAATCCAATTATGAAATTATTTAAAATGAAAATAATCGAATTTTAGTAGTGTTTAGTGAGGATGTTGTTTCTAAAATCATATGTTTTTCAACTTGCGATCAGTAGCTAGTTAAAAGGATATTAGAAAACACCTTTGTCTTTCACCAAAGGTTCGTATGATTGGAAATGATGTATTACTCATTAGCAATGAGTCTCTGTCACATATCATTAATTAAACCTTCACGACTTTGACTTAGTATTCAAATTACTAACGGCATTGGGTATTTATGTAATGTTCACACATGTTTACCTACCGCTTAGGCTTAGCGGGTCACTAATCGATCTATTATCACTTTGTAAGATTAGGTCGTGGTCAAACGTTAAAGTATCCATCATACAAAATATTCTAAACATAATACATTTAATTCGATTCAATTTTAATTTTGACTTAATTTTAATTTAAATTTACAATTGAGACCCAGACTCTAACTTTATTAAATTTAATCTCATTTAATTACTAAATTTATTATTTTAAATTATTGAAAATTTTATCTTTAATTTTAAGTTTAATTGATTGATTTAATTATTTAATTTTAATTCTACTGTTAGAATTTAAGCGATATTATAAGATTTTGACACTGCTTGCTGTTTAGTACAAATTGGGAAGACTATGTACTTTGTTGCTAGATGTAACTAAATATAGACATGACATGTGATTAGATATAGATGAAATAAATAAATAACAAGAATTGCAAAAGAAAAGGCAAAAGCAAAAGAACACGCTATAAAATAATTACAAAAGATCACAATAAAACAAATGTCATAAAAAGGTCTCTGGTCATGCCAGAGGGAAATTGGCGGGAACGCTAAAAAAAGAAAAAAAAAATTATTAATTTCATGTGTTTCTTAGGTAACTGTTGGCGAGCAAACTAAATAAAACTCACTTCTGTTTTGTATAAAATCGGAAATAATTCTTGATAAAATACATTAATAGCTTAATTCGTAACTTTTGAAAAGTATATTGGTCTTACCTGGGATTCGGCCAATATAGCACTCTTGTCGGGACAGGCGCCTTGGAAGCCGTGCTTCCACGTGGCCAACACCACCGGCTTCATCGTGTCGTAGTCATGTGCGAGGCAAGCTTGTGGAGGACCCACACCGGACTTCTCATCAGCGGTTGTCATCACCACTTCATCGATTATCACCACCTAATGATCAAAAATATTTTCCTCCCAATGATGATTGTGAAGTGATAAAAAACATAATGTAAGAGTTTAGACTCAAAATGTCCTCTCGAATTTTATTTCAGCTAGCGTTCGAGGTTTGATTTCTAGCATAATCAATCTTGAAAAGGAGGAAAACATAGCTGTTACAAAATTAACTCTATCCAATTTGTTACTGAAAAAACTGAAGCTCTTCAGTAGCTATTGTATTGCAATCCTTTTTTTTTACACAGTATAAGTGCTTTGACCACAATCTCGCCTGATGTTAAGTGACGATGTAATCCAGGATGGTAAACACACTAAGCCTAGGTACTGGTTCTCAAGTGATGCTGTTGGAACACACCTATTGTTATTTGCCGACAACTTTTCAAACTTGGGAATGGTAGCTACAAGGGCAGGCATCATTAGAAAATGCCCTACCATTATGCTAAGGTTTCCCTCACGATGTTTTCCTTCACCGAAAGCTCAGGCCAAACTTTAGAGTTAGATATGTGGGATCGAACCCGCGTCTATTGACGCGGAATCCAGTCGCACTACCCACTGCGCCATCATCGCTTTTCAAATTGAAAGTATTTCGTAAGCATCATTTTAAACATTGTAAGAAATAGGAAGCAAGTTATGTTATGATCTAAGCCCACCCCCATATGATTATGTAAACCTTGGTATCATAAAAAAATTAATAAATTTTGCTTATGTAATCACTATTCTGACCTCCACCCCATTATCAAAAACAAAGTTTTTTTTAAAATTACTTCAAAAAGGAGGAGGTTCTCAATTCGATTGTATGTTTTTTATGTTCGTTTGTTACGCGATTTCTCCGTGAATTGTGGATCGATTTATTAATATTTTTATTACCGGTATTGATTACGAAATTATTAATGGTATTCAAATAAGGGATATATAAAGGATAAATAAAGGGTATATATATATATATATCTTTTGTTACGCCGGAAAAAGGGCTGGCTGAAAAACAGCGCCGTTTTTATGGCAACAGTTATAAAGTGGCAAATGCTGACGCCAGTCCTTATTACCATGTGTTTTTATTTTGTTTATATGCTTAATTGTAGTTTTTTTTATAATCTATTCTAATATGGTAAAATATGGTAATAAATGTCTCTCTTTCTTTCTTCTTTAATATATCAAAATAAGCAGAAGTAGATTAATAAAGTAATTATTTATTTACATTTTAGTGCATTTTTATAGTATGTTTTGCAGTCGGTTTTTTTTTAATTATAAACGTTTACTTTTTAATAAGCATTGATTCTTACGTAATACTTGCCTGGCCCCTTACAGATAATTCATACTTATAACACATTGAAATTAAATCATTTTTCTTCTAACGGTATTCTTTAAAATGAATCTAAATGAACCAATAATGAACTAGCTATATTAAAAATGTTAGTTTTATATCACCGAACAATCTTGAAGTTCGTAACATCGGATTAATTCAAATAAAACATGGTCCAACTGAAGGATTTTAAAGTATTATAATTGAGCTATAAAACCAGTAACGACTCTTTAATGGTCGGTAGAGGCTTGCATGTCGCGTGTTCAGAACGTGTATTGTGTGTGTGCACTTTGAAATTGGTTTATAATCGTAAACTCTGAACGCTAACTAACTACACATGACGATTGCGTTTATTGATAATTAAAAAAAAAACCCGTGTTACCTATGATTTAATATTTTATAACATAGAAAAAATGAAAACTTTATTTTCCTTCATTTCTTTTGTACTAATATTCCATGGCGGTTGGGCATCTTTCCATAATGTACATATGGCTAGTTCCCATAGTCAAGTTAGGAAATTCAAGCACCCTAAGTTGTGTTCCGGCCGTTTAACCTGAGAGCCAGTACCGCTAGAATTAACTATTTATTTAACTTATTTCAACAAAACCACAGCTAAAGCTATGTATATCTGAATATAGACTTGCTTGCAACGGAACACGACTCCCTTTTAACTTGTCATTACGACAGGAGTTTCACCATGTGTATGGGAAGATCACGACCCAGTTTGGTACGAAAGACCAGGGTTCTTGAGCTATATGCCAATTAGATAAGAAATAACTTGATAGACGTGGCTTTTTATAATATTGTTACGAGAAAAAAAACCAGCGAATTCGCATCAATGAACGCGGGTTCAAATCCAGCTATCCAACTCTAAAATGAGCCTGAGCTTTCGGTTAAGGAAAACAGCGTGAGGAAACTATAGCCTGGTGGTAGGGCGTTTTAAAATAATGTCCGCCTGGGTAGCTACCACCCTCATGTTTAAAAACCTGTCACCAATAGGTGTGTTCAGGCAGTATCACTTAAGAACCGGTAGCTCTAGGCTTAGCGTGTTTACCATCCTGGACCACATCGTCATTTAACATCACGTGAGATTGTGTTTAAAGCACTGATCCTACACCGTGTACAAAAAGAGAAGTGTAAATTATGTAAACATGTAAAGATATTTATTAAGAAATATGTTTTACACGAACCTCATTCCACGGCACGAAGACAACTTGGGAGGATCTCTTGAACGGTGCTCTTCCGAAATGTAATGTTACCGCACCACCGCCGTTGACGAGGAGGTCGAACCAGCCGTCGTCTCGTGTCAGAGTGAACCCTTCCAGCGGGGTCGAGGTCGACACCCTGACCCCGACCAGACCTGACCCCAGGGTGGTGACCACGCGACCTCTGATCACCGCTGACCGACTGGAATATTATTATCCCAAAATATTTTAATTTGACGGCATAAACTTTGATTTGTAGATAGAAAGCTCATTTTTGATATTGATTTTAAAAATCATATGTGGCCTTGTAAATTGCCTTGAATAGGCAAACAATAAAACTGTTCTCTACTGTTTGCTGCTCAGCAAATGTTTTTTTTTTTTAAGATTATATATTAATCTTTTTTATGTTTATATCTTGCAACATTCTCAGTGTGGTCAGGGATACATTATTCTAAAAATGTTATTCCAGGTTAATATTTTGTAACGTGGTATAAGTTACCGTCTAATTGATAACATTTAATAGTCTCAAATGAAAAATTCTTAAAGCATATAAAATGTACTTTGAAATCTATTGTCCTAATAAAAACTATTGACATATATGTTACTACAACTGTTCTATTATATTGCTATTAGACGCAATGCATTTATTCTATAGATTTTTTGTTATAAGGATATATTTATTAAAATATAATCTTAAATTTATATAAAATCACTGTCTCGTGTTGTAGAAATTTTAGAGAATCAGATAAGAGGTTTCTTTTAATGAAATTTATATTCGTCTAATGGATTTATTAATGTGGTAAGTTAACCCACAAACCATGAACGTACTCCATAAAGAACACCATGATAAATATTTGCATAATTGCTTATAATTGTTTTTCGTATCAATATACAACCTTAATGAAATGTGTTTTTTTTTATATCTACATTTAATTTCTAATCTAATGTATTGTTATTAATCTATATTATGTTAGTAAGAAGTTGGTATGATTATGTAGTAATATTTCTGTCTACCTGTAATTTATAAGACATATACAAATAAACAAATAAATATTTTAATAAAAAGCGTAACACAAATTCACAGGACACAATAATTACATAATATATCACGAGAAAACATGCAAATATACTTAAATATGTACAATAACTATATAATATAATTGTATGATATATTTAGAGACGGTTTTGAGTTATAAATCGTTTATAAGATAACTTCATTTTAATTGTGTCGACATTTGTCGAAAGCTTATTATTACATAAATAAATAAAAAAACATATTGAACATATTTAGAACTATATTACTAGTAATAGAGATAGTAAATTATTAAATATTATAATCATATATTAGTTTCAGTTATTAGCTGTTTGTTACCATGGTTACAGCTAACAAAAACGTCTCCAAATATAATGTTTACCTAAATAAAGAGTCACTAAATGCAACAAACACACAACCTACGTTGGTCTGAGAAATCTTACCTCGTGTTGAAGTGATTCCAAAACATACTGCGCAGCGTAAGGAAAACCGAGAGAAATGACAAAGAATGAGTAAATAACAATAATTTTTTGTTTGTTTGTTTGTTAGCTTAGAAGGAATAGTTAATCGCAATGAGTGTGCGTGTGTGTACCTATCATGCAGTGCAATTTGTTGTTCGTCGTAGCCAGAGACAATTTTTTATCATAATTCTAAAATAATCGAATACCTTTAGTAGGTATACGGATTACGTTATTTTTGTTAGTTCTAAAAATGTATTTAAATGGGGATAATTAAGCGACATACATGTCGACGGTTCGCGAAATAAAAGCACGTTTGAAAAACGTTGGTTATATTGTATTTACATACATTATATTTATCTGGCTACGTCTGCGGAATTAAGTTAGTTGTTGTTGTTAATAAATATACTGTATTGTTTATAATACGTGTAAAGAACAGAAAGAGAAGCATCATGGAACACTCTTCAATGTAAATAAAACATTAGGAACGACTGGGGCACAACATTGCGTATTTTATATAACAGATATTCATATGATCTTTTTTTTTGGTTAACAATTTTTTTTAAGATTACGATCTACTTCATACAGACGGGAACAGCGGTTCTAAAACTTGAATTTTTGTTTGAAAAATAAATTTAAACTTTTTATTTTAATAAAATATGCTGCGGAGAATCTGTATGAAATAGCCGTCCGATAATTATCAATAACATAGTATAACGATTATGAACACAGAACACCGAACACTGACCTTTCGTTGAATGTTTCCTGTTTGGCGTAATTTTGCAGACTACCCCCTCATCAATTAGGAATTTCATTCGGTCAAAAAAGGACGCGGTAATCGAAGGCGGCTGCTTGCGGAGCAATATGTCTGTCGGTTTGGGAGAGGACACACACAGTTGGCTGCCCTTGCACGCTGTGTTCGTGCAGCATTCCGGGTCTTCGCAGTCGATTAGGCCATCTTGAATAACATTAGTTGGAAATTACAGTCTATATAAAAATGACTAGTTCTATAGTAATTACGATCCACTGATGATGAAAAGAGAAGTCTGTCGCTTCATCAACGTATAAAATAGATTCTATTCAACTAAAAGTGAGTTAAATACAGTTAAAAGTGAGGTAAATATCTAAATATACATAACATATCATCAGTTTGTAAAATATGTTTGTCATCAAGGTGAATCTCTAAGGAAATCGATTATATATTTATCTTTTTATATTTATATCTTACAATCATAAAATATATTATTCCAGGTTAATATTTTGTGATATATGATATAAGTAACCGTCTATTTAATTTTATAAAATTTGATTTTGTAAAATTTATGTAAAATAACAATGCGTGATCGAAACGGAAATGTGGAGATCCGCAGAAGAACCGAAGTAACCAATATTGTCCGGAGAATTGCCAAACTAAAGTGGCAGTGGACTGGGCAGTGCTCGCAGAGTCGATACCCGATGGAGCTAACGGGTTCTCGAATGGTTACCGGGTATCGGAAGACATAGCGTAGGTAATGTGCCCCCCCCCCTCCCGTACAAGGAGTCTGATGAGTTGGTGAAGGATATTAACAAAATAAGTGTCTACAAAATAATTTAACTTATAGATATAAAAAATTTAATAGAAGCAGATTTAAGCTCACATATGCGAAAGAAGATTACTAACCGCATAGCTGCTTGAATTGCTATTATAGGCAATTTTTTCCGACGCAAGTCGATTTAAATCTCCAATATAAAAAAAGGACCCAGAGTCCGCAGTTAGTTTAATTTAAAAATAATAATAATTAAAAAAAAAAGACTTGGTGAAGGTCACGGGAGTTCGCTGGATGCGGATGGCGTAAGATCAGTCGCTGTGGTGAACTATATACAGTAGTGGACATCTTTTGGTTGAAAGGATGAATGGAAAATGACAATTAAAAATTTGCCTATTCCCTTCAAAATATTATAAGAAACATAATAAAGAGATCTAATCAAAATCGGTTTAGGGGACTTGTCAGAACAAAAAGCTTGATTTTGTTCGTCAAATTTATTTTAATTACTATATTTTTAGTTCTGATATTATTGCCCTTATTTGTGTGTAATCCCTGGACAACGGAGTTAATTGCACTGTTTAAGTAAATTGTTTAATTTATTTGTAAGGTTTAATTGTTTTTTGCGCTAATTAAATTTTGTAAAATTGAATTTTTTCCTACCTTTATCATTATCTTTGGAGTCATCACAGATTTGTTCTTTGAGTGTTGTACAGTCGCGTCCGTCCCACCCGTCGAAGCATTTGCACTCCCAGTGTCCGTCGTTGGCGACGCGGCACTGTCCGTGTCCGGCGCATGCTCCCGGACACCCCTCGAGCGTGCAGTGCCGTCCGTTCCACCCCGGACACGCAGAGACACGTTCCGTTCTTGCACTGTCCGTGGTCGCTGCAGCGCGCGTCGCACAGCCTCGACGTGCAGTACTCGCCCGTCCACCCGGCGTCGCACATGCACGACTCGCCCACGCAGCGCCCGTGCGCGCCGCAATCCAGATCGCATACCGCTGTTCGAATCATTATGACCCATCAAAGTGCTATCGATTCAAATAAAACAGGTAATATAATTAGACACTACTTCTTTTGTAATTAGAATTTTGACTCACTGCTTTTAATATTTGCATTGATGAAACAATAGATGTCAGGGTCATTTTAATAAGTTAAAGATATAAATACCTGTTTCCAAATAAAAAATAAAGATAAGTGGTGGATAAACAGCATTAAAAAATTCTTAAATTGTTGTATATAAAATTTACAACAGATAGTAATTGTTTTTTCCTAATTTTCTAACCCTTATACATACATTTTTTTTTTGTTATTTTTAGGTATCTAGTATAAAGTTTATATAAAGTTTAATTTCAACCCTGCAAAGGAGTCTCTTATTTAACGAAAATACAAAAAAGGAAGATTATTTAAATACAAAAATTATACTATGCCATTAAGATATTGGAAATATTTAAGACACGTAATTTTAAAGAAGCCATTGGAAGACCTGAAGTGAAATAAATCTCAATTGTATCATACCTTTAGAGCAATCTTCCCCGGACCATCTCGCATGGCAACTGCAGGTTTGAGTATCGACGTCGAAAGTTCCATGCCCAGAACAGTCTGGAAGGCATTGCAGCGCATCCTTGTCCATCGTCGCGCAGTCGGTTCCCTTCCAACCCTTTTTGCAAACACACGACCCTTCGATACAGAACCCGTGACCGGAGCACGTCGGGTGTGGACAGTCGATGTCTCCGCAGAACTTGCCTTTGTAACCTCTCACGCAGGAACATTTCCCGTTGACGCAATGCCCGTGCCCGTTGCAGTCCGGTACCTCACATTCGTCGTGACGTAACGAACACTCCTTGCCTTTCCATCCGGGATTACATTGGCATTCCCCGTTGATGTACTCGCCGCGTTGGCTGCACAGAACTGGACATACACCTGAAAGATGATCCAAATTATTCAGACTGTTGTGAATCACTTTTTAGTAAAGCATCTTAATCTGATCAATATAATTAGTCTCGTTTTACATTTATTGGTCACTTTTGTATTTTCCGATCATATAATTAAATAGTATAGTATTTGCTTCTGTCAATTTCATTATTGTTGTCACATGGACAAAACGTTCTTCTTTACATAATTTATTTAAAAATAATACAATATTTTTTTTACATTTCCTTTGTAAATAAATAGGGTTTTGTGGGAATTATAGTAAAATGATAAATCTCTTACTTTTACTGCAGTCGTCACCTCCAAAACCGGGTTGGCATTGACAATGTCCCATGAGACATTCCCCTTTACTGGAGCAACCGTTGGGACAGTTATGGGTCATCTCTTCGGCTACCATAGCAATGAACGTAATCTCTTGTGGATCGCCGTCGTCGTTGTACAGTGAGAGAAACCAGTGTCCTTGCTCCATGTAGTGAGTCACTTCTTTTTTAATTGAGGGCTGATGAAAATAGTTTACAATAAATTACATTGCATTCGAAATATCAAACAGAGCTCGGTAACAAACTACGATTGGTGAACAATGGTTTGTCGAAAAAAAAGAATGAACTCTAAGCCACTAGGTCATAACAAAATATACTTACGTGAGAGGCTCTCGTTGTTCTTGCTTTGAATCCACTTAAAACTTCCAAAAAATGGTACTGCGTGTGTGTCGGTAGAGCATTCCGCCTTGCGTATACACCTATTGAGGCTCCACGCGGGATCATGTAGTCAAATTTCACGTAAGAAGCTTGAGATTGGTAGAACTGCATGTTCCAATAACTATATGGAGGGATTTCTTTTGATAATTTTTCACCTAAAGTAATTTGTTTAAAAGTTGTCCCGTCGGGCGGGAATGTCTGCGCCGGAAATGTCCGAGCACCTAAAAACAAAGTGTAAATGTAATAATAATTATATATACACTACATTATATTGTTAATGTGAAATGTGATGATGAGCTAGCATTTTAATACAATCATAATTTAAAACTTGCAATCTACTTCAAAATTAAGAGCAGATTTACATTTTAAATATAGTAAAAACTAAGAATGATTAAATAGCACATGCTTAATCTATAGCAGTTTACCCCAAAATCCATATGAGCATGCAAGTTAAATTGTTACTTCTTGTACAGAAACTCTAGAAAACAATAATGAAACCGGTGATCGTTAGTAAGTTACGAGTATTACGAGTCTTATTTAGTTCAACCTCACCTTCCAATATAAGGATGGGTGGAGGCTTAACCTTTGGACAGACAAACTGCGGCAGTTTTGTCGTTGAAATTGCATCATATTCTGTTGTTGCATCTGATGTAATATCACTGCTAAAATCTGTTGTAATAGTTGTATCAGTTGATACATCATTGTAAGTTGTTGTTTTAGTGGTATTTTCAGTTTCAGCATCCGTATCTAGGGACGATTCCGTTGTACTTTTAAGTTCGTTATAGTTGGTAGACGACTTGTCGGAATCTGTAGAAGCTGTTGCAAATTCATCATCGTAAGAATCGTCACTTACATTTTTATCACAAGTTGGACATGAGCACTCGCATGTACCACCCCAATCTTCAGGGTCTATAGGCTTATTTGTTTCTGCAATTTTTCTGTGGTTGTCGGTTGAGGAGACCTAGTTGCACCTTCTAAAGTAATAGGTTTATTAAAATTTGTGGCCTGTGTGGGTGCGACATCCATTGGAGTTATTTTCACAGTCGGCCTTTCGTTCATATCACCCAGTGTTGGTACTGTTACAGTTAATGAATAAAGTGGTTTGTAAGAAGAATCCGCATTGTCAGCGGAAATTGTCAGGTTAATTAACACATGTTTAGGGTTAGTCACATCGGGTGATTTCGTTTCAAACATATTTACAGTGGACGGGGAACTTTTCTCTGTAGTACTAGTAGTAGAAGTTTCCGATGTTGTAGTAGATTCTGACAAAAGGTTATTTTTAGTAAAAATAGCGTCACTCGATGTTGATGTGGTTGTTAGAATTTGTTCTCGTGTCGAAGCAAATCTATTGGTAGTAGCTAAAACTTCTATTGGTTTGGTTGTAACAGGAGTCTCAGTAGAAGTTACTGTGTTAGTTGTCATTTTAGTTGGAAATGTTTCAGATTTTACAGTGCGTGGCAAATTTTCATACATAAACTTTTCTTTATTTTTCTCCATATCAGCAGAATCATTAGAATAAATATGTAGTTCCTCTGTAGCCTTGTTTAATCGTGACAGTTCTTTTAAGTATTGATACTTTAGCATTCCGTATGTATATATTGATGGGAATGAATCGCCTTGCATATTTTTGGGATCATAAGCAATATGGGTCTTGTCAACTTTATTGGTTATTGACTTGCTTTCAGATTTAGTGATTTCAACTGGCACTTCGACATGCGATTCAGTAGTAGTCAGAAGAATTTCAGTATCGGATTTAGAAGATTTATTTATATTTTCTTTTGAAGTAGCAATAGTAGAAATTATATTAAATGTTTTACTAGATTCCGTTGTTTTTGTTGTTAAATCACCAGTATTATTAGCCAACACATTAGCAGAAACAAAAGCGTTAGCATCCCTGTTGTTATCTTCACTTACTTGTTCGATGTATTCTGTCACCACACCATGCGCTAAGCTAGTAGTGATCAGAGGCGTAGTGATATCATGCATATTATCTACAGTAGTGGAAGAATCCATGGAAGAAACAGATTGCACAGAAGCATGCCCTTCTACATCTACGCTTCTACGATGTCGTGAGTGATTTTCTTCGTTACCTGAGCCGGTGGATGGCGAGGTCTGATGCGGCCTTACTAGAGATTTGTTGCTCGCTTCAAGCGTGGTCGCTTTCGAAGCAGGAAACTTCTCTATTGATTCGCCAACTAGTACTGTACAAGCTTTCGAATTCTGATATGACCAGTTGACGAAATAGGAGGCTGTGAACAATTTCGAAAAATACAGTATGCATTTCATTAATAACAAAACTTAGACTAAAACAGATAAAATCGGTAACATGTGAATATAAAGCATAATAATTTAACAAAAAAATCTTATTTGAAACGACTTTCCATAAAAGAAACATTTAACAGCAAAAAGAAAAATATATTTTATAGAGTACAGAATATATTTTTACGGTGTAGTAATAGTATTTGCTAAACAAAATATTCTGTAGATATTTCCTACAAAGAAAGTTGTTCTGAAGTTCGAATATACATCAAGCAGACAGCGTAATTTTTTAAAATTAATAATTAATGAAACGAAGGTATTATTAAATTTACCTGACATATAAGATGCAATGGCTAAAAGAAGAATGAAGAGTATTATGAAGACTATAGCTGTACACTTCCAGGAACATCGCGACGAGAGTCCTTTTCTGAAATGAAACCGTGACGCCGTGGGAGGGAAGTGCGAAGACCTAAGATTGTTCCTCACAGGTAGAACTGGTACGGGCGCACCGAAGGCCGGATGTGGCCGGTCGCTGCGATCCATTCTATCCAAAGTGCTTTTATCTTGTTTCCCCGGACTACTGCACGACGAGTTGGATTTGTAGTCCATAGACGGATTCTTCTGTATGTCCCCTGTAATAAATGAAATATATTCTTTAACACAAAATACTACACAATTGATCATTGACATCGAATCTTAAATATTTAGTATCTTATTTCTAGCTGAGGTAAATAACTGTTTAAATGTATACGATAAATGTAATTGAGTCGAATATTGCGTCGATTGTCGTGGGTTATAAATTCTATTCTACAATGATTTTGTCATAAATGAAAACATTGAAATGAAACCTCAAATTGACTCCAGGGACCTACTCGTAAACACCAATAGCTCTGTATTTGGTATGACTTTAACACATATATCAATACTTACGAGATAATAAAAGTAAATTATTTACAAAAAAAATATAAAATGGTTCTAACATTCACCTGAAGGCACGTAGAAATTTCCAGACGGAGTACGAACGAGACAGGATGGCTCGAAGTCCGCGAGGTCAGCAGGATTACCTGTGATACGACCATTCAGTCGAGACATTGTTGGGTTCCTTGGAGGCACATCGGGTGGGAGCCGGGAACCTTCTAGAAGGCAACCTGTCGACAAATAAAAATCATTTTTAAACGCTTCTTCAATAATCCCAAATGTATTTAAAATTAGGTTAAGCGTCTACCCTCAAGTTTGAAAACCTGTAGCCAAATACCTATAGGTGTGTTCCAGCAGCATCACTAGGCTTAGTGTGTTTACCACCCTGGGTCACATTGTCACTTAACATCAGGTGAGGTTGTGGTCAAAGCACTGAGCCTATAGAGAATTAAAAAAAAACTTTAGTAATAAATGACTGCATAAGTAATCATTTATACTAAATCATTATTATTCTAATGATAATTTTACTAAATGCTTTATTTAGTAAAATTCATTATCTATAATCATCACCGAAATAATTAATGTTAAGATAGTGTTAATTATAAACAATGCTACTTAAGTTCGCGAAAGGATTTAAATTAAGAGTCTATTAATTTGGCTAAAATATACTACTGCGTTCAAACTCTTATCAAAAGTCCACCTCATTTGTAACGTTAAAGGCTTTAAGTAAATTGATCAGCCGAATGGCAGCACGACGCTCGCTACGAAACATTAGCACCGGGCAAAAATTTAATTAATTCTATCCAACAAAATTTATAAGTCGAAATTCAATTAAGGTCGAATATTGGCTACCGTAATGGGCCGTAAACAAATATCGTGAAACCATCAACGATGCAAATGGATCAAGAATCGCGTGTGGCCCTCGAAGAAAATACGAGTACATTCTGAGTCGTTTTGAGCGAAAGCGCGGGTGCGGCGCGAAACCTCTCCCATATCTAATATAACTTAATGGAAAATCGAAGTATTATCTGCGGCCCCGGGTGCCTCGTCTTCGCTTATCGGTCCGCTATACCATCCAACTTTTGATCCTCGACAAATTTTAAGGATTCCTTCGAGCGTTAATTAATTTATTTTGTACGTCCCGATGTAGCCGCAAGAAAACTCAATTAATTTTAAAAGGGTTTTTGTGTTGTTTTTTTTTTTTCGCGATCGCTTCTCCCTCCTCCCGCGCCGTGTAAAGAAAATGGCTTTTCAGACGCTACACAGTCGGCCTTTGTGGTCGTGCCTTTTGATGCCGCCCCATTCTCGGTAATTAGAGATTAATGAATTTATTTCGATATACCTTTTAAAGCTCACATCGTATGATATAGTAGGGTGTCCATAAAAAATCCCCCTATTGTCTCCCTCTAACTAGTTACAGTTTGATAAATAATTTTTCGAAGGTAATTTCGAGGGAATTGCGTGCGAAATTATGATTTAAGTATCATATTTATGTTTGTCATGATATGGTGCCTAACTGCGGACCGTTTAAAGTTATGTCTACTCTTATAATAAATTTGGTAGAAAAACAACTATAAAATATAATATTACATTCGTAATTTTTATACTCAGTGTTACAATTTTTGTTGTTATATTATATAAGTTGAGACGTGAAAAATACTTAACAAATTTATGGGGTTTACATTATTACTAACTAAACTTCAAGTTAACAAAGCTGAATATCCTCTCGTTTGTGTGACTTAACTTGTTTAACTTGTTTTCTTATATCATCTGACGCTAGATCTTATAGTCTGACAAAGAATACTCTCTCACAGTAGCACACCATGACATTTACCATAACTCCTCAAACAATTTACAAAATTATTGTTCTCAGATTTCTAACTACAATGGAACTATAAGCACATTCGTGAAGCGCTTTGTTTCCTCGCAATTGCATTTTCGTCATTCATCATCATCATCATCATCTCCCTACCCTTTTCCCATTTTTATTTGGGGTCGGCGCAACATGTCTTCCTCTTCCATTCCTCTCTATTTGTTGTCATCTCCGCATTCACTCCTTTCCTAAACATATCATCTTTCACACAGTCCATCCATCTTTTCTTTGGTCTTCCCCTTCCCATGTAACCGTCCACATTCATATCCAATACCTTCCTTACAACATTCTCTTTCTCCCTGCGCATCACATGTCCATACCAGGATAAACGACCGCCTCTTAACTTGTCTGTTATTGGCGCCACTTTCAAACTTTGTCTGTTATTGGCGCCACTTTCAAACTTATCTTCAAACTTCATCATTATCAGTGCAATTTACTGTCTAAATTCAAAGTAGTAAGTTTTTTTAAAAATACATTATACAACTTGCGACTTTTTGTACAAAATGTACACTAATAGGTGCATGCTATTTCGTTTATGTGTAGTGTCTGTTAACTATACATTAAAGGTGAGTTAATAAATTTTAATAATTTTACTCTTACTACTTTTCAACCTCAAAAGCGTTACAATATGCAGTCTATATTCAGATCTATATTAATATGTCGATTACCCTTAAAATGAGACAATAGGTAAACAATGGAAAACTGGCGTAAACGCCAGTTTAATCTGAAAACTGCATTGAAATTTGTTAAGTCACTTTTAAAAGAATCTGGTTCTGATATGGAAACATTGAAAACATTTTGATCTTACTTTTGGTGTAATGCAGTTATAAATCCATAAAAAATAATCGTAAGTTACATTAAATCTGGCAATTAAAGCCTGTACCGCTCAACGACATAGAATAAATGAGGCAGGACGGAGAGTTCGACTCGGGTCGCGGCCGCCGCCGTCGTCGTCAATAGAAAAAACGAAATCACCAAATCCCTCACCTAATTTAAGAGGACAAGCGGTAGTCATTAATACACATGTCAGTCGCGCTGCTACTACAAAATGTTGCTCATTTATATCCCGTCGCCGAGGCACGGAATTATGGTAATCGGGCGGAGCCTGTCCTTTGTCTATAATGGTGCGTAATTACGCAGACACCTCCGAGGGAAGATTCGAAGCCGCGGGGCCCACGGTCTCCAAACACGTCTTAACTTTAAACGGAACGCGATTTCGAATGATCCCCAGGGTCTCTTAAATGTCAGAATAAACTCGGTTTATTTGGCATTTATTCGCGAAAACGCTTTTTTCTAGAATGACATGCATTAGCACATGATACATTCTGAGTTAAATCTCATGGGTAGAATTAACCCAAAGTTTAAGTTAACGTTAGGCCTTCAATCTTCTTGGTTGTTGGTTATACGTAATCATGGGCTGAATCAGGTCGAATATACCACCGTCCTCTACCTCCAGGATACACAAACACCAAAAACTAAAGTATCAATCTATGACACTTCCAGGATTTTTTGAAGTTGAAAATAACGCAGATAATATATTTTATAGGATAAACATAGCGACATATTGAAAAAGTAGAAATCAGTCAACATGGTCAAAGTCAGAAAATTAAGACTTTTAAACATGTGACCTAAATAATATGACAATCAGCATCAATGTTGGTGCAAAATAAAATCGACTTTGCAGCTGCTTCATACGCTGAATGAGACAAAAGACTCTCTCATTCTCTTCTTTTATGCTAGAAATAGAGCAAGTAAAGATATAACTTTTTGAAGACAAAACTAATTAGCCTTTTGTTTTATTTCAGTTCATTAATTTTTCAATAATTCTCACCGTTCGAATCGCTTGCGTGGTAGTCGACGGAGTCTTTTATTTTAGTGAAACCCAAAGCTCGGTTACTTATTGGAAGATAAAAGGGTTGTGTTTCGGTTCATTTGCGGCGTTGCTCCGGCGGGATCCGATGTGATTTCTTATTGGCAGCGGTTAAGGAGCGAGCGTGTTTCAGAGTAAGTGCGGTTTTCCGCCCGAGTGGTGCGTCCGAATTAATCCTTAGGTCTCTTACTCCTAATGAGATTAATGCTTGTGGTTTTATCTTATAAACTATTTCTAAGATTTTTTTGTTATACAGTGTTTTTATAGTTTGTGATCGAAAATTGAATGGAGTATTGAGAAGATGAATTGCTAAAAACCGTTGGATGTTATGGGATACCAGGTATATGTAAAGAACCAATGTTGAAGATAGAATTTAGAGTAGTAATTGGTAAAGAAACAACGAGTTCTTTAGTATTCACGCGTGCATAATGGAGTCGAGAGCGGTTATCTAGAGACGTTATGACGATTTAAGCGCGCGTCGTGCCGTTTGCCGTCACACCTTGTTCACTTGCGTGCCCGCACCCACGCCTGCGAAATCACCGTTCCCGCCGTCGGGGACAGGTGGCTAACTTCGCTCCCAGATACTCTCCGGGTCCCCCTCCGGTGCTCCGTTCCCCAACTGGGGAGGCTCTTGACGCCGCTACCAGCGCGTTACAGTGACACTGATCATGCATCAAGCATTACACGTATAACACTGCATACATACTCCTGCACATAACACGCAAGGTACATAGGTCCTTTAAGGAACCTTTTTTTTATTAAAAATTAAAAAAATGTATGGTTTAGCTAGGTTCAAATTCCGCGGGAATTTCATCTCACAGGTAGCGGCCAAGCCGAGGTTTGAACCCTTGTGCTAGTTACTTTTTGCGGCGAGTGAAGCTGTTAAGGTATCTTCCGGTAAACAGCATTAGCTAGTTTAGAATAAAAAAAAAGTTTGCCGTCACAGCATATGAATCGAAGTTATTGACAAGGCGCGTCAAAAGATGTTACACAGAGATATTTAACTACACACAATATTAGTTGGAACAGTTAAAGTAATCATCGTAACGAAACTATATCATGTTGATAGGGTATATGATAATTATTGATCATAACAGAAAAAAAGGGGGGGGGTACTTGGATTCTATTGTAGTACCCGCGGGAATTGACGCAGAGTTTAGTTTTGTAACAACTTGACGCGAGGATACACGTTTTAATATGTGAAAATTGTTTGTGCTTAACTTTAAGAGTGCCGAATTGTATTTCCTTCCTAACCTTCCTAGCTATTACTCAGTTCACATATTCACACTATACATTGGTTACTACACAAGGGCTACGGAAGGTGGAACAGGACACCGGTGTTACTCGAGAGGTAAGTGCCGACCTATAAGAAATTATTTCGGTATACTGCGAATCACAGGTCGGCCAGGGTTGATCACGACCCCGAATCATTTAGACTAGGGCCCAGCGCGATTCGTTTGATTACAGTCGTGACCAACTCTAACAGTATATTCTAATTTTCGTCTTTAAGTTAAAATTGGTCGTCAAATACATTTAGCTGTATTCAGGGAGTATTATTTGCTAGCCATTGCCTCTAGGCATAGTAGTAAAATTTTACAGTGAATTATAATGGGATTGTAGTAAAAAAATAAAGGCAAAACTTATTCAATATAAAAAGAACACCTTTAAAAAACTGTAAATGGAAATATGAAAGTTTTTTTTTTTTAATTAGGTCACTATTCATGGAGTATATATGTAATGAGTAAACAAACGTAGGGTAGAAACACTTAACCACACTCGAAGTTTGTTCGATGCCAATTTCCGAAAATTTTAAATTTACTACCGAAGTTTCTGGAACGCCACGATATTTATATGAGAGCGCGGCCCGCGCCGCTGCGATTTATAGTTCTGGAACTTGGTCCGACGTTGTCCTGACTTCGTTTTAATTAGTGCCCATTCATCGTCAAACAATCGACTGCTCCGATGAATCCATTATCGTGAACTTTTCGATTCGTCGCGAGAGGTGTTTCAGAAGTTCGCTATCCGTAAGGGAGATCACGGCTTTTGTGATACTTGCCTCCTCCTCCTTAGTCATCGAAACGAAGGCATCAATTGTTCAGCCTATAAATGAGATTACATTTTTTCTAATAATGTTTTACTCCTTTTCATACATTTAATTATCTGTGATAGTTTTGAGACAATCGTACATTTAAGAATACACACACACACGGACATTTGCAAGCTACTAACCACACTTATATAACAGTACTCTGTTTTAATAACAAAGTCATGTTTCCTCGCAGGATTTCCGCCTCTAGCGCAATTTGTTGCACATCAATATAAAACAAATGAGGTGCGTTTCCAATTTTCGTTCGGGACGTTCTATTTCTTCTGTATTATGTCTGCATCCCGAACGTGCGCTGACCTCTTGACTTACCTGCTTTTCTATCGGTCACATATATATTGTGTAAAAATTAAGACGCGCGTCTCAATGAGGAATAAAAAAAGTTTAACTTTAATAATAGTACGTATTTATATCCCTTTTAGATAAAATACCTTTTATTGAGGAGTTTCTGAATGTTATATTTTCTCGACGTAATTACAATTAAAATTGTCATTGGTATGCGCCGTCTAGTATTCGTACATTTTAAATAGCAGTACTTTACACCAAAGGAACGACTTGTGCTGTTCGAAGCGCAAGTCCGACCTCACATGGAGTACTGCTCACACATTTGGGCCGGTGCTCGTGCTTACCAGCTCTCTCCTCTTCATTCCGTGAAAGACGAGCTCCACGGATTATTGACGATCCCGAGCTAACATGCGTAGATACCTTGGAATTTCGTAAAGACGTTGGCTCTCATAGTGTATTCTACCCTATGTACAATGAGGAATGCTCTGAGGAACTCATTGAGATGGTGCCCACGTCACCGTTCCAAAATCGCACCTTCAGCCATTGGCTGGGTGCACATCCCCACACCCTTAAACTCAGCCGAAATCAGACAACACAAAGGTACTCTAGAACTTTTTTGTCGCGTACGCTAGCGTTGTGGAATGGGTTACCCAGCTCCGTTTTCCCTGAGAGCCTTGACATGGCGCTCTCCAAGGTCTGTAACGCAACAGTAACAACCTCGGGTGTTGCAGTTGTCCATAGGCGACGTTAACCATTTACCATCAGATGTGACGTTTGCTTGTCAGTTGCCCCTTTTCATGAAAAACAGTTTCATCAAAGAACATTTTTATTTCGATAATTCAAATTTTTAAAAGAGATTCAATTCTGAGTCGGTTTTCGTCATTCGATTCGCAGACTAGCAAGTGATAACAGCCTATAACGTCATCATTCGAACATTTTAATCATGGTTCGATGAGCTCAAATCCGATATACAATTGTTTATCTGCAAATATATGGGATACAGTCTGTTAAAGTTGATTGATTAACTTACCCAGCTTAATACGTTTGACGTTTATCGAGCGTGTGACGTGTTTGTTTATTTTGACGAAATTAGGTATGTTATTGCCATTTACAATAATATAGATATCAGACAGTAAATCTGAGCTACTATGTCCGATGATGGCATACGGCGGGTTTCAATATCGAACCTTAAAAACTAAGATAGAGATCAAATCAATACATCGTTTTCTCTGACTGATCAAGGAGACTGATCTGACACTTTACAGAAGAAAAAGGATTCAAATTTCAGAAAAGCAGATTGAGATCACATATAGCGCATATCCTTCTTCATGATAATGTCTTTCGCCGTTATCAAATAATCTCAGAAATTAAATTCAAATTAGTATATGTAAAAACTTCATATCAACATGTCTATTCTAGAATCTGTGGACGATGGATCGATATTTTCACGCTATACTCGTATGTTTATAATACAACCTTAGAGTTACGTCAGCGTACAAGCGTTGGAGCGCTTAAAGATTTGCGGTTTACGCTGAAACAACGACTTATTTCTTGTATTTTTGTTACGTCTTTACGTTAGAAGATAATATGAAAGAGTCATACGATAAAACATAAGCTGAAGTGAATTGCGCACACGATTTGATTAAATCGAGCGGGCAGAAAGGCGAATGTAAATGTATATCGCAAGTAATGTATCATGTCGAGACGCGGTCGCCCGCCATGCTGATAAGATTGCCAGACAAAGGAAGTCCACCCATATCACTACCACTGAAACCGCTAAATGTTAGCCGTCATTTACTCTACCCTTTGTCACACCACCGTACTCTATGTCCTGCTTCCGAAAGATTAAAGTCTATATTACAACGACGGCTTTATAATTTCCTAGAGCTGAGACATAAACTTCGCTAAGAGACAATGGACTTTATTCACACAAAGGTACTGCTTATATTTCTGTACCGACTTCATTATTAAATGTTTTGCTTTAAGCCTCGAAGGACTTTAATATTCTCTCATAAGGTCCCGTTTGCATTAACGTGTGAGTATTTGCTCGGCAGAAGATATAGTATTATGGGCTTTTTGTCGTACGGATTAGGGTTAGTTTTTTGATAGACCTGAAGTCGACGGTTTCCGGACGACGATAAGGAGAGACGTTGTTAAGTTAGTCCGTCACGCAACCTGCCCGTTAATTTATGTTGCGCTGATTTTCAGATATGCTACGTAACCCCTTTTGTACGTTCGTGGGCGGTTTTTTTTTAAAATGTTTAAAGTTAATACATTGTCTAGGTAAACATCCGCCAAGAGTACACTAAAACTACCTGCTGAAAACAAACAGGAATGTGTTTAGAAGTTAAAGAATCGGATATCTTTAAATAATTGTAACAGCTGAGTTCCTAAATTTTCCAAAAAGTTACGATATTCGATAATGAACTAAACCAGTTTTGATACTATAATGACAATTAGGGACACTGTTGATACAGTAGTAATGGTTCAGTTTTATAGCGTGTATGTAGACTATATCTATACTAATAAATAAAATTGAAGTGTCTGTTTGTAATATCAAAATATTTTTTTTACTAAATAGATATGAATACCTATACCAAAAACACAATTTTCAAAACTTTTGTCTGTCTATCTGTTTGTAATGGGTAATCTCCGGAACGGCTGAACCGATTTTTATGGGATTTTTTTGGTAGATAGCTACAGCTACTCAGGGCAACTTAGAGTACTTTTAATTTTCAAAAATAATTAGGGTTCTCACTCATGAAAATTTGAATAAAATCCGATTCAATGCGCATTTTTACGGGCAAGTGCCCGTATAGTTTATGAGAAATATTTTTACTTTATATTAGTAGTAAATTTTTTTTAGGAAAATAATTAGGGATCAATATAAAAAAAAATTAAAAGCGTAGTGATAAATATATGAAACGCGGGCGCAGCCGCGGGCACAGCTAGTGCTCAATAAAAGTAATAAGATCAAATTCTATGATGAGCCGATAAGATTTTCTAAATACCACACCCGTAAGAAATGTGTAGTATTTTTGAATTTTAAAAGTAAACCAGTTTCTAATCAATTGGTATCTTCGTTTTAACTGAGCTATTATTTCTTAATTACGAAACGCAAACCTATATTAATAGAAACGAGAAAAGAAAATATTCTCTATTTGTTGATCTGTATAATTACAAGATAACTGGTTAATATTTTCCTAAAAAAAAAACTAAGGTTGTACAGCCTCAAATTAAGGTAGACTTCCAGATTACAGAGATGATAACAAAAGGGAGAGATGTTACAGCTCGTTAGAAAGCGCCTTCATTAGTGTTTACTCGCGAACGAACGAAAAAATAAACTCTATAGCTCGTCTTACAGTCAGTGTCCGTTGGAGTACACACTATTGTGAAGTCAAACAGTAAGCTATTGTGTAAGATATATACACAATGTGTAGAAATTACCAAATTTAAATTTAAAGACCCCATAAAAAATTTTTTTTTAAACATTCTCAATTTACAATAAAGAATATTACAGACATTTACAATTAAGTATCATTTTTTTGTAAAACGAGTGTATAATTGGAAGAAGGAATTTATTGTAAGGTAAGCATATCCTTTAAGTTTTTAAATCTTTCAAGTTCTAACTTCTTAAACTCTTAACGTATGAAGTTGTACGAAAAAGTATAAATTTAACCTTATCTAATGTCGCTACTACATCGTGTACTAGCGTAGTGATTACGACTGTATATTGGTTCATCTGTCAAATATTAAATTCTGGTTTCGCTAACTACTTTGTTATATATCACAAATAGGCATTATCGTCATCATAAATGCTGTTTGAATACTATTTAAATAATATTTAGGTCATTTTTAACACGCAACTCCCCTTATCAGCAGTAGTAAGCAAAGTGCTTACAACCCCCAACACCGTGATTACGTAAGCAATAACATACCTTTGAACAGAAAAATGATGCTTACGTAGTCAACATTGAGACCAAAATATGCAAAGCATAACCCCCCTACCCCCCACTTCATTGATACTTACGTAATATTTGTTCGACTCCATATCAACTAGAAGACGCCCACTGCTAGACATAGGCCTCCTTCAAAGATCTCCACAACGATCGGTTTTGCCGCATAGGTATCTAGCTGACAAATAGTCATGCTTACAATATGCTAAAATATTAGTACCAGCTTATGTTAATTAATCAACAGTTATCCTACTGTTACTTTATATTATAGTGTAACCTGTAACAAAATATACGGACAGCATAACGGCCCGTTAATATTCAAAACAACATGGATCGAGCAATTAATCTAACTATATCTCATCGTACATAATTCTTTGTCTAAATCCATTAAATTAATTACGCCCATTCTGGCAGCCGACTTCGTATTTATTAGAGTCGTTATCATTCATTGAATCTCTCGATAGACGAGTGCTCGGTAAATTGGGAGAAACGATGTGAAGCCTTGATAGATGTTCTTCTTACATGAAAGCGGGGGGCCGAATTAGCTGTCTAGCGAGGAATGCAGTTACCCCCGTGACTGATGCCCGCCACTGATGGGTTTAAGGGATGATTTGAGGTGAGATTTTACGATTTATATTCTCGTGTTTAGAGGGTAGTTATGGAATGTAATGATTTAAGCGAAGCATTCATACTGAGGCATCCGATTTTAAGCCACGATATATATCAGTACATCTGTACGATTTGTTACTGCATGTTTCTCTCTACGTATATCTATATTTATTAATATTATGTTTTAATTCAGTAATTTATCTATTTAATTTTAAGTTCTTCTAATACTTTAATATGCATTCGTCTATATTAGAGTATTGCAAGGAGGCATATTTTTTTGCATCATCTAAAAATGATGCTCCAAGATTCATAAACCTTATAATAGACAGTTTATTGATTAATTTCGCATTAAAAGGAAAATGAATGCTTTATGCATACCTCACAAATAGCCAAACAACGAAATGATAAATCATAACATTATTAATAAACTTAGAGTATTGATAAATATTCCAGCAGTCTAGGGAACACAGAATAAATACACTCATCAGTGTTTATCGCTAATACTTTTTTGATAGCTATGCGTTCTTTCAAAAAGAGATCTTTGCGTGCTTTTACACGCAAAGTAAAAACTCAATAATCTCATATATGACATGCTAAAATTTAAATACGAGAATAGTAGAAATAAAACGGCTAAACTCGTTCCTTTGCATACCTAGATAATTCATAATTTATTAAGTGATATATTGCAGTAAATAATTATTATAATTAAGTCAATCATAGGAAATTGTAACAAGCGTAAGGAGCAGCAACAGCGGGCGTAGAAGAAAAATATCAGAAACACAAGTTTTCCCGTTTCGTTAATTACTAAGTTGTCTGTATGTAGAATGCCTATTGTCGAGTCGAGAATACTTCAATATAGTTCAAGAATGTCTATTATCTAGAATGGACAATAGAATGACGTTCAGATGTTAGCTTCGTCAGATGCCTCATAGTTCCGTACCACGTTAACCTTACAGTCGTCGGCGGCGCATGAATTTACTTATAATAGAAACAAACAAAACATCAAATGAAAGATAAATGGTACGAGATAGTTATTTAATTGCCTTATTTGTTACGTTTTGACGTTTAGGGGTTAGGAGGGAGTGAAATCGTGTTTTCGTCATTCTGAAGGGAAATTTGCGTAGTTGTAATACAATTTAAAAAAATCCCTTATAATTGTATTACGTTAAAAACGATTTGTTATTGAATATAAAATTTCGATATATACTAATTTTCTTGGAATAAAATGAACTGTTTATTAATATTAAACCTATAGAAGATTATTTCATTTAAGGCAATAAACATGAATTTACAAGATTCAAGGTAATTCGTTACTTGTGAAGAATGAATGCATCGTATGCAGGCAATTGGTTAGAGAAGCAAGCAGTTCAAATGTCAAAGATTTGAGCAAGTAATCATGCTTAACCCCTTGAGCACTAACCTGGCGTTTACGCCAGCTTTCCATTGTTTTCCTATTGTCTCATTTTTATGGGTATTCGTGGATGAATCTATACTTATTTCGACTATACTCTTTTTAAATTTAGAAGCTTACAGATTAAAGAAAAAACGAAAATTATATTTAATTTAGATCCGACAAGTCTAGTGTAACAACTTTATTTGTAAAATAACGTAGTCTTATTTACAATTGCAACTCACCTTTTGTGAAGTCACTATTTATGGTTGAACACTCGATCCCCTAACGAACAAGTCCCCGAAGAGATTGTGAATTAATGTTTTGTTTAATTGTTAGACAAGAGTGCGCTCTTTCGAAGCAATTATCTGATAACGGTGTTATTAATGTGATCTGATGGTTCTTGTTAGATATCAGATCTTGTAGGAAGTGTGTTTAGTTAGTTAAGTCTTGAAGACATAAATGTTAAATACAGCTGAGCATTTTTTTTACAACAACTAACTTATTAACATTTTTTTTAATCTTATGGACGAAAGTTTTTTTATAAGTTGCCATTGAACCACGATCGTTGATTACTGAAAGACGGTAAAAAATCAAGCACACAAAAAGGATTAGTTCTCTAGTCTCTAGTCCTTGTAATTAATTGATAGCATGTATTTATTTCTTTCCGTTTCTTTGATAATGTCACAGCCATAAAAAGCGAGCTTGTTATACTTACAAATAACTTGATTACAAATTAAATAAACTGATTTTAATATATTAATATAAATGTCCTATTAGCCTACGTATTTGTAAACAAAAATGTCTGTTTCTTTTAAAATGTTGACCTAAATTTGTCTTTTATTGTGTACACTCATTCCTTATTCTTTTTGATTGAAAACCACTAATCTACTCAAAAAATAATACAGGATAGATATATCGAGAACGATCCTGTATTCAACGCCTTCTTTTTCATATCCATCCGTAACTTTTGGTCAAAGCGCCTTGTCATTATAGTTTGTTCATACTCCATTCCCTCTGAACTGGGAATATGTTGTGTGGTTATTCAAAAACACACTGTCGCGTGGCGGCGGAAGCGGTCATATTTTTGGTCGTCGCCTTTTTACGGCGGATACCCGGCGATGCTCTGATAGAGATTGATGATCCACCCTCCCCGCACCGTTCGATCACCCCGCAGGGTCATTGGGCCCACCCGATTACAGGCCGAAGGGGATTCGCATATATCCAAATTACCACTAGTGATGGACGTTTCTTACCGAGATAGCAATTTGGTACTATCCGTTAATCGTTGTTTTTTTTTTTGGAAATTTATTCGTAAATATCTTTCCTTATTGGCAGATACCCATGCCCAGCAGTGCATATTTCTTTTGATTGAAAATTGAATAGATTTTTCGAAAAGGGTTTTTAAAAGTATTACATTGGGTTTTTTAGTATACTTATGGTCTGTAGACAGTTGGTGGTTAAGTGATCTCCTTCCGCTAAAGAAGGCTCAAAATGTTGTAAGGTTTTAGTGATAAGCGTCATTCCTGTTTTTCATTTGGTTTTGGTCCATCTATCGAAGGTTAGCAGATATGTACCTTGTTTTATTAACAACAAGTGTAAATATTATTTCCAACAAAAGTTAGAAATTACTGCTAATTATTTTAAGTTCGTTTTTTACAATTTACTTATCACATAAAACTTTTACTAACTGATAATAGTTGATAAATATGGGTAGTTTGCTAATCTTTATATTATGTTAGGTAAATTTATAAACTGCTTCATATCAAAGAGATATTAAAATATTTTCATATCTCATGTCTGTTTTTTTCCTCGCAATATTTCAGTACCGAGCAATACATGTAATTTCAACCCAACAACCTTTGCCGGTTTCGAAATGAAAAACTTAAAAAAGAGTCCTCATTACGCAGCAGGCATTCCGACACGTAACTGAATCCAGCAGTCATCGTCGGCTAATTACACGACCTCTTTTTGAATACAAAAAAAGAAACAAATGACGGCGGCGGTGCGAGGCGTGCGATGCGCATTTGTCAACGCGCGATGCAACGCGCCCGCCATCTTGAATCTGAAGTGACATTCGACACCGGCTGAGTGGCCCATCCATGCGTCCGCAGACAAGTACGCTATTATACCCCCGGTACTGCGTCGCGGCGTGCGAAAAACGTGCATTTTCTTTGCGTAATTGGGCGCGACGAAAAAAAAAAAAGGAAAAAAAAAAGAAAAAAAAAAAAAAAAAACCTTCACACGCAAAAACTGTGAAATATTGCCAGCGTCATGATGCAACCGATATCTTGAATGGTGTTCGTGAGCGGGGGGTCTCAATTGCCGGCGGAATCATATCGCGTATGAAATAAATCAGCTGTTCCCGACCGCCTCGGGACGGATCGCGTTACACCCCACGATTTGTGAGGTTATTTGCATTCAGATATAAAATGGAGGCCGCGGTGGGATTTGACGTGACGTTGACAGGTGTGCGAGCTGTCATACTGCGCACTGTTTTTAAACGGATCGTTGCGCTCGGGGTTTTGATTAATTGCCGTTGATAACGATACCATTGCGCTAATGTGCCTTTAACATTTTTAACACTATATAATATATCCTCAAATAAAATGTTCGAGTAAAATTAAAAACATTAACAAAATTTTGTGTTTTTATTTTGATGTAATGTGTACAGGCAAATTGTGTTTGTTGTACATGGTTTATAGTTCTATTTTAGAGAGAAAAATAATTTAGGGCTTTTTACACTTCAATAGTAACCGAGACATAGATTACATATTAATATAATCATATTAACATTTCTTAAAACCTAATGGGTATTCACTTTATTTTGAAACGTGTAATATATATCTGATATAAACACTGGATTAGCAGTTTAATATTTAATAAAACGCAATTCATTATCATATTAATTGCAGTGTAGATCGAATTGATTCGTGCAAATATTTACACAGAGCTAAAACACGCGCACTCACTAATAACGTTTGCCGATGCATCCAATTCGTTTCCAACGACCACTATCAATCCCGTATGATGTGAAATAATTGCAGAATATAAATCAAAATGACATGCGTTTAATCGCGGCGACCCGCGAACTCTCTCGGAAGAGGGTCCCGGAGAAAACTGACAAGAAAACCGACCCTTGCTAATGCACACTACGGTATATCTGTTTGTCGGGTACAAAGGACCGGAGTATGCTTGACCTTTATGCATACAGATCAAGATCGAGATCCCGCGTGTATCGAATGGATATTTCGGGTAATGCTGACAGTGTAGAGTTACTGTTTAGGACGAACGCAAAAGCACTTCACTCTGACGAATACACGATAAATAAAAAAATATTAAATAGTCCTTGATTGGTTCGTTTAATTTTTCACACATACATTAACCTTATTAAAATTTGATTTCTTATTACAAACAAAAACACCATTGTTATTATCAATTCAAACATGACATGAGATATATAAGCAACTTTGTTAGCACATAAGAGGTTTTGTTTTATGTAATTACATATTGTCTGATATAAATATCATTAAAATATTCAACGCTTGTGTTAAAATATTGTAATGAAGGCGTTAGTGGTCATTTTTGTATTGACTTCCTTTTGTATTATGATAAGAGCGTTCTCCATGCTATGCTCTACTACGACCTTGCCATAAAATATACCTGTGATTTAAGAAAATAATCGTATGATTTTTTCTCGACTTATAGTAAACTATTGCACAAACAGATAGAAACGTGGCATTAACAGATTTATTCAGCATTTGAAAAACGAAATTAAATATCAATACTGCTGCTAAATGGAGCAAAAAAGGCCAGGATAAGCTTAGGACTAACTTAGGAATAAAATCAATGCCACAATATGTGAAGTAGAGTGATATAGTTTATTGGAAAAACAATTGACGATCAATGTGCCAATCAAGAAAATCTTCGTAAAATCTCAATCGAATAACAAAACTATCCATGACATCCCAAATGTAAACAGATTGTTGATGACTTTAGCAGTATACCTAATGCATATATAATTATTGTGACTAATTCTATAGATTCTGGGATAAAATTATTCTTTTCAGGTGCAAAATTTAAAGAAGGCAATTTACAAACAAGTCACATAAAAATTAAGGCCCATTTTCCTATGGGTAAGTTATGACACCTTAACTAAAGACACGATTACGTTAAGAATATTAAACTGTAAACCCATTTACAAGTGTAATCGTGGGGTGTTATTCAAATATATCAAGCCGGGTATCCTCGGGAGACATCTATCACGTGCTCAACGGATCGCACGTTACACAGACGGACGTTAGCTCTAGATGTGTGTTTCAGATGACACAATACGATGACCCCAAATCCATTCCTTATAAGACCCTAGTAATAGTTTTCCCCTGCTATCCGTTACTTTAAGTGTTGCCTGCGTGAAAACCTTTTAACGCGATCTATGGTTTTGTAAATATTTCATGATTAAACGATATATTAAATTTGTAAAATGTATTTACGAGATCTTTATTGATTTATAAGTTACCGTTTATATACCGTTTGGTTATATTTGGAATATATAAAATGAACAGCTGAAATCAATCAGTAATTTTTTTCAGACGAATATTTTCTTGTCACGTTTAATTAAAATATGTCATTCCTTTTGAAACTCTTATTTTATTCAATTTTTTTTTATAGAGCTTGACAAAATGGCAAAATTTCATATTAAAAAAGTGAAGTCCAAGAACAATGGTGAATGCATAGACGAAGTCACCGTCATCGTACGTGACTAAATCTACCAAAGATGAAGCCTCTAAGTAGGTCTGGGTACACACTAACTGATTTGGGAATACGATCTGAATTAACACTTCACTGGGGCACTTTTTTTTTCCAAATATACAATAGTAATTGTAATTTGTATATAATTTTTCTAAGTCAATTTTTCGTTTTAAAGTTTTTTAACGTTTGCATATCTGGTATCACTATTTCCTCTCAATATTTTATCCGGTACTTTTATGAGGGTTATATCGTGAATGTGTCATGTGCCCGCCGGCGGTTTCCCTGCCTGGTTCCTATATACATATTTGATGCAAACTCGAAAACGATTGATGACGCTTGTCCCATTTCGGATTGACCGTTCATGATATCAACTGTTCTATTTATTAATGTCATAGATTCGTATATTTCCTGCGACTTACTTGAAGTTTATTTTAACAAAGTAAATATGTAATCTATACATATAATAAAAATGTAACGGATCGCTGTCTGTACATGGAAGATATATGAGAAAAAATATTATTAGGACCTTTATAAACACAAATAGCACCTAAAACAATGATTCTTATAATTTTTGTCTGTTTATCTGTGCGTTTGTGCACGCTAATCTCAGAAACGGTTTATCCGATTTAGATGTAGTTTTCACTAATATATTGTAGTAAGCTTCACTTAACATTTAGTGTTTGTTTCATTTCAATCGGTACATAAATAAAAAAGTTATGTCAATTTAAAGAATCACGTCGAACATTTATTCTATCTAAATTCTTTCTCTGTTCAGATGCATTGACTGAAACTTTACTAAACTCCATAATAATGGTCTATATATAAGTATGATTATATAATAATAACAATAATATGATAATAAATAGAAGTTGAAACTGATAAGTTTCGGAAATTTTAAAATTCCAATTTAAGTTGACCTCAGATTTATATTATCATTCATATGAAATAGGGTTCGGGTTAGGCTGGTAATTTTGGATTGTTTATATATGTATGTATAAAGTACGCCGAGAGCCGGGCCGCTTTTCGTTATTCGATAACACTGACTGTTTGCATATTTCATTTATTTATATTTTAGGGTTTGTAAATACATATTGTAAGTATATAGTATAGGTTAATTTGTTTTCAAGTTAGGTAAACACGTCTTATTAGTTAAACCGTAATTACAAGTTTATACAAGTTCTTAATTTTTATATTAAAATTTTATGTTTAAAAAACAATTTAGTAATTTGTGATTAATTAATACATGAGTGACACATACATACATGAGTGAAACATACATTAAGTGAAATTTTCACTATTAAATTTCTGATCCTGCGAAACCTGATAGAGGCAGAGATTTTAACAGGTGATAATGTATTTATTCCTCGGGTTCCTCTCATTCCAAACAATTTTCCGTTTAGTTTTAAACGAGTCCAGTTCCCAGTGAGCTTATGACCAGTTTCGCGATGACAATTAATAAAGCCCATGGTCAGACGCTAAAAGTTGTGGATGTGGATGTGGATCTAAGTATTAGCTGTTTTCCGCACGGTCAGCTTTATGTGGCTTTGTCACATGTTAATAATCCTAGCAGCCTGTATGCTATGTTCCCCAATGGCTATACGATGTAACGACGGTGATTATAATCCAAAATAAACCAAAAAATACATCCAAATATGCTGCTCAGTCACTATTCCACGCGAACGAAGTTACGGGCACAGCTAGTTATAAAATATATATCTAAATCTAGTCAAACAGTTACGAACGGTGATTGTCGATACATAATTGTTTCTCGTCTGGTATCGCTAATAGTTAATTATTATTTACTATCAGATCCAGATTAGTTTTATCGCTGATAAAAAATAATAAAAATATTTTACTCCCGTGACAGCTCGATAAGCTTAATTCTGATTAAACAGTAGAAATCTTTTAACGCAATATGAATATGAATGTAATGCCTCAATATATTAACCATTTTCAAGTTATGAAAAAAAGTCATCGTCAACATTTTTTATTTGTAAAAACTAGAGTATATGGATAATGGACGTTTCTGTTATTAAATACGTATACACTAGTTTTGTACTGTGTAGAACATTGCAATTAGTTGCAATAACAAATACAATTACAATAATAAATAGTTAAGAATTTAATTTTGAACTGGATGCGATCTGGACTAGTTGTTATTTTGAACAATTTCTGTATTTTTTTTTTATTAAGAGCGATATTGAAATTCTGTATTGCTTTTTAATAGAAGCCATCTTGTTTTAAATCACATCATCAATCAAGACAATTTGACAAGGGTCACAGTTGCAGACAATGTGAATTTAGTGTTGCTTGTGGAAAAAAATAAAAACTACTTCAATTATTTAAAAGTTACCATGCTTAAGAAAATTCCAACATATTCATAGTTCATTTTCATTGTTCTACGTAAACTTCTTATCCGTGGATTATTTAGTTTATATTTATTATTATAATACGCGTGTACTAAATCTAAACTTATAAATTAAGCGCTATATTTAGGCTGCCAAGTTTGAGCATGCTCTAATCCAGATTAGTAATCACACGCTAAACTTATTACCATTTCGTGTGTGAAGTGTGAAATCGCTCGTTTCCACACACATACGACCGCCATTTCGGGCCCGGAGCCAAATGCGGACGAATCGCTTTATTTTTAAAGAATAAATTAGAAAAAAAAAATCATGATCCCTATTGGAAATAAATAAGATTTCACTTTTATACAACGTCGTTCTAGTATTACGTAAGAATGATACGTAACTTTTAGATATGTGTAGGGGAGGGGAAGGCCCTTGTTAGGTATTCAAAATTTATAAAAATCTATTTAGGCCCTAAGAACGTTAAACGTGCTTATGAACGTCAAAACACTACCACCGGTTCGTAAAACAACCCAATCGAAAAATGCCGACAAGAAACTTGATCTGGTTACTTTTCAATATAAATTTCAATATCCATATAATTTTTTTATGTGATAGTAATAGTGAGGATAAGGATCTAACTATACATTAGTCATCTATCTTCCATAAAGATAGATTTCAAATATAAAAAAATAAAAGAACCAATTAAAAACTTCCAAGATGTTATTATTATACGGCGTGACCTTGGTTTACGTTTTCAAAATAAAAACAAATAAAAAAAAAAACAGCGGCGGACAATAAAAATGAATGGCCGGTTAGACGTAATCTAGTGACTAAATAAAGGCGTGAGTTACTGCCGACGGTGTGCGGATTAAAATGGACTTTGGTACATAAAAAATGGGCAATAACCGGGTGCGGAGAGAGCATCCCCGGCGGACAAGACCCTCGCGCTCTCGGAATTTCATTTGCAAAATTTTCCTCTGACCGAAACGCCATTATGAACACCCATTCGTATGATATAAGTGCTGTAAATTGAATTTCTGTATATGAGCCACGCGGAACGATAAAACTCCTAAAACTAACTTATTTTCTTCGATTCCGCCTGTATATTATTGTAATTACGTTATTAGAAGAAGCCTGAACTCTCTCCATGAAGAAAGATTACAACCCTTGAATTGAAAGGCATGTATCGATGTATCTAGAATGTACTCAAACGCTAATCTACGATTTTGTTATTCAGTTGATCCATATTGTCTATTAATTTATATCTAAATATATAAAACGAAATTGAGTTATACTATTTACAACTTAAGAGCGACTGGACGGATTTTTATGATATTTGTTTATTGTCTCCCACTTGAATAGCAGAATAAAGGAATAATCACGGAATTAATTTGTATTATAATATTTATAATTTTACACAATTTGTATGGAACAACTTTTTTGATTTCTCGAAATATCAATGAAATTTTTGTACGCCTTTTGGACTCGAAAAGTTTCCTCGGGCGTTGGAAGGAAAACTAAGTTTAATGTAGCTAATAACACATCATTTCTTGGTTCTATGGCGTTGCGAAGTTTGCCAGGAGATCCAGTAGTAAATAAATAATTAAATGAGATCTGTAATTTTAGATAAAATATTTATAATCCATGAATATTTTAATATAAAGAAATTACCATTGAAATTTTTGCCTTCTATGTTACCACGAGTTATACTTATAAGACTTTAAGAAAATATAGAGCTATAACCATTTATATGGTCCAAATTCATTCAATAGATATACGATCCGTGTTGGAAGTGAACAGACAGACTTTAGTGATTTGTGTAAATATATAGAAGGCTTTTTTTTACGACAACCCTCGAATTTAGATTAATCCTTTATAAATGTGGGAAGCGAATCCGGAAGACGGCCGCAAGTATCTACGGGTGTATTCCGTCAGGGGGCGCGCAGAGTTCGCACCTTCGTATTTTTATGTTTTCATAAATTTCAGTCGGGATCAATATTTTATATTCGCACCCGGGCACCTCGGGTGTATGGGGGTATGTTTTTTGCAAGTTCGCACCACACACACCCCCGGGTTTTATTTATTCGCGTGTGGCCCTCTCGAGATTCACCACTTGTACTGTAAGATACATTTTTCAAGGGAAAATAATGTTATCACGTGCGACCGTGCTACGCGCCTCCTCGCATCGATTATGAACACTCTTCGGTAAATACTGTTCCATAGTGTACGACAATGCACCAATATTTACTTATTCATATACCATTACTTCACGTTTTATACAGGTTGGTGGTGTTAAAGGAATGAATGAATGAATTCTTTATTGTACCAATAATCTGTACACTGGCGACATTAATGCCTTAACGCATTTCGTACCAGCTAACCAATGATAATGCAGAAATAATATATTACTTATTGTGATTACACCTCGTTTAGTTTTAAGCTATAGTGAGATAAATTATATTTAGATTGCCAAATTAATGAGGATGACTTAATGGATTACAAAAATATATAAAAAAAATCAACCAGAATAGAACATATATCTGTCTGCCGTTTACCCTCAAATTAAAAATAGTACGTTCACTAAGCTCTTGTATTGTTATAGGAACTGAACTTAAGGCTAGCTTAAGATGTACGTCACAGTGTCATTTCAAAATATTAAATTATTTTCATATTTTATTATGTACTAAAAATATTAATGGGAGTGAAGATTCTCCTATGGAAATCTTATAAATAACCTCTCTGTGCAGTATAATCTCTTTGGTATCATAGATGAGAAAGGTGTCCGCGAACGGTGGTCGACAAATCCAATCGGAACGCGTCCCGGCAGCCCTGATTGTCCGGGACAGTTAGCCGGCTAAGTCGGACACGGTCTCGTTTCGGTTTTACGTGAAAAGTATTTTTATTTATCCAGAGAGGCTCGGAATAAAAATGCGAGAGGCGATGGCCGCGGATTACTTTACCGTAACACAATCTCTAAGCTTTTACGGGCACCTGTCATATCGCGCTTGGCCTAAAACAAAATTTCGATATCATTATTTTTTGTCTTCTCCGGCGCTGACATTTTTATGGATTTATCGAATTACGATAATGTACTATTAAGCAATGCAGGTACATATAGCTAAATATATGGTATTGTAGTGCTTTGACTGTGTCAGAGTACTTATAATATTCTTTCATCTCCTTTTTGAATTCTTAAAAGATGTTTTTTTTTCTTCTAAAATATTGAATGATATATATGTCGCATCCGGGTCAATAGTTCAGAATATCAACGATACACAAACGTCAAAGTGACGTGTACAGAGCCTAGATTGGAGAGGGTAAACGTTAATAAAAGAACGTGCATTCTGTATTCGATTATTATTACGGTACTATCGGTTGAATAAGCAACACTAGCCTAGGAACTGTACTGTGTATATTGAAAAGTATTTAAGCTGTATTGTGATTTACCTACACTGTGTAATAAAAATTAGTATTTGGAACATACGAAGTATTTATTTCTCGCCCGGATCCCTGCTGATGCCCACAATGAGCGACCGTGAAGGTAACGACTCTCCGATATATATCTTTGTAATTGAATAAGATTAGTTTTGATGATTGGTAATTAAAGATGGCGTCGATTGCGTTTATGTTAAATTTTAGAACAAGCAAGGCTATATTATTAAACCATAGCACGATGATAGGGATTTAGAGAAGGTCCCTAAGCACCAACAAATGTGTTACTGCAGAATCATTTGAGAGTTAGCTATTGTAAACTTAGTGTGTTATCTTATCTTTAATAATCAGTTATCATCAGGTGAGAATATGGTCAAAGAACAAACCTATATAGTAAAAAAATTATATCATATTCTTTTTAAAATAAAAGGAACTATCAAATATGGCAAGCTAGCATTCCATTTTTCATTGGTCAGTTTAAAACAGATTGTTGAAAAGTCTTTCCTTATTACGCCCTTAAACAATACGTCTCAATAGAAATACACTGTCTAAAATGAAAACATAATGTAGTTCCAAATATTTAGATCTAAGTCCAATTATCTACATTTACGACGAAGTCTTTATTAAGTATGGTCTTGATTTCAGAATAATTATGAGTTACTCGTAAAATCAGTTTCACATTTACAGTTCATTTTCAAAATTTACGCAAATAGCGTTTAATTTTTTGTAAAAAATTAAAAGTCAATACTGTCAAATCATTTTGGGACTGCACGTATTTAAAAGTTAAGTCATATAATAAACGATGTTTATTAAGGTCGAGGTGTTAATAACGGTATGTTTTATTGTGTTGGGTTTCATTAAATATTTAGTGTATGTACAAATTATTTTTTTCGGATTATTAAAAGAATTACGTACATAATTGAAAGTTTTCCAGTAAATAGTACAATCTTGTTTACCAATTAAATGTCTTAGATACATAAACACGCGCTGTATATGACAATATATGTGTTTTGATACTTTTTCTTGTTCCGTGTGTACGTACATACATACATATCATCACGCCTTTCTCCCGTGGGGGTAGGCAGAGATTACGTCCTTCCACTTGCTACGATCTTGGCATACCTCCTTCGCTTCATCTACTTTCATGAGCGCTTTCATACATGCTCGTCGGTTATGGGTACTTTTTACCTGGCCTTTATTTAAGACATGATTGATTTGGTCTAGATACATTCGCCTAGGTTGACCCTTACCGACTTGCCCATTCATCCTCGCCTTATAAATTAATTTCGTTAATCTTCTCTCATCCATCCTCTCTACATGCCCAAACCAACTAAGCATACCTTTCTCTATTTTGGTCACCACATCCTCTACCACACCACAGCGTGTGTACGTGATCAAGATTTATAAATAATGACGGTGATATAATGTAACGATATCATTATAATAGTACAATGGTATTATTATGGGAAAATGAATAGATCCGTAATGCTTCGGTCCGGCCGCCTGTGGCTTCTCTCGTATTGTCCGAGCCGCAAAAAAAATAGCCCACTGTGCGATACCGCCCGCTGTTTATCCTATTTACACAGCAAAATAAATTATATTACGTGTTGCCTAATATGTACCGGCTGTGGCCACTGTGTTACACACTATAAGGAGAGATCAGTTAAATCCGAAGAGTTTGTCAGTTGTGATTTTTTCCAAAGTCTGTCATCAAATTATACTCGTATTAGAATGATCATAAATGATGAAATATGAACTACTTTTTTATTTGTCGTCAACAGTTTCATGCTAATAATAACAAAAAATCTATTTGTATATCAAATGCTTTCGTAATAATATGATTAATTTAGATTGTGGAAGTATAATCGATTTATATCATCACAAGGAGATAATCGCAAGATATTTGGAGGATAAAATTGAACTGTTTTTAACGCTTTTACAACACATACGAATCCATCAGCCGGAAACAAGACATACAAATTGTCCATAATCAAACACAAAATTTAAACTTAATTTGTTAGGTATTTTTTTTTTTTTTTTTTGCTTACTGGGCCATTGCACGACGAGGCCCGGCGGGTTCGCTGCAGGGGGCGACGCGGTGCTTGCGAAAGCCACCCCGTGTCGCCCCCATCCCAAATGCAGCGGACGGCCCCGGGGGGTTTTAGTGGGTATTTCCGGGCGACTCTCGCCCGGGTGAGTCCCACACTGCACGGAGCTCGTCACTCCGTGCCCCTTATCTAGTGTACTGGGGGACTTTGATCCCCTAAGTACAATAGATAAGGGTAGTGCGTAAATGCATTTCCCCCCGTCAAAAAAAAAAAAAAAAAGGTATTTTTTTGCTTCATACATAATGAATTAACGCCTAAATAAAATATGCGAGTAATTTATGCAATTTCAAATATGTAAATGCCGATATATTTTAATGTAATAAGTCGTAGGATTTGTAGTTCTAGAATCAATTTCGTAAGGAGAAATATGAGGTCATTAGATTTTATTATAAGGTAATAATATATCAGGAGCGGGTGGGTAATATAAAATTACGATGCTGTTCTACTGGGTGTAACCGAGTTATATATATATCTTCGGAGTACTTCGGCTATAACTTCACCCGTACCGAAATATACTCAAGTGGTTTTATACAGTATAATAATAATAATTTCATGACGTTAAATTCATTTCGGGATAGCTCTCAATGCGTCTTTAGATTATTGGTGCTTCGTTTGATCGCGGGGTGAATGTCAAATCTGTTTTCAGTTTTATTTCTCATAAAACGAAATCTGTCTATATTTCGCTAATTATATCAGACTTATTTCGAACATAATTGATTTCAATTATATTTAAAAAATATAATATTGCATTGTATATGCGTGAGATAACACAAGTTTCTGATTTAGACATTCCACCGCATATAAATAGATAAAGACACCGCATATAGATAAATAATTTCTAGCGATTTCAATAAAGCCACAATTTCACGCGCCCCCGTTGGCGCGAACTCGCAAGTGTTACAATTTAATAGAAACTTCAAAAGGCCTGCTGATTCTACCACAATTCTATCAGCTTAGCAAGAGATTCAGAGTATTATGCGTATAAAAAGCGGTTATCGCGGACTCCACCGCTGCGCCGCCGGAGGGAGCACACCGCCCTCCCTACGAGGTTAGAGTAACTAAACCGCGCGAAACAAACGGAACCAAACTTTTGAAATACTTTTAGATACATCGCTGTTTTTATAGGAAAAGTTGAGGATCGTTTAGTTGCGAACTAGCATTGTAAATATCATCTTAATTTAGTTTTTAACTAAAACATTTTGACAATGATCGACATGTGTTTTCGTCTTACAGGTGTAAAACGCAATTAACCGAACGTACTTGTATTATTTAAAAAAAAATCCTCAAAACGTTCGAGCGAATTTGCTTATATAGTCAGTGGATTTTTTAGTCGGCGAAAACGCTGAAACGAAAGTAGGGGTGTTAGGGGAGATTGTGTCGGAAATTGTTGCGGGTTTATATTTATAGTTTCAATTAAGGGGGTATGCATGCGCGCTTGCTGCGACCGTAACTTGTTATTAACATAGAAAAAAAAAACAAGAGCCGCGAAGTCGCTTAAGGCGCAAAATAAGAAAAAAAATGTATTCGTATAAATTCGCGAAATACGCGAATTGCCGCGAGCGTAAAATTCATTGCGCGAGAATTACGATGAGACATAAAAGGAGATCGTCGGTGAAATTTAATTAGACATTTGTCCCGGGAACGCGTCATCTGAGCGGCAGTAATCAAAGCGTAAAAACGTTTTAACAACACAACTTTTAAACATGGCTGCCAGCGATTAACGTTCAAGCGATTTCAGCGCTTCAAATTCGACGGCAATTACGTAGCAGCGAGTGTCCATTGTGTCCGGTAGCGATTAAGGCCCCGACTACAATGGTCCAATCGCGAACTCTGATGAAGCGAGTTCGGCTATTTCCGCCGCACTTCGGAGCCGCTTCAAAGATGTATAATTTGCGGTCGGACGAATCGGCGGCGGTTGCTTATATTGACAGGGTTCGAGCCAAAGTTAACCTAACGGAGCTCGTTTGTAAGTGGAACCCTGCGAAGTACAGGACGAGGAAGCGTAGTCGACAAAGTTAAGGGTTAATTTGCCCGGCTTGACCTGCGTCGGGTCGAACGTGTATAATTAGGTATTTATTGCGATGGCCGCATTCAAGTGTAACCGTACCCTATTAATGATATTGTAGTGATCAGGCAAATATGTTTTATTACTGTGAATCCGAAATTTAGGTATTCTTAGAAACAAATTTAAATCCCTATAAGTATAAAACAGTTCGAAAACCGTTGAAACAATCGATATTATTAATTTTGACTCTTAATTATTTTCACCAACAATCTGGTCAAAAAATTCTCCTACGGTCCTCAACAACGATGAAACGAGAAAGAAGAAACTAGATTATTAATTTACTGAATAATTATTAGATACCGTATTTTATGTCATTGAAAATGATGGATATCCGACTATAAAAGTAGTCTATATATATTGACTACTTTATAGTAAGAAATCAATAAAAGCAACGCACATTAAATTATAAAAGGAATCATTATTGAACCCAAAAGAACACAGATGTTCTGTGACTGCCGTTCTGAGGTCTCGAGTGCGATCCCTGGGTCGGGTTAAGTGGTATTGGGGTTTTCTACTCAGTATTATCCCGGAGTTTGGAATTTGTGCCCGATATGGTGACAGGCTCGCCACCTGTCACATCTGGGACGGAACTAAGCTCGGCGAAATGTGAGTGATGTAGTTCGCTACACCACCTCTGCCTAACCCTTCCGGGATAACAGGCGTGAGCTTATGTGTATGTTTATGTTCTATCAAAGATAAAAAATACAAATCTGATACAGTTGAAATCATGCTGTGCGGTATAGTCCGAATGATAAATTACTGTAAAACTGGAAGGAACAAAGCTGCGTGATACATTTCTTAGCTTCCATATATTTGATCATGACGATCGGTACTGACTACTCACCGCAGTTGTTAGTGTAAATCCTGATTATCAATGTCGTTTTATATTTGAAATGGTGTCGCGGAAATATTTGCCAATGTCAGTGTTTTTTTTTTTTTAAATAATCTATTGAATGTAACTGATGTTGTATTGAAATGATTGTTTTTCAAATTTCTGGGCATATTTTAGTATGTCATTAGATTGAATAAAATTGGACTATATTGGCCAATAAGACTAAGGTATTTCTCAAGCACTGAAATAGTAGGTATAATTCACAAAGCGACATCATGTATTGCATATTTGTTACTGTTCCTCATAAAAATACCTTTATTTTTTCCCTAATATCTGATTAAAAAGGGGAACAAAATCAACGTCACTTTATGAAACTTCATTCCGAAATGTAAGAAAAAAGGAGAAATTTAAAGTGTTGCTTGCTTCGGTTAGACAAATATTATTTAATTAACAGTTCGATAGAAAAACGTTACGCTTCAGTTTGTGAGAGCTCATTCCGCTTCTATTTTTACGTTCCTATAGAGTTACGTGAACGAGCAATAAAACCTTGACGAGGCGAACGCCCCGCCCCGTATAGCCTTTGTCGAAACGACGCAGATGACGTCGTTACAAAGTTGACTAATTTCTCCATTTAACGGTACACGCCGCTGCATCGAGCTCTCCACTTGCCAGTGTGTTGGGATTTTTTCCGTCAACGATAACATAAAGTGACTCCATATTTTTACCCGATTTATATGTGCTCTACGAATTTTATATAATGAATTCTAAATATCACAAATTTTAGGAGAAGTAATAAAAATTTCGTGTTAAATAGTTTTCGACTTGAGAAGAGTTTCGAGATTGAAGCAATAAATTGCTAACATTTCAGCTTAGAGTGGCACGATTTGTACGGTGCTTTTAGTCATTGATAGTCAAATAAAACAAATGAAGTAAGTTTTATGATGTTTCCTTGAAACAAATTATGTATGAGAATTAATTAAGTAAATTGTATACACGTTTAAACTTTCCAAGTACATCTTACATTATACTTTACTAATTCAGACTTACGGAGTTTGATTTTGTTTAATTTGAGTTTCAGACTATAAATATCTTTTCTCAATAGCTCCTAGGAAAATAACATTTTGTTCGAGTTATAAAATCTAAACAATTAAACAATTCGAGATACAACGTATTAAAGGTTTCATCATTTTATTTCATCTTAACCCCTTGAGCACTAACCTGGCGTTTACGCCAGCTTTTCGTTGTTTTCCTAATGTCTCATTTTTATGGGTAATCGACATATTAAGATTACTACGTGTAACGAGGATCGAGTTATCGAAATTCTATTGTAGTTTGGAATTATAAATTTCATTACATATACGAAGGGTCAATTTATATTTTTGAATAGGGTAACAGAACTAGCATAAGTATTACTGAATAGTTGCTCCCTAAGTTTTTTTTAATAAACATTACTTTATAATGAAACTTTTTTAATTAAAAACAAAAACCGACTTCAAAAATATACTATAAATATGAACTAAAAAGTCAATAAATAATTACTTTATTAATCTGCTTTGTTAATTTTGAAATCGGTGCCAGCTTATGGATAACAAAATGGTGTAACTAATTATATTCAATTTTGATTAATTGTTCTTTAAAACCACCCTAGTCCTCTATTAAGTTGATATATAATTGTGATAGCTAGCTGACACCGACCCCAAAATCAACGAAGCTGATTAATAAAGTAATTATTTATTGACTTTTTAGTGCATTTTTATAGTATATTCTTTTGAAGTCGGTTTTGTTTTTACTTGAACAGTTTTTTTTTTCTCTACCTTTTAGTTTAAGTATGTACTTTTAGGTATAGCTGTGAAATCTACTTCATAGCTTTGGAAACGAATATATGAATCATGTGAAAGTGTCTGTAATATACGAGGGTTTTTCTCAATTTTTCTGAGTTCCACTAGCCAGATCCCGATCTGGTGGAAATGGGACTACCTCGGAAAACCTCTTACGATAAAAAAAATTTAGCAAATCGGTCCATTAATGACGGAGAAATCGAGTAAGAAACATCAAACAAAATACAGACGAATTGACAACCTTCTCCCTTTTGAAGTCGGTTAAAAAATGAAAACAAATTATTAGTTCGATTAAAATTATTCACTATTTATTTATTATTATTTGCTTTTATAATGCTGTATTATCATGCACATAGGAGTCTACTTAAGCACAAGTTATGTATACAAAAGTTAATACAACCGTACTACAACCTACGAACGATTGATATAATTATAATGCCGATTTATAATCGCACAACGCACAACCGATCGGATCGTAAAATGCGAAAAATCATCATTGAATATACATTTTTTTTAACTCTTCGTTTATGAATTCGCACGTGAATGAATAACTCATGTGCAGGGAGTGCGGGGATAGGAGTGTGAGTGGAGGCGCTCAGCGTATTTGTATAAGCGATAATCGAGAATTTTAACGCCTTACCCTACAGCCCGATACCGCGGATTTTCTTTTTACGGAAATCCCTACCTCTGTTGCTTGATTATTTTTTATCAATTCAAATCAAAATAGAAAATATTGTCACGAGGACAGTACTTTATTCAAACTAGAACCTTTGAAAGCGCTTATGAACGTCAAAAATACTACCATTCGGAAAACAGCCATTTTTAGTAGTTTTTATCGTTTTTAGTAGGTTTATTATTATCTGACAATTCTTTCGACACGTGCGGATGTTTGTTCGCTGTTTTGCTGGTCAAAAGTATGTTCGAACGTAAGGCATTCCGTGCGGTCTCACATGTTATTTTTAACATTTAGTGTTTAATCCGTGTAGATTTCATTTCGTTCATTACTTTTTTGACGAGTTATCTAAGAACGTATTTGTATCCGTGACACTATCTCAAGCATTTTTCATAGGTGACTAATAATTATAATTACAATCATTTTTTTAATTTTCTAATGCACTCCAAGACACGTGTGTGCATAATATTTGCTCAGAACTAATCGAGTAAACATAGTAACCACTCAAATTGTTTGTTGCGGCCGCACATAAATTAAGATAATCAAAGAAATAATGTAATTGAAGTGAAAACTTCTTTAGTGGAGTTGAGTTTAAGAAATGACGTTCATGTAGTGGCTGTTATCTATAATTCACTAACTTGTGTTATAAGGCCCTATGGGAGTTTTTGGCGGGATCTCAGTCTGACATGTAGCAATTGTTTTCTTTAATTCATTAAACTTGTGTACTTGACTCTATATCATGTAATCTTGGTGGCGTTTTGTGTGAAATAGTTTAGTTATTGTGTTCAAGTTAAGTTTATTATAGAAGACAACGCGTAACATACATTCTGAGGTGTCGACAAAGCTCCATGGAAAGTTCGAGCAGGATAGGCCACCGTTCTGTTGGAGCTTGGTAACGCTGATACAAGATTGAAAATCTTACCTACATGACATTGGCACAAATTGTGTGTACACACAGATTGCCATTAACTAAGAAGAAGAAGAAGAAGAAATGACGTTTAAGTACTGGCGCTCAGAGATAAAGAATAAAATGTAAACCAGACAAATGTTAAATGTTAGGTTATGTTAATAATTTCAGTGAAAAAATTGTGAAATTTAAACATTAAAAGTTGAAATTCAGTTTCGAGTTTTCATTTCTTTCGGCAGTCCCCATGGATGCCTAGTTTTTTTTTCATTGAACATCGTAATGATTTGTTAAGTACCGTTGATATTGCCAGTAAAAGGAATTTAACTCCATAGCCATAGTGAGGAGGTAAGATTCACACCAAAACCCGATTCGTCGACTCGTAATTAAGGCGACCGCGGGCTGGCTTCGTTCCCGGACGCCTCGCAAAGTTCCCTGGAGAAAATAATTGCGTTGCAACTGAATTGATTGTAATTTAAAGTGTTGCTAATTATTATTTATTATTATTCAACCTTTTTATTCCTGAACTCATCCTTCATTTCATTTTTATAAAATGTCTCTCCCGTGTTATCTGTCCGTACATTACGACGCTTTTATTTTGCAAAACATTACCCCATTTATATGACTAATACGGGTGAAATTGAGAAATCACGTAGTCTGTCTCCGATCAAAATAATACTTTTTTAGGTTTTCTTATCACTCGAAACTTTTCTAGGAGCCTGAAGAACACAACATAAAAAAAAGATTACGTAAATCGATCGTTCGAATTGTGAGTTAACTTCGTGAGTTCATACGAAAATCTCATGAAAGATACTCTTCGTTTTTCTCATATTTTCCAACAGCAACTTTTTCCAATTTTTCTTTCCCTAGAAACTTTATTCGGACTATTGTGAACATTAAAAAACTAACCAAATTCACTTATTATTTTATTGTTTTTATTCATATTATAATCTATAAAATCGATTGATTTGTATAAAATTTATTGGTATTATTTATCGAAATTGAAACAAACATTGCATCGATATTAAATTGACTTTAATCGTTAGGCTATCAAGCATTCTAAATACAAATTCAATATATTTGTCAAATAACTAGTAAAATTATTTTATAAAATAACTTATCGTAAGTGAGTAATCCTTTTGATATGAGCGGCCGCGACGAGCCTGCGGATCGATCGTTTAATTCAGCTAAGATAGCCAAACTCTTCAATCGGCAAATGAACACATATGTTTGTTCAAATATTTGCCAGTACCATTAATAGGTTATGTAGTTTTAAGCATCGATTTGCTGTATTTTTTCACGGTGTATTTACAATATTTCTGACAAGTTTTTATGGCCGATTCCCAAGTAAGATGATTACTTCTATACTTGGATATATGTCTCACCCATTTTATGGCTACATAACAATGTAACGTTAGTATTGTCTGTAAAAATTTGAGCTCCAAGAAATTAATGCCTTTCATTTGTGGGCCCGTTTAAGTATTACGTGAGATTTAAGGAACCAAAAATATAAAAAAAAATTGCATACGTATTTCTTGACCGACCCCTGATGTTAAGTAAAGTACAGATAAATGAGAATCTACTAAACCGTCATCTCTACTTCTAAGACGGCTATGAAGCATATATATCTGGATATACAATTGTTTATACCAGACATGCTACTTGCCTTAACGTGTTATTATGACGGAGTTTTCACGATGTGTATGGTGGTTGCGTTCTAAATGCGAACGAAAGCCACACCACCTCCAGTTACTACCAATCTCAAACTATAAAACACAAAGTATTTGTCAATGTTAGGTAGGTATATAAGGCCGCAAATTTGACAAATGGAACTAGGCAGACCTATCGATCTTAAAAGTTCTTTAAAAATGTGGTATTATGATGTTGGATCATGTTAACTACATTAATCTAACATTTAAGTATCGCATTGTAATGTAAAATATCACTTGAACGTATTTTTAGACTAAGATCCTTGCCTTTAACTCACTCAACTTCTATGTTTAAATAAATAAAATATTTGCCGCAAAATCGTTCAAGTATTTTTATTTGATGCACGTTTAAACAAACGGACAACATAAACAAGTATTGTTAATGGTTTAGAAATAGAAATGTTTAAAAGTTCTTATATAATAAAATCATGGCAACAATAAAAGACATTCAACCATTAAACGATATAAGGACTCGAGCCAAAAGCTTTTAAGTAAATAAAAACTAACAGACGCAATTATTATAGCATCGGCAGAAAGCGGAACGGCGCGGTTAGTCCAAACGTTTGGCCAAATACAAGCCAACGTAGCGTCAGTGGGATCCCTAATAGTAAATAATTAATGAAAAAACATCTTGCGGCAATGGTTCCGGTATTAAAAGAATATGACAATATCGCATTTAATAACAATAATTTTGTTGGTACCATTGAAGACGGCGTGAACGAGGGATATCTGTTTGACTCTCTGTTTTGTGTCGTTTCATTTTCGCTACACTATAAATAAATAAGGATGATTTGCAATTTTTTATTTTCTACTTTCGATATTTAAATGTAAAATAATTTCATAATCAAAAGTAAATAGACTCTATGTAAACAACATGTTACAATATATCTAGCGCTACTAGATTTTAGGACTTAATGGTTAGGACAAAAGTCGTCCTGTGCAAGGCACGTACAATTTTTGTCTCAATTGTCTACAATTTTTCAATACAGTTATTACTCCTTCCAAGGGTTTAACGTAATTTAAATATGAAAAAAAAAACTGTAACCCAAATTTAGAACCCACAACAAATGGACGTCACGAAAGTCGTTTAAAGATTCTATCTATAGCTCGATTTTTTTTTTCAAAATACATTTAAAATTGAAACCGTATGAAATAAGCTCGCCGATGGCGGAGACGCCGCGGCAATGAAGGCATCAATCAAATGGCGTGAACCGAAGAAAGCCGGCCACTTATCAGACGTTGCCCACTGCTGCGCCACTTACAAGTAATTTCCGTGAATCGATTTCTCGCCGGACGAGTTTCCGAGAGTTTAGTCCATAAAGGAGCGGATTTTCCGAGTCTTATCTAGTTCATTGGAGAAAATAAGAATGTTTAGTTACAAGGATGTATTGTATTTTGCGTTTATAAGAATATTTTCTATGCTATTTAGAATGAACTCTGTGGTGTGGTAGAGGATGTGGTGACCAAAATAGGCTTAGTTGGTTTGGGCATGTGGAGAGGATGGATGAGAGAAGATTAACGAAATTAATTTATAAGGCGAGGGTAAATGGGCAAGTCGGTAAGGGTCGACCTAGGCGAATGTATCTAGACCAAATCAATCATGTGTTAAATAAAGGCCAGGTAAAAAGTACCCATAACCGACAAGCATGTATGAAAGCGCTCATGAAAGTAGAGGAAGCGAAAGAGGTATGCCATGATCGTAGCAAGTGGAAGGACGTAATCTCTGCCTACCCCCACGGGAGAAAGGCGTGATGATATGTATGTATGTATGTATTTAGAATCAAACTAATAGCAATAAACTTCAACTACATGACGATATATCCAAGCCGAGTGTGATAGCCAAGTACGCATCATACTCTACCATCTGATTTCATATATTTTAGTTGACATAAAGCACAGGTTAATTCAGGGTTCTTTTTTTATTTTTTATTAAAATAAAACATATTCTGCGAACTCTGGGTCCACACCTTTTTTTATGTTTGAGGTTTAATTCGACTTGCGTCAGAAAAAAATGCCTATAATATTTCATGCAGCTATGCAGGTACCTTCTTTCATAATTAATTAAGCTTAAATATACTTATATTTTACATCTGAACTAAGACTATATGTTAAATTATTGTGTAGACACTTATTTTGTTATTATTAATTATTACATCCACTATTTTTTTAAAAGGTCGTAACAAGCCAAGCAGAACTAGGTCCGTGTCCGCATAGTTACCTCATAGTTTGGGTTTGGGAAATTATTGCTTGTATGACCTTTTGGTCTCCATGTTTTATGGCCATCTTGAAATTATAATCCACTATGTTCTTTGCCGGGGCACTCACCGCTCGGTGGATGAAGCGGCCTATTGCGTCGTCGGCCACGTCGGTATAATAGACACAGGTCTCCGTGTGCCTCGAGATGGCCACAATAGCGTGGGATACACTATCGTGGATCTGTAGCTTCCTCCCCTTGGTCTGGAGGATCACCACCGATTTGAATGTCAACCCCTGCGAATCGTGGATCGTCAAGACTCGCGACCTTTCCCCTGTCCTGTAGGTCTTGTTTATAAGGGCTTTCTTATTTACCTGAGTATGTACTAGGTAGAGAGTATCGGGGGGTGTGGGGGGTATCTGCGCTCCCGAGTAACCCTTAAGTGTTTACCCCAATAAGTGTTTACAAAATAATTTAATATATAGATATAAAACATTTAATAGAAGTAGATTTAAGCTCACATATGCAAAAGATGATTACTAACTGCATAGCTGCTTGAATTGCTATTATAGGCAATTTTTTCCGACGCAAGTCGATTTAAATTTCCAATCTAAAAAAAGGTACGGACCCAGAGTCTGCAGATAGTTTAATTTAAATAATAATAAAAAAAAAAGAGTAACCCTTGAGTCTCAGGGACCTCATTATCGGTTCGGATGAGTATAAACCGTCATAGTCCTCGCTTAACGCATAGGCCACGTCCATCGCGTTCCTGTGAGTGCAGAGAAGTTGTTTTGTGAAATTACAGAGTTCGAGACCCAATTCGGTAGACACTGTATTCTGTATCCCACCACTATGCTGTCATAGGGCCAATTTAATAATGGCTTATACTGAGATTAATCTTAGTTTGATGGCTCAATGTACAGAAAAGATTGGAAATTAAAAAATTATAGACCCAATACATAACTTCAATCATCATTTCATCATCATCATCAGACAATTTAAAAACTTATATATTAGGCGGATTCCTTCAAATATTTTATTCGCAAAGATAATTCCGTATGTCGTTTAAAACCAATGTTAGAAGCTGTAAATATTCCACTTGTAAGGCAGCAAAAGGGTTGAGCACCGGCTCCTACTTCATTAAAAAACTTTTTAACTCTTAATGAAAATCTTATTGAACCGAGCGAGTGCATCGGGGGTCGGCTCCCGGAGTCCCGCCTCGGCCGGGGGCTGAAATGGCCCGGCTAACTGTATTACAGACGGATCGCTGCCTTTCATTCGACACATCAAAGAAGATCTCGTTCGTTCACTAGTAAATCGAATCAGCGCAGCTTTGTTTCTAGACTTCAATAGGTAAATTCGCAAAGGGATCGCCCGCTCGATCCGAGACGAGCATTTCCGCCTTTCATCTAGGTTTTTAGGACGAATTTACTGCGTTGCACGATGAAGAAGAATGATGCAGTAGCCTACTGACTTATAGATAATTGATCCGGCAAAAACTATACTCAGAAAACACAACTATGATTACTGTTTTACTTCAGCCATAGATAAGAAGCTATACATGATAATCAAGTTGCGATGCTTATCGACTCTGCTGTATTTTAAAACTATCTGGAACCGCGAATCAGTCAGCGTGGAATTTTGATAACCATAAAATACTTCCACAGCTTCTAAATTAAACTAAAAATAGTAACCAAACAAACATACGTCCGCTTGTTTCAAAAGTTGTCACTAAAAAACATTTGTTTGATTCTTGAATGCGAAAATTACTAGCCTCAGATTCCATATTCACAAAAAACTATAATTTATGTTTATAACTTACCATGTATTAAATTCAATTCAATATGTAAAACATAAAACGCAGTGATTAATTGTGATGAAAATAAATTATTATTCGCGAGCGGAACCACAGGCATGGCTAGTCAGATATAAAAATTCCAACTCGAACGCCCATTAAAATAAGTTCGAAGCGTTGAAATTAAAGCGAGAAAAAATCTAGTCAGGCAGAGTTGGCAGGCGCTCCCGCCGCGCCGTACGACTGTTGGTTATCTCACTCGAGTCTGAATGTAAGCCACGTAGGTGGCGGGAACACGGCCAGCGATCCACGAAAACAATTTCAAATCGAACGTTAGATCGTGTCTGAGCTACTTTTGTGATTTCTGAAGCACCTTTAGACATATTTATTTATCTAACATGCGCTTTATTGATAAATAAATATATAATTCTCAAGTAATGGGACCGATTCAAATATGAGTTGCCGTAGAAGTACATTTAGTTAATGTAATGAACATATTTGAAAATAAAATACATTTTAATATTATAGATAATGTTAGGCAAACGTTTCCCGACCAGATCGAAGACGTTCTGAAAAAAGGTCGCGGGCTTCGTAAACAAAGAGCGTGTATAAAAGCGCTCATGAAAGTAGAAGAAGTGAAAGACGTGCCTACCCTTATGGGAAGAGAGGCGTGATAGTATGTATTTATGAAAATTATGCGGATGCGGAGTGACAAAACTTTATTGACCAATATGTCGGATCTTGACGTTAAAATCAGCCAATGCACATCTAACAGTTCGAACAGGGTAAAGCATGAGTTGGGTACTTATATGGAGTACAGTCATCTTTTACGCAATACTCGTTATATCTTATCGGAAAAGTTAAGCAAGAAATCGCTGAATAACAAATTCATCTTTATATATAGTATACCTACGGTTCATAAACTCATATTATTCTTATGGAATGTTATAAAAGTCGAATAAAAGTATATCCAACTGCATCTTAAACGTGGCGGACGTTTGCCAAAATCTCTTCGGGTCACGTACGTACATTCGTATAGCAGTCGAGCGGCGCCGGGGTAATTTTAAATACTATATTGGTTTAGTTTTTAACACCGCGCACCGCGTCACCGACCGCGGGGTTGCCAACCCGATGGAATTAACCCCGGCTTGGTTTATTACCGACCGCGGTTCGCTCACAAATAACCTTAAAGCTCTACCAGAGCTGGCTCGCCTTTAACTTTGATAGTTAGAAAGCGTACCGTTTATGGCAATAAAACGATTCCTGTTTTAAAATAAAAATACTTTTATAGGTTTTCTATTGCACAGACAGACTGCTAATTTTTTTTTCTATAATACCTACACTTTGAACATTCACTAGTAAATCTTCAATAATCTGTGACGGTCGTTGGGATATTTATATGGCTTTTTTCACAATATTAATTTTAATTTATGTAATTATAATTAAACTGTAAAAAAAAACTATATATTTCAGAAAATTATTTCGAGATTGAGTTACATATTTCTATAACGTTTATCTGCCTATCTATCTGCGCCAACATTACAAAAAAAAAAAAAATACTGGATTTATTGAGATGAAATTCAGTATGCAATGAGTCTATATCCCAGAAAAATCACCTCAAAAGTGGGTGAAGATTGGAATCTAAATTTGTATGAAAGCGATGATGACACAGTGGCTAGTGCGGACGGATACTGCGTCAATCGACGTGGGTTTGATCCCAACTATCCAACTCTAAAATCGGCCTGAGCTTTCGGTGAAGGAAAACATCATGAGGAAACCATAGCATGATGATAAGGCGTTTTCTAATGATGCCCGCCTGAGTAGCTACCACCCTCAACTTTAAAAACCCGTCGCCAAATACCAATAAATGTGTTCCGGCAGCATCACTTGAGAACCAGTACCTAGGTTTACTGTGTTTACCATCCTGGACCACATCGTCACTTAACATCAGGTGAGATTGTGGTCAAAGCACTTAGCCTATATTGTGTAAAACAAAAGTATGGAAAATAAGGCAGTTTTAAAGTTAGAGTCATGATATGATACCTTTGTGTTTAAGATTTTATTTAATACCGAATAAAATTCATTTCAACGTTTTTGTAAAAATGGGTGAAAAAAATTAGGCCACATTTTATTATAAATGTAGACCTGATTTGTTCAAAAGCATTTTGACGAGATAACAAGTATTTAAATCTAAATTTATACTTATCATAAAGGTATGAACAAAAGTCTTTATTACTGTAGTTAAATATATTTCAGAAAAATCAAACATTTCTATAATTTTCGAAAGCACGTGCAAAAGGGGATGCAATATCTATTAAAATATCACATGTATTTAGGATGGTCGTTCAATGCAGGAGCATCAAAGTAATACGGACCTTACCTTGGGTCTGAGACCTAAATTGCGCTGAATTTGTCCCTCGCTAAACCTACGGCGATTAAGGGAACTACGGATCTCGAGGTCCCATACAGAACACATTTACCTGCGTGTAGTGTGCGGAAGTGCAGTGTTATGTGTTACAAAATGAATAGTGTCACTGTATCACACTGGTGGCGAGTACAGAAGCCTCCCTAGTCCCGGGCCGTTGCCCGACAAAGCAATATAATCCGACATTAACTCTAAAGCTAACTCAAATATATTTACGGCGGATTCATTTCAATAGTGAATCTTAAGAAGTTAAGATTGAGATAAATCACAATAAATACATAGGATTTCCGGATTTGACACAATTTAGAACAAAACAAAATTGAAATTTCGGATTACACTAGGATTAAAACAGATTAAGATCGTATATTGAAAACAGCCGTTAATATGTAATGTGTAACAAGGATGAATATGTAGGACAATTCTAAACATACAGAGATAGATTCCACAAACATCATTCGTTTAGTATTCTAATATAAATACTAAAATCATTATAGACCGTCCGGGTTTTAGGATTCCGGAACGCGACGGAAATTCAATTCACGAATAATTTATACCACCCGGACGCGCGCCGTGCAACTGTATTCCGAAATTTGTAACAAAGCGTTTATTTTAATTATTTAATGCCGGCACACACACACACACACACACACGAACACGCACATACATACACGTACAACGACAGTATTGCCTTTAAATTATAGCATTAATTGCTCCGCGTATTTTATATTGTGTGACAAGTGTTTCGGATTAATGGCTTCGGTGTATTATACTTAATGGACTTTAAAAAAGGGAAGGTTCTCTTTATTCCTAGTGTTTTTGTTTATGTGTTTGTTATTTTTTCAGTAAATACGTAACTGATTTCCTGATTATTTTATTACGCTAATCTGTTTACATATCGGGAGGTTTTAATATAGCTGTTTTTAAGGGGGTAAAAGCCAGATGTAAAATTATCGTTTTATTTAAAATACAAAAGAATAAGGCACTTATGTATTTAGGTAACAAAAACAGTTAAATATCTGTGTGCCCAACTACTGAGTAAAGAGTATTCAATGTGTTGTGTTTTAATTAAAAAAAAAACAATTTAGGCAATAAGAAGGCGCTTATGAACGTGAAAAATATTTACTACCACCAAATCGGAAAACAACCCAGTCGCAAAGAGCCGACAAGAAGCTCGATCTGGTTCTTTTTTTATAAATATAATACCATTTTTGTTTAAGCGACTTGAGCACTTACCTGGCGCTTACACCAGCTTTCCATTGTTTTCCTATTGTCTTATTTTATGGGTACTCGACACATTAAAAACAAACTTAGATCTTGTTATTTGTTATCTATATTAAAATATGTTTAAAATACAACTAAAACCATACAATAGTGGTAGACAATGTTGGTGGTTAGTGATTAGTGGTTAACAATGCCCTCCTAAGTAGAAACTACTATCAAGTTAGAACATATATCGACAAAACCTAAAAGAGTTAGTTCTAGGCTGAATATCTGGTACTATAGATACATGATATCCATATAATTTGCACGAATATCATTTCAAATTCACACGTATAAATTTATCATAGTCAGAGAGAGATAGAAGAGATTTACTCTCTTAATAATTTCGTGTTGATCTGACATAAAGCAATGTTAGCGCTTTCCGAACTCGTCTCTACGTTTGGAGATGCGGAATTATTTTGCGAAGATAAGCGAAATATTGTGTTAGGGATTCGTATACCGTGTTATATTTGAATTCAGTGGAAATAATGTAACAATAATTTATTAGATATTTATATAGAAATAGGCAAGGAATACAGTTCTGTACGTTCTTCTCCAATATTTTACAAACAATTTTCTTTTTTTATTTAGTAGCTACCGACGACCTTTAGTTTTATCAATAATTTTTATTTGAGTAATGAATGTGGTCTAATATATTTTATCATCTTCTTAACCGAAAGACGTCCACAGCTGCACATCTCCACAACGGGCCGGTCTAGCGTCACTCGCATCTATAATCTGTCTCACAAAGAATGACACCAAAACTTCATGAAAAGTCTTACACTGGAAGTTTTTGAATTAGTTACAAAGAAAAAATGTTTCTAATATTCAAAGGCGATTAATAAAGGGAGGATTAATACGCGAAGGATAGTAATGTCTGGAAATGAGACTCATCTCTGTGTTTCCGTTAAAACTGTTTGTAACTATGAACTGTATACTTTATCCATAAAAACATTTTATTAAAAAAAAAACCCCAGATTGAGTTTTTTTGCTGGCTCTTCTCGACTGGGTTGTTTTCTGAACCGGTGGTAGTTTTTTGACATTCATAAGAGTTTTTTCAGTACCTAAATTGAGCACAGAATTTTTGATTCGATTTGATTAGAACTAGTATTATGCATCACAAACTGATCAAATCTCCTACGGACGTTTGTCAATTTAGAGTTGAAACACTTGCACCTCCTGAGAACTAGAAACGATTCGTGTGTTAGTGCGTATTGTCAATCACAAAATCTTTAGATTAAAACACCAGCTTTCACATACTATATACAGACTACACACTGCTACGGCGTAGCTAGACACGTAGCGCCAACGTAGCAAAGTTTTATACATTTGTTTTACGAGTCGGTGCATTCTAATGGCCGCCATAGCAAGCTTGGGTGTATATGCACCGATTTTATGAGAATAATAAATATTAAAATAGCCTTAAAAATGATTTTAATATTTAGGTTTCAATGTTGCAGTTTTTATTATTAAATAATACACAATCGTTTCATTTAATATTCCACTTTATACAAACCCCTCTTTAGTGAGGAAGATATGACTTTAATTGTATTGGCTATTTTAAAGGCCTAGAAATTTATTTATTATCATTCACTGTTAATACATAGCTTTAGTAATTCCTTTTAAATTAATTAATAAATAAACATTTTCCGCTTTGTATATTTTTTTTATACATTTTGTATAAATCTATACCGGAGTTATTTATTTATTTATTAAACAGTGTACAGTGATATTTCCACGAAGCGTGTGACAACTGCACAAAATATTGCTCTGGAAGGAGAGAGTTAAAAAAGAACAACATAAAAACCTCGCACCTACCAAGAATGGAGAGAATTGCGCACAGATGGCGCGCGCCACTGTGAAATATTAAGTAAATTTAAAAAAATAAAAATAACGTACAGTAAAACGGAACGCTGTGCCGTGGAAGTGTAATGGCGCGTGTGAAATTTACAATTGCGTTTCGTGTCGATCGGTTGCTATGATGCGTGGTGGAGCGTGTTTGGACCAGAGCCTGAACGGTATTGTACGTTGCCTGTCGCTGTTTGATGAGATTCAGGCACAATCGAATAATTTTATTGTCGAATTATTTTGTAATAACTTTACGATGATTGGTCTTTTTAATAATATAACAAAAAAATCTTTCTTTGCAACGGGTGCAAGCTTACTTGTAAATTACGCATTTTATTTACTTTACCAGATGTTCCCTTGACGCCGCTTGTGTGCTATACTTTTTATTCTGATTTCTTATTAATTTTCGTAATATAGTTTTTGAATATTTTTTGGAAAATTATGGACCATATTTTTTAACAGAAAGCAAAGCTATTTTTCACAAATTCAAACACTTGCCAGAAAAACGGTGGATTTGATTCGATTTTGTTCACAAATTCATGAGTTTTAATTTTTTTTGACATAATTATTTTCCTAAAATAAAAGTCGCCTAAGTTGAAACTTATAGCGCCAACTATCTATCAGAAAAAACCCTACCAAAATTGATTCAGGCATTTCAAAGATTAGTTATGACAAAGAGACAAACATACAGACAATCTCAAAAATTGTGTTATTGGTATAAGTACATGTATATGTATTTAGCGAAGAGTTTATTATTTTGAAAACATACACTTCAATTTTATTTTATTAGTGTATTTTAAACAACACATTAATAAGAGAATCTTCGACATTATAATTTATCAGTGACTGTTACTTATCGTTTAAACAACATAATACCGAGTTCATTTGGAAACTTTGTTATTAAGACCAGAACGAAACTGTCAATGGAAACCAAAAGCCGTCGCCGGAGATCAGATGACGCATTTCAAGCGTATAAACCTTTAAGAATTTCTTTAATAAACTGTCATTTGGAATCCATCGACCCGCAAACGAAGGGGGGCGGCTGGCCTCACCGAAAGGGTCGAAACAAAACAAACCGAGCGGTGTATAATTGGCCCAATTTGCGCATAGCATAGCGTTCAGCGTAATATTCTGCTAATGACGTCACACCTCGCGGTGGCCCCGTGTCCACTTTACAGTAAGCGATTAATAATTGTTTGAATTGGCCATTTTAATCCATAAGGGCGATTGTAGATTATGATGAATTTTAAACTGTTTTAAATAAGATTACACATGATTTAGATGTATTAACACGAACAGAACCCGCACTCTCACCCGCATTAGGGTATTTATTATATATATATATATTTTTGGAAAAATAACCTATATTCTTTGAGTCTGGTGTGTAGCTAGTGCTTGAGCGTATTAACAACTGCTGTAAAAGCTTATGATGGTTCAGTCATGGATTAGTATAATACTGTATCGATTGAAGCAGGTTCGAATCCAAATATGATATGCTAAAAAATGATCCTGAACCATGGTAGGCTATTTTCTAATGCCAGTCTGGATATGTACAATCTTCAAGTTTGAAAAAAAGCTATCGCTAATCAGATGTCTTTTGATAGCATCAGTTATTCTAGATTTAGCGTTTTTGCAGTCTTGGGACACATCATCATTTAATATCATGTCAGATTCTGCCCAAAGCGCTGTAATGTATTTAAATATAATGTAATGTAAGTGTTGAATCAAAACTGTATTTATATTTGGAACATGGATTTTTTGTACTATTTATTTTATTTCGTAATTTTTACATTAGAGAGAAGAAAACAAATTTACTGAAAATAATGTCTATAAACAAAAAACGTAACGGTTACGTTCCGTATCGTGTAAAAGTATGTACGCTCTGTGTAACGTCGTGTCTTGCCCACAATTAACGTTTGCTGAAGTTTCCTACAGAGTGGCAAGTAATTGGGCTTCGGGTTTCGCCGTCTGACGTTCCGATGTTTTTAATTGATATTTCTTTTATTCTGATACTTCCATGATTCTTTATTGGTGTTATTAATATTCAACTTTATTGTGTCCTTTGTTCCAATATTTTTTATTGTTTATAGTTAATATACCTTTTGGTAGATATTGGTAAAGTTTAGTACAGTAAATTTTACTATCAAATAAGTGTCGATTGATTGCTGATCAAGAGGAAATGCATACCTTAACACATCCTCTTGAAAGCTAAAGACATTGTATAAGACGTTATCTATGTGTGTCTGTGTTTTTAAATATGTTAATAACTCGTCAATCAATGAACAGATCGACAAGGTTATCTAAAAATTTATTACACTTTGTTTTATTCTAAGTTTTTGGTGCTCTGATTACATTTTTGTGTGTATTATGTTAAAATAATTGTAATAGTGAATTAATATCAGCACATTATCTTCAAATATTTTATCTAAACTATTGGCATTTTAAGAGATATTTAATAATAGTTATAAACAAAAACTGGTATTTGCTTTATAGTAGATTTTTTTTAAATATAAATTCAACGTTGATATGTATTAATAAAGGATTTTATCTTTCTTTCAGAGAATCAGATATGTCGATCCGTAATAAAATAATCGCTAAAAGGGATTGGCAACTAATAAAAACAAGGAGAGACAGGCGCTGTGCCGCGGGCGGGCTTGTGCCGCGGCGACACTTAATTACCGTAAAACTTTGCAGTCATCGATCGGTAGGGTAACGGGAACCCTCGCTTGGACTGGTGTTGCTACACTTAAATCTTATATTTATTGTAAAATATGATTACAATTATGATTCCCACGGTTCAAGTACGAAACAATTTTTTTTGTTGTATCTTCAACGTTGAATACCGCCGAAGACATTTTATAAACATATGTCACTCTTAATAATTATTCCCAATACAGTTTAAAGAGGACTGATCTTTTAAAATGAGAACAAACTATTTAATTCTCTGATAAAAACTACATTTGTTTCTATGTATATACGTTTGAATAGTTCATTTTTATTAAACCTCGGTATTTGTTTTGATCTGGCAACATATAAGCAATATAGATAGTAAATTAATTGAAGAGACGTCAAACTGTATATTACAAAGTAATAATGGGCTCTTTAATCTATGGATGTCATAATAGACTAGTTTTGACTAAAGATGTATTAAATTCCACGTTTTGTATCGGAATTAAAATATTAATGATATGAAATCAATTTTATATAATTACTAAAAACTAAACTTTTTGGTAATTAATGGATATTAACTCTCGATATGAGTCGCAAAAAAATCAAAACCGGTTTATTTAGTCCGATAGATATAATTTGAGAAGTAAAAATGTATTAACAGTTGGTGAGTGAAAAAGATAAAATTTATAGTTTATCATCAAATGATGATTTAAAGACGACATTACACATATAATTAGTTGTATTTGTTTTAATTTTAACGTAGTCATTTATTTTTCAATTTATCTAAAAGTTTCAACGTCTAATACTTAGCTTGTAAACCTGAGTATTATGCTCAAAGAAATATTTTTGCTCAAAAACATGAATGTCGTACTCACCTGTGAAAAATGAAGTATTTAACATGTATTTTTAACCCCTTGAGCACTTACCTGGGGTTTACGCCAGCTTTTTTTTTTGTTTTCCTATTGTCTTTCTATTGTCTTACTTTTACTCGACACATTAATAATAATGTAATCTTTAGTAATTACTTATTGTTATACCTTGTTGGTATTTGAATAAATAAATAAAAAAAAATTTTTTAATTAAAAACAAAAGCGACTTCAAAAGAATACATTATAAAAATGCATTAAAAAGTCAATAAATATTTACTTTATTAATCTGCTTCGTTAATTTTGATATCGGTGCCAGATTATGGATAACAAAATGGTGTAAAAATGTACGTCGCTATAATTAATTCAATTTTGATTAATTGATCTGTAAAATCACCCTAGACCTAGGTTAAGATTACATGTAATTGTGATAGCTAGCCGACTCCAAAATTAACGAAACAGATTAATTAAGTTATTACTTATTGACTTTTTAATGCATTTTTATAGTGTACCTATTCTTTTGAAGTCAGTTTTATTTTTAATTAATTAAAAAGTATTTGTTTCTTATTTTTATTTTAAATATGTACTTTTAGGTATAGCTGTGAAGGCTATTTCACAGCTTTGGCAATGAATACACGAAACACGTATGTCTATAATATACGAGGGTTTTCCTCAATTTCCGTGAGTTCCGCTGTTCAGATCCCGATCTGGTGGAAAAGCGACCATCTATGAAGTGTACTCTTTAGTTTTAAAATTGCAAATCGGCCCACAAATGATGGAGAAATCGAGTAAAAGTTATACAAAAAAGAAAAAAAAACATACAGACGACGATTGATAACCTCCTTTGCGAAGTCGGTTAAAAGCTAGAGATTTTGAAACACGCTTTTTACTAACAAAATATGAACGATTCATCGAACAAATTAAACACAGGAATGTAATATAATATACGAGTATATTTTAATAACGTCTGTGAGGCACATCAATATCAATTTCGTGAGTCGTCCTCAGTAATAATGTTTCCTTTTTGAAAGTTCCACTGAAACTATTCGCTTCGTCGTCAATTACTTGCAAGTTTTGAATGAAACCGCAGCACCAGTGAACGGAGAAACAGTATGCAATATTGGTTATGATGATATTATTATTTTAATGTTAAATTTACATGCATGAGTTGCAGATATTCGTCATATTATGTAAGTCATGGTATCTGATAACGGAGGTGGTAAGATAAACTGGAGTCCTATCAGATTAGTTAATTAAACATGGCAGTAAGAAAGAGAGACTTCTAGTAAAACTATCTATTGCAAATTGTATCATAATCTTTGTATGTCTTAAAACGGGTAATTTATTTTTAAATGTACTATTAAATAAGTCAAATTATATGTCGTTATCATCATCAACTGCAAGATGTCCACTGTTCAGCATAGACAACAATAACCGGTCTCCCGACGGAGAATAGGGGTCAGTTTATTGTGGTTTTTATTTGACGGGGATTGAGATGATTACTACGCTTTACACGCAGGTTCGTGAACGCATTCGTATATTCGAAAATCTCAGAGGATGCTGCTGCCGCCCATTATCTAGTTTATTCATTAGTCACCTTTTATGACCCTCACTAAAATAGTATGGAATGGTGTTACTCTTGCCGGTACCCCGTGTATCTATCCATTCAACCAAAAGACGTCCACTGCTGAACATACGGTCTCCCCCAAAGATCTCCACGACGACCGGTCTTGTGCCACCCGCATTCAGCGGATTCCCGTACCTTCACTAGGTCGTCGGTACACCTTGTGGGAGGCCTACCTACGCCACGTCTTCCGGTGCGTGGTAGCCATTCGAGAACCCGTTGGCCCCATCGGGAATCGGTTCTGCGAGCAATGTGCCCAGCCCACTTTATTAACATATGTACATAACAATAAAATTCTTGCGAATAATATGAGGTACATGTTGCGATACTGTTCCTAGCTTCTTTGTGGCGCGTTGCTACCGCTGTTCATAAGAGAAGCATAAAGCGGCACAATCTTTGTGGGAGCGTTTAACAATGAAATATTGTTGTTATCGGTACGTCATCGGTCTTTTACACAGAACGTCTGACTGACTTAAATTCATTCTAAGCCGATAGTTTTATGCTGGAACTGTTAATAAAACAAAAAGAGGAGCCTTCTTATACGGATTTTAAAATATACTATAAAATACTAGTACTTTCTATAAAGCTAGATTCTTGGGCAGGATTATTCTAGACATCATTATCATGCATAATGACCTTTTATAATAGATTGCGTTGACATGAGATGACAGTGACTGCTATCTCTCGGTGGTCACCATAATATACTGAACTTACCACCACGTAGATGTATTGTAATAAATTTACCGCGTCTGTACAAAATATGCATACTCATACATAAAACAGTGAGTTTATTTCCACTAAAAATATCCTCAGTACTCCGTAACAAGAAAAGTTTCCTTTTACTTAGTTAATTGAAACAATTAAGTGAAGCACACGTAATGACGGTATTTTTGTCGAATAAAAACAATTTCACGTTCCCAGTTTGAGTAAAAATTGTCGTAAGTTACTTTAGGGTACCGCATAGAGATTTACAATATTTTGAAATGATGATAGTAAAATTGTCTTGCTATGGGACACTTCGTTTGTCGACGTATGTAGGTTCGAATTCTATAACACACTTGAAACTTCATAGTAAGAACACTGTCAACTATGAAAATGTTTCTGTATATTTCAGAGTTCCAGTAGGATCACTGGGATGTCACTTGGTATGAATGGTCAGCAGGGTACTCTCTGCGACCGCATCGTTACTTAAAATCACAGTGATTGTAATCATATCAAAGTCTAGATGTAATGTATATTTACCCTAGCGGTAACTAATTCAAGCAGTAGGTAATAAAAAGTTTTACGTTCTCTCTTATAACTACAAAAGCGCCTCTAGCAGAAGGGCTGTGGAACTAATAATAAATGTAAAGACGAGAAACAAATGGTTTTGTTTTCAATTTATTAAAATTCGTACTGCTGTTAGAGAATTCATAACGTAGAATGTCTCTGGAATTTTGCATTAATAATCCACATTACAAACATACATTAATGACAAACAAAACGTAACCATTCTAGTTATTTACCTGATATTTTTCTGGAAGCCGCAGTGACATTTTAAAGCTTTATAACTATCGGTTACGATGAAACCAATTATAAAATTAAATTAACTTACGGAACCCTTAAGTTATTAGCACAATTTCGTGCGTTCCATTTTTTTAGTACACTAAAAACTTTACATCGAGTGCAGCTCATTCGTTCTAGAAAAGGACAGACAATAATTTACTAACGAGTCAGAGCGAGAGAGGTGGCTTTCAGAAGCGAAGCTGTAAAAGTAAACGAGCGCTTTTAAAATTAGCTCTTCGTCATACAAAGTCAAGTTCTTTAGAAATTGTTGTTTCAACGGCAACTATGTTCTGTGTGTGATATAATATGTATTTTTATGCTTCATCACTGTAAGAGTAAAAGAGATGATAGTAATGAAGTATATTGCATCTCTGCTCATATAATCGTTTATATAATTTCAGTATCCGGTTAAGCGGAATATTTTTTTCTTGAAAACAATATTATTGCGAAACGTAGAGTTATGTTACAAATACGTATCGTTTGTGCATGTAGACGAGAAAAATATGTGTATTTGTGCACCAAATAAAGTTAATAAAAACCTTGCTTGCTTACAAACACTAAACAAACTCCCTTTAAAAAGTATCAGGCCATAGAATATATTGTTTCAGTAGTTTTATCTGTATGGTACTTTTTTATCGGTCAGAGTTTATTCTAAAATACAGTATTGTAAAGATCGCAGGGCACGTAGACGATCGACAAGAACTCAAACTATGCAATTGATAACACGTATGACACTCTTTTTATAAAATGTCGAACAAAAAGTTCCACTCGGTTTATATATTTTGAGTTATGTACATCAATGTATTATATGGTTGATTTATATGATTTAAATTACTTTATTTATTCAGTATAAAACAGTATTTTACATGTATAAAAGTATAATCTACTTCATTTAGTTTTACTAGCTAAGTTAATTTTTTTTCTATTTTTAATAAACATGTTTTTTTCCTTCTAAATTATTATGATTAAGTTATAATATATAAATATAGGATTTTTTAAATTAAAAACGGAGGTTACAAATAAACTGCCATGCAGTTTGGCAGAAGTAGTAAAAATATTATTTTGTATATTTGGTATTGAATAAACGCTTTTTAATATTATTATTATATATAACTAGCTCATATGCGAGGTATTCAAAATAAAATCAAAAAATCTTTATTCAATTCAGGCCCTAAGAAAGCGCTCGTGAACGTCTAAAACACTACCACCGGTTCGGAAAACAACCCAGTCGAGAAGAGCGCAGGCGAGAAACTCGATCTGGTTCTTTTTTTATAAATATAATATATATCATTTTTTTAATAAAAAAAACTATACAAATCATAGTCTTAACCAATATAAGCGGAAGCACAGAGATGTTGTTGACAATAGGGAGATAGACAATATCCTCTTACTGGTACGCACGAAACTCGTATATAAGATAAAGTCTATTGAATTTAAGGATAATGTTCTTATCTAAAATGACTAGTCCAATGAAATATGTACTTGAATACTTGAATACGCCTGTGGCGATTCTCCAAAATATCAGATTAAATAAGTAATACTAGTTTCATATCAGTAACAATGATAGTGATAATAAACTTATATTTCCCACTCAAATATCTCTAAAACAAAGAGCCAATCTTTTATTAAATCCATAGTAAAACAACGAACCTTCACGTAATAGAGATAACAAATCTCAATACAACACTTTATCGAAAGCCGATATTCAATTAATTGCCAATGTAACACAACAGTTCGTTCTGTTGTTTCTAATTACAAGTAACAATATTTAACGTGCCTATTTAGGAGATGGAGGGTCCGCTGGAGGGGCTAAGGAGGGGGTTGTATGGAATGATAATATTATCCCATCGAAGTTTGAGAGAAACTGTAGCGAGCTCTGACGAGAAAAGCAAGATAAACTCCGTGGAAAAGTTGGCCTCGTGCACAATAAAGTTGGCTATATTTTTTTTTTTTCTTTTATTCGTCCTCCGGCGAGTAGATATCTATTATTTTTAAAATACATGTTCTTTTTTTTTCTACTTCGCCATTCGTATTTACCGAGTTCGAAGAACTGTTTTTCAATGGACACGCGCGAACTTTTTCCGAATTACAAATGAAGCGGATTGATTGAAATGAATTTTTGATTAGTTCGTTTGAGGAGTTTTATGTAGAAAAAATATAATAAAATATTTCGTAAATATCTCTATAATATTTTTATACATGTATGTATATTGAGTTATTCTTTACTGTATTTAGGTTTAGTTAAACTCTAGATTTTTATATCTGATAGAACTGGTTTCATAGAAAAAAAAACATTTTATCTGATACTAACTATGCTTGTGAATGACAAATTCTCTTAAATATTTAATAATCTAAATAAAGCATAGCAATAAAACGTGCTGTTCGGCATTTTTTTTAGAAAAGTAATTCGTTATTGTTGTTATACATAATGTTAACGACATATATAATAAAATCTTACCAAACAATACATCTATTATTTAAAAATAAATTTATGAATGTTAATTTTATTTATTTTTTCCTATAAATTAATCTATGACAAATTAAAAAAAATTCAGCAGCCGTAGTTATTATGTTTGAGATCGATAACTCATTTATGTTAATAATTTATTTATGTTTCAGAGTGTAATAAATCATATACGATTCTTCAGTGTAAGTTTTTTCACAAAAAAAAAAAACACTCAGTCCGATGAAACCTTAAGCTGTCGGACAGGTCATAACCTAAAAAAATATTAATAAAATCGAGAGCCGGTCAAACATCAAACACGTTTAACCGGATATAACCGGATCGGGGCAGATCCCGCGGTCCCTCAGAGGGTACCCCCGTATACACCAAACAGCCGCAAATTATAAGTGGGCGTACTGGAAACGACTCCTTGGGCGGCCATAATAATATCTTGGAGGGAAAAATGGTGAAGATGCGCGGCAGGGGCATCGCGGTAGGTAGGAGGAGAGGGGAGGACGCGGCGTGAATTAAAGTACATGGTACAATGCAAAAGCGAACTAAGTTTAACGTCGTAACTATCTTGTAACACATCGTCACTTAACATCAAGTAATATTGTGGCCTAAAGAGTATATAAAAAAATGTCTGAACAAAAATACTCAGGAATACAATGTACAAATAAGAAATAACATTACGCATGGTACCTAATAAAAAAACACTAAAAAATAAAAAATCTAAATAAAATCTACCGTGAATATGTGGCTTTGTATATCCTTTAAGCTAGGTAAAAGATATATTATTAATTACATTTAATACGAAAAAAACTCAAAAAAGAGCCTAGTAATACAAATCGCTGTAAGTATATAACTCGGAGCGAAATGAACGAAACGTCCGAGGATCTAAATCGACTGGAGTCGTGCCGCTTAAAATCGAATCCCGTACATTTTTGGACTAGCTCGTAATTCCCTCCCCCCCCCCCCGTCGCTGTACGTTAATGTTTAAACGCGGTTTTCGCTATACGTTACGATGTAGACTCCTGCGGGATTCGTTCTGATTGCTGATCGAAACACTCCGTTTCACTGCATGCAGTTTTTAAAGTATTTGATATAATATAGTTTTTACAGACTGGAAATTTTCATACTTGTACTAAATATGTTGCGGTCACCCACATGGTCTTTATCTATAGGTGTGTTCATGCAACGTCACTTGAAAATAGCTAGATTATGTAATTTATCATGTCATAATTTTTTATAAAATCCTGCGCCATATTATCAAATCCTCGTGTGAACTTAGGACAGGTGAGGTTGTGGTAAAAACGCTGAGTCTATATATTACTAGCTGTTCTCGGTAAGTGTTCCCATGCCATGGAAAGATGAAAGAAACTTTCGCGGGTGTTTACAGAACAACTCACCAAAGTTACACCATATTCGGAAGAATAGTTTCGGAGTGTATAGAAGACAAATATAGTCACATTGATTTTTCTATATATATGTAGATTAAAAGTAGACATAAGGAGAGGTCCATTAATTACGTGAGGTGTTCTAGAGGGATAGGGAATCAAGCTAAATCTTTCTAAATATCACTTAAGGAGTTAGGGTCTTAGCAAATATCACGTTCTTTTTTTTCTAGCAGAAAACGGTAAAAATAGCGTGAAAAATTATTTCTAGGATAAAGTATAGCCAAATCTGACACAATAGTGTTTAATATTTATTATTTATTTTATGATTGTGTCTTTAAACTACGGCAAAATTCTTAAATACTAGTTTTTATAGTCTTAAATAAAAGTAATAGAACAAGTTACGTTTTTTTTTTTTTTTTCTCAATAATCCAACACGTTTACAGCCAAAACATTTTTAATGTGAAAGCACCTAGCCAGATGGTCATTAAAAATACCCCATCTGCAGCTTATTCATGATCGTTCCACATAAAATTTATTTTTTAAGTACTTTTTTTCATAATAAAAAAAAACATTGCGTTATGACTAGAAAAATCTGTTCTATTTGGAATATCATTAAAACTTTATGATCATACAAAGTGATAACAACATTGGGCATGTTATCAATATACTTAATGAAAAGGGAAGTAATTTATGAATGAATGAGAGAATACACTTATTTGTTTAAGGGCCATATCATCAAGAGCCGTACAATAATTTTTGACAATACCGCAAGTAAAATTTTAAGTACTAATGTACAGCTAATTACAAACAAACAAAGCACGCACAATTAATTATACAGATAATAATATAAAAACAATTTAATTATGATTTAAATGAAAAAAAAAAAAAATGTATAAAAACTTAAGCGATAACTGGGGACACACAACAATACCTTCGCAATAATAAAAACATAGGACGTCGTCGTTATCTATTGATAAGGATAAAGGGAGTCACAATAGTTCTATTTCAAATCAAATTATTATTTCAATTACAACAAAAAAACACACACAAATTAAAATCTAATCACGGCAAATATTAGAGATCGTTACGTCGAGGCTTAAGAACGACAGCCTTTGAAATATGTAAGTGCAAGTCACAGCCTGACCTTTTTTTAGAGCTTATAGAATCTTTAAACTCATCACCGTTCGTGTACCGAATTAGCCGGTTTAATGACGTCACAGAGAAGACGGATCGTTACGCACCTACAATAACAGGGTAATTTTTCATCCGCAGCTGTGTAAAAAAAAGTGTATAATTTTACTTTTTTTTTTTACAGATACTATAAAACGTGGATTCACCGGCCATTGTACTGTGCGACAAAGGAAATTTTAGCGTCAAGTGTCAGCCGCGTAAACGATAAAAAAATAATGCAAATTCACTCCGACATCTCACGTGCAAGGGTTGTCATAGAAATAAATTGACATTATATTCTTGGTACAATCTGCCCCAAGTTCAAGTACCTCGGCTCACTCCTGCAAAGCGTTGGCGAAATAGACCGGGCGGTAAAGCATAGAATTAACACAGAATGGATGAAATGGCGGCAGGTCACGGTTACTACCTGTGATCCGCAAATCCCCTTTAAATTAAAGGGGAAGATTTACGACATTAAGAACATAATACGACCTGTCGTCTTGTATGAATACACAATAAAATACGATGGCTATATTGACTAAAAAAAAGAGGTTCCGAAATATTTCCGCACGGTATGAATCACGCGACAGCCCTGCGCCCGTCTTGCGGAATAACGCCCGATCGTTACAAAGATAACGGAGTTTTTCCGTTAAATCGCGCCTCTTCCGCCCTTAACGACACGCCGTTCGTTAAACTGGAAAGTGATTCAGGTAGTCGTTTGTAAGGAGTGCTCTTTTTCATTTGTGTTAAAAAAAAAAATAAGCATTTTAAAGTGCGATTGTTAGGGAGCTTTTTGTGTTGTTCATTGCTCGTTTGGATTGTACCCGAGCACCCGGGATGTGACAGTAAATTTGTCATTACACGGGAGATATAATTACACATCAAACTTTGTTTATATTTTTCTTTGCAATTTGTGACGAAAATAAGGTCAATTTCCCTTTTGTTTTTAACCTCATTATTCTCATGACTACTCCCAACAAACTTGGGGTCAGTGTAGTATGTTTCAAATCCCATCAGCCTTCATTTCTTAATATACTCCTTTTTTATATTATTCCTTGCAGACTCCATCCACACTTTCTTTAGCATTCCTCTAATTTTCCAGTCCTTTACTTTCATATGCATTACTATTTTATCCAGAAGCGCTTCATCTCTTCTCATAACATGTCCGTACCACGGCAGAAACTTTTTTTTAACATCTTTATGTATATAAATCTTCTGTGCGTGTGTATGTTACTAAACTCCTCCTAAACGGCTAAACCGATTTTAATGACATTTTTTGTGCCTATTTCAGAGGATTCGAGAATGGTTTAGATTCACAATATGGTCCAATTTAAATTTTTAATATATGAAACGCAAACGAAGTTACTGTCACAGCTAGTAATTAATAAATATCTCTACTCCAATTTGTTTTCCCGCGAAAGAGGTAGTTTTGTTTCCATTAGCACTAGTAGATAGCGTTGCCCAAAATACTTTACTGGATAACGTTTAAATTTAGTAAATTGATATAGTTGTTTTCCGTTTAAAAAAATGTTTATATAAATACTTGGCTATTTTTATTTCAAACATGTACCGAATGTGATCGAAAATCAAGTTTGGATCGATTATATAATTATTCATGGCTTGATTTAAATGCAGTGTGTAGTGTGTGTTGCGGTGTGTCGCTACTTATTAGTGGACGTACAAAATAGAAAAACTATGGCGTAAAATAATTTATTGTGACTTGTACAATTTTGAACAGAGCGCGTAATAACTGCCTTTTTAACGTAGTGAACTTCGTGCGGATCAAACTTCACTTTGGAAAACGTTTCGTTCCGAAACACAGTGTATTCAACTTTTCATATAACAAATACATATTAAAATGATTCCAATAGATAATAATAGGTTCGTAATTAATTTCAAACGTGAACGAACGTGCGAGAAACCAGACTCGACCAAATTCCATCTATATAGAACCAAGTTCCGATTATACTAAACTGCATGGAACAAGTTGTAGTTGGAAATCACTATCTAACTGGTGAATATAATTTGTCGGCTATAGAGTATTAGTAATATGCGTTAGTTTCAGGGGCTCCTCTACTTGTTTCAAGTGTTCCCTACGTTCCTGTATTGTTTTCATATATATGTGATACGTGTAAATTATATTTCATATTATTAAGGTTTGCTTATTATCTATTTTTAAAAAAAAAATATTATTAAAACAATCTTAATCCCTGAAATACATGGTTAAAGAACAAATTTCTTTCTTAGAACGCTGTTTACCTAAAAATCGTTGACAGCGGTGAAGGCACTCAAACAAAGGGCATTTTAGTTAGGAGAATTCTTTTACTATAAGACTGCCTAGTTCTTTCTGGATGCTCAGAATAGAATCAGTTTGGGCTGCTCCTCCTCAAAACTACTCAGTCTTGCGTCAGCATCCAAGGATACAGTTTTTGTTTTAATCCATAGGTGTATTATTCGGTCACGTTTTAATATATATTTTGTTATGTTAGAAAAAATTAGGATTAGGTTAAAAAACTGTCACCGCATTCGGCTTGAAGGGGACGCTTTCTTCACCAATGAAACCCCAACTTCTCTATATAATGTGGACTGTATTTATTAATCTTCGAATTACATGTGTTTAGAAACTATATCTTGCCAGTACAACTTTGCCGGCGGTCGGCGCGAATTCTAATACATTTTTAATACTTACAACTAGCACATAGTTACTCTTAGTCTACAAACTTATCATTTATCTCATTTACACACATGAGGTACATATGATATCTCTCTCTCTCTCTCTCTCTCTCGTGTTTCCAGCTAGTGTGTGTGTGTGTGTGTGTGTGTTGTGATTCGCGATGTAATTCTCGTAATTGAATGTTAATGTTAAAGATTTAAGGAAATATTCATTTGTCCTCAACACGGTTAAAATGCTTAAAAACCATGAAACATTTAACCTTTATATAATTTAGTTAATAAAAACACGAAAATGCATTATAGATAAACAAAACCGCTGGAATAACTCGCGCATAGTATAAACAATGCCTTCAGTGATATAACCAAATTAGGCGCAATTTGCTTCAACGCGATAACGTAACGCGTATAGTCTTTGAACCACTGTATTGTACTGCCAATCACCGGTGCGGAAACAACATCGTTAACAGCGACCCGGTCACGTAAAAATGAACCTTATCGGTACACTTTAAGGATGACAAGAACGGTGAAATTACTTATGCGGCGCCGTCGAGCGAAAGCAATTGGAAAGTTAGGTAAACTCGGTCGGGTATTAAGTTTTAGCTTAGAAGAGGTTGGCTTTTAGCGGAACTAGTTTAATAAGCAAACAAATTATTAGAGAGAGACAGAGAGATACAGTGTATATTAAAGTAGCATGTTAAGTTTATGCAGCTATTACTTTTTTTTATTCAAAACTTTTTAGTTTTTTAGGATAAGCGATAATAGTGCGCTATGGACGCAGGTTTGAGCCCACCTACTCAACCTTAAACAGCCTGTACTTTCGGTGAAAGAAAACATCGTAAGGAAACCATAGCATGGTGGTAGAGCATTTTCTAATAATGCCCGCGTGGTTAACTACCACCGTCAAGTTTGAAAACCTGAAGCCAAATACCAATAGATGTGTTCCGGCAGCATAACTTCAGAACCAGTACCTAAAGGCTTTACCATCTTGGGCCTCATAATCACTTAACATCAGGTGCAATTGTAGTCAAAGCGCTAAGCAAACTACGGTATAAAAATCAACTTTCCACTAGAGGTACTATTAGTTGATTCACGAATAAAAACTAAAACTAAAAAGATTACCCAACAAGATGAGACTTTTATCTTTTCCTTAAATTATAGCCCGTGAACTTTAAAAAGAAAAATAAAAGTACGGCGTCGTCTCTACTACTCTACTACAAGAAAAAGTTATCTAAATTTATTATAACACGTCAATTAGACGGATTAGTATTATCATATAAGAGTTGTGGTTATGTTTGGCAAACAACGTCGGTTGACTTGGGACAAACATTTTACGTGAGATCTGATACAATCTCGTGTTAAACCTCAGGTTAAAAGACGCCGAGAGATAACTTCGTTACGATGTTTGCTCAGTCGAGTTCTAATGAGAATGGCTTGATATCTAGGAATAAATGCTTTGTTATCATTACCCCGCTAACTTAAGATTATAATCTCAATTTTTGTTAAAAAATTATTTAAAATCAGAAAGATGTTTAAATATTTATCATAAATTGTATTGCACGTCTTTTGCATTTATTTCAGCTCGGGTTTTACATGAATTTTACAGAATTCAATTCTGTTTTATGTAATTTATAAAGACGCAACTAATTTATTATATTTAGGAATAACATAAAATTGGCCATGACGCTACCCACGTATATCTAAGGACAAAATACTAATGTTAATTACAGTGAATAACGCACGTCGTAAGCAAAGGGGAGAGTCTTTTTTTTTTTACGGGGGGAAATGCATTTACGCACTACCTTTATCTATTGTATTTGGAGGATCAAAGTCCCCCTAATACAATAGATAAGGGGGCACGGAGTGACGAGCTCCGTGCCAGTGTGGGACTCACCCGGGCGAGAGTCGCCCGAAAATACCCACTAAAACCCCCCGGGGCCGTCCGCTGCATTTGGGATGGGGGCGACACGGGGTGGCTTTTGCAAGCACCGCGTCGCCCCCTGCAGCGAACCCACCCGGAAGAGTCTTTTACCTAGCACAGATTTACCAATCAGTTGTACAATAAACATGCGTTTTTTTTTACAATTTAGTTTGAACCAAAGAACGTGTTGTAAATAATGACACGATGGTGTCTATATATTAATACCTCTTTGTTTACTTTAAATCAAATGAGTAAGAATTATGGGAAAAGTTCATTTTTCTTCAAATATTTGTATATTTTTGAAATTCTTATACTTAATGTATAAAAACAGCAACATTTAAATAATATTAATAATTGACAATTTTGAAATATAATTTACTCACCTATCTGGAGTTCGTATTAACTTGCACTATATGACTATAAATTTGATGTCGTTTTATATTTCGGTTATTGTGCCAAAGTGAAGTGTATTAAAAATAATAGAACACTGAGCGTAAATTCTGAAATATCTGAAACTCCCTTTGAACGCTTAACAAAAGGCCGTCACTTTTTTGAGCATTGAAGATTAATACAATTTAAAAACGAAATTAGGCCTAAATAACTTTAATTCAGGGCCGTAATATAAAATATTACAAAAATATATATTTTTTGAAATGTTTCGAATTTTATTGCATGAATAATTAAAAAAAAATTACTCACGTTCGTGATCTGGTCGATCGTATGCAGACCTCAGCATGCCTGTAACAAATAAACATATATAAATTATATTTTGTTGCTTTAGGTTATTTATTAATATGTATTAATACGTATAAATGTTTATTTGCGTATCTGAGAATTGACTGTTCGTCATACTTTTGCTGTATAGAATGTAATATATATTCTATATACGATTAAAAATCACATAAACAAAAAATAGTATTTTTATTTATTTTTTTATTAACACAAATGTTAATTCTTATCAAATTTTATCAAAAAACTGTTGAAATGTTTACGCAATCGATTAAAAAGCCCCGCGGAATTTGCTTCCGAATTTTAAATGTATATTGTCCAAATATTTTATCACATGTATATAGTATTTCATATGTGTCTCTTAATTTCATTATTGGATAATGTTTTTTTATCATTATTATAATGTAATAATAATAAATATTTTTATGAATGAAAAAATATTTAGCACGGCAGTTATCAAACAGCCGCGTACTCATTCATTACTCGAACTATTGTACATTTGTTGATAAAAGCGTCGTCGGCCCGGCCAATTAGTTTGTTTAACATAGTGTACGGAGCTAGGAAGCAATGCCGCGGTAAAACAGTCAACCGGTTTACTGTGGACACGTGCTAATTGGCCAGCCTCTGTCTGAGAGACTGACATTTTGTAACATTTAGCGCCTCCGATCGGCGTCATCGTATACATACATACAATCGATGACTAATTGGAACAATTCAAGCTTTATTTTAGATTGTGAAGTGAAATAAATTTGGTATTATGTTTGCATAATGTTAAACTATTTATATATTTCATAATAGTTATGTAAAGAATTGTAAAAGGATATGTTTGTGATAATTACTTATTAAAACAATTAGTTGTTTGAGAACCATAAGGTTCTCGAGTTATAAATAAATGATCTTCTAGAAAAATTGACAGACAGAATCAGGTTGTTTGCAATAAGTCTATTTATACGTAAGTGACACTGAGAAATAAATGCAACACATGGAAAACTTAAATACACTTTATAGTATTTGATTATTATATATGTAGTAGGTATTTGGTTGTTATATACTTACATACAATTAATAATTTTTTTTACTCACATATAAGTAAATCTGTGTATTAAAGATTTAAAAAAAGATTATAATGAGTTTGAAATTTATTTTGAATAAAAAAAATATATTTTAAGATTCATAAAAAGTTTAAGTACTAGTAGGTTTTTTTACAAGAATATATTAAGGGTTGGGGTATTAAATATCTAATTATATACTATTATATACCTGTAGTATCGTAAGATATATCTTTAAAACTTTATGATTTATTCTCGAGAATATAATTACTTAAAGAAAGTTTTAAACTTTGCCAAGTTTACTATGACATTTTAATAAAGAAAAGGAGCTATTAAGAAATTCAACAACATTAATTAAAAAGATCGAAAAACCAATTGGCACATAAAAACTTTTAATTAAGAATAAATTAATTGAACATAAATTCATTTATCTGTACTAATAAATAAAATTAAAGTGTCTGTTTGTAATGTCAAATTTTTTTTTACTAAATATATATGAATAATATATACGATACTTATACAAAAATACAATTTTTAAAATTTGTGTCTGTCTGTGTTTCTTCCGGGTAATCTCTGGAGTGGCTGGGTGGATTTTAATGTGACTTTTTTTGATAAATAGCTGAAGTTATTTCAGGTAACTTGGGTAATTTTAATTTTAACTTATAAAAAATGGAATAAAATCCGATTCAATGCAGTTTTACGAGCAAGTGCTTGAATTCATGAGAAATATTTTTGAGTTATCTTAATATATAAAAAAATTGGGTTACGTAAAAAAAACACAATGTTAAGAATATATGGAACACGGGTGCAGCCGTGGGCACATAGCTAGTTTAAAATAAACTAACAACATAAACGTACAGTTTATTTAAAATAGCGAAGTGAAAATATACTGTTAATAATATTTAATCGTTTTAAGCTATGTAAGTGGAACGATTAAAAATAATACGAAAAACCAATTCATTTCCCTAGTAAATTTGAAAAACGTTTTGTATAAAACTATGTCGTAAAATTATGAATATAATCACGATACAAATAAATTACCTTTAATTGCCACGCGACGGTTAAAATGTGTACATAGAAGTCGGTATCAAAATAAGTAACGTAAGCTCTTTCGCTTAAACTATTTAACTTAAAAACTTAGATCTTTATTACGTATAATTTGAGCTCTACCTATTCCTTGTCTTAGTATTCAATTAATGTCCTTAAGTACAGAATATATAAAGTTCTTTTTTAATATTACAAAACTTTTTGCAAGGTTTTTTTTTTAGGTTAATTTTGGTTTCTGTTCACATTTTCATTCTGATGATATGTGACAACGTGGTCGAAGTTTATACTTAATATCCCTACAGAAACTTGCTTTCAATAGATGCTTGCAAGACATACCTATAAGCGCTTATAAATTGTGAGTCAATCAGACTAAAGATAATATCCTCCCACTACAGTAGTAGTATGATTTCAAAAATATATTATTTCATCACTGAAAGCTCAAATGAAATGTATGATAGGAACGTAATCTACGTTTATTGACGCTATATTAAATCATATTACTAATTGACAATCATTATTCCTCTGCCAAAAATAAAAACTAAAGAAACTAATTTTGTTATCGAATGTACATACGTAAAAATGTAACTTCCCATGGTGCATTGCTCCAATTAAACATAACATTTTGTACAAACTTATCACGTGAATGAAACAATGCCCGTGTAATGTACCAGAAAGTATTGTTTCTCATGAACCAGAGGATGTCAAAGTTTACACACATCACTGAAGCATAATTTTATTTAAGTTGAATAATTTATGAGTACTTAAAACGAACGCACATCAGTATCATTAATAAAATTTATTGCTAGTATTCAATATAAAAGTAGTGATTTTTTTTATTTATTTATTTATTTGGGAAACACACAGTTAATAATATACACATATGAAGTTACATAACAATAATACATAAACCAGTCAAGTTTCCACTAAAATCATAATTAATGAAAGTAAATATAACAACACTAATACCTCCATCATTACAAGCTATAATATTATGGTAAACACTATAAATTTAAAACTATTTTCAGCATTTTTTTAAAGGAACTGATGGCGCATGCAAATATATCAATTTTAGTAAACATCTTATTATACATATCGCACGAACGAAATAAATATGTGTTCTTCACATACCTCGTTCGAGCAACAGGGATTTTAAAAAGTAAGTGGTTTCTGGCATTTGGTCGAGGAACCCTAAAATTAATTTCACTGACAAGAAACGGAGAATCAATAAAATTTCTAAGAAGTTTAAATAAATAAATTTGATCTCTCACTATTCGACGATTAGTAAGTGAAGGCAAATCTGTGGCAAAGGTTTATTTGACAATTTACATTTAAAAGTTAAGTGCCTCTTAAATTGATTTTGTACACTTTCAATAAGGTTAATGTATTTGTTATATTGTGGATTCCATATTATTGAACCATATTCTAATAGAGAACGAACCAAAGCATTATAAAGAAGTACTAGAGTAGTTGGTTGCTTAAAATCTCTCCCAGTTCTAAGAACGAATAATATATCACTAACGCTGTTGACCTGAAGAGCCTTTATATAGTAGCCGTACAATTGTTCGCCGATAGGACAGGGTAAAAGATATTGTGCATATTTCCTATTCTAATTTCAAACTTGTATCAACACCCTAGCAAGACGATGTAAATCTCCGAATTCACTCTTCGTGTCACTATTTTCAATACAGTTCACTAGTGCACTATAACTAAACTATATCATGTAAAATGTCTATATGACTTTATTTACATAATATATAGTCAAATGCAAGTTGATGAATTTAAAATAAGGTTGATTACACGAGAAAACCAAATCGCACCATGCAGATTAGGGGTTTTACAGCTTTGTAGAGGTTTTGTGGAAAGTGCTTAGATCATTTGGTCGGTAAATGATAATAAGGGCATTGTAATGGTACGGATCTTGGCTTCAGTTACCGAAGAGGTGATTGCTTGTTTTAATGCAGTCGGATTTCGAGTAAATGGACGTAGGTTCAAAGCCATCAATAAAGCTAAAAATACTTATTTCAAGCCTTGAGAAATCTCATGAACGTCAAAAACACTACCATCGTTTCGGAAAACAGCCAATTTTTTTATTTTCCGCTAAGTAAAAGGTGAAGAAATGAGAATATTAAAATTTAAAAAAACAAATTTTGTTATCTTCCAAACAGCATAATACTGTTTTAGCATTTCATTTCGATGCCATATTGTTACTGGAATATAATACATATAATGGAATATTTCTTGCCCCATTTCGTTAAATATGCGTGTTGTCGACCGGGCTTCACATGCATACACTGAGGCGCTTGAATAATCCTCAAAACGCACAAAAGTAAATGTAGGGGAGACGGTGTTCAATGTAGACTATAATAAACGAAAATGTATTTCTATTTGGAATCCAATTTCTTCCAAAGAATACGATTTCTATTATTGTAATTTCTATTAACATTTTATTTATATTTTTCTATTTGATGTTAGAATATGAAAACGGTTTACAGTTTTTTTTTGCTATTGATAATTCGAAGTTGTTCGATTGGGACGACTCTCGAACAACGCAAAGAGCGTGAGCGCGCGCGCCTTTTAGTCTTGCCAGACGAAGGAAAAAAATTGTCCTAAATTTATAATTTTTTTGTTGATGAACGAATGTTGATGAATGAATTAGTGCGATGCATAGTTTATTTTGACAATTGACCAAGTGGATAAATTTTTTTTCAAATTAGAACTTCCTTTTTCGAACTAGAACTTCATTAACTTATCAATTTTTTTCTTCGATATTTTTATAATTTATAGTCGTTTGTATAAAAACATTGAAGTTCCAATATTCAAATAATAATTTGTTTTGCTAATGAATGGTGGCAAAACGTTGGTCAAAAGCGCAATCGTCAAAGTCGTAGGTTTTGATCGGCTACATACGGATAAGGGGGATAGTAGTAACGCAAATGTATGGTGATGACATCTGGTTTGGTTTTTTTTTCTAAATATTTTCACACAATGCTGTTTTGGAAGCCACTAAACGTTTGTGTTTTGTTTACCGTTCATTTATTTTTACTGTTGTTTATTGAAAGTAGCACAAAACCAAAGGATTTTATAATGAATTTTACACACGCATGCATATATTTTTGTTACAAAAGTAAAATATAATTAATCACACAATAATAATAGGTTAACAATAATTTTATTATATTTTCAGTTTAACAAAAGACTATGTAGATTTACAAAGAATTCGGAGAAATGTTCGTCGCTTGGCAAGACTAAAACTGTCACGATGCCAATAAATAAAATCGGACAGCGACAAAAAATCGTCAGCGTCGGACGCGAATGACAACAATGCATTCGTGAGAGGCGGTCGTGATCTGTCGCACGTGGCCACCGGCCCCGGACAGTAGTCACGATGCAAGCCCAAGCGGAACATTTGACATAAACCGAGGCCATTATTGTTTCACTCGACATTTCTCATATCATGGCGAGTCGGTTCTGTCACTGTGATCAGCGACAGTTATGTCCGCTGAACTGAATCCCCTGAATCAATCTCATTCTATTATTTTTTTCATTAAAAAAGCGCATCGCATGCTCGGCTATTTGACAGGTTTGTATGTTTCCTAGTATTATATAGTATTTTACATTAAATAATCTGTTAGATGTAGTGCATGATGATAGGGCATTTACTAATAATGCCCGCCTGGGTAACAACCAACCTTAAGTGGCAGTATCTCTAGGCGTAGTGTGTTCAACATCCTGGGCCACATAGTCACTTAACATATGATGTGATTGTAGTCGACGCTTATACAGTATTGTGAGAAACAGTTTATTGTGTTAAATTTGCAAATATTGATAGCATATATTAACCCCTTGAGCACTTACCTAGCGTCTACGCCAGCTTTCCATTGTTTTCCCATTGTCTTATTTTTATGGGTACTCGACACATTAATATGTATAAATGAATTAAAAAGCGGAAAATTATAGTTTTCTTTACTGTTATTTTATACCTGATAGAAAAATATTCAAAGTACGCCAATAGGCTTAATTCTAGACATTCATATAAAGTGACATGATAAGTCTGTAAACATCCTTACTTCAGATCAGTACTGAAAACAAACGCAATTTCTTAAATGTAATTAAATGAAAACTTGATACAAAATTTTATTTATCATAAAAATTAAGATTTATTTTAATCCTTCTATAATATTTTTTTCCTGTTAACGTCATTTGTCAGTTAATTTCAACAACGAAATAGAGGAGTTTCATAAGATACAGAGAACGTTCCCGTCATAATATGAAACAATACAATCCACTCAAATACAGCTCGTTCGTAATATCAGCGAAGTGTCAAACTCGGCTATTCCTGACTTTCACACAATGTCCAACAAGATCCCTGATCCAAAATAATATTTCATTATGAATAAATCTTTCTGGATATTTTAAAACTTTACACGTTTATTTATCAAATTCAAAATTATTAATTTGATAAAGATGATATTTTCCTATTAGTTGGATAATTGAACAAGGCAGCTTAACAAGCATTCATCACTGTCAAAGTTTAAAAATCTATACAAAGCATAAAAAACAAAGTCGCTTTACGTGTCTGTCTTTCTGTTTATACGCTAAATCATGCTAAAACGGTGGAAAAAAACCGGTATGTTATCGAACCATAAAAGTGAGTTACGTAATTCTTACATTAAATAAAAAGCAACGTCTATATGTCTGTCCGTTACTTAACTTATAATTCACTGACCACTGACATGTATATTTTGTTCCGTTAAATAATATGTATGAATAATAGAGAAAGGCGTTACAAAAAAAACCGCGCGGCCACACACTATATGTTGGTTGCATAAGCGCATAGTCGAAAATTAATACCATAAAATGGCTCGCCGCCACCCACAGAATTTTAATAAAAATTTATAAATCAAAATGATGTCATGCAATCCTTGAAAACAGTCAGAGTCAGTCGCCTTTCTCTCTATATAAGGGATGGTGCATCGCTCGCATTATGTAAGATTCCATCGATCGTCGGTATGACTGTATTCATATTGACAGGCGCTTTTTCCATTTATTTAAAACTAGCTAAGCCCGTGACTTCGTTCACATTTAACATTTCCAATACTTCCATATTCACTTCGAAAGTATTGCACTTTAACATACCTTATGTTACCAGGGATAAGATACAGCATCGTAACGCTCACAATCCTTCATAAGAAGGGTCGAAGTTGTACAATGGTCAATCAGGAGATCCACAGACGAAACAAAGTAACTGACGTTGTTCGAAGAATTTCTAAACTCAAGGTGCTTGTAGAATCGATATCCAATGGGGCTAATGGGTTCTCGATAGCTACTACGTACCAGAAAACGCAGTATAAGCAGGCCTCCAACAAGTTGGACAGACAACCTGTTGAAAGTTGCCGGAACCCGCTGGATGCAGGTGACACAAGACCGCATTGCAGCTAACATGATATTAGTGATAATTCATCGAACATCGTAAAATGTCCAATGTTTTAAGTAATTATTATAAAACATAGTCTTTTACCGACTTATGTCACAAATATTATGATAACTTATTGCCCAGTATAAAAAAAAATATTAAAATATTACATTATAAACTAATTTAAAAAAACAATTACGTAAATTGGTTCATTGATTCTTGAGTTACAAAATGTGTGTCATGGTCAAAGATATGTTAAAATCAAAAAATTGTCAAATGAAACTTTCGAAACAAACTGATAATCACATAAAAAGAGTGGTGGTAGGTTACCTTATCCTGGGAAATGAACATTTAGCACTAACGTTGTTCATTTGTTTAATTCTACTTCGAAAATATAATCTGATATCTATTTAAAACCTATATAAACTTAATCATCGTCATTTCAGCCGAAAGATGTTCATAGCTGGGTATAGGACAAGAATCTCCACAACGACCTATCCTGCGGCTACTCTCTCCAGCGTATTCCCGCGACCTTGACAGATACAGAATTATAGAACAAGGTGAATGTGAGTTGAAACACAGATTCATTTCAAGAAAAAATATCTATTTACACACAAAGATATATCTACCTCATTGCCTTCGTTTATTTTGCAAATAAAACCTCTAGCCTTAGGTTTGATTCTTACGAAAAAACAAATAGTTACTTTAGTAAAAAAAACATTGCCTCCAGACTGGTTTATTGGGATCGGTAGGCCTGTAATGGAAAAAAATGCTTAGACAAACAATATCAATGAGAAAAGCCTAGATTTAAGTCTTCTTTTGCGACGTCAGTTATCAGACGATCTAGATTTCGGTCAAATATTTGATTTATAAAAAAAAACTAGCTTATGTCGAAGACTTTGAAAGGGTCTCCACGTTCCAATATCTAGGTTGATATTTGTCCTTTATATGTCGTTTATAATTGTATTTTTGTAATGTAGCTCTTATTTCATTGAATTGTAGATAATATTTTGTGATAAAAGGTTAGTAACATCGACACGCAGTAATTATTGTGACAGTAAATAATTTACAGTATGTGACAGTATTACGTAAGTATACTTTGCTTATGTGTGATACTATGGGGGACAGCGTAAACAATATCTAACGTAAACAAGAAGGAGTGACTCAAAAATGTTCAAAATTCTTCTTACGTAATCTAAACAGCCCTAAACAGGTAGAGATAGATTACATTAGATAGAGATAGATTAGGATATTTTTTTCGGTCTCGACAAAAAATTATCGATCGATATGATAGCAGAAATTACGATGAATTAAAAAAATTAAAATTTGCGTGTTTTTTTTTAAATGAGAAATCATCTCACGCTCATCACAGTGAGTACTTAGGGCTCAAATTTCCAGGCATTTCTTTTTTTTCATATTTCCAACAACATTTTGCATCGGGACAGAAAAAAGTCGTTTTAAATTTGGACCTTGAAAAGGCGCTTATGGACGTCAACATATTATATATATATGTAGGTGTTTGTTTGTGTGTGTGTGTATGTATATGTATATATATATATATATATATATATATATATCACAAACCTAGTGCTAAATAATAAGGTACCAGTGTACAATGTTGTATTGTGTGAGAATACATTTCGCTTAACTTGCAACATCCATCATATAAATGTTATTAGGTTGTTATGCTATATAATATGGCACGCCTCTACAATTTCCAAGTCCGTCATCAGATCAACAAGTAGATCTTGACGTCTCCGAGATGATTTATGACCTTCTGTCTGGTAAATTCCGAAGCTACTTTTGGCGAAATCTGTCTAGGATTACTCGAGCGGCGAGAAAGGATATTTGATCTGTATCTTTAAGGACCTTTTTTAGATCAATGTGGGGCTGTGAGCTATATTCAAGCGTTTTCAGGCGATTGTAGTTTAGTGGTTGTGTGGTTAGATACTATTGTATTACATGATGAGTGAATTCCATGAAGTAAAAAATGTCCTATTTTTGGCATCCTCATCAAATGAACTAGCACTCTCAAGTTTGAAAATCTATCACCATAGTCGGCAGCACAGTTACGGGCCAGTGACTCTACGTTTAGCGTTTTTACGAATATTAAGCCACATCTTGACTTGCCACGTCAGATGAAATTGTGATCCGAGCGCTATATAATACACAAAACTTTATTTACTTATATAAGCAAGTGATATAAAACAATTTCGCGTCACCTGAAGATTTCGATAAAAATGGCGTCACACTCACAAATATTGTCTCTCCGATGCAGTTATTTTTAGAAATAGGTAGACACGAATGGCAGATTACCCGCTTGCGTCATTAAAAGAAATCGACAATTAAATTATTAGTAACTTTCCGTGCTAGTTTTTTTTTTTTTTTTTAAGGCCCCCCTGACATGATCTGGGACTTTGGCATCAACGGGTTTTAAATAAAATACAAAAGTTCCCCCCAAATCCCCTTTTTTTCTTTGTTAGACTGGTTCTTTTACCTCTCATGTCTTCCCTTTTTTCTTTATTTCTTTTGTCTCTCTTTTTATCTTTCCTATCTTTTATACAAACTTATGTTTAACTTAAACTTAACTTACTTAACCTAGACATTATGTATTACATATTCTTACAGTTCTATATTTTTTCAATTCTCATTGCGATCCCTATTCAATATTTTGTTATTCAAATGCTAGTTTTGACTTATGTAGTTTCTTAAATAATTGCAATGTTGGAAGTTTTTTTAATACCATTTCTGCTTACTCCGAACTCTCTATGAATTGTTAATATACTCTAGTGTTATTGAAACCGCATTGTTTAACCAATCACAGAATATATCGGAGTGGAATCAAGATAACCATTACGGAGTTGTCATAAGCGAAGAACAAAATAACTAGATGCCCATCTAAAGGCAGACCAGGCCCTTTTATAGGTTATCAAATGGTCTATAATAACGCAAGCGAGTACCGCAGCATTGTAAACACCGTTAACCCCACACTAAAAGCGGTTCTAATATATCTTATTTTTTCATACCGCGAACCAAACATGGCCTGAGGGAGCGACAGCACAAAATTCATTTACAAGATCTGCCTGCAATTGTATCGAGCAGGAGGACAACTCTCGTCGCCATATAAGGACGGCCGGCCATATCTGTCGGCGGACATAAACGGCCCTTTGCCAAATACGCAACTCCCTGACAGCCTGGAGCGGTCGACTAAATGAGTCTCGAGCCTCGGACAAGAAACTTACTTTGGTTTATATATTAATTAAATATTACTTACCATAGGGTTGACAAATCTATGCTCAGTCATTAGTTCAAAGATTGCGTAAATGTTTATAACCTATTTTAACTTCCCAAGATCCCCTTTTAAGTGATAGTAAACAAGGCGTCATCCATTAATCACGTAACGATGTGAACGACGAAATATCACAAGGGAGGAGGAGGGTGCACAATATATATATTATATATATATATATATTTATTATCGATGTAAAAATTAGGCATTTAAAGATAATTTTTATTAAATAAACGTGATTTTATAGAGGTGGGGGGTGCGGTTAGTATAAAACCTCATCAGGTAGGACAGAGGTCACAAATTTGTAAACACAAACATAACATGATTAATGGACGGACCCTAAATAAACATTGTTCACATAATAACTATTTAAACCCTGCGCCTCCCAATTTAACAAAAATAAACATAGCATTACTCTAACGCCAGTCTGTGAAAGCTCACATAACACACGGACGATCCCTATTCTATCTCATGTATTCTCCCATTTAATTAAAAAAAGAAAAAAAAAAGAAATTGATATGGTTTTAATAGACGCTGAAATAAATGATTAGAATAAACGATAATTTAAATTTGAGAGTGTTATTACCAAATCAATTTACGTTTACGTTCATGCTTTTGATATTCCACAGGATCCACGCGCATCTCAAATGCCATCGCGTTATAATAGCTCTAGATCTTTCTATAGTTCAATCCTGCTTTAATATGGAAATTACACTGATATCAGTTTACAAATTTCGAAGTTTTATGCGCGTTAAAAACAAGGGAAAATATTACAATTTTATTATATAAAGAAATTATTAAAATATGTATAAGGATGCTTATAATATGGACAACCCTAGAGGAAGAAATTTGGGAGATAACAGCAATCCTTATATGAATTGTAAATTTTTTACACTTGACATTTAGGGGTCAAGGTGAACAGCCAGCCTCACTTGATATCACCATTATAATTATTATTCATTAAGTAACAGCGACAGATATGTTTTATACTAGTTATAGAGCGCAACTTCACCTGAATAAAAATGTAATAATGCATTTAGGCGACTTAGAGTAGATATGTAAATAGATGCAAGTTTTAATCTTAGTAATAAGAAACTAAAGGAGGACCTAGTAACAAAATTAGACTAGATTTTATACTTGAAGAACGAATAATAAAAACATCTATAATTGCGATCTTTAATAATTTATTACACCTAAAATAATCATTTTTGATTGATAAACAGACATTAAAATCTAACAACATAACTGTTATTGTGTACAATAACCATCATTTCTCTTCCAATTTGCTAAGAATATTCTTGAATGGATGTTGCTTTCACGATCTATTGGAGAATTGTTCTAGATGTGTAATTCTGTTCATATTATTTGATATTATGATAAGAGTATGTGCGATCGTCCCATAGTTAAATGGTTATAATTTGATTAAACTCATCGACGAACTTTAAAAATAACAATGGTGACCATTTTTTTTACTTTACTTAGCCAAAAGTGTTGAATAATATACCATTTAATAACTTAACAGAGTCATAAATTTCCAAAAAAAAGGTGGTAAATTCAATGTACAGTAAAACGTTTCTTTTATTGACTCTTTTAATAGTTTATATATCAATTATTTATAAGCAATAAATAAATCATGTAAAATTCAAAAGAATACCAAACGTGTAACCAATTTGATACAATAAATAATTGTTATTTGAAATTTTATACCCATATTTTGTGTTTACTAATTCCATCAGAAAAGACGAGAAGCCAAGTCCCGATATAAATGTATAATATCCCTTTATCTGCCGTCTCTTTCGCTCATTAGAATTTATAAGCGACGGGAGTGAATTAACAAAGGGCCGACTTAAATTGGAAAAATTTATTACTTGCAAGAATTGCGAACTGCGAGCGAAGCTGAGGCGGCTGAGTATTAGCATTTTAATTGTGCCGTGAGTGGTCGCTTCGATTCATTACTTAGCACTTTTATACAGAATTTTTTAAGAAGTTTCTAATTTACGTACTTATTATTCATTTATTTTAGTTTTTCATTACCTTATGATGCCCTTCGTCTATATATCCTTCAACTCTTACTTGTATTACTCTTACTGTAGCTTCAAATAATTATGTGCATGAATTTCTCTCGAAAGACGAAGATTTTTCCAAAAAATAAACCTTTATTGAAACTTAACATTGCAATTAAAACAAAAAAAAAACACATCTTAGTTGAATTTCATATATTGTCTGATGATACGAAAACATATTACGAACTTGTACAAATATAATTTTGGAGCAAATCTCGAAACATTATATATTTCTTATAACCTATCTCAGGAGGTTTTCTTCCCTACCAGTAGTTCATAAAAGCAGGTAATAAAACCAACCAGAAAAAAAATGGCAAGAAAAGAAAATAATACATACATATATACATAAGACAGTTTAAAAGCCGATAATTTGAGAATCGTGTTGGTCATCAACAGCTTATAAACTTAACACAGCGACGCCTTAGTTATCAGATTACGTATTAGTTGGCGAAGCTGTGCGAGTCACTATGTCGTGTCAAGATTAAGCAATATGAAGCTGATTTGTTAGGTATTCAGCAGGGGATGGCCGTGTTTCTCAAGGTCGTTTTATATGTTACGGAATAAGTGAAAGATGTCAATCCGCAGCACTACTGGGAGTGTCTGGAGTGCCAGCTCGCGATTAGACTCGGTGCGAGTCTATCAGTTATACTCGAAACTAGACGGCAAGCTCTGACGCGGTCTCGTGCAGAATCATTTGTCACTGTCGTTGCTCCTCGGCCCGGGTTCACCCAGGCTTGTTGATAGCGCGAGAGGTTAAGTGAAACGTCCGTCAGCCTCCGAGACGCGGGATAAACATATGTTTTATTTTTTCTTCTCTCTCTCTCTCTCTTTCCAACTGTCGCTAATGGTGTAATTTATAACTCTGGGTTTTTACGCAAAAATTCTGAATTTACTTACCGAAGAAGGTACATATACAATATAGCTTTATTTACATAGTATTTTTACTGAATTCGATTTCCTTAATTTATAAAAAAGTTCTAATAGAAATCGAATGGAAATGAGTGATATATTAGTCTAGTGAAAATAAATTAAGAAGCGAGCTTACAATCAATCTATCAACGGAGTAATTACTTATGTATATTCAAGTAATACAATAATCGTCTTAGTGTTTAAGCGACCTACAACTGGGGTAAGGTCTTTTTGTGGGGGGGAATTGTACGGTTTGAATGGTCATGTTACACTTTCTATTGGTGTTTTTTGAATCCCAGATGCCAATAATCTTTATATTTATTTATAACGGATAGAGGCTGAGAATGCTATGAAATGCTACCAGGATCTACGAGTAAGAAAGACATCTATTCTTAAAATTTATTCCTGCGTTGTAGGGAAAGTAGTGGTAATCATTTTTTGCTGACTTACTTCATTTTTTTTCCGCATAACTTATATCATATATTAATTATAGTAACTAAAAACAATATACTAAAACATGACCATAGAATACGATTAAAAAAGAATGAACTAAATCAGTTGATTGATTGTCTAGTTATGAGCCAAAATAATTGCGAATTTGTAAATTGTCAGAATAGCATAGAATAATTAATTATTTTTAGATGATAGTTAAACCTTTTATTGTATTAGTTATATTATAATATTTCAATGTTATATCAAACTCAATATCAAAAGGATATTATTACACTTCAAAAAATAATAAAGGTTAACAAAAATGTCAATCACGAAGGAATGAAACATAAAAACATGCAACGTTTCAAATAAAAATGTCTAAGTATTTTTGTGATAGCCCGGGATGGTAGTTAATTTTAATGTTGCCAGTAATTAACAAATCTTAAGACCCTTGAATGTGGGTAAGAGCGGGCTCACCGTGCCTTAATCATACCGGTGTATTGTTTGGTCTAATACAAACGTTATAGCGGCTAGGTTTCAATTTGATTTTACAAATAAACATACTGTATTGATCTTCGATTGAACAATTCCAAAAATTGTTGTAATATTTTTCGCCATTTATCTTCAAAATCTTGATGTTTATGCAAAAATATATATATAACTAATTACCAAAATATTATTGCTTTATTTCCATCTTAAAACACATAACATTTATTTTGTATGTAACATAAGCTCATAGCATAAGCTCAAGCCTGTTATCCCGAAGGGTTAGGCAGAGGTGAAATAGCGAACGACACCACCCACATTTCGCCGAGCTTAGTTCCGTCCCAGATGTGACAGGAGGCGAACCCATCACCATATCGGGCACAAATTCCAAACTCCGGGATGATACTGAGTAGAAAAATCCAATACCACTTGACCCGCCCCGGGGATCGAATCCGAGACCTCAGAACGGCAGTCGCACCCTAATACAACTGCGCCACCGAGGCTGTTATTTCATATATTTATGTCATAAATTATAATAACAATTAATTTTCTATAATACAGCTATCTAAACTAGGAATTTCTGTATGCCAGGCGATAGTAAAAATAGAAACTTGAAGTCCAACACCGAAAGATTACTACGTTTATTTTTCATTTAATCAGTACAAGATGATTTTTATAACGTTATTCATTCATTTTCAACCGTCTGAAGATTATAGATATTTGTAATCAGTTAAAATAGTTTTTTGTTAGTTATAGTTGTGGGTTTAGCGGGTTACAATTCCATCATAAACCTTATTTTTTATTGATAACACTCACATCGATAGGTAATGAACAAAAAAAAAAAATCGGTTGACATGAGAACACGAATGAAAAAGACGAGATGAAAATATTGGACTGAACTGTTTTATCGGTCTTTATTATACACAAGGTAAAAACTCTATATCTCGTGTTTTAAGGCACCCGAATATTGCTCAAAGGACGAGGGCCGTTTTTCTTGGATTTTTCATACTAACCGAGTGGAGGTAAAGAAAATTGGATATTTTCCTTTCCGACTAATGAGGAGGCGGCGCACTCTACCTGCCCTAAGTACCTCCGGTGAACCTCACTCAATAACGCACAATTAGGCTTTATGACCAAATATTAAACTTTAGTATGGAGAAGCTATTAAAACTCGTGGTTTAATAAAAAAAATTCGCTTTAGTGAAAACGATCTTGTGGATTTAATAAATCTTTATAGTATACGAATGGAATTAAAATTATTAATTATTTGTTTATATTTGCTGTTTGTATGAGATGCGACATTTAAAAAAGATTCAACGAGTGATTATTTTCTTGAGTACAAATTTTTAGAAAGATGCGAGGTCTGCAAATGATAAAAAAAACAGCAACTGATTATAAACTTTGTGAGAATATATTTGCTCGAGTTGTTTTTTAACTTGAAAATGCATTGATCTTCTAACGTCGTGGGCGCGTACTTTATAAGGATTTATAATTTATGTTTAAGCAAAACACCCTGTTAAAAATAATATATTTTGGAACTAGAACTTATCTAATGCTTGTCTAGTTAATTATTATTAACCTCAAGGTAAAAATTACGCGATACCTATAAAAGATCGATAACTAATCATCAAAATCTATTAGAATTAGTTAAACAGGGCTCTTCAAACAGAAGTTCCACTACATATACTGCATTTCTAGGTTCATGATTTGACGATAGTAACAAAAAGTCATACTTAAATTTGATAAAGAAAGCCAATCATTTTTTTTTTAAATTTGGTATATGACAATGTCAAGAGCGTATTGACTTATTTAATTATCATGCTATTATACGACTCGAGGTCTTAGGACAATCCTTTACTTGCGACGGTACAATTTGAATTTAATCTAGCGAAATACCCTCTCTTTCACAATATTAAAATATGATTGCACACCGAAGGGAGCGTAGGGACGGCGGGGAGGGGAACGGGAAAGGGGAGTCGAGTCGTCGAGGAGACGCAATCAGCATTTGATCACGTGTTTCTTTTGAAATCGGCTTATCCTCGAGAGTTATCTAAGCATTTTCGCCGTTAAAGAAAATTCCGCCCTAAAGTCACATGGAATTAAATTGAAAAACGCACTAGTCACGATCCAGGACGACCCGTGAAACGTTTCGGTAGGAAATGCGTCTTCAGCGTTACCTTTGAACAAGTAATTATGGAGGCATTTCAGAATTAATACGGAGATAAGCCGAGTCTTCGTGTTTCGAACGTTAGGAATACCGTGGCCCGCGACATTATCGACGACTCATGCCTATTTCTTTTTAACGTAAATTGATGACAGGTCCCTTTAATCGACTAAAGGAAATTATATTTAAATCGAAAATGAGCTCATGTATAATGTATAAAATAATTTCTAGGAAAAATAAAATTATTTGATAAAAATTAAACACTAAGGCGGGTCAATATCTTTCGGTTTTATTGAAAGAATATTGCGATGTTTATTTTTAATTTATTAGTCAACAGCTATTACCGAAAAATTGTACAATTTTGACAGTTCACATGAAATTGAACTTCTCTTCGTAACTTAACTTATTATTGTTTTCGATTGTATTGTAAACTTATATTGTAAATCAAAACACTATTAAAAGTTTACGGATCTGTATCTACAATATAATTTGAGTTCCTCTAATTTTACATTAGGGGTGTTATTAGTAAATACATATAAAAATGACTAAGCATATCCCTATTGAAAAACTAGAAAGTTCACAATAGATTCAGTTAAAAATACAACATAATAACTCATTATAATTGTGATTATTTCTGTCGTATATTGATCGAGACTTTATTGTGAATTCTTTTCAACTATTTCGATCTTTTTTGAGATCACTTTAATGAAAAACGTTAATTTTATTTCGGATTATTTATTTATCGTACGTGTACCTTTTTTTTTTGTGACGGGGGGGGGGGGATGCATTTACGCACTACCCTTACCTATTGCATTAGTGAGACTGGAGTCAACAGTGAGACTGGAGTCTATTACGTATACCTAACCAATAGTTTACACTTAGAAACAGTTTAGTTTTAGAAATTAATTGGAAAAAAAAATCATCCCTTTGCTAGAAATAGATGAAGTGAGATGAAACCACCACTAATTCTGCTCAGTCTAAAACATCTAATTCTGACCGCACCTACAACGGGCACGAGGGAACTATGTGCTGTTAAAAATTCACAAGTCTAATCCCACAGCGCGCCACCGTTTGACATGGAAATGCGCGAGCCTACTCGTTGTGCGATTTACCACGAATTTATTCAAACGCCGTACAGTCACACGCCCCGCACCACAGTCCACACACCGACGGCATCCATCACCCTACACATAGGTATCTACGTGTGATTCTTTAAACCTTTATAGATTGTCAAATAGCAAACGACATACATTTCCCAATGAGAGAAGCTGAGTATAAAAAAATCGATTGAAATGTTGTCAATACTAATAAATAAAATTGGAGTGTCCGTTTGTAATGTCAAAGTTTATTGTTTTTACTAAATATATATGAATGTATATACGATACCTCTACCACAAATACAATTTTTAATATTTTTGTCTGTCTGTCAGTTTGTTCCGGGTAAGCTCAGGATGGCTAGATGGAAAATCCATGGTTAGACATTCTTTTCACCTAATGCAACAAAAAAAAAAAAACAGTATAATATAGCCCGAGAACAAATCTATGTTTACAAAAAAAAAAAGAATCATGTAAATAAATTCTGAGGTTTTCGAGTTATAATTTTTAACATAACATAACATAAGCTCACGCCTGTTATTTTCGAAGGGTTAGGCAGAGGTGAAGTAGCGAAATAACCACCCACATTTCGCTGAGCATAGTTCCGTCTCAGATGTGACAGGGGGCGAGCCTGTCGCCATATCGGGCACAAATTCCAGACTCCGGGATGATACTGAGTAGAATAACCCAATACCACTTGACCCGACCCGGGGATCGAACCCGAGACCTCAGAACGGCAGTCGCACCGTAATACAACTGCGCCACCGAGGGGCAGTTTATAATCAAACTAATTGTAATGAGAATTATAGTTAAGTAAACTTGAATAATTTTTTGATAATTATCAACGTAAATTACTTCATCGAATTAAATTATACTTTTTTGGAATTTGTGCCCGACATGGCGACAGGTTCGCCCCCTGTCACATCTGGGAAGGAACTAAGCTCGGCGAAATGTGGGTGGTGTCGTTCGCTATTTCACCTCTGCCTAACCCTTCGGGGATAACAGGCGTGAGCTTATGTTATATTATGCTATATTTAATTATATTTACAATCACTTTAACAGAGTTACAGAATCTTTCTACGTAGGTACTTATTTATCAAATGTGCTATAAATATTGTCAAAATCCAATCCGAATTTGATATATAATTTAGCTTTTATTAAAAGAAAAAACAAGTAACTCTAAAAAACGCAACTCTAATAATATTCTTAGTGTTTACGTCTGCCTATTTTAGTTTTAAAAACTCTTATGTATGGAAGTTCATCTTTTTAAATCAAGATGCTTACAAACTTTAATCAGTGGTGTGGAAATATCTAGAAGGGATGGTGTTGAAAGGAGCAAACGGAACTTACCTTTATTATTATCCTTCGATTAAGCTGGTTCAGATATTATTTTCCACCTCACTTCACTTTATGAATGTTCTATATAATTAATTAATAACTAATGTGCACTTTTATACATATGAGAGACAGCGGCGGCGGTTGCGTGTTGGCGTTCCGTTTTTTGAATAGGAAGAGGAAGGGATAATGAATACATAGACTAAATAGAGCGGGGGCGTATAGATAATATAGACAAGAAATAACTTAGAATAAGAAGAGAATATATACGATAATAGATGGCGTTAACAATCAGAGTGTTTAATTACATAGATTAAGATTATAATAAATTAAGAAAATTAATTTTAATTACTTGATATATAATGCAAATGAAAAATTTAAATTATAAGAGATGTTCAACATTTTTTTTTGTCAAGAAAAACAAAATGTTGTAACCAGTTTAATGAAAATATTAAACAATCATTATTATGTGTAATCAAAGCGTTAGGTTTACTAAATCTTTACGTTTTTATATGAATAATATCTATTATCTTATCGTATTTTCTATTTCAATCACAATCATGATTTCAGGATTTGTATGGTTATATAACCCGGCCTAATTTATCTTAGTCTTTGTATTTACAAGAATATTTTCTTTGCTCAGACCTTTCTGTATTTATGTTATCTGTTCGTATTTCTCATGAAATGTTTAATGCTTTAAGCTTATAAAAGTTTTGTTTGAGTAGTTAAGGCTTATATATACATATATGATTTTAATTCTTCAGATCGGTTTTCGGACGGCTGAATATAAATTCGAAAGTTTACAGACTTATACAAAGATTTTTATTTTAATCTGTAAATTTGAAAATCATTTTTATTAGCTTTTATTACACGATTTCCATCAAAGTATATGCAAAGTTTAACATCTTTAATCTAAAAAAGAACTAACTCAAAATCTCCGACTTTTGTTACTTTTACTTAAGAGGATATCCTAACGTCCTTTACTCCATACAAACGTAGTCTCCTGTTTCCTCCTTGGATCATAGCATTATGGTAAATATTTTTATATTAAATAGTATGTATCCACCACCGCCATGCCTATACGTTTTGTTTTTTTTCCATAAATTAGTTTTTGTAGAAACTAGAAGCCTTTGAAAATGAAACAAAATGCTCGGTTTTTACCGTTCGTCAAACAAATTTGATGGATAAAATGAAAAAAAGCGCACAGGCATAGCCAAAGTCTTTATTGTTCTAAAACTGAAAGAAAATTAAAAATCGGTTTTGTTTTGGAGGAGGAAACAGGGTACTACGAAGTGATGTTTTCTTCTATTTTGCATAGTTAAAACAGCCCGGGCTCCAGTTGTCCCTTTCGTTCTTTATAATTCTTTCTTTGGGGCGCACCGCGACATCAATAGAATTCTGGAAATACCTACTTTTCTGAACGCATGTTCTTTTAAATACCCTGCTTAGAAAATTATTCGAGTCATCCCGTCCAATATGGGAAACTCTGAAATATATAATTACATAAAATGCTGAAAGCATATTTCAAGTGAAAGCTGGCAAGATTCTTCATACAATCAAAATTAATCTATCAAATGAGACACATATATCTTTTTTCGTAAAACTGTTTATACATTAAGTTGTCAGTATAAGATGTGTATCTGGCGGTGACTTGCAGATACTCTATATGAGGGTTCAAGTTAAATTAGGGGGCGTCGAAAGATAAATGGGAAACGCTGTCAATATCTACTTTTCATTAATGACTCAAAAGTGTGTTTGCGTGGAATAAATGATGGCGGCGTTCTTTCTTGTACAGTCACTGCCTAATTTAAAAAAAAAAAAAATAAAGAGAGGAAAATGTGAAAAGTTTCTCCATATACCAAATCCATGGTATAAGAATCGAATTCGAACCCTAGTCGAAGAATAAATGTTTTTAAATACCTTTTAAAATGTTGTTTTAACTTAGTATAAAACCATTGAAAAGAAATTATTATATCCGAGCGAATAAATTTGCTAGTATAATTGGAAAAAAGTAGGTATTAGAAATTCCTAGTTATTCATTAAATTTAGCAATAAAGACTTAAAAGATTTCTAAATATCATTTATATTGATCAACAGAGTACTGAATGTTGTTTAGCATTACAAATTTTAACTTTTTTCTTACACTTTTGACTGATTTCTTACAGTGTAATTAATATCTTTTCTTTGTCCCTGATATGGTCTTCAATAATTTTGCAACAAACTCTTCCAGTTTCCTCTGAGTATATTTTGGTCGAAGAGATAAGATTTAGTAGCAAATTCCTGAGTAAAGGATCAATTTTCTTTTTCAATAACTATTCCAGTAAGCGAGTATACGTACTTCAATGGTATAATGTTGACAGCTTTAATTATAATAGAAAATGATAGAAGAATACTTTTTAACCCCAGAGTATACGTTACAAGGCTTATTAGATAGGTGTTCGGTCGGCGAGGGTGCGGGGGCGTGTGCCATCGCGTACCACCGCGTACCAGTCACAGACAACCTGCTCGTAATAATAATAACCTTTTGTTATTTAAAATGGGGAATTAAGAGGTTTCTAACGGGATTTAATTTTATCTAGCAGGTGGAGCGTATCGTTTACCACAATATTAAATTGTATCTAAGCAACGATGTAACTGAATGTATATGAATAAATAAAATGGAAGTGTCAGTTTGCAATATCAAAATAAGAAATGTTTGGTTAATACGTATGAATACGACAACCTATACAAAAACACAATTTTTTAAAATGTTATCTGCCCGTCTATCTGTTTGTTCCGGTTAATCTTCGGAACGACCGGACTGATTTTGACGGGACTTTTTTGGCAGATAATTGAAGTAACTAAGCGTAATTTAGGCTACTTTTATTTATCGAAAATGATTACGATTCTGGGTAAAAAAATTAAAAACCATGAAACTAAAACTGTGAATATAATCTAATTTAATGCAGTTTTACTGATAAGAGATTTAATTTGTGATAAATAATTTTTGCTCTCAATTAATTTGAAAACAAATTTAAGAAAATAATTAGGGTTTGGTGTAAAAAACTTAAAACTGCTGAAATTGTGATAAAATACGATTCAATAGACAGACAACCATCAAAACATTATTTTTGAATTATTATTAGAAATAAAACTATGTTATGCCGTCAAGAATATATGAAATAAGTGCGGGTCTTGGGCACACAACTAGTGTTAAATAAAGTACAGTCCAAGAACGATGGCAACACCCGATAGATAAAAATGCACGATTAAAGGTTTTAGGGAGTTTTTGGCGGGATCTCAGTCTGACATGTAGCAATTGTTTTCTTTAATTCATTCATTAAACTTGTGTACTTGACTCTATATCATGTAATCTTGGTGGCGTTTGTGTGAAATAGTTTAGTTATTGTGTTCAAGTTAAGTTTATTATAGAAGACAACGCGTAGCATACATTCTGAGGTGCCGACAAAGCTCCATGGAAAGTTCGAGCAGGATAGGCCACCGTTCTGTTGGAGCTTGGTAACGCTGATACAAGATTGAAAATCTTACCTACATGACATTGGCACAAATTGTGTGTACACACAGATTGCCATTAACTAAGAAGAAGAAGAAGAAAGGTTTTAGGCAGGATATACAATGGTATATGCGGCTAATCCAGGAACAAGACACGCATTAACGTGACACCTTTTCACAAGTGTAATGCGGTGGTAAATCTTTGTTTTATTATTATTCAAATTATTGTGTAATTAGGTAATATGAGTGAACGCGACAAAGCTAAGACGTTGCGCCAATTAACTTTATACGTTACGACCGAATTAAGTCATGTGTGAAATTAGACGGGCTCTGATTAATAATTTGATAGGTATTAATACAAATTATTAAAGAGTTCACTAGTTTTATACCGTGGCCTCAGTCGGTACACATTTAAATAGTTAATTAATTAGAAATATACAGAATTCATGCTTCAAATATCAAAAGTTTTACCATCTAAATGGATCATTGTTGAAGTAACATTTGTGCGTAGCAGACAATCGAACACCGATCTTTTGGTGGTTACCACTGTTTTTAGATTGTTTTGTGCTTATCATTAGGTAAATTGCCATGCTGTGCTATTGTAAAAAATATCATTTTTCGACACCAGCTCAAGACGTGTTCAATCCCCAATTTTTTTGCAAAAGTGATGGGTTCAGTTAATTATCATTCCGCATGGAGATAAACGACAGATACCAAGATTTATATTATTATAGCGCTCTTGTTTAACTTGCTATTTTCGGTTGAGTGCCTCACCGCCGGTTTCAATATGCGATCTCAATCTGTTTTACCTACTGAAATCCGAAATTACAATTCTATTTCCTCTAAACTATCAGATCAGAATCAGTGATCAGACAAAAAAAAAACGATATATTTCTGGTTGGATCTCAATCTTACTTTTAAGATTACCGGCTATTAAACGCTCACCAACTGAACATCCATAATCAGCTAATATATATAATAATATGTAAATTCATAAGAGAAAAAAAAGTAAATTGGATAAATAAAACATTATAACATACTTACGTGTATATTTTAGGCAGCAAAACGCTATATCTATCCGTTGTTATTTATTTGCACGGCATTTACACGAGTCTGTGTTATAAGATTACGAAGTCAGATCTCAAGACGATGCTCGCAACGTACGGGACTCTCTCTCTGGTACGGATGCTGCCTCCAATAATTCCAATTACGGACGCACAGACCGGACTAATAAGTCAAATTGAACAATGGACCGACCACTAATTGCTTCGCTATATCGCTTTATGGACGCGCGGGAAGCGCTTTGCAATGAAACATATTATATATGCCACACACAGATATATATCATTTGTCTATATCTCCTGCGGTCGCATGTGTATAATACAGTTTGAAACAGTATTATTACCATGAAATACAATAAACCAAAACTAAATAAATGTTATAAATATTACGTCATAAATTACGTGCGGGGGTTTGGGACTTTAAATAGGTAATATATAACCTCTAAAACCGCAACAATAAATGAAAAATATCACTAAAAATACGAAAATGTTTTATTTTTGTTCTAGTTTTAAAAATATCTAATTATTTCATACATAGAAAGATTATTTATCGTTAAATACGTAAAGGTAATTAATCGATACTTTGTTCATCGGAAAAGAAAAACACCATATAGCATATAAATATACAGAGATAAACTATGAAAGTGGAAGCCACGGCATTCGAACTTGGTAATAAAATTTCGGCAGCCTGACATGTTCATTAAGTACACGCCTTCTTTCGGAAATAGACCTTCACCTTCTAATTCAATATTTATAGAATGGTATTACAATAATATAATTAAAATGACGTAGGTTCAGTGGTAATGCGGTGGTCGTATACTATAATAAGTTCACTTATTAAGTTCAGTTCTTTAACTTACTTAATTAACTTAATTTTTACACGGTATAGGCTCAGTGCTTTGACCTCAATCTCACCTGATGTTAAGTGACTATGTCGTCCAGGATGGTAAGCACACTAAACCTTTTTTTTTTTTTGACGGGGGAAATGCATTTACTCACTACCCTTACCTATTGTATTAGTGAGACCGGAGTCCCCCAATGCAATAAGTAAGGGGGCACGGAAGGAAGAACTCCGTGCCAGTGTGGGACTCGCCCGGGCGTGAAGCGCCCGGAAATACCCACTAAAACCCCCGGGGCCGTCCGCTGCATTTGGGATGGGGGCGACACGGAAGTATATCCTGCCCCTGGACTGTCGACCTAATGGTCGTGCCTCCTTCTGAGGCGGGCTAAGTGGTGGAGGGGAATTATTCTCCTTCATCCCTACCGGGCCATTGCACTGACGAGGCCTGGTGGGTTTGCTGCAGGGGGCGACGCGGCGACATGCCTAGCAACCCCGTATCGCCCCCATTCCAATGCAGCGAACGGCTCCGGGGGGTTTTAGTGGGTATTTCCGGGCGCTTCACGCCCGGGTGAGTCCCACACTGGCACGGAGCTCGTCACTCCGTGCCCCCTTATGTATTGTATTGGGGGACTTTGATCCCTCAAATACAATAGATAAGGGTAGTGCGTAAATGCATTTCCCCCCGTCAAAAAAAAAAAGAAAAAAAAAGGTACTATATACCTATCTAGCTACCATATTGGTAAAAATAAATTGGTACTGTATGGATTAAACAATGAAGACCCGGAAAACTACTTAATATAAAAAGAAAAAAAAAAAAATCGTTGTCGAATCACGCAAACTATAGTGATGTGAGCAATATATATTGCGAGTTATCGATCTGTCGATGCATTATTGACGAGCCCGAACCAGCGAAGGCGGCAGCTCCGCGGCGCGGGCTTCTTGTATTTACCTCTGATACTATTTCTGTACACGGACATTGTTTATGAAATCCATAATGCAGACAACGTGGTATTTTACAATGCATATCGCTATTCCACTGTATTGTAGAAATGAATAGCTTGTTGCCTTCAATTTCATTAATGCCATAATGTTTATTTATTGTAGTTTTTCATAATTTTTATAGATATAATTATTTCCTTATTTTAGAGGTGTATATAGGCCTTAAATAAACTTAATCTCTATCTACGACGCTAAGCATACTATGACCCATATATTTTGTTATCAAAAGAAACATCGTTTTAAAGTTGTATTAATTAATAGCAAAAACACACGCATATAGATAACGTTGCTGTTTATACGAGATTTATGTATAACGTTGTTTTTATTAACATATAATTTTTTAAGTAAATAAAAAAAAACAAACGAAAGTAATAAGTCAGGAATAAGGTTCTATGAATTTACAAATTCATTTTAATTGTAACAGTAAAACTGATAACTTAATAAAAGCCCAGTTTAATGAAGACGGTATAAACTGCGAAACGTTTAATACGAATGCTTCAAGACAGATATTGCATTCTTGAATAATGAAGTGAAAAGTGGCGAACTAAATTATTAAAGTTACGTTCGGGAAATTTCGTAAAATAATTGTAACATATAAATAATGTGAATAAGATACAGTGCTGTCGTTATAGAGTAATTAATTTCGCGGTAACTACTGCGTTGTTGTGTTAATTAAATTTAATTAAATTGTATTTCTCAAGCATGACTTTTTTTGTAATTTAGAAAAACGAAGACCTTGATATGTCGGTTTGTTTAGTGGGATGTAATTACCGTTGTCTATAAATAATCACATTTTTGACTTGTCCCTTCCTAAGTCATAGTATGCGAAGCTTTTACTCCATCCCTTTCATAGTCACGTAGGCATTGGCATATTTTTTTAACAATATCTGATTTATTAATTAACTATTTAAGTAATCACCATGCGGACTCCTTCTTCTTTTATTTCATCAAAAATAAGGAAAGTATAAGCCCCTACCATCAAATTGGTGCCTTAAATAATAGATAAACGACCACTAAGTTGCTAATCTCACAGGCATTTTGAGGAATTACATAGGTATTACAATTTCAGAGCAAACCCATAACATTAGATAGACCTCGACGATGAAAATATATATTTTTTTATAATGAAATATGAAACCTCTGATAATTCTTTTAAGAGATCTTTGTATGGGAAGATGGTAAATTGTTTATTGCGACGTCATAAAAAAAGAATTTTAAATAAATTGGTACACTCAATCGATTTAAGAATGTTAGTTCAGAAAGACTTATTATAAAAATATACGCCGAAATTAAATTTGGATAACTTGACTGAACGGTGGAAATCATTAGCAGTTTCATAGCATAGAAAATTTTAGAGACCTGTATTGTTACTCGAAGGCATTGGACAGCACTATTATCGATACTGCATTAGAATTTCGCGAATGCATACCTCCTTTTATGGAAGTGGGCCAGTCGGTGACTGTGCAATTATTGAATGCGCAGTACTACTGTTTTCTGTGTGTACTATGATATAAGTGAACAGTATCACCGTATAAGTAAAAAGTAAAACGATGGCATTTTTTTCTTATATTACGATTTGTTATTGAATTGACATGTATGGAAAAAATTGTGTTTACTAAAATATAACTCATACTAATTAAACACAATTTTTGTAGTAAATTATATTATTCTGTCATTATATCATTAATAAATAATGAACAAATTTATAACATAAGTAGCTGTGCTTGCAATTTTGCTCGTGTGGAATTCAGATAATTATATTCTAATAGACTGCCTATATTTTCCGTATAAATGAAATCAATCTCATTACCAACATATACTCTATGTCCCGTCCCCCTCCCGTGCTTATTAGTTCTTCTAATTCAACGAAATTGATAATTTCACAAAGAAACGCTAAGTTGCTGTAACTAAAATGGCTTTTAATGGCCAAAGATATCGGTTCATAACTGAGCAATGTGTTTTTGAAGTGATAACTTCTTATGAAAGGGTGAACTGCTTTCTTACGTAACGCGTTATGCCGCCAGTCTGTCTGGTTTCCCTTTCTCTCATGCATACGGTAGGCAGACTCCTCCTCTCTAACTTTAACCCACAGTGCTAGCCGTATTTCGGACAGACGCTCCCCTCTCTCTCTACTCAGTGTTTAGTGTACGATAGACATATACTGTTGATTAAATAATCATACTAATAATGTACGTACACAAAATTCTAATGTTTTGTAAGAATTGTTACTAAGAATACAATAAATTAATAATAAAATATTTTATTAATACATAACCTTTCCTTACATAATCATATTAATTTACATAAAATTTATGTAATAACCTAAGCTTTTCTGAAGTTAAACAATTTCAATATCAATTAATAGATAGTTTCGGTTATCACTTCTGTCGGACGTCCCGAGACGCACACTTTTTTTTTTGTTATTCCCTTTTTTTTAAAATATGACTTGTAAGCCATAATGAAATAAAATCTTTTATTTAGAATTTTTGTCTATCTGTCTGTCTTTCTCTGAGTAAAATACATTTTTAGCTAATTTGTCTACTATAGCAAAGAAAATGGCATCAAAATCCGTCAAGAATTTCATTTACTACAGTTTTTTTACTTTTTTCCGTCATCCTGGAGAATCCCTCCCGTTTTATGAGACAAAATCTTACGTAACATAAAAATTGGTTGAGTACTTTTAGAGTGACACGCGTACTCGGGAAAAGACAGACAGATAGACAAAAATTCTAAATAAAATATTTTTGGCTTCTATATCGATAAAAAAGTTTACCCCCGATTATAATTATCAAAAAATATTTAATGTACAGATTTGGCCTTGTTACAGTTTTATTATATGTATAGATATATATTATAATATAATAACGATACTAACCCAAAGGAAAAATTGTGTAACAAGAAAACTAGATAAAAAAAAAAAGAACATAAATAACAGGTTATATCCGTTATACATGAACATTGTGAAAGGGTTGTCGTGCCCAGCTGAATTGTGAAGCTACCGTGTATTCTTGAAAAATAGCTCATAGTGACAGGTTAAGTCGCGTTACATTTTTGAATCCTAAAGGAACAATAATCGTGATATTTATATATCTCGTGTATATAGTATATATCTTGTAAAAAATAATATAGATCGTCTACCTCATTTTCTGATATCCTCGAATATTGTAAAAAAACTAAAACACAGCCAGGTATATACACCTATGTTTTAAAACTCATGTAAATCGGCAAAGTGGCTTCTCTGGTTATAAGCACTAACATACAGACAGACAAAGCCTTTTTATACTAAGCAATACTGGCTAAATGTTCAAAATATAATCATATTTTATTCGAATCAACAAAATCTAATGCGACCCTTTAATTTCAAATCTTCTATTGACTTAATAAAATGAGTACAAAGTCCGCAGCTAAGTTTTGTTGTTATTACACAAGTTCTTAATTAAAATTAAACCAAAATGAATTTCAACATTAATTTATCTTCACGTAATCGTACTAACCTAGTAAAACACAAGTGCTTACTTGTGTTTTGTGCTTACAAATAACGATGATCGCCATACCGTTTCTCTCTACATAACGATCAGTGCTTTGTGATATCGCACGCGAGTGTACCGGCGACGTTGGCTTTCATTACATCTTTTATTTTCAGTTTGAATGTACGTTCGTTTCAGGTTTCATTCAAGAGATTTCGTTTTCCGCTGCTATAGGATTTTGTTTCTAGCTTTTTACTTTCTATTATTGCATATAATATATATATATGAGTATTGACATATTTTGTACAAATTATTTATCTACATAAATAATTACATTTTTTCTTGGAATTTTACTATTAAATCATACACACATAAACTCTCCTATATATTAGAATAATATAAAGAAGATATTCGACGAATGTCTCGTCCTCAACATAAAAGGTAATCAAAAACACTTTAATATTTTTTTTACATTTAGCTATGTATTGATTGAAAAAAATTTGTATTACCATAAAACGCAAACGGATTTCGAAGTGATTTCTCGCCCGCACCCAAAATTATAATTTGCTACATCACAGATAATTACAACCAATCGGGTTGCGTGTGTCTTTTTTACTTTTAGTTTAGTTGTTTTGCCACACAGCGGGCGGGCAGAGACACCAGCACGCTTTTACTATAGAAGACGCCGCGCACAGCTTGCACTCGGCGCGCGTCGACGCGATGTCTTCCATAGAAATGTCACGCTGGCGTCGCAACCCGCCCGCTTTGTGGCGAACCTATTACTAATAGTGACAGTAATATAGAAAAACCGGACATAAATTTCTAGAATTTTCACACACATTTCACCAAAATATGTTGCACATCATCATCGCCAAAGAAAAACGTTTGGAATAAGATTATTATTTCGAGAAAAATAGACTACGTCTTTACGACCCCATAACTAAGTTAAAGAACGGTGTACTCTAACATCAAGTCGTTCACTTAAATAATACATGAAATCAGTTAGAAAATATTTAAGTTGTAATCTAAGTTTAAGCAATAAATAAGTTTCATGCCGCCCGAAACCGCGTAGGGTAGCGTTGAAAGAAACGCAATTTACAATGTAGCGCAAATAATATATAAATCTTACTTACGCGTCATTGCAGTTTAATATTAGATTAACGACACAGTCCATTTAAATAATAAGATATGCTTGTTAATATTAAGGATTGTTTATGCTCGCTGATATAATTATAAAAGAAATATGTTTTTTTTTTTTTACAATTATTCTATGGAATGGAAAGAAAAAAGTATCTGCTACACCGTATGCTAGTCCGGGTGATTGTTTTATAGAAAATATATCAGGTTGTATAGAACAGATCAGAGGCGATATCCCTCTTTGTAGCTGAAGCGATTTCTTAGTGGATCGACTACATCAGTCATCAAAATTAACGTTAATGATGCAATCTCTTTAAGTAATAACAGAGAACGGGTTTCCCCGGTAAGTCTCAAGGTTTCTTTGTTTATCAAATAGAAAACTAAAGTAAAAACTGTTTATATGGGTTCGAATCGGGCGCGTAGACGAGTCTGTCTGCTTGCGTCATTCGCTCTCAAAGTTCCACGGTAAACATCGTTTTGATAGAGATGGGACATTATCGATTGATATTTTATGGATTAATTTTCGTTTCCAATTAAATCTTATTAGTTTTAAAAATATGATTATCTAATGAATTATGTAATGTAAAAGATATGTTATACAGATTAACTGTTCCAGCGACTCTGTGCGCGTGTAATTCCGTGTTTGTAAAACGACGATTTTAATAAAATATAAATACACAGATGTTTTGTATTTTTAAGCGGCTTCTCAAAATATCTGTACTAATTATGGCTCCATGTATTAAATTAAAACTCATAAAAAATTGAATAAAATCCAGTTCGATGCACAGTTTTACGGACAAGTGCTTGAAATGGTTTTTACAATTTTTGTCTCTTTGTTCGACAATCAAGCAAAAACTACTGAGCCGAATTGAATGAAAATTGATATGGTTGTAATCTATACTTAGTAGCTACATCTAGGATACTTTTTGACACAAATGTGTCATACATATATATGTATTTACATAATATATAAAGAGCGTTTATCTAGATTCACATTAAAAATCACAATAATGAAATGTATGCATAATAACAATATCAATAAATGGTGAAATGAACCAAATAAAATAAAATTAAAACTAATTAAATTGTTTTCATATAATTTCAATACAAAATACATAATTTTATTTCATGTTTTCAACGGTTATTCATAGATGGCGTTGTAACTAATATGTAATTGTTAAATTGTTTTGAAACATTAAAAGGACTGTGTATGAAGTTAATTTGTATTTAAAGGTTTAACTAGCTGTGTTCCCGCGACTCTGCCTGCGTTTCATATATTCTTCAGTGCGTAATTACAGTTTTTAAATAATCATCGGAAAATAATCTTTTGATGGTGCTGTCCCATTTAAACATATTTTGTTCAAAATTTCATGGGGTTCATTTTTTTGTCCGTAATCGTAATTATTTTCCTAAAAAAATGTTGGTAATAATTTAAAGTAAAAATATTTCTCAAAAGTTTAACAATTAACCATTGAACTGACTTTTTCCAAATTGTTTGTCTTATTTCTTTTATGTTATTTACATATCTTAAACTTTAACTCGTGGTTTTTTAAATGGGTTAATTTACGGCTAATAATAAATAAAAATATATCACAGAAAAGTAAGATAATATACATAGGTAATATTCTTTATAAAAACGGTAAATAAAAAAAGCAAATTGATTAAAGAAGATGTAAATGTCTATAAGAACTTATCAGCCACTTTGTCAAAGCATGACAACTCTTATCTCGAAATAGATACCTTATTAGATAATTAATATTGTCTTCCCATGGTACCTGTTTGTGTAAGATAAATTTTTTATTCACTATTTTTAATGTCAAACCCTTTGACTTTGGGTTTTTTTCATCAATCATTATGATGTTTTTACAAGGAAAGTATTTTTTGATTTTCAAGTGACTAATAAAACATTGAATATGATAAGATGTCATAGTCTCATTTATTTTTATGGGTACTCGACACATTAAAGATTATATTTTCTACAATTTTAAATTTTAGACACTGTTTAGTAAAAAGCGTATTTAACGCTAGTTCACTTTTATTATTGTAATAAGACTGTGGGTATTTATTTTATACTAATCTTGTATGAGTTTCAAATACAGATATAAAAAAAAAACAGAGAAATATTTGTTTTCGATTACAAACTTTTTGATAAAACGATAATAATCGTTTAATCGATATACCTTAGAAGTAGCGTTGAAATCACTACGTTTTAGTGCAATATCTGTTCTATTCAGTTTCTCCGTCATTGTGCTGAATCCAACGGACTAACTCAACATTACTTATTAAAATTACTTACATTGTGTAATTTACGCTATTGATGTACGAAGTCATTTTCCGCGTCGTGTCTGTTTATCTGCTAACTAATCCTAAACAACGCAACAAACTTTGATACGGTTCTAACCTATAGCTGGATTTTTTTTTTCAAGTATGGTTTAAATATGTCCGTTCTTATATGTGACAGATCATAATTAGGATTTTGTGTAAAAAAATAATATTTTGTAATCAAGTCGCTAAAACCCATTTACATGGCTTACACAGATTAATGGTAGGTTTCAATATAGAACCATAAAAGTTAAGATTGAGATGAAACCAAAAATATATCGTTTTTTTTTTTACGGATCATCACTGACACTATATTTCGGAAAAACAGATTCAGATCGCATATTGAAATCGGCCGTGTATCGTAATGGATACATCAAAACGATGTAGTAGAGAATTAGGGTTCTTCAAAAACTTCATTATGAGAAACCTCTTAATCTCATACGATTGCCTCACAATAAAACACTTTCTCTCTTGACCTGATTCTAAAGTCAATGGGGATGAGTCGCAGTATGTACAGGATATAGAATAAGTGCTACCTCTCTCATCTAATGTAAGACCGTCCATGTTGTTACATCGTCTGTATATGTTTATAGAGACGATACTTAAGTACCGAAGAATCATAAATTCAAACACAGAAGAATCAACCTGTACTTTCTCACCTGGTAGTTAGCGGGTGAATGACTAAACAGAATGTCCATATTTAATCCGGCCGCGGTGGTCGTATCGGTTTAATGTGCGGCGTACCTACGCATGCATAATTCAGGCCGCAGCGAGAAACTTGCCGCGGCGTATTCCGCGCCGCATAATGCGATGTCTCGAGTTATACTACGCCCGTGGGTTTGCTTCGACAGACCTTTGTCAATATTCATTTGTTTTTTTATTTAGTTTATTTTATTTTACTGAGAAAAAAACAATAATTGATTACTCGGAATAGGCTCAGTGCTTTTGACCACAATTTCACCTGATGTTAAGTGACGATGTGGTACAGGATCTATAGCGGTCTGCTGTGGGTAATAAAGGGTCGTGTGTGTTTGGGTTGTTAAAGTTTGTATTATGGCCCAAGATGGTCCTTTCTCTGGACTGCCGCCTACAGATTTTTTTGCGGCTTCCTTTTCGGCTGCTACCTTTAATTGCAGTCGTTCGGCTCCACTTAGCTCGACGTTGGGGTCGGAGAAGGCAGGCTCCCAGGAGGGTGGTAGCTACCCTAGGCAGGCATTATTAGAAAATGCCCTAACATCATGTTGTCGTCCAACAAAATAGCTCGGGCTGATTTTAGAGTTGGATAGGTAAGCTCGAACCCGCGTCCATTGACGTGGAATCCGGCCGCACTACCCACTGCGCCATCATCGCTTTAGTTTGGTATAATCAGAAAGAACCTCTATCAATTATTGTAACAACTTTAATTAAAGTCACGCGTAACGAGCGAACTCAAGTTAGAAATCCAGGCATTATATATGAAAAGGGTCTGAGTAACGAGAAATAAATGTAAAACTCAAAGTTCTGAATCTAACATATTTTAAATTTTTGGTTTAGCAAGTATAGTTCTAACATGATTTTAATGTGTAAGTTGTTAATGTGTGTTATAACCTAATGTTGATTACATTGGAGACTAGCTGTGTGCCTGCGGCTGCGCCCGCGTTTCATATTTTTCACTGCGTGATATAGTATTTATTCTTTTTTATACGGGAGCCTAATTATTTAAAAAAAGAATTTGCTACTAACATTAAGCAAATATATTTCTAAGAAATTCAAATATCTGCCAGTAAAACTGCATTGAGTCGGATTTAATTTTTTTTACACGTAATCCTAATTTTTGAAAATATAAAGCAATCTAAGTTACGCAGAGTAGCTTCAGATATCTAACAAAAAAAGTCCTGCCCAAATCGGTCCACCCGTTCCGGAGATTAGCCGTTACAAACCGACCAGACAGACAAAATTTTTAAAAATTGCTTTCATATGTATTTAGTAAAAAAACAGACACTTCAATTTGTATATTAACGATAACAAAATATGTATAACACAAGTTGATTCTCATTACTGCCAAGAGCAAATTATTTATTATCTTCTTTAAGTTTCCTCGATTTTTGATTCAGTTTATGGTTTCAATTTAGTCTTGTTAATGTACTGACATAATTATTGTTAGAGGATTGATGTTTGTTCATTTTTCTGACCGCGTAATTGAAAATAGCGTAATCTCAAAGATATCTATTGACAATCATATTTGTCGAATTTCGTTGAATCATTGGACGCAGAGATTCTTTTGTAAATATTAGAATTATGATAGTGTATTATTAATTTTGTTATATTACTTAATGTATAGAAAAGTTTAGTAGCAAAAATACTTATAATATTTTAGTTGATGCCATTAAGAAGATGCGTGTATCATGTATACACCTTTGATATGTTCTTATTTGTATACTAAAATATTTAATATTTCCCTTGATAAAGATAGTCCTCGAGTTATATCATCTTGCGGACAGGCGTAACTCGTTAACAATTAAAATAATTGCCATATCCCCCTCTCTCCACCAATCCTTCCCAACCAGCTTCGGGTCGGGTGTTCGCGTTTAATTCATTCCGCATTAACCGAATGAACAACTGTTGTACACCTGTAACTCAATTTATATAATGAATGCCGTACGCTACAGCCGTTCTCTTAATGTTACAACGTTCGGCTCACACACGCGTTTGTCTATGAAAGGTCAACAATGGTTCGTATGCGGTTCACGCGGACTGACTTGCGACGAATTGAATCCTATGTGAATATTCGCATTTTAAAAAATAACATCCGAATTACATACGTGCAAGATAATTTACAAGGCGAGATTTATACAATTACCTTTTACACTAAACACCTTCAGCGTTCGCTACAAAAGTTCAGTAAAACTTTTAAAATTTTACCCTCCCAATCATCATCAACATAGGCTTAGAGCAACTTTCCAGATGACTTAAAGCAGCATTCTTATGGGGTGGCAACTACGATTATGACTAAACCTCCCATTATATTCTTGATAACTTACTCTATTCTCAAAAAAAAAAAATTAGGTAAACTTGAACTTCTAAACGAGCAGCATAATTTTAATGCAACGAATAAAGATACATTAACGTTCCATGTTTCAGACTTAGTGTAACTAATAAGAGATTTCTATGTAATAAATAATGTTAGGTTTCACAATAAAACCTCAAAGTATATTACCGATTTACCGGTCGCTAAGTTTAAGCACCATGTCAAGCAAGTTTAAGCTTATCATAGGGTGGATCATTATACGAACGATGGTGGTGTCTGGAAGTGACAACCACCTCTGTTCATCTACAAATAAACTTTGTAACTATTACCTGTAAAGTTCCAAAAAATAACATACAGAAAAAAAACCAGATCTACTTTCTTGGCGGTTCTTCTCGATGGTCATGTTGTTTTCCGAACCGGCGGTAGTATTTTGGCGTTCATAAGCCTATTATAGAGCATAAATTGAATAAAGTATTTTTGATTGATTTTTAAACCCTGAAGCATTAGTCACGTCGAAACAGAAGCTAAAACAGTAATTGTACAAATAATTCGTTTACGAATTTAGGTCAACTAACGTACATCGCAACGTAAATTGGAGATTTAAACTGTGTCTAATTCTTCGTAAAAGTTGTACTTAACGAGCTAATTAAAATTATTAACTTGTTATCAATGAATCTTTAAAATGGAATGATCTATGTCTTCATTTTAACAACAAAATCAGAATTTACTCTGATGGGATTAATTTCGAATTCGCAGTAAGTCAGTTCTGAAAGTTTCATTCTCCATCGAGACGCCTTAGCGTACGGACGTCTAATATTTATTTTATTAATAAATATGTTAATATTCGAGGTAAGTGGCGGCGCACCTGCATTATTCATCGTACCGGTGGCTCAGTTGACACAGCGACGGATCGCCATGCAAATTCGATCCACCGAGATGTGGAATTATCATAATTGTGACGTTTTTGTTTCTATACCTGTGCTGCGCGAAGTTTAATCCGAAGTTTGTGGACACTTTTAGTTTTGTAACGGCGCGTCATCGCACCGCCATTTGCAATTCAGATGTCGAAAGCGCGGTTGAGTTTCGGTTCAGCTTACGCTGGATACACGACAAAAGGATTTGTTTGAAAAATACACAGCGAACCGGAGTGAGAGTAGGAGAGCTCGTGCCGCCTTTCCGCGGAGCTTTTCAACGTAACGACAAATTGAATAATGTTGTAAATGTACGAGTTTTGTTAACTTTGCGCCGACATGAGGCTGCTAGTCATCTAATCCGCTCCGGTAGGACTATGGGTTACAGTTGCGTTATACATATAACACTTATGTATGTGGGATCAAATGAAAATCGAGCCAGAATGGATACCGGACCTAACATATTCATTCACAGCGTCTTTTTAAAATCTATTCACTCTTCGCCATCTTTCTTTAGAGTGACCCAATGTCACACACATTTCACATGTCACACTTTCATTCCCATCTTACATTCCGTTTCTACTATCATTCTTACATTTATACAGAACACTTTATTTACTATTTAAGTTTTAAATCGTACGTGGAAACTAATCATGCAGACTTATGATGTCTTTCGAACCTTGTCAACAGCGCTGGCGTATAATTCTAAATACGCTTAAAGAGTAATTATAGTGATACGTTCTGGCCTTCGTCTGTTTGGTGTTTTTTTAGAATATTTACATCAATAAATTTACAGATAAATGTAAGAGAATGTTAACACAGCAAAGAAGAGAGTTGGTTGTTTTTTTATTTCCTTCATACCTTCATATAAAAAAAATATTAATCATATTAAAATAAACAAAATTACATAAACATTCCTACGTAAATGTAAATTGAAACATGGCTTTTTAAGAGTTTGAATAGGCACGTTGGGAATGCATAAAAGTTGAATTTGGCACGAAATTTCGTACTTTGAACTTCTATAGCTGTTTTATTGCGACTTGATTGGGAGTAAACGTTTATCGATATTATGTGAATTTTTATAGCGCCATCAACCTGTCTGTATACACACCTACAGGGTGTTTAACTTGTCCCCTGATCGTAAATACAGGATGCCGCCGGTCGAGTCGACCGATCACTTTTTATGCGGCAGTGAATTGTAAGTGGGAATTTATTGGGGGATGTCGACCTAGTCGACGCGAAGTTTTATAGGACATTCTGTTTGACATGTATAGGGAAATTAGGTAGTAAAATCTATATTTGTGAATATTTACCGATTCTAAATATACAATGTTAGATTTAGGTATAATTCTGAATTTACTGTCACGCTAGTTTCCAAATTATTGTGAAAAAAATATACGGTGCTGATGGATCAGTGATAAGGTTGTGGGACGTCGTACCGTTTGACGTGATGTGTTCCATTAATACAATGAGTCTGAGCTTTTGATGAAAGAAAACTACATAATAGAGCCATAGTGTGCTGGAAGGATATATTATTTTATACTCAGCTAAAACATTCAAGATAAAATTTGTTCCTATACATCTTGTAGGTAAGTTCCGGCAGAGAGCGTGATTAGCCCGGTGGAGTAATCCACGTGTCTCATAGACAGTACGACTGAAAGGTCGGAGGTTCAAACCCAGGGTGGGTAACACGTTTTTGCAGGGGGCGACGCGGTGCTTGCGAAAGCCACCCCGTGTCGCCCTCATCCCAAATGCAGCGGACGGCTCCGGGGGGTTTTAGTGGGTATTTCCGGGCGCTTCACGCCCGGGCGAGTCCCACACTGGCACGGAGCTCGTCACTCCGTGCCCCCTTATCTATTGTATTGGGGGATTTTGATCCCCTAAATACAATAGATAAGGGTAGTGCGTAAATGCATTTCCCCCCGTCAAAAAAAAAAAAAAAAGTTCCGGCAGCATCACTTGAAAGTTAATTCTTCTATATTACCATCTACGGCCACATCGGCATTTATCATTTAGTGAGAATGTGGTCAGAGTAGCACTTACATATTAAAAATATATATATATATAAATATAAAAGAATTAAATATATTGATAAGAACAAAAAAAAAAAAAAACAAACATAAAAATGTGTCGCAAAATTTCGGTAACCTAAAACAGGATGCCGCGTATTTTCCAATCATCACGAAACGTTAGCTAGTGATGTCACGCTTTTTATGTTGTTATCGATATTGTATATTCTATAGTGGAGCCGTTCGATAAGTGCGTTTATTTACTTTTAAAGGAAAATTAATGACTTTACTATATCACTGGATCTTAGAAATTTGTAATTAAATATTAGTATACTGAAATGTTATTGGTGTACGTCATTTACTGAAAGCTGCGATCAAAACGGTACAATTGTGGTTATTTTGAACCCGGGATTTTTTTATGACATGCCAGAATTCACATTCTATGTTATTATTGCGCGTAATAACCAAACTGTACAACTAAATTGTTACCAAGATTATATAGAGTCTAATGCTGAAAGTTAATAACAAAAATTAGTACTGAGATCTCGACGAATAATATTTTTTTTTTATTACAGTAACTATATCCAGATTACTGCAGAGAAAGCCTGACAAAACGTAGCTAGATGTAAAATCAGATGATATTGGTATGTAAGATACATACATACATACATATCATCATGCCTTTCTCCCGTGGGGGTAGGCAGAGATTACGTCCTTCCACTTGCTACGATCTTGACACACCTCTTTCGTTTCCTCTACTTTCATGAGCGCTTTCATACATGCTCGTCGGTTATGAGTACTTTTCACCTGGCGTTTATTTAACACGTGATCGATTTGGTCTAGATACGTTCGCCTAGGTCGACCCTTACCGACTTGCCCATTCACCCTCGCCTTAAAAATTCGTTTCGTTAATCTTCTCTCATCCATCCTTTCTACATGCCCAAACCAACTAACTATTGGTATGTAAACTGAGAATATAAAGCCGAAACGGTTTCGAGTGATAAACTGGACCAATCAAACTAAGAATCTTCTGGATTTAGTTGTAAACAACGATCCCAACCATCCATCTATGCATTCTTTCAACGGAAAGACGTCTACTGCTGGATTTAGGTCTCTCCCAAAGATCTCCACGACGACCGGCCTTGTACTACCCGCATATAGCGGACTCCTGCGACCTTCACCAGGTCGTCGGTCCAGCTCGTGGGGGCTTACCCACACTGCGTCTTCCAGTACGTGGCAGCCATTCGAGATCCCAACAAAGCAAGTAATTCGGTAAGTTTATAAAACTGCTTATTCATTTATGTGGTCACGAGCAATCTCCATATTATGTGTTTGACTACATAATTTCCAGGTAAAGATCACAGCCGGCCGTCAATAGCGAGTAAGTAATTCATATCAATGCATGTTTCCATCGTGTTTTTAAATAAAATATTTTAATATTTGTAAGTACAACACTACGTTGGGCCAATCAGAGCGGAGGGTGTGCTGTTCGCTTATTTCCGTGACGGTGGCGCTGGCGTACTTTTTTACGCTTGTGGCTTGACACAGACAAACTCGGTGCATTCATCATTACCGGGAATAGAGCTGCGGAGGTTTTGAAAAATTGACTCACATACTATGTTAACAATATTAACATGAATGTACTCTTATAAAACGAGAATGACTGCAGTACAATCTAATTTATTTAGTTTCTCGCATTAAATCAATGTTAATTGGATGATAATTAAACATTGCGTTTTGGCCTAAAAAAAATCTAAATATACGTGCATAATTATATATTTAAAATCAACGCTGTATGGACACTTGATATGTCCTAGTTATATGCGATCGTTTCACACGCAATCTTATACAAAAGAGCTTTTTATAGCAAACGAAATAGAATAAAACTTGAGGCGTCAATAAAACTCTAATAAGATTGTTTTTTATAGGTTTGTAAACATTTTATTCACTATAATGTAATTCCAGTATTCGATAAATCTCGTTTCAAAGTCGAGTTTTCAATAAATACATAATATTCCTCCGTACCGCCGAAAGATTTATACAAAAACATCAACGAAACCGTAATTAAGTTTCGCAAGCGAACAAACCACTGTATCATAATAATTATTATTTATTCAAATAAACCAAGTAATAACCGACCGAATTCAAAAGAGTTAATCCAACCGTGGAAACCGTAACAAACCGCTCCGAGAGAACGTTTTTGTATAATCAAACTTTTAATTGGCAGATTAATACGCAGTGAAGTCTACTCGATTCCTTGGTGTACGTTAATAACCGTCATATAGGTAAACTTTTCAGAAACATACGGCTAATGATTCGGCGTTTAAACGTCGCGTCTAAGATAATTTAAATTTCGAAGCGTAAATGGTTTAATCGTAGCTCTCGCGCATACAACGTCAACTGCCGTGAGTTTGAATATTACAATTATCGATCAAGAGAGTTATAATAAAAGCCTTTAATAAAGTGTTAGGCTATTCCTAAAGTTCATCTTGCTAGCTACCATCTGTTGTTGGTTTAGGTGTTTAAAACCTTTAGCTAATTATCACTTAACACCATATAAAATTGTAGTTAACAGCTGTACTATAAAACACAAAAGATATAATAAATAATAAATGCCACTACAGACGTCGTCGGTCCTAACAGTTAAATAAAATCTTTCGTAATCGTTTTGATTGCGTGTACGGACAGAAAAAAGAATACTAAAACACATTTAGTTATCCCGACATTTATCTAATTTTATTCCATGAAAAAATTATTCGGACTATTTTTAAATGGAACGATTTAAAGAAAACAATCGAATCGATTCAATTTTGAACTATAAATATTTTGAAAATATCAAATTATCTTCCAAGGCGCATACATAACTTCTTACAAATGTAATTAAATCTAATATAATTTGCCGTCTTATTGAACACAGTCCCGAAAGCTATTTCGTCAACTTCCACTAAAGGAGAATCGTGCGTACCTCCCCCTCCCCTAATTTCCCCGTTTCACCAACCTTATGTTTCCACGAAAACTCCAAGTGAAAACCGTTTAACGAGATTACTTTCGTTTTGTACAAATATTATGGGACTGATTGAGTTGAAAACTTCTTAATTACCTGGCTCTGTTCTTTCAACGCACGGGAGAGTTCCGCGATCGAAACTTTACTATTTACGTTTTGGCCGCGTAAACAACTGCGTGTATTTTTTAATATACATATATATCATCATGCCTCTCTCACATGAGGATAGGCAGAGACTACATCTTTCCACCTGCTACGATCCTGATACTTCTTTCGTTTCTGTTACTTTTCTGAGCGCTTTCATACACGCTCTTTCGTTACAGGTACTTTTAACTTGTCCCTTATTTCGTCTTCGATCTGGCCGAGATACGTCCGCCTAGGTCGGTCTTCACCAGCTTGTCCAGTCATTCTTGCTTTGTAAATTTGTTTCGTCAATCGTCTTTCATCTATCCTCTTCACATGTCCAAACCAGTTAAGCATACATTTATTTATACTTGTCAATGTATACTCTACCATATCACAAGGTTTCCTTATCACACTATTACTTACTTTTTCCATCATTTTCATGCTAGCCGTACTTCTTAGAGTTGTCATCTCTACTGCATTAATCTTGCTTACATGCTTTAGCAGGCAGATTCAGGACTTACTACCATACATGAATGTAGTGACTAGCACTCTTCGATGCATAACCAAAGGTGCCTTTTCAGACACTTGGCTGCTTATGAACTTACGCAGAGCACCGATTACTCGATTCCCTACACAACTCTTCGTTCAATATCACAGTCACACTTTCCGTTTCTCGTAACCGTTGACTCTGTTATACCATCCGAATATATAAACCCACTATAGTCGTATCTGGCTAAACTGAGAAGTGGGCAGGAAACACGAGTTATTTTCAGGACGTTGTAAAAATTTTGTATTTTTAATATTTCTGACCTATATAAAAGCTATATTGTGAACTGTGCGATATCAATATTCATAAATGATCTTTGTTATTAAATTAAGTATAAGTGAGGAAATTATTGATATAGATGTACGTTAATTGTCTCATTAGTGAAACTGATCTTTTAACAGACGGTTGCTAGTAATTCTGTTTTTGATGTCCATTTGTAACGCAAGAGGTTCATTTAATTTATGTAATTTGTCTTCTAAAACGAAACATGTTATGGATAAGTGATATTTATTCTGTATATTATTAGTACTACGATATGAATTCTGTCAAAAGGGCTCTATTCGGGTCTAACATGGGTTTTGTTACAAATTGACCGTTATCATGTAAAACTATGTAATTCTAACGTTTTGGGTATAGATACATAGAGAGATATATACATTTAATAATATTGTAAACAGAAATTTCTACTTTCATTTATAAATAGTTAAAAGTATACATTATTAATCGATCACGTGTTAAATAAACGCCAGGAAAAAGTACTCATAACCGACGAGCATGTATGAAAGTGCTCATGAAAGTAGAGGAAGCGAAAGAGGTGTGTCAAGATCGTAGCAAGTGGAAGGACGTAATCTCTGCCTACCCCCACGGGAGAAAGGCGTAATGATATGTATGTATGTATTATTTGACAAATAAGACAATCAATTTGTTTCTCTAGCGCAAGCTTCCATTGAAATAATTGGTGCCATAATGAAAAAAATCTTGCGTTAATCTTTATGTTCCAAACTCTCATAAACATGTAAAATTAAGAAGTCCCTTAAGAGACATAAACCGAAGTATCCGACGTACTTCTGCTTCATCCTTCTTTCTTCTCTAAATTTTAAAAAGTTAACGGATGTCACAATTTAATGTATTTACCTTTTAAGGTACCTTAAATAGAAGCAAAATGTTATGCAGAAAAATTACCTGATTGATAAAGTAGAGAATAAAAATATTGCTGTGAAAAAACTAACGTTTTTTACCTGAAACAAAAAACAAAATATTTCATTACTAAAATACTATAAAACGGCAATATATATTAAAAAAAAAAAAACAAAAACGATTTTCTTTTGATAAATTTTAAAAGCAAAAGCAATGTACGAGTACAATCTTTTTTTCTGTAAAACTTGAAATATTTAAGAACATTTAAAAGCAATTTCGTCCATTAAATCAACCATAACATTTTATTCTAAGTATTTAAACGCCATTAAACATTATTCTTATAATAAAATAAAGTTCAGATTTAATCCTACTAACGTAAGAAAAGCAAAGTAAAGTGTTTTCGAACGTTCCAGAATGCTTTTATACTCTTTTTTCGACGTTATTAAATCCATTCGGCATACTAATGAAAGGATTATTTAAACTATAGTCTGATGTTGAACTAATAAATATTTAGTATTACGTTGAGATTTTAAACTCTAATGGTTAATGTATATTACACAAAAAACAAACTCCTAGATTTCTATTATTAGATTTTTATCTGTAAACGAATGGCTTGATTAAATGTTATTGCGCTGTGGAATTTTTGAACTAAAGCTAATAATTACAACCGTCATGAAAACGTGTCGTCAGAAATCATAGTTTTAGTGTGATTGCCGTTTCTTATGAAGGTATAATTTTTTAACAAGAGATATTTATATACCCGCGCGAAGACGGAGCAGGTCTCTAGTATTTTATAAAAATGAAATAATAATACGTAAATTGAGTATGTTTTTTATTTAGCCCCCTTGCGTCTCAAACATTATCCGAGTTTTGTTTACTTTTTTTGTGGCTTTCCCCTGTTTTATTTTGTGCGTTTATTGTTTTCATCTTATATCAGTTTTACCATCTTATTCTATGTCTTATCTATGTGTTCCTATTGCATTGTATGTTAGTTGTCTTGTATTTCGAGAATAATGAAACCTATTTATTTATCATAAACTTGTTCTATGGCCAGAGGTTAAATAACATTATGGAAAGATCAGAGCCTAAGGTACATAAATTGAGCAGTCTAAGAATCCATCACGCTCATATGTTTACAAAGATTATTTCACGCTGGAAACATTGTTTTCCACCTTCCATCGAGCCGTCATTCCCGGGGTTCGAGGCTTTTTATATTCGCTACATACTCTTCGCATCATGGTATGGGATACGTTTGATGACGTCATAAATAATTCCGTTCATAATAGTATTAGCTAAGCCAATCGCATCGCTCGCATATAAACTTTGCACTTTATAATTATTTATTATATTACTTGTAGTTAGACATGAGATTTAAACACATCCTGTTAACACGTTTTAGTTTTAAGTATAATATTGTTTTAACCAAAACTTGAGGTTCATTGTAATATTCACCATTATATAGCCATGATCGGTTCAGAAATATACACACGTAAAACAACACTATGGAAGCCATTATACCCCCAGCATTATACTTTATTGATCGTTAATTAATCCATCCATTGGTGTATACGATAACCATAATAACCACGCCATAAAAAGTTCAAAAGCCAAGCTATAGCTACCGACTCTGTAATGAAGTTTCAATGAGGTTTTAAATTAATTTATTAAAAATTCATTAATCCATTAATAAAAAAACACACACACATACATACATTGACGTCGGCGGCATGGTCCCGATCCGAACTACGTTATGTAAATGACTTTAGAGTGGCCGTTAATTCTGTTAAATCGGTTCGCTAGTTATAAATTTTGCGTGTTAATAATAATCCGTTGCTTGTGGCTTATTACATAGACACGTTAATGCATCGTAAATGATTCAATTTAAACCCAAGAAACGTATGCATATGCAAAACGGTTGAATATAATTATAGATAGTAAGGAAGTTTTCACACATAACGAATCTAGAATGTTTCATATTTTTTTAATAAACTCTAATTGAGACAACCTTTTATTTTCTAACTAGCTTACGTTGTTGACCGAAAGGCCTTTACAGCTTCACCGTGACTTTGGGGGCGAGTGCTGAAGGCACTCAGTTGCAAAAAGGTAACTAGCATAATAGAGACAACCCTTTGTCCATAATCTCACCTGATGTTAAGTGTCAATCTGGCTTAGATGGTGTACACGCTAAATCTGGACATCTTGCATCTCAATTGATATCGCTGGAACAGAGCTATTGGTGCTTAGCGACAGGTTTTTATACATAAGGGTACCTTGATATTATGGCTTATCACGATATTTTCCTCCACGGAAAGCTTAGGCTTACATAGAATTATATAGGTAGATCAACGCGGTACCGCTTGCTATCATCGCTTTTCTAGTATTCCTGTGTATTTATAACATAATTTAAAACATTTTTAAAGAAATTTATATTCACAAATAATGTATTATGTCTAAATAAATTCAATTAATAAACTGTCTAGAAATTATAATACCCCATGTAAATAAAATAAAAAAATATTCATCACTTTAAAAGAGTTTTAAAAAGGGGACTTTTTTGTTGTTGATAAAATGTAATATGTAAACAAAAAAACTAACGTATAATAAATATACATATATATATGTATGTAACAGGGAGGCGTAATAAAAACATCGGCGCAAATTACACCGTCAAATATTCGGTTATATGATGCGGTATGGAGGGAGTGGAGAGAGGCTTGGCCAAAAAGGATAAACGCGTTAAAGGGCCCCGCTGCTATCCACAAAGAAAACACTTATGATTGTACGCGCTCGAGCTGGTTGGTGGGGTTAAGTGGGGTGTGGGGCGAAGAGAAGTCAATCGAAATTTTTGCAAACACTTTGCGATGTTTCGCCTGCTTTGTTTATGTGTTTAGATGCTGGATATTTTTGATATATATTTTTGTCGTTATTTAGAATAATAAATTTATGTAATAAATATATATATACATAACACTTACATACAATACTCAATTACTTACTTACAAATTATTGACACTGAATTAGCGTGGTTTTCTAGTAGTTTTCTAAATAATTTAGAAAACAAATGTACTCTGTTTAATATAAAAACTGAGATTACATTTTTTTATATTGTATAGGCTCAGCTAAGCGCTCTAACTACAATCTAACCTGATGTTAAGTGACTATGTGGTCCAGGATGGTACATGCACTAAGTCTAGAAGTATTAGTACTGGTTGAGAAATTTTCAAACTTGATGGTGGTATCCACCCAATATATACACATAGATTCAACCAATAGACTTCCACTGCTGGACATAGGTCTCCCCAAAGATAAGAGGGGTTAACTTAAATTTATGAAATTAATTTTATGTCGCATCCTAACTGTAAACCGAATAACTCCCGGTGAAGTTTGTTCACTCAAGTACACACACACATGTATTTAGGTGAAAGTAATATTTAGGTTTCGTTAAATAAACACTTAAAAATATTAATAATATATTTAAAAAAATATTACATTACTTAGAATTATTCGTAAAGGAAAAATACGAAAATATATAACCGAGCATTATGATTTTACTAATTAATATAGTTTAACCTGAATAAAACATAAACATTGCTTATTATAATGAAGAAAGATCTGTACTAATTTCTAAATAGAATTATGGTTTGTTAGCAGCCAACGCGCTACGAATACGTAGAGCGTACGTGGCCGAACTATACTGTGGTGGATACAGAGTTATAGCGAGTTTATAAACGGAGCGGGTAAATCTTCAAAATCCAAAAGACAGTAACTTAATAGTTACTTAGATTATATTAATGATATCTTGATATACAACATTATAAGATACCATGTAAATTATTGAAAAAATTAAACATGCACTTGCTTGGTTTAACGTTTCATTAAAGATTAAGATTTGTTATATATAATTACAGCGCGAGCTAAATCTTAAAATAAGTCGTTCCTGTTGACATAACTTTGGTACATGTTTATTTGAGGAATTTTCGTTCTCAATCAAGTAATCCACATCTAAGCGTGTGCCGCCTTAAAACCAATTACAACCTCTTCTATTTCTTGCTATTACAATTTAAAAGTTACTTGTCATAATAGCATGACACTAGGTATTGCACTGCGACCATCGCACTAATAATGATATTTAGTTTTTATAATTAATTTTGGCTTTGTCGCTAGTAATCAATCTATGTCCAGTTACCTGATAGCTTCCGTAGTAATAATAGACTTAGTAGTTACTTCCTAGTTAGTGTAATTACAACGATTAGTTGGTAGATTTTCATCATATATCTGTATAAGATTTTCTGGAACTGTATTTTTAGTACCAGCAAAACAGATGCTATTTTGATCAATTACGAAAAAAAATAATAGTTTGTTTGACTTCGGAAGTATCGTTTATCGTCGCTAATAGTAACACCACCATGGCATTTACACAGCACGTCCTTTGCCCGAGGCGTTCACGGATTAAGCGGATTATAGGCGCTGAGTAAGTGTTGTTTTTCCTTGTTGATCATTATAAATGGCAATAAAATGTCAGTAAGCCATTGAAGAGTTAATGAATTCAGAAGCAATGGTTTTGTAGATAACAAAATAAATAAAAAACTTACCCACGTAATAGCGAGTGACCAGTACACTTATCTATTTTATTAAAATAAACGTTAAAAAGGGCAGTACTATACTATGATAGTAATATTACTGGCATATATTATATCACAGATATGTGGCCACTCTTGAAGACCAGCGCGTGTTATAAACTCCACTTTTAACATGAGCGTATAAGTATGAAAAATGCTATTTTCAACCACTGAGCTTTGGAATATCTCGCTAGACATCGAATTAGATATTTTAAGATAAGAAAATTTCATTGTTCAATGTCACATTTCCTTGTACATTCGTAGTTTTATTATATAAAAACTAGTTTCTAACTAATTCGACTGTACTTAATATTGAAAGTTAAAAAAAAACTCTTTTTTAATGGAAAAACGTACATCGTTAGCTACCAAACAAATAAAGAAAATCGGTTGATAAACTCAAAAAAAAAAATATCTCTTTAACTGTTTTACATTCACCAAGTTATTTGTAAATTTATTATTCAAAAGCCATTATAATTTTAACATGATCCCACGTCGACCTATTCTTCAAAATAATTGAATTTTAATTCATGTCTTCAAATAAAATAATAGAGCTATAAAATGTTACTATTTTACTTGATATATAAATCTCATCTTAATTAAACACTAAAGTAAACAGAATTCTTGTTATTTTAACGATGTTATTTTTACAGTCAGCTGTTGATTTACTGTGATTAAATTTCAAATTACATTATTTAGAAATGCATAGTTAAACATCATCTAACCTTCACCAATAGCTTTGTCAATATTGGAATAGTCTAAAATGTTAATTATTTATACGTTTACCAACCTGTATGAAAATATAAAAAAAAGTAAAATATTAATAAAATCGAAATCACTACGTTTGACAACGCATTCACGAATAATCTCTAACATAGCTATTCAATGTAATAATTACAATTTTAAAATATATGCGAATTAGTTTGATATAACAATGGACGGGAAAAGACAGAAAATATAAGATGTTCCTAAAAAAAAAATCGAAGTTTTGTTTGAGTATGGAATGTTGATTTCTGATAGACCAACGATCAAAGGTAATTTTTTGGTAAAAAGATGCTGAATCATGGGTGAAATTAAAAATAGATCGATAGGTAGGTCCAATAGGAGTTGATAGATTTAACCTTAGTGACTTAGATAGGAAATAGAAATAGCTATAAAAACGGTTAAAGCAGTTAAAGAGATACAAGCAGAAACAAATGGCTTCAAGTAAAATTAATTGTTGAAAGTTGTACAACATTTTATCGTTGTTAAAATTGTTGCTTTAAGTAAAAAAAAATTAGACAAACTTGTTTAGTTAACTGTAATACTTTGATCTCGCTAATTTAAGGTCGTTGAAATGCTCACACTGAGAAATTCAATTTATCTCTAATGCTAACTTCATTGAAATTACTTGAATATTTTTAGTTTATTCATTTGTGTAAATACTCGGTATGTTAATAATTGATTTTCTTTCGCAATATTTTTATAAAGGTAGGTATATCTTAATTTTTGTAATTCGTTTTGAGTTGCTACGTTTTAAAAGATGAATTTAATCTAGAATATATTTTAATTTTCTCAGATAAATAAAAACTTAATCAGACAGCAAAAATACTAATGCTTAGAACAGCTAAGACAGATTTATTTACAAGGGAGACCTGATAGTTAGAAACAAATAAATCAACCGTTTCATTACTAAAAACAGTTGACTTTCGCAAACGCATTGGAGAGGAAAATGAAGTTAAACACAGTTATAATACAAAAGAGAATTATTTAAGAAAAGAAATATTAATTATATCACAGTACGAAATATTTGAAAATGAAGTTATAAAGACAGAATTGCGTTAAATAAATTGAAATATACAGACACAATTGATTAGGCTCGGTATTTGAGATAACCTTTGAAGATTGCTAATAAAGCGATCAAAGAAGTTTCAGATAGAAGTCAATATTGACGAGCTGAATATTTGCGAGTTTGAGACACAAATAATGCTGCTTGATTAGCAACATAATAAAGATAAAACGCAATAAAGAATGAGGAAATTCCTACGAGAAATCATTGTCATCTGAAAACATTCAAGGGTATTTGATTTAAAGGAAAATTAAAAGCAAAATAGCAGGGCTTTTTTAAAATTATTTCTTATGACGTATACGTATATATAACCGCTATTAAAAAACTTTTGTTTTCCAATGGTCGTCCAACTACATGGCACTTTTTCACAAATAAACTAAAATTATTGATGAAGTAAAAGCACTTTGAGAATCACAAATCTATAATGTGGAAAGTTTCATTGTAAGTCATAAGTACTTAATTACTGGAATAAAGCGAGCTCTTCACATTCAATTTACAAGCGCGGTTCAACATGAAAGTACTAAAAAATTAAAGTTAGGTGAACTCTCTTGTGCCTATAAATAAACCTCGTGTTTGTTTCTAAAATAAAGGACTACATAAATTAGTTACATTGTTCAGATCTCGTTAGGGGATCGAAACGGTTTTAAAATCACTCTTTATCACAGGGAGTCACGGCATGTCCAAGGTTGCGACGTAATTGCGGGGCCAGTGGAAATTTTATGGTGCTATATAAAATTATCATGTAGCAATTTTAAATGCATGCGATTATGCTAAGTGGATTTAAATATAGTATTTCGAAGGTAATTATAATTATGTTTGGTTTTTCGAGTAGTTAGATACGTGATAAATGAAATGTTGGGTCTTGTTATTTAAGGTGTTATCAGATGAATTTAACGTTTTATACTACAATTACGTTGTTGTTCGCTGTAATATCTTGAGATTGAAATAAAAATATATTCATAAAACTCTAATCTAGAATTTCCCATTTAAATTTATTTATTTTTGTATATATTTAAAAAGTAATGTGTATTAAAATGATTATTTTTAGAAATCTTGATAATAAATATGGTATTTTTGTTCAAGCTCGGCAAAATTACAATACTTTATAAGATATTAAATAAAGTATAGTCCATAAACGAAGAATACCAGTGATAGATAAGAATCTATGGAGAGTCGACATCATCATGCCGGCCTTAATCTACCACGACTAAGGCTTCTACGTAGATCTGGATACACATTTGCCGAGTCCGGAACGCGACGAGCCTTTACATGTGCTAAATTTTTCACATTTGTATGATGGTTGCAATCCAGTCCTGATCATTCCCTTATCACCCGCTAACTGCTGGATCTGCACTGGCTAATCCGCCAATACGACGCGTCCAAAACTTGTCATTATGGTGAGTTTTCACATTATGTATGGTTGTAGTCTAGTCGAGCCCGGAATCCCTAACACTAATAGGACTATTTCTAAAGTATGGCTAGTTTAACATCCTGAAACTGCTATATTGTCGCTGAATACTTGGGTTTACGTGTGTTTCAATAGCATTGCTCGAGTACCGGTTCTTCTAGACTTAATGTATTATCAACTTTGCCTACTTTGACATTTTTTTTTTATAGTCCCCCTAGATCTCAGACATAATCCGAGTTTTTGTTTACTTTTTTTTATCAATTATGTTGTTTACCAATTCGTTAATTCTGAAGTCAAGTAATTTGGATAATATAAATCTCATTTTAATTTAACAAATTAATTGTAATCATTTTATTTTATTTATCAATCTTTCTATCCCTCTTCGACATGTTACTCCAGTTCTGTTTCTTCTTTCTTTCGTTTTCCTTGCTTGCTTTCTAGTTCACTTGTTTCTGGCACATGCAATCTTGACCACCTTCTGAATAAAGTCGAGGAAGGGGACTCGAAACTCCTCGTTTCCTATCAGGGCGGGGTGGTTACTAACGCTTAGCCTCAACCCGGTCCTGACCTACATTTACACTACTATTTACACTATTAATTATGTTTTATGTCAATACAAAAATCAAGTTATCAAAAATATGAATAATTTAGCTAACCACTCTGCAAATATTATATTATTGTCGTAACCCAATCGATAATCTTGACAATTGGCAACGAGCAGCATGAATTAAAATTTTCTCTTCTATTATGATATTAAAGAATTTAATATTTTTCGAGTAAAGTTCATTTGGGATGAAAAGCCCATTAAGTTACCTTTCATGGTATCTATTATTATTTGCAAACTTCACTGTCACCATAATCAGGTGGGCTGAATTCAGTTTACCAAGATATCATAATCACGTCTGAGCAAAGACGTTCCCAAGTTTTTACTAAACGTGTTGAAAAAAACCTCCCCCCCTCTCGTTGTTTTACCTACAGGCTAAAGAGAGAGTTACAGAGATCATTATACAATCATAGACGAGTGACTGCGAAAGGTATCGTTATCATTGGGACAGACGTATTTGGATAAATTTCAAAAGAGTTCGCGCCCCGGCCTGCCCTCTACCGGAGCGTCATAAAATAATTGCTCAAGTCGCTTTTGTAGCGGTCGCGTTTGATACCCTTTAGCTTTTAGGATGATGTTTATCTTAGATATCCTAATTTCTATGGATAGTTATAAATAAATTATGTCAAAATATCTATTATGTCAAGCAAGTTTTAATCTCAAAAGGTTATTACAGGGTGGATCATTACGTGAACGATAGTGATGTCTGGAAATAACCCACATCTCTGTGCTTCCACTAAAAACTACGATTTGTATAGTTTTTTATGACATAAAAAATTATATATATTATATTTATGAAAAAAAAAAAAAAAAACCAGATCGAGTTTCTTGCCGGCTCTTCTCGACTGGGTTGTTTTCCGAACCGGTGGTAGTGTTTTAGACGTTCATAAGCGCCTTCTTAGGGCCTAAATTGAATAAATAAATTTTGATTTTGATTTTGATTTTTGAAATAGACAAAAACAAAATAACTCAATACTTTCTACTCCTTTGCGTTTGCCAGAATTCGGCATATTCCTTCATTTTTTAATAATCATTATCATAATAAAACATTGGGAACGACTAGTTGTTTAGAAATTACTATTATTTTAATAAATTAAGAGAGTGCAAGCTACATTAAAACTGATCTTAAATCGTTACTTTGGGCATAGTTACAATAATGGATTACGAATAAAACTTTTCTATCAGAGATTGATAGTTACTATTTCAGAATGACATTTTAAAACTTGTTTATGAATATGATTTTTTATCTCTCCTTTAATGTCTCATAACTAAATAAGACGTGACAAGAAACTCGTTTGTAACTAATTGAAAATGAACGTAATGATGACAATTGTAAGACGTTAGTATAAACCTCAAAGGAAACACTAAACGAAGAACACAAGTTAATTCGACATTTAATAACGCGTACAGAAAGATGACAACCACCGCAAGCAGTTAATGAAAGTTCTTGACGTCTCTAGTTAGAAGTAAACTACAGGAATTCAAAATCCTTTTAATAAATACATTAATCCAATTACGTAACAGGAAACCAGTGATAAAGTACATATCGTATTCATTACAATACAAAAATAAAAATAATAATGTAATATTTGAAAATTAAAAATCTAACCATATAGGTGCATAGATAGGCAAAGATAAACCAGTCCCAGACATTTTTCTACAATAGCCTTACTTTTTTTGGTTAAGTTGTAAATTGTCGAAATTCCACAATGATCATCATTATTGAAAATAAATAAAAAATCTATTAATTTTATTGATAACACTGAAGCTCATCAATAGCTACCAAAAGAAAAAATAAACGAATAAATAAAATAATGAAAAGAAATCCATGATATCTATTTGTCTCACTCTTTCTTGAGCTAACCGGCATTTGTTCATTTAAAAAAAAACACTACGTATAGCTTGACTTTGTACATTTTGGATAAATATTGTCCTCTTTACCTATCATAAATACATGCATTTGTTCTCAAAGTTTTCTTTTTAATTATTTCTAAAGATAAACAGTTAAATGATGATGGGTTATCAAGATACTTTGCGAGATTAAAGCTGAACTGACGAATAATAATAGACGGAAACGTACCCCCCTCCGCTTCGCTTCCCTCCCCTCCAGCCCCGCTAACATTACCGAGCGTTTTACTTGGCGCGTATAAATTACACAGTTATGAATAAATTTCACATAAAACTCCTGAAACTGCACCTTTACACGATGACAGAGACGGTCTAATAAGTAAGAGCCGCGGTCGGAGCGGGACAGATGACGGGGCACGTCGTAATCCGAAAATTTCATTAAGAAGTCAGTCTATCCGAACAGTTTGCTGATATCTAGAATATTCGGGGTCTTATTAAGAGAGGAGGCGGAGTGAAATTTCTTCCATTCACGGGTATCATTTTAATATACTGGAGTGTTTAAAGTACCTATGCAATTATGCTCAACGTCTGTATTATATTTTGTCAGTTCTGTTTGGAACTGTTTCATAGTTTATTCTATGATAGCAATTGACTACTAACTATTTTTGATTAAGTTTGTCGATAAATTGTTACATAAATTGATACATATTATTAAAGGAAGCGTTTCTTTTTCTATCCGTTTGTCCGTTAGTTAGTTTATAACTCGAGATCTATTGAACTTATTTACATTTCCTTTTTAATGTAACTGATATTTTATCTATTCAGGTTTCAGGGTATATTTTGATTGATTAGGTAGTATATAGAAATCAAGAAGAGCACTAAGGAAGTAAATAAATATAAAAAAGATTCGCAGTATGATATTTTGGAATGATTGACCTAATCCGATGGATGTTCAAGAAAGTAAAAATAAAAATTGTGAGCTAAGTCGCAGATAAAACTAGTTTAATTTATATGTTATTTTAGACTGTTTATTATATTAAGTTGAGCCAAGTATTTCATTATCTACAAAGATAATTTGGTTAATAAAGTATTTATAACCTCGTTCCAATTTTTTATCGCTTAAACCCGGCACTGGTTATCGCTAACAGGAAAAAGCTGAAATAAAACAAAAAAACTTTTGAGCTAAGGTTAAATACTAAAAAGCTTTGTTTATATTTAATACATGAAACTGTAGTTTTGTTTATATGCAAAGAGGAAAAACAACAGAATGTATAGACCTAGAAATAATGACAGTACAAACCTATTCCGCTTGAACATCGCACAGATCGAGGTAGATTCTTACTTATTGTATCTAAATGAAATCAGAGGATGATGACAAGACATCTCGTTGGCTACTGCCCTAAGTTGATAATTTTTTATCAAGCACGTAACAGGTTGTCTTAGTGTCTGCATTGCAGAACCCTACTCCTACATCTGGGTTCAATAAATCTAGGTACATCAAATATTCCGGCTTAAATACTAACCCATATAAACAATTAATAAAAAAAAAACATTTATGTTAATTGATTAAAAAAGGGAAAGAAAAAATAAAACGGTACAAATCATTCGCAAAAAATTAAAATGTTCCACGTACACACACACCAGCGTCGCTTTCCATTAATTATGGAGGTAAAAAAAAAAATCAGTTAATCAAAACCTACCCGGACTTTTGATGGTAGATTCGCTTGAACGCAGGGCGGGGGGTCATTAGCGACCGCCCGCTCTCGCCAGAATACCGCCAAAGCGCGCGCCCAAGTTGATTTTCAAATTCAATTTACAATTAAAACGTTCGATGTTTATTTTTTTCGTTAGAATCTGCGTTTTAATTTCTACAACAGAAGTTTTGTTTTTACTTAGGATTTCTTTTTTTGTTTGTTGTCCATTGCCCTCCCCGCTTCCACCGCTGGTGATCGGTCGGTTAATTGATTGATTGATCCGTTGTCGAGTGTGTCCGATGAAATAAATAGGTCGTAATATTTTCAAGCTTCATTCATGTATTTCATCTTAAGATTAATATGACCGTAAATAAAACAAGTATTTAATGAAGTTAACTATGTAAAGAGTAATATTTACATACTAGCTGTATGCCCGCGGCTACGCCCGCGAGTTCATATATTCGTCACTGTCCCACTGTGACTGACACTGAGCAAGTCTTAATCTCAAAAGGTTATTACAGGGTGGATCATTGCGTGAACGATAGTGATGTCTGGAATTAACCCACATCTCTGCGCTTCCGCTGACATTGGTTAAGACCAAGAATTGTATAGTTTTCATATAAAAAAATTATATTGCCGGTTTTTTTTTTTCTCGACTGGGTTATTTTCCGAACCGGTGGTAGTGTTTTAGACGGTCATAAGCGCCTTCTTAGGGTCTAAATTGATTTTATTTATACGGAACCCTGATTTTTTTTTGTAATAAGTAAACGTAAAAATAATTCTCATAAATTCAAGTACTCGCGCGTAAAACTGTGAATTGAATCGATTTTTATTCCATTTTCTATGAGTTTTATTTTTTTTACGCGTAACCCTATTTTTTTCCAAAATTAAAAGTTATCCGGAGTAACTTCAGCTATCTACCAAACAGGATCGTCAAAATCCATCCAAGCGTTCCGGAGATTTCCCGGAATTAACATTTTATCCCGGAATTAACAGACAAACATTTTAAAAATTGTGTTTTTGGTATAGATATCGTATTCATATCTATTTGGCAAAAAAAAAAACAATTTTGACATTACAAACAGACACTTCAATTATATTTATTAGTATAGATTATAAATATGTTTCCATACGTCGATGTTACTATTTTTTACCATTTTATTTCTTGTAAAATTAAAAATCAAAATAATGAAAAATCAAAATACACTTTCTTTAATTCCCAATGAAATTATGCATATTTTACATGCCTTTTACATTGTCATCTGAATTTGACTTTATTAAGTGTCAAAGTTAATAACACGTTAAGTTTAGAAGAATCGATTCTCAAACCATGCCGTTGGAACACACCTATAGGACGTTAAGCTAATCAGGCGGGCTATGGAAATAGCCTTATTAGTGTAAAGATTAAAAACATAATAAAAATACAACATTACAATGAAACCGCAATATTATAAATACTTAATTAGAACAAACAAGATTCACACACAGACCGTGTCCGGACCGCAAATCGGATTAGCACTACTATGCGCGAAACCACTTTTGAACACAAATCGACTACCGGAATGCACCCGCACGGCTCCCGTTCTATTACCAGAATTATCATATCAAACGGCTGCGACGACAAAACAAAAAATCACTTTCATCTTATTAGGGGAAGGGTTAGTACGGTTGTAACAAACATTGTTTGAAAACCGGACATACGATACTCCACTTTCCACGAACGCAGTAAGGTCTTATAATCATGCAATTAAAATCATTGTCATCTCTTAACAGGCTTATGGCTCGTTGCAATCAAAGGCATGTCCATTAATATATCTCTGGAAATAAATTTACAATTGTTTCTACAAACGCGCACAGGGACGTACTGTCTCGGATATCTTGTGGGTGTAAAAAATATTTATTTATATCATTGAAAATACGTGTAATCAAAACTATCATAACATTGCAGTTAAATTACATGACTTGTTATATCCCGTGGCTCTGCTCACATAAAACAAATTTTTATTATTAATTAAATTATATCTCTAAGATTTAAATATTCCAAATAATATGCGGGTGGATATTTTTTTCGATATAATTCAATACTATTCATATGACAATATTTATCAACATTATGTGACAAAATTTATACAAAAACCGAGAAAAAGAGTGCGTCTATGGTTTTCAAAAATAATCACGTAAATCAGTTCAGTGGTTTTCCGAGTTATAAGCCAACTAACAGACGCATATGTCGATGAACCATTGTTTCTTTTAAATTATATCAAGTTTAAAAATTGATTTTTAAGTTTTAATGGGTTATCGAGACCACCTATCCATTTCTAAAGCAAGCCTGTGCTTTCGGTGAAGGAAAACAATGCGGGGAAACCATAGCGTGGTGGTAGGACATTTCCTAATAATGCTCATCTGGGTAGGTCTACCATCCTGGAAAACTTCGTCACTTAACATCAGTTGAGATTGTGGTCAAAGCACTGAGCCTATACAATTTAAAAAAAGTTTGATTTCTTGATGAATAATAAAAAGATCAACATTGACCGCCGATAAATATAAATCCTAGTGTACCTACACTATTTGTAACATTTTTGCAGTTTTAATTGCATATCAGTTCATATTGATATCTTTTGCATTGAAAATCACCGAGCACGCTGTATGTCGGAATTTTTTTTATATATTGTTAATTAAGCTAATGTTAAGAGACTGCTTGGTACATAATATTATAGTCCCCCTAATTATCTTTCAAACGGCATCCCTGTACGGGCCATCAGCCGAAAATTATGACCGTTACATTTGCCAAAAGAAAATTGGGTTACCACCGATGGCACTGTAATGAAGTGATGAACTTTCAGGTCATGTGTGAGACGGCGTAGGCTTACCCGTTGCGATAATTGCGTATAGGGTTGCAATGTAAAAAAAAAACGGTAAACCTCTGGAATTATAATACAAAAAATCTGTTTTAATTTTATTTCCTTTATCGTTGATTTTAGAAGTATTTATGTTTTATTTGAAACAATAATATACAAAATAAGGAACATTATTATGCAACTAACACAATAATAATAATACATTTTAATAATTAAAATAACAGGGACTTAAGTAAGGATTTAGATGAACAGCTTTATATAATACTATCTCGAGTAAAATTGAGTTGGTTGAAACAGTACTATTATGAAAATTTCATCTACATTATAATTTAATTACAATTTTTTTAAATAAAATTGACGCTTCAATGTCTAATTAAAATTACAAATATCATAAACACGGTATGTATTTCGAAAATTACATCATTGTTTGTATATGATTTTGATCATGTTTTTCTCAATCAAATGAGAAGGTACGAAACAAATAACGCCAGAGAAATAATATCAATTCATTCAATTCTTCTCTTCTTTATTGTTTTGACACTTGGTCTTTTCTAATAAGAGTTGTAACTCTGGGATTTTTTTTCTAACAATAGCAACCCTAATCGTCCCTGATATAGTGTCGTTTCGAATCCAAAAGAGCGTGCCACCGATGGTAATGGGCGACCTCTATAGTTTTAATCTTCTTTATTGCCAACTCTCTGCGAACTTTCATAGCTGTTACTATGCTATTATGTAGGAGTGTGTTGGTTTTTATTGCACAATGATAATGTACCGTTGGTGAATTATATATGAACATTGTTTAGTTCCTGAAGTTATTTCTTTTTATTTACCTTTATCTTTGTTATAAAAGTGAATACAATGAAAAAAGTTTCATTGCAAATACAGTTAAGTATTATACATAAATGCTTAATATATAATTACACTTTTTTTTTAAAACGATGCTCGAACATGATTTCATATGTTGTCTTGCTTAATCTAGATTGCTGTTTGCATGTAATGTAGTAAATAGGTACCGTACATCCAATTCTTTGTCGAATATTCGCGCATTGAAGTAGTCTTTAATAGCGTGGTTAGGCAAATTTATTATCTTTAGTCATGATGGTAATTAATGGGTATTTTTTTTGGCATTTCTAATAAAAATTTTCACATGAGATTTTTCTCAATTTCAAAGATATATTCGGATAGTAATAAATCAAAGTAAAGTTGTAGCCCGGTAGATGATTTTTCAAAGTGATTCGCAAGGGGAGTGCACGCGACATAAGCGTAACAATTAATTTTACAGACTTCTCGAGGTTGTGTGATTGTGGTACGAGTCATAATATTAAAGCGTTCTTATAATACATTTTAAGAACCCGTCGGGTTAGCTACTACATAAAGGTAAAAATTTATAACCCATCACCTATGTAGACTAGTTCTAACATCATCTGACATTGTAATCATTTCCGATCTTATCTTCACTTAATATTAACGAGATTGTGGTCGAACACTAAACCATAGTTACTATTTTATTATTAGCAACTACCCTCGACTAACTCACTAACCGAAATCTATGTAAAAACGCGCTGCAACTCCAAGCCAGAAGTAGTGTTTTATCGACTGTCTAGGCGTGCGGGCCTGGGTTCTTAAATCACTCAGGCTAAGCAACGAGCACCGAGGGGTAATCACCGCGGGTTGTGCGGCGTACTCTGTGTTGCATGCCAAGTGCTACGTGCGCTGTGCTGCATGCCCAGCGCTGCGTGCGCTGTGCTGCGTGCGCTTTGCGGCATGCCTTGAATGGCGTGGCAGGAACACTAAGGCTGTGCTTCGTACAACATACGGGTGTGACACGCTCCGTGCGGTATTGTTATTTATTGCGGTTTATTTAGTTTGTAATTAGTTCCTGTTGATCTTAACTGATCCAACATTAATTTATATATTTTTGAAATTTAAATCTCACTTCGTATCTAACAATATACATTTAAATTTTCTTTCCGCCTTCAAGAGCTCTGAAGAGTACAGAAAGTATACAAAGTTAGATTGCAAATGGGAAATAATTTTTTGGTAGCTTCATTGAAGCTATTATGGTTCAGTAGTGTGGTAGAATTCCGCATCAATGAACGTAGGTTCGAACTCATTTATCCAATTCTATATAGGTATACCGTATAGGTAGACCGAAGTCCCCCAATACAATAGGTAAGGGGGCACGGAGTGACGAGTTCTGTGCCAGTGTGGGACTTACCCGGGCGTGAAGCGCCCGGAAATACCCACTAAACCCCTCGGGGCCGTCCGCTGCATTTGGGATGGGGGCGACACGGGGTGGCTTTCGCAAGCACCGCGTCGCCTCTGCAGCGAACCCACCGGGCCTCGTCGTGCAATGGCCCAGCGGGGATGGGGGAGTATATAGGTATACCCTGAGCTTTTGGTAAGAGAACGTCGAGAGGAACCCATAGCATGGTGGTACGGCATTTGGGTAGCTAGCACACTCACTCCAGCCAAACCTGTCGCCATATATCAGTAGGTGTATTCTGGTACCATTATTTGAGAACCAGTATCTCCAGGCTTAGTGTGTTTACCTCCCTGGACCATATCGTCACTTAACATCTGTTGAAATATAGTCAAAGCGCTGCTACTATACAAATACATTAAAAAAAAAATCAAGTCACGATTATTAATGACTATGATTATGTTAATTATTAAGATATATTTCAATACGAAGTATACACATGCAAATAATTGTATTATTAACATTTTTTTTAAAATCGCTACTCGCTTATAATCTACGCCCTAATTTAGGGTAAACTGGAGCAAAATGGTAATACATTAATCTTGAGCTTACGCGAAAAGTATTGTATAGATCACGTGGGGGTGGGGACTAAGATGTTTACCCGGCTCCGCTTGCTAATCAAACTGGCGGGGGATAATGTCGGCAAATAATGCCCCTCATGTTTTAGGTAAAGATTGTTATCCAGTTACAATTAAACGCATTTAATGGAGGAATTTTTAGTGAATGCTGGGTTTGGCAGAAGAAGCATGAAAGTAAGATTAACGCAGTGGAAATGAGAAGTCTGAGAAGTATAGCTGGAGTGAAGACGATTGACAAAGTCAGGAATAGTATGATAAGGGAACGCTGTGGTGTGGTAGAGGATGTGCTGACCAAAATAGAGAAAGGTATGCTTAGTCGGTTTGGGCATGTAGAGAGGATGGATGAGAGAAGATTAACGAAATTAATTTATAAGGCGAGGGTGAATGGGCAAGTCGGTAAGGGTCGACCTAGGCGAATGTATCTAGACCAAATCAATCATGTCTTAAATAAAGGCCAGGTAAAAAGTACCCATAACCGACGAGCATGTATGAAAGCGCTCATGAAAGTAGAGGAAGCGAAAGAGGTATGCCAAGATCGTAGCAAGTGGAAGGACGTAATCTCTGCCTACCCCCACGGGAGAAAGGCGTGATGATATGTATGTATGTATTTTTAATTATTATTGTATTCATTGATAGTAGGATCAAATTAATATGAATAATTCAAATTATTGCTAATACTATTCACTGTTTTAGTTTTAATGAAATAAGTTGATATTTATTAGTTTAAAAATATTAAAAAAAATGAATGACCACTTATTTCCAAACTTTTAAAATTAAAATCTTCTTTTATAAATGTTCAGTACTGGTTTACGATATTCGCTTCAATAATTTTAGTGTTTTTTTTATTCCAAAGATAAGTTAAAAAACTTGAATTTAATTTGAAGTTTAAAATTAATTTAAACATATAGAGAAATTATCGATTTTTTTGTACGCTGTACCCACAAATTATCAAAATAAACTTTTCAATAATATTGTGATTTTTTTAGATTTTTTTTAGGTTAGGTTTTTGGATTGTTCTGTCAATCGGGCCGTCATTTTGCCGTGCTAGTATAAAAAAAATGTTAATTTTCATTAAAAAATTTAAGATATAGTCGAATATTATATCTTTTAGTGTGTTGATTCTTCAAACCAATGTTTACTGTATACCGCGAGTGAGTAAAAGATTAATCACACGTTACCACAGATACACATTAAAGTAAATTCTAAACGAGCGTGTATAAATCGTCTTTAATGGGCTTTTGTGAAAACTGGGGTTTAAGTGCTAAGGTGTATGACGGAATGAAAGGGCTCGCCCACCGCATGGGAACAAGACTACCTGTATGCTATTTATTATGTTAAAATTTTTAGTGGTTCTTTTGATGCTCCGAATTTAGGATATGGTATGGTGGCAGGGATTCTCCCTAAACATATCTAAAATAAAATAGATCTTCTTTATGTTTGACGATAAGTAATTAAGAAATTAAATTCATTATCTTCATCTATACTAATAAATAAAATTTAATTGTCTGTTTGTAATGTTAATTTTTTTTTACTAAATAGATATGAATGTATAACGGTACCTACCCCAAAAATATAATTTTTTAAATTTTAGTCTGCCTGTCTTCTTGTTCTAGTAATCTGCGGAACGCCTAGATCGATTTGTTCACGACTTTTCTTGGTTGAAAGCTGAAGTTACTCCGCGTAACTTTTATTTTTCGAAAATAATTAAGGTTCCGCATTTTAAAAAAAACACAAAGTTTCACTGGCGGATGTTTGAATTTGTGAGAAGTATCTTTGCTTTTTGTCAGTAACATAATTACGGTTCCGTGTAAAAAAATAAAAGTCACGAAATTGGAACAAAATACGTTTCAAGGAACAACACCATCAAAACATTATTTTTTAAATGATTATTTAATAAACAAATTACGCAGTAAAGAACATATAAAATGCGGCCAGAGCCGCGGGCGCACAGTTAGTAGTTTGTAAAGTGTAGATGTACAATATTTTTGTATGTTACTATTATTGGCCGCATCACAGTTCTAATAATACTATGTATTTACTCTGTATATACAATTTTAGTATGTAATATAAAAATTGAATGTAAATCTGTGTTTAAAAACAAAAACTAAAATCACTAGCGGTATATCTTTGTGATGGGACCTCATATGTATGATACTAGCACTTTTCGATATACTACTAATATCTTTAAGTAGATAATAGATACATTTAAAAACATAAGTGCAAGTAGACAATCGCAGAGGTTTCAAAATAACATAATTTCAAGCAACTTCCGAAAATGTTAAAGCGGAGAGATAACACAAACGTTGTATACTGCCATTCTACAATTTCTCATTTGGGCAACGACTAAGCGCGGATGCTTCTGACATCGCGGCTTCGTAATATCCTGTCACCAGACTGACCCGTTTCGAAACAGCGCTGGCTGTGACACTGTGCCTTTCTGTGCCCCATCTTCCATACCTCTGAGTATCGGTACGGTGGTTGTGTCTTTAGTTGGAAAACCCTTAAACCTTTATTACGAAAGCAATAAAGACCATATTTAAGGACGTCCGAGGTTCTGTGAGGATTAAAGCATTGAAATGTTTTTTGTGATGTAATAATGAAGATTGATTTTGTTACTTTATTTTACTGGTAAACTGCGTGTAGAGTTAGACAAATCTTAGACGATTGTGGTGATTATATCAAGTAAATATCGATGTGGTTTTTAACCACAATACATGTACTGCGAAATCACGAACAGACATCAGTCGATTTTTAATTTCAGAATAGACACTTAGACAGCCACACACCATTTGCCTAACACAATTTGCTTCTTAAAAACTTCATTCTCACTATCTATATATATATACTAAGAGTGTCTGTTTTTCTGTACTAACTACATATGAACGTATATACGATACCCATCCCAAAAAACCAATTTTTAAAAATTTTATCTGTTTCGCTGTTTGTAACCGCTAATCTCCGGAAAGGTTGGGCCGATTTAGAAGGGATTTGTTATGTTAGATAGCTGAAATTACTCCGGGTAACTTAGGGTACTTTTAATTTTCGAAAATAATTAGGATTCCGCGTAAAAAAATAAAACTCATAAAAATTTGAATAACTGTTTTACTGGCAAGTGAATTTGTGAAAAATATTTATTTTAGTAGCAAATAATTTTGGAAAATAATTTGGGTCCCGTATATAAAATAAAAACCTATATTACACATTGAAGTATATATCAGACGCGGACGTAGCCGCTAGTATAATATAATACCGTAAATGCATGCATCTTCAAATCGCAAGTTCTGCCTTCAAATAACCAAGGAACTGTCCAAACATGATATGGTATTCGAATAGTTTCACTATCGCGAAGAATTGCCAAAAAAACCCAATGATATTTATATTTTATTATATTAATCCAATACAGCGATAAACATAAATTACGGCACTAATCAAGCACTTCTTGCAGGAGCATAAAATCCCATCGGAAAGCATCGAGGCTCAGTGGAAGGTACGACCCATAAAATAGGAGAGGTCAAGCCGCCGACCTAGAATTGATTTCTATTGAGGAAAGCTTTGAGAAAATTGGTAGTTAAGAATTTAATTACATACGAGCGACTTTAGCATTAACAAATATTACAGAATAGGTTATGATAGACGAGAATAAATAATTTAACTTTGTTACAAAAAGTCTTATAGTTTTGTCGTATTTTTTACATCTCCTTATTTATAAAAAAATAGATAGTTAATTATTATCAGCAATTCTGATAAAATCCTACCTATTATTATATTCAATCCGAAATTAATAAATCCTTTTGAAGTTTTATGTATCATTAAAGGGTTATTATAATAGCAAATTAAGCAAATGAAATAGATATTTCATTAAAGAAAATATAAAGAAAAAATTGTTCAAAGTAATTCTGCAACATTAAAAAGAGATGATAAGAGATAAATAATATTAATTTAAGAACGAAGAAAATCATAAACGAAATATATTTATGAAGATCCATTACATGCAATGGTAGCTGAAAATAAATAAAGAAAACAATACTTATAATAACATTATTTTGTATTATTATAAGTACGATATGGAAATATTGCGATTATAAATCGCAAGTCTGACGGGTCAATTGACCGGCATCCCTCGGGCGCGTCGTATTTTTCGGTCGGTCATTCGCGTGATCGGACCGCATTAGTGCAATGAATCAAATTGAATAAGGCCGCGGTCACATCCGCGATTGGAGGAAACGCCCGTCGTTTCGCTAATAAATAATCTATGCTAAATACACGCTGCCTTATTTTACACAGGGACGTATTTAATAAATATTTGCGTGTGACATTTGATAAACGATAATAATTTCGTGATAAATATACATTTAAATGAGTAGGTATTAAATTTAAATATTTCATATGTTTTTAATAGCAAAAAATACTAAAATACTCTAGAGTTAAATTCTTAGTTACGTATAACGAATTGATTATCTGCACGCGGAATTTCTGTTTATAATAACATACCGTAAACTTTATTATTTAATTCACTTCATTAAATAACTTAAATTTTAATATTCATTAATAAAACTGTGTTCATTAATTGTTGGGTGTTTCATTGGTGTTTCATATAATTCTGGTGAATTCTGTAGACGGTAAACACGAGCAAAAGTTTGTAATTTTTGCACCTTTATTACGTATCTGTTTCGCTACCGGAATGTAATCTCGTGTGCTAATGGTGTTTTCGGGAGCGGCCGCGCAGTTTTGTTTAGATTAGGCCTTGATAATACCGACCAAGTATTTTTACGTTGAAACAAATATTAATGGTTGTGTCAGTAGCAATTGATGATAACTACTCACTCAGTGCGACCGGCCGCGGCACCGGACGTTGGAATTGTTTTGTTCTAGCCGAATCGACAACGGCTTATAGAGTAATTTTTCTACAAGAATTAAATGACTACACGTTATTGATTTCTGTAAAATCATTTTTCAAGTTTCATTAATAATAGTTTTAGTTTATGTAACGTACTTGAACTTGCACAGAAGAACTAAAAATTTAAATTCATTTTTTTTTTTATTTGAATTTGAATATATCTATTAAATTGTCTTTAAAGATTATTAGAAATGTATCACACAGTTCTTCTTACAAAACTAAATGTATTAATGTAATTAAAGTTATTAAAAAAAACTAGTATTCTCCACTAGGTTGAAATTTTAACATGATCATTATTGAAAAAACTTAGTTTGCACAATTTTTTATTATCCTAACCTATTATTAATAAGCAGATGGCACTTAATTTCGTCTATAGCTACTAAAAAGGAAAAGAAAAACTACTGAACTGATTTATGTTTAACTATAAATAGGCATATAGTTTTGCCATATATCATCATCATCATCATCATCATCATCTCCCTACCCTTTTCCCATTTTTATTTGGTGTCGGCGCAACATGTCTTCCTCTTCCATTCCTCTCTATTTGTTGTCATCTCCGCATTCACTCCTTTTCTAAACATATCATCTTTCACACAGTCCATCCATCTTTTCTTTGGTCTTCCCCTTCCCATGTAACCGTCCACATTCATATCCAATACCTTTCTTACAACATTCTTTTCCTCCCTGCGCATCACATGTCCATACCAGGATAAACGACCGCCTCTTAACTAGTCTGCTATTGGTGCCACTTTCAAACTTCCTCTGATATATTCATTCCTAATCCTGTTCATTCTTGTTCCCCCACACATCCATCTCAACATTCGCATCTCAGCTGCATGTAATCTTCTTTCGTCCGTCACCTTATATATATATATATATATATATATCCTTAAATATTTATTGCAACTGATATACGTTTTACATTATTTAAAATTAATGGTAAACTCTAGAAGCGAGCTAATTAACAACATGGGTGCCTCGAGATATTACCCCAATTCACTCACAGCTCACACCGTATAGTGTTTACTTAATATATTACTTGGACAGCACCTCTGAGGATCTCTCAATATAACCGGACCATACAATAAAACAGTTCAACCCCGACCGTATCATTACAGCCGAATGCAAGCGTTAGGGCCCACGGCGGCGCGACCGAAGTTCAAAGTCGCACTCTCTCCGAGAATTAATAGGGCTATTGTGGCAATAAATACGGGAGGCGCCTAGTTTGCGGTTACTAGCGGTGGAGTAAATCAAGAGGGAGCTCTCGCCGCAAGATGTCCCGTGCTGTAACGACTCCCTACTATATCCCCCGGTAAGGGGTTACAATACGGAAACTACCGTTAGGGATCGTTAAGAATATTTTAGTTTTGAATAAATAAAATGTCCAGCCATTCAACCGAAAGACGTCCACTATTGGACATAAGTGTCCCCCGCATCCAACGGATTCCCGCGACCTTCACCAGGTCGTCGTTTCACCTTGTGGGGAGGCCTTACCCACGCTACGTCTTCCGTTGCGTGGTAGCCATTCGAGAACCCGTTGGCCCCATCGGGCATCGGTTCTGCGAGTAATCGGTTCCGCTTGAGAAATGTATTTTCAAATAATACGTCCAGACATTATGTACTAGAGTATCTTATATTAAAACACGACACTGCCAAATTTCTCACCGTGTACTTATTAAGTTCTGCCTGCGACTTTTCTGGGTTATTTTTAGAAATGAGTACAGAAATTAATTGTATCCCTGTGAGTTAATCATAAGAGATAGATATGTGCTATCGTGTAATTTTTTGTAGGATTTTTGAAGAAGCACAATTTTGATGTACCTCTTAAGATCTAGTAGGCCATGAAAATCGTTTTTTTTTTCGGGGACTTTATTGTAAAATATTGTTTTTTTTTTCTACTTAAGTACACAAATATTAATTAAGATATGTTACGTATACAAACCTTGCTTGAACAAATATTTAACTGAGGGTGAAAATAGTTTTAAAATTCGTTGCATGGTTTAGAAGTAGTTATCGGATAAACAGACAGACAGAAGCGGAAAGCGACTTTGTTTTACACTTTGTATTGATGAGTAATATTACATAGAACTACGTGTTCACATTTTGTGAAAATCAATAACGTCTATGTTAGATGTTGTCTTTATAAACGTACCAATAAATGACGACAGATAGAGGTAAATATTTATTTTATTTATATTTCACATGTTGGTACCCTTATAGTTAGTGGTCTACGTAGCCACCATTAGCACCACATGTTCGTTGCCGATTCTTTAAAAATCACTTTGGTGACCTTTATACCCGTCTTAGAGATTCTCATACTGTATTCCCCTGGAAAGACTAGAAAGCGATAAGGAGCTAATTCCATATCCGGAACGTTGGTAGGAGGAAAATTTTCTGGAATTGTGCTTTCCGCGACTACTAAGTCTCAAGGTACGAGGGTGAATTCCCTATTAATCGCAAACTGTACTGGTTAAATTTAAGATAAAAAATGGGATAAGCTACGATATGTTATAACTTATATGTTATAACTACATTACAAAAACCTCTTTTTAAAACTAAGTCTTATACCTACACAGTGCGTATAATGCTTAAGAATACGATTTGCCTTGTTCACAGAAAATAGGCTATAAAAATATTAGTTTAATCCATAAAATACTTTTACACAATATACATCGTGTCTCACGAAGCGCAAAGTAGCGTGTTTCACTAAAATATTTACGATTCTATTTTTCATAATAATAGGATATACTTATAATAAAAGACTAACGAGACAAAATCTGTACATTGAAGAGAATTAACAACAAAATACTATGCGGGGTTTTTGAATAGACTACAGAGCACAATTTTTGTAAGTCTATTTATTAATTTCTTCGTCAATCATGCAAAAACTACTTAACCAAATTAGATGAAATTTAGTAATGACATTTATTCCATCTAGGGGAGAACATATGGTGCAAATTATGTAATAAAAACATATACTCCAAACAAGTCGTTATAACACGTTACTGGTGACAACACGTAATTTATGTAATTTTTTTTTAATGATTCTTGACAGGTGGGTGCTTAGTTGAAGGAACGAAGCGATATAAGCAAGTCGTTGCAAAATAAATATAAGTCTCTTGTGACACGGGCCAACCTCCCGAATCGAGGTACAACAGCTAACTTAGAAGGTTGCCCGCAAGGGGACTCTGTACGCGTCGCGTCACTCGATACATTTACCGGATCATTTCCCAGATTGTACTTATTACTGATTGTCAGGACGCGTCAGAAAGTTTGTCCAGCAATATCGAATTCCTCAATTCGCGTTGAGTACGACCACGGACTTCAAACTCTAGGCAGTTCATCTTCCAACGTTAATATCATCAATGAATTGATTACGCGGTTAAAAAATATTCTCGGTGCCTGCCTGCCTCGGTGGCGCAGTTGTATTACGGTGCAACTGCCGTTCTGAGGTCTCGGGTTCGATCCTCGGTCGGGTCAAGTGGTATTGGGTTTTTCTACTCAGTATTATCTCGGAGTTTGGAATTTGGCGATAGGCTCGCCCCCTGTCACATCTAGGACGGAACTAAGCTCGGCGAAATGTGGGTGGTATAGTTCGCTGTTTCACCTCTGCCTAACCCTTCGGGGATAACAGGCGTGAGCTTATGTTATGTTATGTTAAAAATATTTCGTGTTTATTTAATTTTAAGTACCAAGTAATTGTATCGTTGTTGTTTTACACCGTTGTTCTCCTTTACTTAATAATTCTCATATCACAGATCTGGTTTTATTAATATCACTGTAATATAGGTAGGTACATATATAACTTACTAATAAATACTGCCATAATTAACTTTTAAATCTCTCGAAATGCGCCAGTCCAATCGACACGCAAGATCTAAATGCTTGTGGAATTTGATAACTAAAGAAATGACTCTTTCTGTTTGAACGGTAATCAAATGTTAAGAATCGCAGTAATATTCCACAAAAAAATTGTTAATAGATTAGAACTTATCTATATTTCAAAGATACAAACATATTATTATCAGAACTAAGTGTATCTGAAACAAAGGCCACATTAGTGATACCTTAAGTAACTCGTCTAACCCAAGTCCATATATTAAGGTCTAATCAGCAATTGAAATAACCCTTAAAGGTCAAGATTTATGTGGGTCCCTGGCCACCTGAGGCTGAGCCAGGGCCCTCTAATTTATTGTCGGTTAATTTACTCTACATGTTATTTACTCCATGGGTGGGAAAGAATTGTGGGTGTGATTTGAATGTCTCCTGTTAAATGGGCTGTAGGGTGGATGGACGCTTATTGGGGTTACATTCACATTGTCGAGCCAAAACACATTTTGAGGTTATTTTATTACATATTCCAAAGGGTGTTTTATTTATTACTTAGTTCATAGCAATTCGTTTTCTTGGTTAAAATTATAATTAGGTACTTACACCCGCAAGACCAATCGCTGTAGAGACCTTTGGGTGAAAACCTATGTCCAGCAATGGACGTCTCTCGTTTGAATGGATGGGTGCAAAGGAAATTATAAAGCGTATATAACTACAAACCTAAATCACCTTTTTAAAACTTCGAATATTTTCAAGTTTTAAAACTTAAATTTAGACCTACTTTAGTAAATATCAGCATCGTAAAAGGAATTCACTATTCAAATTTCATAATGTAGTGTAACTAATTTCGACTTTGGGTTGACCTATGCCGATTTATGGTCGTGTGAAATAGGTTTAGGAAGTACATAACGAATCGAAGAACGAAAGCCCAAAACGCGTTGTCAAAAATGTAATAGTAAACAAAAAAATATGGTTCACCACCTTTTATATAATCGATGAGTGTACTTTGATGCCGATTTAGAAATATATTAAACGAAATACCGAAAATACCAGTCAAGTTGACTGACCCGCGGTTTCATTCTGGGTCCAAAATTGGGCTAAGTTAATTATAACTTTTGCGCTCACCTGTACAGTAAACCTGCCACAGTTAAATACTTTATATTAAACGTTTTGTAATTATTAAAAGTTGAAGTTAATGAACCAACGATAATTTTGATGAAAGAGAAAAGAAAAGTGTAGATAAGTTTTACATTGTCTAACAAATTATTTTTTGTTTTCACCTTCATAGTTATTAGAGTTATTTTAAAATTATTCGTCTATTTATACTCACCGTGACTATAGTATTATTGGATATACAATCACTTAAAACCGCGTGATATCGCGGAAATAGATAATTTAAAGAAATATACTTCAACAGATTTTAAAAAGGCAAACCATCGTCCTCCTTGACGTATCCGTCAACGGTGAAAGATAACTAGATTCGGTCATGAGCTCGTAAATGACTGGCAAAAGTAAAGCAAATACCCCATATAATTAAATAAATATTTTTTTAAATACATGGGAATTTAAAGGAATTGATTTGAAACGATGTCCTTTTTTCTTTAACGCAATATTCTTTCACCTCACAGCGGTCATTCAAAGGTAATTGTGATTTTAAAAACATAATTATAGTTTTTTATGTTTGCTGCACAATTATTTTTAAAACGCAGATAAATACACATAATTGAAAGAAGGTATTTGAGAAATAGCTTGTTTACGAGACGAAAGTAATAAATAGGCAAATTTTGCGACAAACATGACGACAGTTGGCGATAGAATCTTATTCTGGATATTAATTAGTTGGAGTGCATGTATTCCACGAACACTGCAATTTTACAATTCTTCTTAAGGAAGCCTATACACAGCATGATGTAACTAAACCGACTATTGTGAAACCTAAGAAGCACATTTCATTAACTAAGGTTAAAGTGGTCTTAAAGCGTCATGCTGTTTTCAAATAAACGTAATAGGTATAGCAAGGGAACTAAGTATAGAGATGTATATTTCAAGAAACACTAGGTTACTTAATAGAGTTTTCAAATCGTGTTATTGAGTGTTGATTTAATCTACGAAAGGCATTTATCAGTTTAACCCTTTCAGGACCATAAGTAGGCAGAGAGTAAATATTACCATACAACTGTTTCTTTTAGTTTTTTAAACATAGAGTATAGGAAAATCACAAAATGATGCAATTGTAAGTCTATCTCTTTTAGAGTTTTGTGGGAAACATTTTTTGAATATTTTTCAAATTGAAATTCAAATATTGTTATAATTAAATAGACAGCTGCCAATTTTACAATGGGAAAAATGTTTCCCCTGGTCGTGAAAGGGTTAACAAAAATCTTTTAATGTATATAATAGATTTTAAAAATATCCTTCATCAAATTTAGGTTTTTTAATTAGTTCAAGAGAATTTTCTTTCCACTGAAAATACGTTAACTATTTTTTACAACTTTTCAAAACTGCGTATTAATTTTTTTTATTCTTTACTGCGAATAAAAATAGATTTTGTTGCATAATAAAGTTTGCTAAATTCGTCATTGTTTTTAAAGTTGAATTTCTTTTATAGAATCACAAATATATGTGCAAAGAATAATAACATAAAAATATGTGGAGCAGGATGGCACAGAAAAATACATTTATATTTTATTTATTAATTGCAGCAACTTCAAGAGCTGTGTGCTACACTGGATTTGGTAGAAATGAGAAAATAACTCTTAACTTTGTTTCCTATGCTGGGATCTGTCCGGTGAATCAACTTTGGTGTTAGCAATACATGACATAATCATCGATCATTATCGTTATAATCATTCTTTTAATGTATTAAATCAACTACAATACAAAAACAAATTACGCCATAAACATATGAAGATATTCATTCACCAAATATGTAAAAGCAATTACCATATGTCCTCACGTAATGTCACCCCGACCTTCTGTGAAAGGTCAAGTACTTATCTCGATGATTATTAACTTAGGCTGTACTAAATGTGAACTTAAGTTTTATTTAAGTAGTCTGCGTGTTTTCGAATATTGTCTGGTGAGTACCTAAGTAGATCACTCGCACCTAGACATGAATCAATTGTAAGGACGAGGTTAATTTTCACTAGATTTCTGTACATGCTTTGATTTTAACGGGTGCCTGTGGGTAATATTAGTAAATTGGATGATACATTGTGAATAAAAAAAAATATATTTGTAACTTATTGAACATGTAACTTTAATAACAAATCTAGATCTGTCTGCTGATTTAAAGGTTACGCCCCAGCATCCACACAAAGCCGTCGTTTCATCTCTCGTTTACAGTGAAACGAGAAAACTTTAGCAACTGTTTTAATCTATGCAATGTGTTTTGTTGTCGCGGTCCGCTCTTTGTTGCTTGAAAACTTTTGTTTTTTCCCAACACTTCTTTCTACTTTAATTTTATTTCGGGCTACGCTATCTGCCCTTGGATTTACACCCGGCGATACGTATTCGAAGCGGTATTTGGTACTTTCGGAGTCTTTATGCGGCTTTAGCGTTGATAATAGGTTGAGTGTTTGATGCTCTTAATAACTACGATGCTTGACTATTTTAATAATAATATATATTATTATTATTTTTTAATATTATGGCTATTACAGAATAATTAAAATAAATGAATTAAATACATGAATATATGGGATATAAATAAGACAAATTATAAAAGTTCATTTAATGTTAAGTTAAAAATTGCTCAAAGCGCACTGATCTACAATATAAAAAAATGATAAACAATGTAAAAAAAACAAAGTACAGAAATCGTATCGTCTACTCCGAAAGACATTAATGCTACGTAAGTGTTAATTTAGAAAATGAATTAGGCCATAGGATTTCTTTTGTTTTTTTTTTCTGTTTTATTCAGTGCAAAAGTTTCCATTGCTTTTTGTTCGCGCGTCTTTCTCCCCCTCTCGGATAATGTGGAACAAAGTTTTTTATTACGAGATTTCTATCTAATAGATTCATTTGAATACTTTTTGTTGTTATCATAAAACGGCCGCCGTGCCTCTGTAACGGCTAACTAACTATGGATCAAGTAAAAAGTTCTAGACCATTTTTATCTGAGATTTCTTTTTATTGTTAACATTATTAATATGAGGGATGGAGAAAAAAAAAGTTTTATTTTTCTTAATTACGTTTTTTGTATTCGTTTATGTTTGATTTAATGAGAAAAGTTAGATATTTTGTACTAGACATTATTATAACTCAATACGAAATAATACCAGGGCAAATTAATTTAATTTAAGACATGAACTATGTTTACGATAAATATATATTACAAATCTCGTATGAAGAGGTAAAGTTTGAATTACTAGTTCGAATGAAAGTAATTATATGAAAGAGAGAATTATGTATGAACGAGCCTTAAAAATTCAAGTAAGGTATATATTGTTAAAAAATATATTCTCCTCTAAATGCCTTTATTAAGATATAAGTGTTATAGATAATTATACAAATTTAGAATTAATTTGCATATAAAAATGAAACATTTTTCTTTGTTAATGTGTCGAGTACCCATAAAAATGAAACAATAGAAAGACAATAGGAAAACAATGGAAAGCCGGCGTAAACGCCAGGCTGGTGCTCAAGGGGTTAAGTGCATCACATAAAGACGGCTGAACTGATTTGGATTTTTTAAAGCGTTCGTAAAAAAACATTGCGTTATTGTGTTATAGTAGACTATTGTATAAACATACAACCATGACTTACGATGGATGATTCTAAAAATCTTTCACAGGAAACAATTACAATTAAATTTGGAAGCGATGATGGCGCAGTGGGAAGTGCGGCTGGATTCCGTGTCAATGGACGCGGGTTCGAACCCACCTATCCAACTCTAAAATCGGCCTCAGCTTTCGATGAAGGAAAACTTCGTGAGGAAACCATAGCATGGTGATAGGACATTTTCTAATGATGCCTGCGTGGGTAGCTACCATCCTCAACTTTGAAAACCTGTTGCCAAATACTAATAAGTGTGTTCCGGTACCATCACGTGAGAATCAGTGCCTAGGCTTAGTGTGTTTACCATCCTGGACCACATCGTCACTTAACATCAGGTGAGATTGTGGTAAAAGCACTAATTAAGCTATTAATTTTAATTGTAGATTTTAGATGAAAATAGAATTAAACCTTAGACATTCTCTAGGTGACATTCACGTAAACGCATTTCGTATGAGCCGGCTAATTAATTATAGCTAGTGATAGGCGCGATCGAAATTCAACAATAATTCATTAGCGTTTTTAGTTTCGTTTCAAAAAAAGAGTAATAGTTAATTTTAAAAATGCTAAAATTTTACATAACATTAACTCTTCTATATAAAATTTTAACTGTGCCAAATTTCATACACCTCAGTCTGGGTTATTTTGCGTAAAAAGGTTCTTGCTATAAAACATAATGATTTCATGACAAGCGTTATTTCAATATAAGGGTAGTTGTTGATAAGTTTCGACCGTGAGTGACACCGATTGGGTTCATTAGTGAAGCGAGGCGAGCGGTCGCCAACGCGTCCTGGCGTTCTCATCCCTTATCAGCCCGGTGCTGTCGAACGCACCCGATGCGATACCGTCGTTAAATTGCTACTCGTATTCCTTTCTACACGTCAAAAAACATGTACTGAGATTTCGATTGCTGAAATCTTTCCTCTACACTGAAGAAACTTTTATGTTATTGCTGAAAAATATTGTAAATCTAAACTGTGAATTTCTACAATTGTAACTTGGTAGTAAAATCATAAAAATACGTTTTTTTAATTTATTTTTTTCAATTAGGCTCACTGATATTAGATTAGATCATTCAGACTATAAAACAAAAAAGTGGTTGATGGACAGACAAATGCTTGCAACATTTAAATTTCTTATACATTATTAAATGACAACTATCGGTAGTAACTAAACCCCTGTAAAAAGACTATGCCAACGAAGATCATGGTTCCTCAAAATTCGATGATGGTTTAACAGCCTACCAGGTCAACAGCGTTAGCTAGTACCAAAAAAAAAACAATAACGTTATTCTAGCGTGAAACATACGTTGGCCATCGACGCGTGTGGAGATCTGTGTACGCAAGTCGTTTCGTGCGGTCTGATATAACATAGTACTTTTTATGACTTCCTGATTGATCTATCTAGATTTAACATTTGTAAGTAGTTTTTATTTCAAATTTATGTGAAAGAAGTTTTGAGTACGAAACGTAAACGTTTTAATAATAACTGTTTTATTCACATCGGAATTGAACCGGCAGCCCTTCCTCTCCGAGCGCCAATCCCCAATCTCATTTAGTTGCTTATTCAATGCTTTTATTATCATATAAGACATCGTTACACGAATTCAAATACGCTATGTTAACCCTTAAGCAAAACATTGGGGTCGCCACGAAATAGTCTTATCTTGAGATATGTCCTGTTATTTATTATTTAATTTATGCCTGATGTGAAACAGCTATTGCCGCGTCTTGACCGTTAAATTGTTTTGTATGCCATAAAGGCAAATGACATCAAATGTCGTCCACATCTAGGATCCCACGACGGCAGAATATTTTTATTTATACTCCGCGTTTTGACCACTTTCTCTTTTGATATTACGTGATGACAAGGAGCAGGATGGTAAATACGCTAAGAGGTTCTGGTTCTCAACCGATGCTGCCGGAACACACATATTATAAAAATTTATATATACTTATGTATATTTTTGCTTAGCAACAGGTATTTAAACTTAACGGTGGTAGCTACAAAGGCGGACATTGTTAGGAAATGCCCTATAACCGTACTATGGTTTCCTCAGTATGTTTATCTTCACCAAAGGCTCACGGTTATTATAGAGTTGGATAGGTAGTTCGAACCTACAACCATCGACACGGAATTCGACCATACTCCGACTAGATCATCTTCGCTTCAAAGCTTCTTGAAATTTTTAATTATCTTCCGGAACTATTTACATTTTATATAGTGAACGATATAGTTCATGAGAGAGCAGTGATGTAATATAGACAAGACTTAACTATACAAATCTAATGTTAAAACTATTTCTATCGCAAATCAATTCGTAAAGGCAGTTCTCTTCAGTTCTAGATATCAGTGGCCACTTACAACCAAGTGGACACACGTGTTCGCTAAATATAAAATTAAATTTCATTGATATTCTTTAAAATGGTAATTAGCATTAAACCTATAATTCAAAACAATCATGGTAACCCTATAAAGCTTCATATAGAGACCTCCTTACATTTATTTCACTCAATAATCAAGGGACTTCGAAATAATAGCCTCAGGGCTGTCACTACCATACGAGTCTATAGATATCTTCATACGCGAAGCCTTCGCCGTTTCGTCGAAACAAAATGAGCCAAGTTGTAGCGTAAAAGAAATTGGATTGTATTGAATTGACGTTGGGAGGAGGGGGCTGGAGGGGCGATCCGGAGCTATTGGGAGGGTAAACAGGTGAAGGAAGTTCGGCAAATACGATCTGTCAAAGAATGGACTTTACTCGGATTTGTGATTTTCTCGGACTCCTGGACAATGGAAAAGATTTCAAAGTAAATGAGTGTGTTGTTGTTCTATAGTTTGTTTCTTATCTGTTGACACAAACTGTGGACAGTCTATACGACCTATGTACAGGACACGTGAATGTGGATGGACACGTTACAACCACTGCAATGATGACTTATAGTTGTTATTATGTCGAATTATCAAATACTAGTGCTCGCCTGTGATCGAAATTTGACCAGACTTCATAAAAACGCTAACAATTGCCAATTGCTTAAAGTGAAACCTACTCAAAAGTCTTATTTTTTTATTATGGAAGTCATTATTCTGTCTACACGGTAAATAAATGTCCAGTCTGACATTGACATGTGATTGATAATGCGTTGGTAAGGGATAATGACAGATGTGTGTCACATACACAAAAATACATGGTAGTATGTGTAATGTTTTTTTTATTGATTTAATGTATTTTTATCCATAATTTAAAAAAAAAAACATTAGCATTCTGCAATCCTTCTATGTATAAACTATAAGTGTGCGAAATTTCATACTCCTCTGTCCGCGCAATTTTCGTAAAAAGGGTTATAAAGTTTTTGCTTCACGTTACATAAATCAAATATTATATAAATAGTTTTGTGTCTACATTTAAAATGCTAATAACTTGACATCAATGGTTTTAACCTGATGACTATTTCCGATGAATCTATGACATTAGTCGACATCATCAAGCTGACCTAGTCTCTGGGTGAGATTGGATAAACTACTATGCATTATTCTTGACGGTTAATGTTAAAGTAAAAACAAAATGTTATTGAGTCGATTTCTAGTTATAGTAAACTACAATATATAAAATCAAAATTTATTTATTCAATTTAGGCCCTAAGAAGGCGCTTACGAACGTCTAAAACACTACCACCGGTTCGGAAAACAACCCAGTCGAGAAGAGCGCAGGCGAGAAACTCGATCTAGTTCTTTTTTTTCATAAATATAATATATATCATTTTTTTTGTCCTATAAAAACTATACAAATCGTAGTTTTTAGTGGAAGCACAGAGATGTGGGTTAATTCCAGACATCACTATCGTTCACGTAATGATCCACCCTGTAATAACCTTTTGAGATTAAAACTTGCTTGACATAATACTTGAACGTTATTGTCAGGTAAATCGGTAATGTTACTTGGGATCTTATTGTAAAACCGAATACTATTACCTATAAAGCTTTTACTACACTTACTTAACCTAAAGCGTGGTTCCGGCCAACTTGTCTTTACTTCTAGTATTAAAATTATGACGATCATTCACTAGATCTAGCTTGTCTAATATAGTCATATGTAATGATAACTCGAGAAATTTCAATTTAAAAAAGTAATCGTAATACCCGATTGCACGAAACACGTGACGTTCGTACACACTTATAACAGAGTGACGTGCATACATAGGTCCGCATGTGTGTAGAATAAATGACGATCTTCGTTGCACTGCTCTTTTATCCGGATTTCGCTAGAGGGTAGTTATCGTTTAATAGTATTTACTTTTTGGTATTTATAGACATGTATTAAGTAAGAACCATTAGAACTGAATAAACTATGTGATTTATACAGTAGTGATAAAAGAAAATACTACAGTACATTTTATGAATAAGATATTAGTTTAACAAGTAAACATTCATTCTAGATTCGAAACGACCGAGACATCATTTACATATAAATTCGCAAGACAATTCCGCGCCGGGAATCGAACTCGCTCCCAACGGGACGAGTTTCCAGAAGTTGACGGCGGCGTTAGCAGAGTTAATGATTAATTAACAAGGCTGTGCGGGACAGCCTGAGATGTTATTTAGGCAGTCCTCTAGATCACACCGTTGTTGCTGGATTGCGAGAGATGTAGTAAATAATGCCAGATAGAAAGTTTAAACAATATGTTTATTACAGGTTAGACACGATTACGATATAACACAGACAACACAATTACAATATAAAACAGACACAATATAGAAATATAGGTAAACAGAGACAACACAATATAGGGATAGCACAGAGACAACACAATTACAATAGAAACAGTAGACACAGATATTAAACAGGATATAAAGCATGCACAAGATTAACACGACATATAGCAAGATACGATTCACACAAAATATAGAAACACGATCAATAGTCCTCACACTACAGTCCTTACACTAATACTCACAGTTGTCCTTACACTAGGACTCACACTCGTACTCACACCCGTGTGTGAGTTTACGCGCACGATACGTCTCGAATTACGCGGAATTCGAGACCCACTATAGTTCGATACGCGGTTCACTGGTTCGGTTCGCGGATCGCGTAGGTTCGGAACGCGGATCACTGTGGCTCGGGACGCGGAATCACGGTCAGGTCGGAGCGCGGTTCTCGTACTCGGGGACGCGGATTCACGGTCAGGTCGGAGCGCGGATCACTATGGTTCAAGACGCGGATCCTTTGAACGCAGTGCACTGTTGCTTGAGGACTTCTTGCGGACTACTTGCTGAATGTTTGACTACTGCTTCTGTCTCAGAGTTTAGTTCTTAGTTGTTTCTTCTTCGGAGAGCGATCGATGACTGCATGATTGGCACCGTCCCGGGCGGATACTTAAGCTCCCGGCATGTGCGTGACCCCGTTCCTACGGATCGAGGTAGGCCGGTCGCGTTCGGCGAATCAGAGCGCACCGCCCGGCGGTGCCGCGAGGTGTTCTGTCTCGCTCTCGCAAAGACGCGACGTGCTTCGGCGCGTACGTTTACGTAATTTCTCTTTACAATTACGTAATTCAAATTCTATTTCTGTTCTATTAATCTTAACTATTTCTTCAGATTCTGTAATATTCTATTATTTCTTCTATTATCTATGCGGGGTATATCTAATAAATGTACGCAATCTGTCTAGATAATATGCGTAATTTATCTAGCTAATATGCGCCCTCTATCTAGAGGGCGCTGTCCTGCACATTACTCCCGCCGTGCGTCGTCCGCGATCAGCGGCGGCGCATATACATGTGGTGCAGGACCCGTGTGCGATGCAGGAACCCCAACATTCTCTATGACGATCTTCGTGCAGGTCTTCCTCTGCGTGCGGTGTAAGTCCTCCATCGTAGGGTGTCTCTCGCGCCAACTTGGCGGCGCGCACCGTATACTCCCATGAATGGAGCTCCTGACGGGACGAGTCGCCAATCTAAATACTTCTATGAGGCTTCGACCGCCGTGCCGTCTTCGTAAACGGCGCGTCGAAACTCGTTGCTTGCCCCGTGGGAGTTCATACCAATGTTCCGAGGCGCGACCGTGTCTGTCGCTCCTCGCTCCCGCCGGTTCAGAGATCTGTACCGGGATCTCACATGTCCTGGGCTGGCCGCTGTGGTTCTTGTTGCGGAACCTCGGGCGGAAACACAGGCGATACTTCTTCGTCGTATGCCGCCTCGCGTCGACCGATGCGTTCCTCAGCTGATCTGTAGCACCTGCTGCGTGTCCCTGTCGATAATACAGGTGACACTTGATCGGTCGATCCTCGACGACCGTGCGGATTCGATGACGTCGTGCCTGAGGTTCAGTGTTCCTCTGCTGGCGATGCTGCGCGGCTTGTACTGCATACGGCAGCTCGCGTAGGTCCGCCCTCGATCGCTGGGCGGTAATGGCCCGCGGCTGGTACCCTGGACTCCACCAGGGTGCTGCGGCGGCGGCTGTCGGAGGGTGCGGTGCTCCCGACTGTTGCCAGGACTCTGCTTTCGTCTCTGGCTGTGGCACGCTATGTTCCCCCCTCGGCTTGATCATTCGTGTCGTCGGTTCCTCTTGCGGCAGCGGGTGTGCGGCAGTGACGCCCGCTGACTGGGCCGTAGCGCCCCAGGATGCGGCAGCGCTCACTGGGACCTCGGCAGACTGTAACGGCGGTTCTCGCCGTTGTTCTGACAGCGGGTGTGCGTTGATGACGCCCGCTGACTGTGCCGTAGCGCTCCGCGATGCGGCTGTGATCGCTGGAGCCTCGGCTAACTGTGACGGCGGTTCTCGCCGTTGTTCCGGTAGCGGGTGTGCGTCGGTGATGCCCGCTGACTGAGCCGTAGCGCTCCGCGATGCAGCTGTGATCGCTGGAGCCTCGGCTGACTGTGACGGCGGTTCTCGCCGTTGTTCCGGCAGCGGGTGTGTGGCAGTGACGCCCGCTGACTCGGCCGTAGCGCCCCAGGATGCGGCAGCGCTCACTGGGACCTCGGCAGACTGCGACGGCGGTTCTCGCCGTTGTTCGGGCAGCGGGTGTGCGGCGGTGACGCCCGCTGACTGGGCCGCAGCGTCCCAGGATGCAACATCGCTCACTGGGACCTCGGCTGACTGTGACGGCGGTTTGCCGTCGCTCCGGCAGCGGGTGTGTGCGGTGGTGACACCCGCTGGCTGCGCCGTAGCACCCCAGGATGCGACAGCGCTCACTGGGACCTCGGCAGACTGTGACGGCGGTTCTCGCTGTCGTTTCGGCAGCGGGTGTGCGGCGGTGACGCCCGCTGGCTCGGCCGTAGCGCCCCGCGATGCGGCTGTGGTCGCTGGAGCCTCGGCTGACAGTGACGGCGGTTCTCGCCGTTGTTCCGGCAGCGGGTGTGCGTTGATGACGCCCGCTGGCTGCGCCGTAGCGCTCCGCGATGCGGCTGTGATCGCAGGAGCCTCGGCTAACTGTGACGGCGGTTCTCGCCGTTGTTCCGGCAGCGGGTGTGCGGCGTTGACGCCCGCTGGCTCGGCCGTAGCGCTCCGCGATGCGGCTGTGATCGCTGGAGCCTCGGCTGGCTGTGACGGCGGTTCTCGCCGTTCCGGCAGCGGGTGTGCGTTGATGACGCCCGCTGGCTGCGCCGCAGCGCCCCAGGATGCGTCAGTGATCACTGGGCGTGCGGCGGATTGTGACGGCGGTCGCCGTCGTTCCGGTAGCGGGGGTGCGGCGGTGACGCCCGCTAACTGGGCCGCAGCGTCCCAGGATGCAACATAGCTCACTGGGACCTCGGCTGACTGCGACGGCGGTTCTCGCCGTTGTTCCGACAGCGGGTGTACGGCGGTGACGCCCGCTGACTCGGCCGTAGCGCTCCGCGATGCGGCTGTGATCGCTGGAGCCTCGGCAGACTGTGACGGCGGTTCTCGCCGTCGTTCGGGCAGCGGGTGTGCATCGGTGACGCCCGCTGGCTGCCCCGTAGCGCCCCAGGATGCGACAGCGCTCACTGGGACCTCGGCAGACTTCGGTAGCTGTGCGGCGGTGGCTCCCGCCGATGCTGTCATCATGTTACCCCAGGATGCGGCTCTGCTCACTGGGGATTCGGCTGACTGCGGCGGATGTGCGGCAGTAGCTTCCGCTGATGCTGTCACCATGTTACCCCAGGATGCGTCAGTGATCACTGGGAACTCGGCCGACTGCGGCGGCTGTGCGGCGGTGGCTCCCGCCGATGCGGTCATCTTACCCCAGGATACGGTAATCACTGAGGGTTTGGCTTGCTGCGGCAGATGTGCGGCAGTAGCCTCCGCTGATGCAGTCACCATGTTACCCCAGGATGCGTCAGTGATCACTGGGAACTCGGCCGACTGCGGCGGCTGTGCGGCGGTGGCTCCCGCCGATGCGGTCATCTTACCCCAGGATACGGTAATCACTGAGGGTTTGGCTTGCTGCGGCAGATGTGCGGCAGTAGCCTCCGCTGATGCAGTCACCATGTTACCCCAGGATGCGTCAGTGATCACTGGGAACTCGGCCGACTGCAGCGGCTGTGCGGCGGTGGCTCCCGCCGATGCGGTCATTTTACCCCAGGATACGTCACTGATCACTGGGGACCCGGTTGACTGCAATTGTTCGGTGGCGGTGGCTCCCGCCGATGCGCTTACCTTACCCCAGGCTACGGCTCTGCTCGCTGGGGGCTCAGGTGGTGCTGTATCCGTCGCCTTCGTTCTGCTGGTCGGAGGACGCGGCGCTCTCGACTGCCAGGACTCTGCTGTGGTCACTGGCGGCGGCACACTATGTTCCATCCTCGATTCGACCATTGGCGGCGGTTGCTGCGGCGGCAGCGGGTGTACGACGGTGACGCCCGCTGGCTGAGGCGCAGCGTCCCAGGATGCGGCGGTGATCACTGGGACTTCGGCTGGCTGTGGAGGCGGATGTGCGGCGGTGTCTCCCGCCGGTGTAGACGCTGTGTTGTCCCAGGATGCGGCTAGGAGTTGAGGTCGCTGCGGCGACGGCTGTGCGGCAGTGGATCCCGCCGATGTTATCACCATGTCGTCCCAGGATACGTCACTGATCACTGGGCATGATGATCCTATATCCGTCGCCTCGGGTCTGAACGTTCGTTCTGCTATTGCGACCAACTCCGTCGTGGTCGTATCCAACCACGTGTGGACATGCTGCGTCTTGTCGGATCTGGAAGTATACCCGACATACCTACTCTGTTCCGCCTCATATTCGGCTGCAGCCAGTTCTAATCTCAGTCTGGCTATTCTGGCTGCAGCCTCGGCTAGACGTTCGGCCTTTGAACGCCTGCTCGTCCGTGATGCAGCTCGACGCTCTCCGTGCTCTTCGCTGGCGGCGTCGGACTTCGTGACCGCCTGCTGCTGCTGTGTGCCTTCTATGACGGCTCGCTGTTCAGTTGCGGCCGTTGACTGGTTCCTTTTCACCGTTGCCGTGACGCACGTAGTAGTGCCCGTGTCGAATCCGGACCCCATCACGGTGACTGTCGATAGTGAAGTCTGTGTCTCCTCGTGCCTTCCTGTAGATCTAGTAACTGGCATGTTGTTCGTTCTATTTACTACACTCTCGTAGATCCGGCTCGAAGGACCATGCGATGTGCGGGACAGCCTGAGATGTTATTTAGGCAGTCCTCTAGATCACACCGTTGTTGCTGGATTGCGAGAGATGTAGTAAATAATGCCAGATAGAAAGTTTAAACAATATGTTTATTACAGGTTAGACACGATTACGATATAACACAGACAACACAATTACAATATAAAACAGACACAATATAGAAATATAGGTAAACAGAGACAACACAATATAGGGATAGCACAGAGACAACACAATTACAATAGAAACAGTAGACACAGATATTAAACAGGATATAAAGCATGCACAAGATTAACACGACATATAGCAAGATACGATTCACACAAAATATAGAAACACGATCAATAGTCCTCACACTACAGTCCTTACACTAATACTCACAGTTGTCCTTACACTAGGACTCACACTCGTACTCACACCCGTGTGTGAGTTTACGCGCACGATACGTCTCGAATTACGCGGAATTCGAGACCCACTATAGTTCGATACGCGGTTCACTGGTTCGGTTCGCGGATCGCGTAGGTTCGGAACGCGGATCACTGTGGCTCGGGACGCGGAATCACGGTCAGGTCGGAGCGCGGTTCTCGTACTCGGGGACGCGGATTCACGGTCAGGTCGGAGCGCGGATCACTATGGTTCAAGACGCGGATCCTTTGAACGCAGTGCACTGTTGCTTGAGGACTTCTTGCGGACTACTTGCTGAATGTTTGACTACTGCTTCTGTCTCAGAGTTTAGTTCTTAGTTGTTTCTTCTTCGGAGAGCGATCGATGACTGTATAGCAATTCTTCTCGTCTCCTCCTTATGTTCGAGCAGTTTAGCAGCGGCGTGTCGTGTGTCTTTCCCTAACCGTATTTTTTTTTTTTTTTTTTATCTTTTTATCTTTATTTAAAAAAATTATTACATCATGTAACTTAACCTAAATTACATACTATAATAACAATTACAAAATAAAAACAAAACAAAACAAAGAAAACACAATCAGAAAACTACACACGCTACACTTACTAACTAAACTACAAACTAATAGGGGACACGGGGAAACCGCATCAGGGCTATTCCCTTCGACGGTGGCCTCTCCTTTGTCCGCGCCTACGGACAAGTCAACTGGGTGAGGCACACAGGTGCGTCCCTCGTGGAGTAATCTTCTGAGTTCTGGGAGCTAATCCTGCTGTCGATCGGACTCTGAGGGGTCAGGGAGATGCACCCGATCTATACGGGTCATAGACACGGTCCTCCTTCAACTACCTACTCAGCTAGGCGAGGACCGGCGTATGAGATCGCGCGCCTGAGGCCTATATATTAATGACAAGCGATCACCTCTTCCTCTCCGACTGTCGGGAGGTCTGGCGTGCAACGGCGCGATGTTCTGGAGGTGAACGTGCGCCGACGTGTCCGCTCTTCGGAACATGTTGGTTGCAAGGCTGCTTATGAACGCATCCAGGCTCTCTACACGTAAGTCACGCGCAAGTACGTGGTTGCTAACGTATCGCGGTGCCCCCGCGATCATGCGAAGCGTGATGCTCTGTTGGGCTCTAAGCCGTCTCTTGTTCGTTTCCGATAAGCGACTGAACCATGCAGGGGCGGCATAGGTAAATCGTGACCTCAAATAGGTTTTATATAAACCAAGCCTCGTTCTCAAGGGTAGCCTTGAGGTGAGCACTGGACGCAGCATTCTCCTCGCCGCTCTTGTCCGCGCGATCACATCTCCTACATGACTTGAAAAAGTCAGGTTTCGATCTATAGTGACTCCCAGGTATTGAACTTTATCCTTCCACGGTATAGTCTTTCCCTGGAGCGTCAAGCAAGGTGGTAATCTACTCATCATCACTCTAGTCATGAGTGCCTGTGTCTTCCCTACGTTGGCCCGCAGCCTCCATCTCCGTAGCCATTCAGGAAGGGTGTCAAGTAAACGCTGGGTTTCAATTTGCGCATCTAGTGGCGTATTATCTACGTGGAAGTAGGCGGCGTCATCAGCAAATAATGCGAGTTCTGTCCACCCGCGCACGGGCATGTCGTTGGTATAGACGGCGTAGAGGCTAGGAGAGAGGCAGCTACCCTGCGGGACTCCGGCTCTCATAGGGAACTCCCGAGACACTTGGCCTTCGACCACTACTTGGGCGCGGCGGTCTTCCAGGAAAGACTTCAGGACATGGAGAATCTTCCTAGGGATCGTGGTGGTCGTTAACAGTTTGTATAGCATCCCCTGGTGCCATACTTTGTCAAACGCCTTCTCCATGTCCAGCAGTACAACTGCGACGTATTGTCTGTTTCTTCTTGCGGTATCTATTATGTCAATGACCCTCGTGAGTTGGAGAACAGTAGAGTGATGCTCTCTAAACCCGAACTGTTCGGCTCTCAGGTTCATGTGCGGCAGCATCTTGGCCAGCACGAGCCTCTCGAACACCTTAGACAGCGTGCTGAGCAAAGTGATTGGCCTGTAGTTTTCTGGTCTTTGCAGGTTCTTCCTGGGCTTCGGTAACATGCGGACCAGTCCGAGCTTCCAGTCATTCGGGAAGTGCCCCGAGCGGATAATACCGTTGAATAACCGCGTCACCGCCGCGAGTGATCTCAGCGGCAGGTGACGCAGCATTGCAACGGTAATGTTATCCGCGCCGGGGGCCTTCCTGGGCTTCAGTTTCCCGATCACGCGATTTACTTCGGCCGGGGTGAAGAACAGGGCGTCTGCCGGGCTGCCGCCGACTACAGGCTCAGCCCAGTATCTGTCTAGGTGTCGGTTTACATTGAAGACGTGCTGAAGGTCCGCTTCGTCGTTCGGGGAGAACTGTTCTTCCAAACACGTAGCAAAGATCTCCGCCCGATCAGTTGCTGTGAAGCGTGGGAAGCCATCTTCGCCCAGTAAGGGGCGGACCGGCTCCGGTGTGCTCGATAGCTGCTTACATAGACGGTGTACTGAGGGGACCGAGCTGTCCGTGATGATCTCGTCTATATGGTTCTCCCACGCTTCGGCTGCATGGTCATCTAGGGCAATTTTAACTCGTGTCACCATCGAGTTAAGTCTAGTCTTCGTGAAGGGGCAACGGGTATTCTGCCACTCCCTCCGCAGCGCTCGTTTTCTCTTTTATGAGATCCTGAATCCGCCGGGGAAGAGGTTTGAGCCTCGACTCCGTCGGAATGGTGCGAGTAGATTTTTCTCGGGCGCTGCGGATGCAATGGGTGAGTTCACCCGTCATCCGTTCCACATCTTCCGGCGTGGACATCTTTCGCGTCGGTGTGGTGCTCTCTAGTTCCTTCACGAATATTGCCCAATCAATCCGCGTACGTGATGCTGGAAGCAATACTCGCGTAGGTGACTCGGAGACTTCGAGAAGGACTGGTCTATGGTCCGAGGGTAGATCCGGCAGTACTGTCTGCCTCGGTGGATTCAAGCGCCCTTTCGTTAACGTTATGTCCAAAACGTCTTGCGACCTCGGGCTATGATGTGTTGGCTCATCTGGGCCGTGGATATCAAAGCTATAGTCTTCAGCAAGCTTCAAGAGTTGTCGACCAGGTTGCGTATTACATGAGGAGTTCCAGGAGGTGTGCTTCGCGTTAAAATCTCCTGCCATGATCGTTGGCGTACCTCCCGCCATTAATTCCTCAAGTTCTCTTTCCAGCATCTGTGTGGGCTGGTTATTTGGTCGGTATATGGCGTAAGCCTTCAAGTCCCGACCATCGACGTGCAACAATACCCCCAGAGCGTAGAGTGACTGGTACTCTTTAAAGGGTATTGGCTGATGTACGACATTCCTCTTGACGAGGACTAAAAGTCCTCGGTACGGGCGGCCACTCGTCGGACTCCTCTCGTCTTTCCTGTATGCGAAGTAGTTAGGGACCCGAAACTCTTCGCCTTGACGCAGGAAAGTCTCCGATATCAGCATCACGTCAATCTTTTGCTCACGGAGGAAGGCTATCAGTAGCCTTCTCTTCCCCGTGAGCGCCTGGGCATTCCAATGGCACACCCTTAACTCAAGCATTGGGATTTAGGAGCTTCAGTAATCCCAATAGGGTGGCCTTCTGACCTTTCTCACCCTCCTTAACGGCCGACAAGATCTCCTGCAGGACACCGAGGGTCGCCGTCAAAGTGTCCAGCTGCTGAGCCGGGGGGGGGGGGGGATGGAGGTGCCAGAGGGGCAGGTCTATCTCTCGACGCGCCCGCGGTACGATCCTGAACCGCGGACTTCTTCTTCTGGCGTCGGCGTCTTTTTCCCAGGTCCAGTAGTCGCACCGCGACTCGTAGGCTCATTGGCCGGCGCCATCAGTGACGCTGACGCCGTCTCCCCTACTGTCGTTTGCGGTGGAATTGCTGACCCTTTCGTTACGCGCGTCCTGAGAGGTGATCGCCAGTGCGCGTAATTACGCCAGCCGTCCGGTACCTGGCTTCCCTACGGAAGACCGGACACTGCCTATAATTGGCAGGGTGCGGTCCGCCGCAGTTGGCACAGGTCGGTGGCTCTTCAACTGAGCGACCACATTCCCGAGCTACGTGTGGTTCTCCACACCGGACACAAGCGAGTGTTCTATGACACTGCATCGAGCTGTGCCGGAATTGTTGGCATCTGTGGCACTGGGCGGGACCAGTCTTACCGCGCCAGGCTTCTATTTTAATCCCCCTCATGCACAGTAATTCATTTACTGCATAGATGTCCGGGGTTGTTGGTGTCCGCTTCAGGACGACGTGAAAAACGGAACCCGGGCGACCTCCACGCGCCATGATGTTCTTTACGAACTCGGGTTCGAAGCCTCGCTCCTGTAAGGCGGCTGTGATGTCAGCGGGGTCCGTGTCTGAGGGTAGTCCCCTCAGAGCCACCTTGAGGCTTCGCTCGGCAGGCAAGGAGTAGGAGAACCAGGCGATGCCTTCCTCCTTCTCCGCCTTGGTGAGGTAACGTTGTACTACTCGGTACTCGTCTACGCTCTCCGGCAAGAACTTCACCCCTGTCCCAAAGGGGCGAGCGTTCGGAGCTCTGCCGAGCTGTTGGGTCAGCAGCTTGAAATGTCTTTGCCATTCTGGCAGACGCTCCACTATCAGTGGCGGATATTTTGGTGCCGGTGCCTGCTTGACGTTGGGGGCTGAAGGCCCCTTCGGCGTGTCCGGCTTCGGCTGCTGCTGTTGTTGTTGCTGCTGCGGCTGGTGTGTGGCGGCCGGAGGCAACGGCGTCTCTTGCGCCGGTTGGCGCTGAGGCGCTCCTACCGCCGCCGCGAACGATCTCGCTGGTGCTGGTACTGGTGCCGGTGCTGCGGGCACGGGAGTCGCCGACACCTTCGCCTTGACCACACTGGGTCCAGGCCTTGCAGAAGGCGTCGCGCGCGCTGTCGCAGCTACGGCCGGGTCGCACTGCGGGCTGGCCGCAGGTGGCCGGTGAGCCGCAGGTGGCTGCGGTTGCGCCGCAGGTGTCTGCGGCTGCGCCGCAGGTGGCTGCCGTGATGGTCGGTGGCGCTGGCGCTGCGGGAGCGGAGCGGCCGCTGAGGTTGGAGGTACTGGCTCTCCGGTCCCGGCTGGGACCGTCGGGCCGGCGTACCTCGCGGCCAGCATCCGCTCCGCAGCTGCCCCCCATGCAGTCAGCTGCCTCTTCGCCGGGTGAAGCGGGGGGTGAAGCGGTGGGGGACGGCAGCGAGCGCGTCCTCCTTCCCACTCGTAGCTCGTCCTCCTCCTCTCCCTCGCTCCTCTTGCGTCGTCGCCCGCGGCCGACCGGACTGCGGTCGAGTACCGCCGCGGGGATGGGGGGGGGTGCTGTGACTCCAGCCGCAGCCATATGGAGGGCTGCGACGTCTTCCGCGCCAGGTGAGCGCCCCTCCGTCTCGGCCTCCGAGACGCGGAGGTAGAGCGCCATCCACCGCAGCATCCCCAGGGAGAGGAGACCCGTCTCAACCAGTTGGGCGAGAACGATGGTGTCCCTCTCCTTGATGGTATTTGGTGAGGATGCTGCGGCTGACGGCGGACGCCTCTCAGCGGTTGGGGCGGTCGGCGGGGATCCCGCGCGGCCAGGCGTCGGCTGCACACTCCGGCTGTCAGCGGCCGGGGGGTACGGGGGTGGGGGGGGGAAACGTCATCGCTTCCTCCGCTCGCGACTTTACCCGCGGATCGCGGGATGCGGTGGCAGATAGGGCGGGGGGAGGCAACGCTGGCCTCACCCTTGCTGCGGCAACGGGCACAAGCCTGTTGCCGTGTGTATGGGCGCTCGGCGGTGCGGGGGGAGGCAAGGATACTCTCGTCTCAACCCCCGCATACATGCTGCGCGTAAAAGCGCTCGGCGGTGCGGGGGGAGGCGAGATATTTCTCGCCTCAACCCCCGCAGATGGCAGCACTTCACTACCGCACGGCGGCGCGGGGGGAGGCAAGATTTTTCTCGCCTCGACCCCCGAAAGCCTGCCGCGCGTAGAAGTGCTCGGCGGTGCGGGGGGAGGCGGGATATTTCCCGCCTCAACCCCCGCAGATGGCAGCACTGGGCGACTGCCGCTCGGCGGTGCGGGGGGAGGCGAGATAATTCTCGCCTCAACCCCCGCAGGTGGCAGCACTTGGCGGCCATGTGCCGCGATGGTAGTTGGAGCGCGGGGGGGTGTGGTTACCTCACCCCGCAGGTATTGTTCGTGACGAAGGACATTTTCCTTCGTCAGGCTATGCGGTGTCAATATTCGGGCGGCTTCGTCGGAGTCCGTGTGGCTGCTGCTGGTCGTCGTGGTGTCCTCATCGGATCGGGTGTCTTGACGCGTTTGGGTTCGCGTCGGCGTCCTCGGCTGCTTCTTCTTCTTCCTTGTGGGTCTTCTTTGGCCCTGAAAAGGGCCTTTTCCGTCGTCGCTTGTTGGTGACGACATGGCTTCACCTTCGTCGTAATACGCGCAGGATTTTGAGGTAGGGCTATGCCGAAGCACCTTCCCCGGCTTCACTCCCGCGACAAGAGTTGCGAAACTCAAGTCGCATTCCGCTTGAACCAACTAGGTGATTTGTAATAAACCACCTGTTGGTTCCCTTCTCTGCGATCTGGATCCTCGGGCGCGATGATAATTACGAGGCAAATCCTCGATGACTGCATGATTGGCACCGTCCCGGGCGGATACTTAAGCTCCCGGCATGTGCGTGACCCCGTTCCTACGGATCGAGGTAGGCCGGTCGCGTTCGGCGAATCAGAGCGCACCGCCCGGCGGTGCCGCGAGGTGTTCTGTCTCGCTCTCGCAAAGACGCGACGTGCTTCGGCGCGTACGTTTACGTAATTTCTCTTTACAATTACGTAATTCAAATTCTATTTCTGTTCTATTAATCTTAACTATTTCTTCAGATTCTGTAATATTCTATTATTTCTTCTATTATCTATGCGGGGTATATCTAATAAATGTACGCAATCTGTCTAGATAATATGCGTAATTTATCTAGCTAATATGCGCCCTCTATCTAGAGGGCGCTGTCCTGCACATTAGCGATGTGCGGGACAGCCTGAGATGTTATTTAGGCAGTCCTCTAGATCACACCGTTGTTGCTGGATTGCGAGAGATGTAGTAAATAATGCCAGATAGAAAGTTTAAACAATATGTTTATTACAGGTTAGACACGATTACGATATAACACAGACAACACAATTACAATATAAAACAGACACAATATATAGAAATATAGGTAAACAGAGACAACACAATATAGGGATAGCACAGAGACAACACAATTACAATAGAAACAGTAGACACAGATATTAAACAGGATATAAAGCATGCACAAGATTAACACGACATATAGCAAGATACGATTCACACAAAATATAGAAACACGATCAATAGTCCTCACACTACAGTCCTTACACTAATACTCACAGTTGTCCTTACACTAGGACTCACACTCGTACTCACACCCGTGTGTGAGTTTACGCGCACGATACGTCTCGAATTACGCGGAATTCGAGACCCACTATAGTTCGATACGCGGTTCACTGGTTCGGTTCGCGGATCGCGTAGGTTCGGAACGCGGATCACTGTGGCTCGGGACGCGGAATCACGGTCAGGTCGGAGCGCGGTTCTCGTACTCGGGGACGCGGATTCACGGTCAGGTCGGAGCGCGGATCACTATGGTTCAAGACGCGGATCCTTTGAACGCAGTGCACTGTTGCTTGAGGACTTCTTGCGGACTACTTGCTGAATGTTTGACTACTGCTTCTGTCTCAGAGTTTAGTTCTTAGTTGTTTCTTCTTCGGAGAGCGATCGATGACTGCATGATTGGCACTTTTTTTTTTTTTTTTTTTTTTTTTTTTTCCTACCTAGCTAACGCTGTTGACCGGAAGGGCCTTTACAGCTTCACCGTGACTTTGGGGGCGAGTGCTGAAGGCACTCAGCCGCAAAAGGTGACTAGCACAAGGGCTACCAAAATGGTACGAACCTCGGCTTGGCCGTCACCTGAGTGTAAAACTCTCTCGCGAGTTTGAACCTAGCTATTCCCTACATTTTTTTTATTTATTAATAAAAAAAAAAAAAAAAAGGTTCCTTACAGGACCTATGTACCTGCATGTTATGTGCAAGAGTGTGTTTGCAGTGTTGTGCATGTATTGCTCAATGCATGGGCAGTGTCACTGTATCGCGCTGGCGGCGACTTCAAGAGCCTCCCCAGTTGGGGAACGAAGCACGTCTTGTGTCGCCGCCTGAGGGGGACCCGGAGAGTGTGCGGGAGCAAAATTAGCCGCCTGTCCCCGGCGGCGGGAACGGCGGTTACGCGGGCGTGGGCGCTGGCACGCATACTGAATCGGTTGAAAAGGAAAGATCCTATTTTCGCACGTGATATCATCATCGGGATCGGTGAGAACGTTACGCGGTCTCCGAAGCGGTTTCGGAGCTAGCGGGTCGGAGGAGTACGCGACGGCTTTCGCTATGAGCGGATTCGGGTGTGTCTCTGCGCGATCGAAAAATGCGCGACACTGGGACTTGATAACAGAGTGAATGGATGGTAGGTTGAGGTCTCTGTGGATGTCCACATTCCTCTCGTACCACCGGGCACCTACGGCTCTCCTGGTGAAGCGGTTCTGAACCACTTGGAAGGAGGCCAGATCTGTGTAAGCGAAGGCAGGGGTGCAATAGGTGAGAATGGGCCTAACTACCGTTTTATATAATGTAATTTTATGGCGGACGGCCATCTTACTACGAGCGTTGTAAAGAGGGAAAAGACGTCCCATAACCATGTTGGCACGGTTTCTGACTTTCAAAACATGAGGTTTGAAAGTCATGTGGGCGTCTAGTGTGACACCGAGGTACTTGACCTCGGTCGCCCACGGGATCTCTACTCCTAGGTAAGTAACTGGGCGAGGAGGGTGAGATTTCTCTACGGAGAACATAATCGCGGTGCTCTTTCCCGGGTTAATCGTTATGCGCCACTTCTTGTACCAAAGGCTTAAGATGTTAACAGCCTTTTGGACGCGGGATCTGAGAACGTCTCTACGTCTGTACGAAAAATAGATGACCGTGTCATCGGCATAGAGGCCTAAATGAACCTTACTAGCCGCCACTCCTTCGAGAGGGTCGTCTTTCGGGTTCGGATTTAGGTCTGGTAAGTCCGCTGTGTAAAGGTTGAAGAGGACAGGCGCCAGAATGGAGCCCTGGGGGACTCCTGCGCGGATCGGGCGGGCTGAAGAGAGAGCGGACTCTACTCTAAAGCGGAAACTACGATTCGCAAGATAATCGCGTAGGATATGTACTAACGTGTCAGGGATGCCTAACCTAACTAGTTTAAATACAAGGCCGGCATGCCAGACCTTGTCGAATGCCTTAGCGACGTCGAAGAAGACAGCGAGCGTACGCCAGGGTGAGTCAGGGCTACGATGAAACTGTGACAAGATGTGCTCCGTGAGGCGTTGCACTTGATGCGCGCAAGAGTGTCTGGCTCTGAAACCAAACTGTTCGGGAGGCAAGAGATTTTTGTCCTCTATTACTACGAGGAGTCGGTTCAGAAGGATCCGCTCGTAGAGTTTACCGATTGAGCTTAGCAAGCTGATTGGACGGTAACTATCGGGTGACTTGGCGTCTTTGCCAGGCTTGTGTATACCTATCACTATCGCTTCTTTCCAGGCGGCTGGAAAGTGGTGGTTTTTGATGGCCGCATTGAAGATGCAAACCAGTAACGCGATGAGACGGGGCGGGAGAAGCTTGAGCACTTCGTTCCTGATCCCGTCCGGACCGGGAGATTTTCTAGGCTTAAGGCCCTTAATAGTTGTAACGACCTCATCACAGGTGACAGGTGTGAGGGGAACAACCGGGGAAAGAGCGTCTAGGTCCTGTACCGAGGACTCTACATCGGTCGGTGACGTGGAGGACATCAACGTTGTCAGTGACGGGGGAACATTGCTGCTCGAGGCTATCGGCTAAGCACTCGGCTTTTTCGTCATCGTCAAATGCGGGTGGAAGACCCTGAGTGTTTCTGTCCAGGGGAGGCATACTAGCGACGGAGCGGTCCGTCTTCATCGATCGTGCAAGCTTCCAGTACGCGAGGTGGGAGGGTACCAGCTCCTCGAGGAAACTGTTCCACCTGTTATCACGGAGCTGATCTATGCGGTCTTTCACCGCTCTACGCAAGGAACGTAAGCGTGCACGATTTTCTTCAGTCGGGTACGCGTCGTGGGCACGGGTCGCGGCGTTCTTCTGGGTGAGCAGAGCTCTCACGTCATCAGGGAGTATAAAGCGGCGATCGTTCGCCGCTTGTACCTCTTTCGAGGTCTTCCTGATTCCGGTGTTGAGATGCTCAACCAGAGAAGCGATCGCGAGATCCGTGTCCGCAGGCGTATCCAGTACATCGGGGATCATGTCGAGTGGGGGGGAGGACTGATGGTCCTTGAGATATCGGCCGAGTTTGAAATAGTCCGCGACCTTTACAACTGGCGGGCTAGAGTCATCCGAATGACCTAACTGTAAGATGACTGGGCGGTGGTCGGAGTCGAGTTCGTGTACGACTTGTATGAGACGCACAGGAAGCCGGACTCCTTTGAAAATAGCTACGTCTAGCACTGTCGGGCGGCAGTGCGGCGTGAAGTGGGTAGGCTCTAAAGGAGCGATGACCTCAAAATCGAGCTCATCCATCAGTTCAGTAAGAGCAATCCCATTTCTGGTATCACTCGAACTGTTCCAAAGGGTGTGCCCGCAATTGAGATCACCCGCGATAATGACGGAGTCTCCGAGAGAGAAAAGTTTCCCTAGGTCTGAAGCTAAGATGCGCTTATTGGGCGAGAGATATACAGACACCAGAACGATCGACTGATGGCCGGTCATTCCGATTCTGCATATAGAAACCTCTAAGTTTTCTAGCTCAGGAGGATCTAGCGGCGTGCAATACAGAGACCGCTTGTAATAAATTAAGGTACCACCGCCCCTAGTTGGGGGCAATCTATCGTTCCGAACGATATTATAATTCGCAATCCTAGGATCGCGATCTTTGGGCTTCAGGAGGGTTTCCTGGACAAGAAACACATCTATTTGACGATCGCGGAGGAAGTTCGCGACGAGTTCACGCTGCGGAACTAGTTTCCGCGCGTTAAAGAACGAAAGGGACAGACCGCGTGGCTTTATCTTAGCCATTTATTACGGGTTAATAGAAACGCGTGCCAGACCTTGAAGGGTCATGGCGATGGCGGGGAAACGCGTGATAGCATCGAGCTCGGCGTTTCCGGAGCCGCTATTCAACAACGCGTTGAATGCGACTACGTCCTGCACGTCGTGAACGCGCAGGAGGAAGAGAACCCGGTCGAGGCCGGTTGGGTTGGCCTGAGGGGCCTGAGGGGGGGTAGCCAGGCGCGGCTGCGCTTTGGCTTGGAGCCTAGGGGCCCACGGAGCCAGAGGGGCTGCGGGCCGGGGGGCGGAGGGACGGGTCGGCACCGCTGAAGGCGCTACCGACTTGCCTGGAAGGCACGGGAAAGCCTTCAGTGTCATTTCTGGCACTTGAGGCTGGAGGAGGAGGGGGGCTGCGTTCCTCTGAGGAAAGCGCCTACCATTATTTGGGTGGTTGCGTCTTACCTTGGGTGCGCATGGGCACCCACGGTAATTCGCTGGATGACCCTCCTGTCTGCACAAAACGCAGCTGGGAGGGTCTACGGTATCCCTAGGGCGGGGACAGTCGGGGGTGAGATGGTCCCCGAGACACTTAACGCATCTCGGAGCCATGAAACAGTTCCGAGAACTGTGTCCGTACCCCTGGCAACGGTGACATTGCGAGGGGTAGGATTTTTTGTGGGGGATCTCTACCGAGATGCGGGACAGGCCACAGAGGGTCTTCAGGTCGAAGACCTTCTTACCCTCTTCAGTGGCTGGGAGAGACACCAAGACCATGTTATATGGTCTCCTATCCCTCTGGGCGTACATCCTATGTACGTCCGTCGCGGGGATACCCTGCTCCTTAAGGGAGACAAGGATGTCATCATAAGAGAGTTCCTTGGGAACTCTCTTGATCACTACGCGGAGGGACTTCTCCTCCTCCAGCGCGTGGGTGAAATGGGCATATTTCGCCTCACGGAGAAACCGCGTGAGGTCGCGGAAGGTGTCCGTGGTCGACACCTTCACCATGATACCATCGCGAACGCTTGTCGCGGTGGTGAAGTGAATGTGGCGGCTCGCTAGAGCCGCCGAGATCTTGGTCCAGGACGCTTTGTCCTGGATCGTGACGGGAGGAGGCGGGCGAACCTTCTTAGGCTGGGCTTGCGAAGAAGATTGTACCGCGGGTTCAGAGGGAGCCGTTTTTACGGCGACCGGGACCGGAGTGGGCTGGTTCCTATCATCCTCTGTAGCGAGGATTTTAGGGCCTACAGATGCTAGCGGCGGAGAGGCCGACGCCTTCCTTTTAGTTTTCCGCTGATGAACGGTGAAGCCGTCGTTCAGCGGAGGGAAATCTGTCTCCATCTCATCCGAGTCAGACCCGTGTGAGACTGGAGGGATGGGGCGGGCGGAGGCAAAAGCCGGCATCAGGCACGGACGCCTGTCAGCCAGATCTGGTGGTGATAGAGGAGAGAAGGAGTTATCAGTGGGTATACTGATAAACGGCCTCGAAAGAGACCGCGCTGGAGAACGCGAACGCGAACGATCGCGCCTACTAAGGTACTCCGGCGGCGGAGTGCGGAGACCCGACCGGTCGGGTGCATTAATACGCGCGGGCGGTGCGCGAACTCGCGGCTCTAAGGCGTTAGAGGGAACGCGTGTGATCGCTTTAAATTTCCTGATTAATTCAGGGTTCTCCCGGGAAATGAACCTACTGAAGTTAAGGAGCTCGTGCTCCGACAACATAGGTGCGGCCATCCCGGGACGGCGAGAGGGCGGGGGGGTGTACTACCGCCCTGCCGGAGGGGCAGGGGGGCGCGCCAAAAAATCTAAGAGACTACGCGAGTCTCGCAAGGGACCTTTGAGTCGAGGTGCAATGACCCAAAGGAGATTGGAACCTACTAGGCCTAGGGGGAAGCCCTATCAAGCCCTAGGGCCGAGGACGTGTGTCAGACGCCCAAACAGCACCCAGGGGATGGATGTGTAGCAGGATCGGATTTCGGGTGAGACAAAAGGAAACTCGGCGTGATTACGCGCCAAGTTCCGGTATGCGGCGACCCCAGAAGGGGGTCCCCAGGGAACCTGCTGAACCCTGTGCACCACCTTTAGTTGGCACCGTTAGGTTTCCAGTGGCGACCACATCCAAAGGGAGTGGATTGTATGGTTTGACCACGATTCCTCACCCTAAGGTGAGCGAACGTATGCACAGTTAAATAGAATTCGTACTGAAAAGTACGGTTGTCTTCTATAATATACGGAGTACCGAATATTATAACAAATCTTCACTTGTAGTCGCGGCGCGATGCGTATCTTCGTGACCCTTTCCGAGAAACGGCGCGTTCCAGGTAGTCGGCTTCACAATAGATGACGACCGCGGGGCGAGGCGGGCGGGGCGCAGGGGCGATCTATCTCGGCGAGCGAGCGGACCGGCATGCGTGTGCACGCCTCGGCTGACCAAGTGCGAATCCATGATTGGCACCGTCCCGGGCGGATACTTAAGCTCCCGGCATGTGCGTGACCCCGTTCCTACGGATCGAGGTAGGCCGGTCGCGTTCGGCGAATCAGAGCGCACCGCCCGGCGGTGCCGCGAGGTGTTCTGTCTCGCTCTCGCAAAGACGCGACGTGCTTCGGCGCGTACGTTTACGTAATTTCTCTTTACAATTACGTAATTCAAATTCTATTTCTGTTCTATTAATCTTAACTATTTCTTCAGATTCTGTAATATTCTATTATTTCTTCTATTATCTATGCGGGGTATATCTAATAAATGTACGCAATCTGTCTAGATAATATGCGTAATTTATCTAGCTAATATGCGCCCTCTATCTAGAGGGCGCTGTCCTGCACAAAGGCAATCTGCAAATTTTAATTGTGGAATTATTTTTGAGAAAATTTCAGAATTGTTTTGTAAACTTTAATAATTATTTACAGGGATGAAATTATTAATTTTGCAATGAACTGTGTTATTATATTTCGATGTTTTTAGATTATCTATGGGATGAGTATACATGGGATAAAACAAAGTACTGCCCAAAAGTCTGTCTGTTTGTTTATCCACTAACTCTTACTAAACCATGCGAGGGATTTTGATATAGTTTAACTCCTCAGTTAGACATTTCTTTAATTATATAAAACAAAATTTTTATAGTCAAGCCAATAATAACATAGTTTCGTCGACTAAAATTAGTTTATTAAAAATAAAAGCTTACATATAAACTAGTCCATTTAGTATTTTCGTCACATGTACCTATCCCGTCTGTATTTCATACTGTTCAGAAATCTCTAGACAAAGGGGCATCCGGTCTGAGCGCAGACGCTACCGGAACCCGATAGTATCGCCCTCTATCGACCGTGCGGCTTATCGGAAACTGAATCTGAGGGTAGGTAACAAACTAGTTGGAGGGTCGAATGTTTTGTTATTTAAATTCACGTGAGATACTGTAAACGGGTTCATATTTAATTAGAAATCACCGATACAGATTGACATTTCCATATGTAAGAGGATTACGTAACGTATCAACAAATATAACAAACAAAAACGTAGACGTAGATACGTCTACTATGTAGATAGATGATAAGATACAATCAGGTTCTAAAAGACGTGACAGCTGAAAATCATTTGAAGAGAGGAATTACCAAAGTAACATCAACCATATTACTTATAATGGATTTCCGCAAAGTAATCGCATATCTAATCAATTTAAAATCATAATTTTATAAATAGCTTAGGTTGTTCTCGATTTATGAACCAAAAAACGAATAGACAGTCAGAGGAATGTTGCTTTTGGTAATGCAGTTTAAACTCCATTTAACGCCAAACTCCTTAAACGACAAATTTTTTTACTTCGGTTGTTTGATCTTTCTCTCCATTTAACGAAACTCTGTATACTGCCATAACATCCGCGGTCCTTTAGTGCCGCTACATGAGGCCATTTCACAAAAGCATCAAAGACGGCAGAGTGCTTTGCTTATATTTCTGATGACATTGGGCCAAGGGTTTTAAAAATCTTTTGAAGTGAATCTTCTTATGAGACGGTGTGAATTTGATTTTATGAAACGAAAAAGAGGCAACAGTTTCACCATTAATTTGTTTCTTTGTTAGTACGAAACAAACAAACTAGATGTCACTAAAACGAAAATAAGTTTCACTTTTATCGCGTGTAAGCTCACACTCATATAAGCTATGTTCAAAATTCCGCGGAATTTTTACACTAAGGTAACGGCAATCCCGAGGTTTACGCCACTTTAGTAACCCTTGTGCTAGTGCCTTCAGCACTCGCCTCCAAGTCACGATGAAGCAGTAAACGGACATTTCGGTCTACAGCGTTAGCCAGTTAGAAAAAAAAACACACACTTTTTGTTTATTCATTTACGCCAATGGCAATATCATTCATATCATATAGAGAAGGGGGTAAGAGCTCTGGAAGGTGGTGTCAAAATACCTAAATCTTTGCTCACATAATTCTAGAACGGTCGAGTTTACGCTATATGTAAGAGAGCGTTATTATCATTTAAACATTATACCTACTGCATGTCTAAATTTAAATCAAAGAGTAATGAACACAGGAGAACACGATTCGGCAATATTTTCAACGGAAACAAGACCGGGCCCCTTTTTCAAAGCGCACACACCGGAAGTGTACCGTCAGTTATTTGTAATTTATATACCCTAGGCATGGCCGAAAGTCGGGGGTGTAAATTGGTTATGCCCCTTGCATTATTGCAAGGTATAGTTTGAATATGACTTAAATGCATACATAATCTTCTATTCGAAGTGTCATAAAGATTTATATAATACTGTAATAGTCTTTGATAAGAGGCAAGTTTTTTTAAGTTATTAATTAGTGTTAGTTTAATTGTTACATATTATATAAGCCAGCGGATACACGTATATTAAAGCAATAATTATTTATTGCGTTATATCTCTTAAATATCTCACAGTTTACTTAAATTATTCTGAGTGAAACGATGGCGATGTTTTTCTCTATCGACTGTAGTTACTCTTATTTACCCTGATAACTCTTTCAGTTTATAAGCTAATTTAACAAGGTATACACAAAGTTCTGACCAAAGAATATAGCTGCGGTTTAAATATAATAAAAAATTTGTTAAATCGGGTTAGTGGTTCCCGAGTTATGTCCAACTAACGGATAGAGAAACGTGAAAGAGAAATATTACCTTTTATAATATAGTCAAGATAGTAAAAAAAAAACTACTAACTTGTCTTTAACATAAGATATTGCTATATTTTAATATTTCAAGCTAAAATAGTTTTAAAGGAGTTTAAAATTTACAACCTAACTAACCTAACTAAAGAAAATTGACTGAATGATTTAAATCTGCTAACTTTTAAGTCACATTTATATGGTTTGGAGCTTAATAACAACCAGAAATCAAAGACGGCGCAGTAGCCCGTGAAATTGAAAACTCATCGTGCTATCTAATGGTTAGGTTACAATAATATCTGTTGGTTCATACTATATAGCATTTTAAAAACTTACATTTTTTTATATATCGACACACAAAGGCCAATATTCCTGATAAAGCTTACCTGCAAACGAAACGAACATATTTACTAAAACATGTATTTTTCAAGTGTTAACTGGTAGATTGAAATCTAATTCAGAACTATTACTGTCACACTTTTTTTTTAGAAAAAATATAAATTATTGAGTTGCATCACCAGAAACAGATCCTTCACTGACTGACTATGGATAGAACGGTAGTTAACTTTTTATACTGTAGCAGGATTGGAAATTGACTACAATTTCACTTGATGTTAAGTGGCGCTGTGACCTATTATAGTAGCATGGTAAGCATAGAGGTTCTTAAATGAAGTTGCGAGATCATACTTTAGATGCTAGAGACAGATTTGGAACTAGCTAGGCAAGCATTAGAAAATTCACAAATCAATTTGACTAGAACACGAATCTACGCCTATCGATTAGCTCTGATTAATAGAAGTTCCTTACAGTTAGGCTATAATTGCAATAATCACTTACGATCACGGAATTTTTATGCCCGATATATCATCCATCCATTCAATCAAAAGACGTCCACTGCTGGACATAGGTCTCTCCCAAAAATCTTTTTTAAATGTATAGATTTCATACAAAATTTGAAACAACGCATGTGCAATTTTGCAATGTTCAGTATAAAAGGTTGAAAATAAATATTTTAATTGATTTATAAATAGTTAAAAAAAAATAAAAGACTGAACGTGAAAAAATGTTTTTATTCATCAACAACTCCTCCAATTAGCGAGGTCGTTGAACTATCAAGTTAACAACCCTCCGACCGCATCCCTTATTTTGATTAATGAATCAATTGATTGAATTAAAAAAAAAAAAAAAAGAAATATAATCCGATATCAGAATTGATTTTTTTCTTTTTAAGGGTCGCACATGAACAATACATGTATAGAGGTGTACTTTGTGTTGTTTTATTTTTTATAATTAATACATTTTTTAAAAGATTGTACGGGCTCAGTGCTTTCGTCACAATCTCATCTGGTTTTAAGTGACGATGTGGTCCAGGATAGTAAACACACTAAGCCTAGAGGTACTAGTTCTCAAGTGATGCTGCCGGAACACACCTATTGGTATTTGGCGACAGGTTACCAAACTTGATGGTGGTAGCTACCCAGGCGGGTATTATTAGAAAAAATGCTATGGTTACCTCACGATGTTTTCTTCACCGAAAATGCAGGCCGATTTTAGAGTTGGATAGGTGGGTTGAACCCCTTGACGCGGAATCCGGCCTAATTATGAACTGACATTATTAATAATAATTATTCTCTCTAACAAAACCACTAAAAAATGATCGTAGCCACGGAGATCGTGATTCATTTTGTGTGCATTTAAAAGTGAGTTTTATTAAATGATAATTGATATAACTCTCATTAAAATGTAGTGTATATATGCCAGTGTTCCGATAAAAAACTACACTGTGCACCTAATCTTGAATATACTATGGTACAACAAAGTTAATCACTAAGATGTCTTCCTAGCTCAATCTACTGAGCAATAAATGCCCTGGTACATTGTTGTTTTCAAATACATCATATTTATGAGAATAAAAGATCTTAGGCTAGCAGGACTGAAAGAAGTTAAAGTGCCACTGTATTTACAGAAGTAAACAAGTCACTTTTAAATGTTTCATAGCGTAGGAGGATTTTGTAATATCACAGTACTTGAAAAACATTGAAACTTACAGACTGACTGACTGTTTTTAGGTCTGGAATTTTAACAACTGGTCACTTCTACTATCGGTGATCGTTGTCTGATATAAGGCTCTTCGATGTTTTCAATGAATAATGGCATATACGTCATCCGTCATTAGTAAAATCAGTGATGGCTACATACAATTTAATCATATTAATTCTGTCAGTTTAGCAATCAAGTGACATCCCTACCACGTCGATTCCGAATCGTGTAAACACGTCCCAGGGCTGACGCGAACGGCACTCGGTCTCATGCAATTATCTAATTAACTCACAGCTCTGTCAAACATGGCGGGCCAAATATGGCGCCGGCGCTTCATCACAAGGATTATACTGTTTATTTAATTTGTTGAAGTTCTAAGATTGTTTGCCCTCGAATGCCTGACAATGATTGTGTTTTCATGCAAATGTTATGTTCAGGAATACATACAAGCGAATGATTTCATCTTCCTCCATGTGTAATGTGTTACAATAGGTATTACAAATATAACTTAGGGTACAGAGGGCGCACGAGAGTCGAGACGAATGTTTCTGTTGCAATAGATTAGTAAATCAGAAGCGACATATTATTTTGTTATTAATCACATTTTTTTTTCTAATTGTACACTATATTGGGTTTAAAATGAGCAAATCTGTGGTAATTTCATAAAATAAAAATTAAATAAAGTATGACATCACATAACAATGAGGTTCAGGTCTCCTTGGGGCACCGTGTATAGGGACTGTGCACTGTGCAGATTGCAGGCGTGGCAGATGTAAACAGACTTGACGCCTGCTACCGTTGATCGTTCTTTCTGGCCGTAAATATTTCATATTATTTAGTAAAAAAAAAAAAAATGACATTACAAACAGACACTCGAATTTTATTTATTAATATAGATATTGGAAGGTTCAGCTCGCGTCCATGTAAGTTATTAGAAACTTCTCTACTTCAGCAAGAAACAGCTTATTTTAAATAATTTGTAATGTAAATTTATTTCAACGCTTGTAAAACATTGTAAAATTTTACGTGTATTAATAAAAATCGTTATATTCGGTCGGGTTAGTGCAATACTTTTATGTTTGCGATATTTGTCTGGTACACAGATCTATTCCAGGGAGCGCAGATTAGTTCAATTTGAGGCCATTGTAAAATAGAGAAAATTGAAACGAAATATTCTTACGATGTCAATATTTTGAAGAGATAATTACTCTATGGTAGTGCGGGTGAATTCCGCTACAATGAGCCTAAGCGGTGAAGGAACACACCGTGATGATACCATAGTTTGGTGACAGGGTATTCGGTTAGCTTATCAGACTGAAGTTTAAAGTTGTCTATAGGCGCATCTATCATCTATATGTGTGGTCAGACAGCATGACTCTGCCTTTGCCATCTTGAACCACATCGTCATTTACCTACATTAGTTGAGATTATATTGAAAGCGTTGACGTATATTCAATAATATACCACCATCCATCGGTTATCTCTCATCGTCATATTTTATTGGCTTCAAAACAAAATTGAAAAAAACAGTTTACTATTTATTTATTTTATTTATTTCTAGGAAACCCAACAGCATACATAACTATATAGAATAACACACATTGTTTAGTAATTAAAGCCAAGACAGGGTTCCACAATTACTTCATAGTGGTATATAATTATAATATTAATACGAGTTAAAGGAAAAAGGCACTATTGTCAGACGCTGGAGCTGTGACGCTTGTATGTGTTGTGTGTGAGTGTGTCGTGTGTTTGAATGTCGAAGCGAGTGATTGAGTGTGAAGACTTGTCTTAAGGTATATGATATATGTTAATAATTAATTTATATATTTCCGCGATTTAATTTTATTATTTCGTTTTTAAATGACTGTTTTGTGTGTCGAAATATGTCTATCGAATCGTATTGTTTATTATATGAGCGAGTAATACGACATAGAACCGAATTCTGAGCATAGTTAGTTTTAGCGTATGGGACGACTAGCAAAGGTGTCTTGCGTGTACAATATGTTGGCACTCGCAGTGAAATTGAACTTAGAAGGTCGGCACAGTCCACGTAACCTGATAATATAGTATGCAAAAACATCATATTATGTTCTAAGGAATCTAGTTCGAAGTAACTGCATAAATCGCTGTAGTTTGTGAATTGTTTGAAATCTTTATAGCATAAGAATTTAAGAATTTTTTTTCGAATAGCTTCTATTTTATCAATATACACATTATACTGTGGCGACCATACAACCGACGAATATTCTAAAATACTTCTTACATATGCGTAGTATAACATTTTAATACACTCTATGCTTTTGAATGGCTCACATATACGTTTTAAAAAGCCCAAATGTTTGTATGACTTGCTGACTATTGTATCTATATGATCATTCATAGTTAGTTTATGGTCTAGTATAACGCCCAAGTCTGTCTCTGACCTTGGTAACTTTTTTAATTGGTGTATTATTTATAAGATATTGGAAGTTAATAATTTTAGTTTTACGTAAAAAGGTAATATGTACACACTTATTAGTATTAACAGTTATTTTATTTTATTATCGCAAGAATCGCACTAAATGAAACATGTGTATAAGTTAACCGTAAGACTACATTTATGTTAATTCAGTAGGTTTTTTAATTGTTGTACTCAATTGGCTTTTATATTACAAAGAGCACGTTTTTTTAAGCAGATATTTATTGCATTATATTTACACAGCGCATATTTATTACAGCACCTTTGTTATTATTAATTATAGTTCAGTATTAATTATAATAGTACGTTTTATATGTATTATTATTAGTGTAATTATCAATGTGTGTGTGTCCGGCCGTGAGGGTGTACGTACCACAAGGCCCTGTCCGAATATCAGCGCTGTAGTGCCTCCGATTGTAGGCCTGCAGCTTCATGCTGAGACAGGGACCTTTTCGACCCCATGCACCAATTTCTTTTTCTTCAACTTTGTTGTATTATAAGATAATGCTATTCTGATGTGTTGTATGTATGTCGAATAAATTTTTTCTTTCTTTCGTTGGACCTTAAAAGTGTAAAACTACAATTAATATTAAAAGATGCTCCATAATTTAAAGATACATACAGTTGTACATTAACTTACCATTACATCTCATCTCGCTGGAGCCGTGTTCGTGCCCTTCATAATATATTTCGTTAAATTTCAAATGTACACACGAAAAACGACGTACGTAGCAACAATTGTGCACAAATTAACAGCTCTACACCTCCAAAACTCAGGTGCAGGAGAGCCCGAACAATTTGTTATAACGGTGTAAAATACTAGAGGGATAACTAGGGGTGTCAATGTTTTACATTAAAATAATTGTTTTCATTTTTGATTTGCATAGATTTTTAATTTATCTTTTGAACACTAATTCAACTGATTTTTGACAATGTAGCTAGATATTACTTATAAGTATTTTGTATTTCATTGGTGAATAAAGGCTTTCTTTCTTTCTTTCATATGATGAACCCCTTAGCTTAAATTGAGAACTGGGAGAGTGTACCTAAAGATGCTTTCACATTATATTGTGGTTTCATAAAATGTTAAAAACATACACCGGAAAGTATAAAAACTATGTAGGTTTTGAAATCCGGTCGATATAATTGTTGGTTATAGATTATCTGGTCCTTTTGACTGATTACGACCAATAATCACAAAATATATATAATAATTAAGTATATTGAAGTGTATAAAGGCTGTTTAACTGATTTTGTTCAAATCACTCTAAAATACATAGCAAGTTTTTAACAAAAAAAAATGTGTTTAGTGATTATTCAATGGACGCAAAGTACTATAAAAGATACATTCTTCCATTGGCTCAAAAATTCATATCGTCATTATATTTTAGAAAAGTAGCTAAAATTTTTGAGAAATTTTCATGCAATTGCTTGGTCCCAGAAAAAAAAGTTGAATTCGGCATAAGCGGTCCCTTTTGAATATGGGTTATAAGTTTAATATTTAAGTTACTTGAAATGTATAATCACGAGATGAGATGATATTATCGTCAAAAGTCAAGATTTTAAATCAATAAAGGAACAAACTTAACCATTTCTCAAAAAAAAAAAAACCTCAAAATTACTTTTTCGAAAACGAGTCGAGGAGAATTTTCAACTCCATTATATATTATTTATAACCAGTAAATTTAAAGGGGGGAAAAATAAACAACCACCTTCAAAATCATAAAAAATGGAACAAACAATCGATATAATTATAGTGAAGTCGACAGCCCTACGCGGCTGTGAAATGCAACGCTATAGGGAGCGTAATTGTATGATATTAGCATTTAGAATACATACGTGTAAAGTGTACAGACCATAGCCTAAACGATGGCAGCAGCCGTCTTGAGAAATTATGGCTTAGGGTATTATTAAAAATATTATCTTATCCTGGGGGTTCCTCTAAGACTTGTGAATTCAGACAGTATCTAATGACAGCAATAAATTAGAGTTTAGTACACAAAAAAAACACTTAACAGTTAGGCAAATTCCGTACATGATTTTTTTAGTAAAGTTTTTTGCACCCTTCGAATCATAATCTAAAAGTGTTTTTTGCAGTTTTCTTCGCTACTTTATATGTGTCAAAATATTCAATAATTTATAAAGTTATGCCAAAATAAAACGTCTAATATTGGTCAATATTTTCGTTGAACTATTAACTTAATACTAGCGACGCACCCCGGCTTTATGCAGATATATAGTAATCTCCAACCCTATGTTAGGTCAAGGCTAGTCTTATCGACTGACAAGAACGAGAGGAGGAGATATAAAGGATCACCTTGGTTGGCAATCGGAGAAGAGGGGGGCGGCCTGTGCCTGGTTGTCCCTCTCATGACGGAAAATAAAGGGAGAGGCCAGACTTAACATCAAGTCGGGCTTGCCGCCGGTGCGACGCGGAGGATGCAGGAGTGATCCCGTATCGCCCCCCGTAATTAAAACGATGGTGTTATCAGTCATATGTATGAACTGATAGCAGTAGTTTTTACTCAGCAGTGGGAGATTTACAAGACGATATGATAATAATTTATCTTGCATCTGCAAATGCATCTTAATAACCATAATAACATTATACATTTTATCAAAGAATCGGGAAGTACCCTAAAACTGTGACGTGTGCTTACCGCCACGCCGTGCCAAACGGTGTTAACCCGTGTTCCAAGGTTTTACCGCCGCCATGATATCGACAAAGCGTGACTCCGCCGAGTTTAGCTGTATAATTTAGCACTTCGAAATGAAATAAAATTGTTTTGGTCCCGAACTTTATCCTTGGACCATAAAAAAACCGGAATTAAGTCGCCCTGAGTAACCCATAAAAACAATATTTTTATATCTTTGTTGTTTCTATAACATATGAGTGTGGATTTATTAAAATGGTTTAGTGTTTGTATGGAAGACTTATTGAGTAATTTTGGACAATAATAATAACATATCTATACCGAAAGTTTTCATATCTGGATGATTCCATTATTTATTTTAACCGGTCAACTACGAAACCTGGCATTAATGCCAGGTTCAATTGTTTTCCTACTGTTAAGTTTAACCAACGTAGTAACAACTGGTCAACGAAATACAAACGAAAAAAATTTAAAGATAATATCTTCATTTACAGATAACAATCAAATTGAACTAGAATGAAACTGCCGAAATACTTTTAAATTAGCTAATTGTGTATGTTGCACGGAGATAATTAGATGGAATTAGATGTTATTTTAAAATAGAGACGGATACCGTATATGCATTTACATCTTCGATCACAGATTTATATATTCCTACACAAAGAACAACTAACTTGGTTCTCTCCACAGTCGTCATACCTAAACGTATTATTTATAGGTCTGCCAACTCGATTTCTGCAATGAGTACTCTATAAGGGAGAGCGTGATTAAGTTTAATATAATATTACTGGTAGTATTGAGTACAGGGAACTTTCTCCGGACATTAGTGCATCACCAATTACAGAGTAAAGGCAAAACGCTGACGCGTCGACGGAGACGTTAAAATTACTGGCAACGTCACGATGGGCCCGTCACGAACGACGCCGTACCGACCTGCACAACCTCTTCGATCGCTGCTACACACTACCACAATGATAGTGGACTTATGACATTAAAAATTTACATGAGTTTTAAGGAAATGAAAAATAATTAATTTTTAAGTCAGTGCAACCCGTCCATAATAGGCAATTTTAACACGAGTTGAAACCACTAATTTACAAGGTATTTACGGAAACCCATCCATTCAAACGAAAGACAAACACTGCTGAACATAGGTCTTCCCCAAAGATCTCCACGGCGATCGGTCTTGCGCCAGCCGCATCCAGCGGATTCGCGCGACCTTCACCAGGTCGTCGGTCCAGCTTTAGGGGGGCCTACCCACGCTATGTCTTTCGGTACATGGTAGCCATTCGAGAACCCGTTGGCCCCAGCGGGCAACTGTTCTGCCGAGCAATGCATCATAAATATGTTTCCATTCACAGAAATCTCAAATTCACTGTAGGATTAGAGCGGATCTCTCAAATGATGTCTTTCTGTTGAAGCAGATTATTTCGTCGGTGGAAAAATAATACTAATTATTACGATATTCTGTGCATTTTTAGAAGTATACCAAAGTTGTCAAACAATGTATAAGTTTTACGATCTCTTTTTCAGATGAACATTTAAGTTTTCAAAATTATTTGCTATTACAATAAAAATCGTCTCAAGTTCACACATTAACGGGTGTAACCAACTAGGTCGTTCCCGGGTCAGGCAAGCGATCGCTATTAAGATTGCCGTGGCAACCTAACCTTCCTTGTTAAACAATACTCAAACAATCATCACGGTTCTATGGGAACTTAATGGATTTTTTTTTACAAAAACAGTGTCAAAACAAACGACACATAAATAATCCATGCATATTTGATAGTCTATAGTCTTCTCAAAGTTTAAATTATGTTTTCGTCTCTTAACTAAATATTGAAATCGTAGAGATTACAATAAAAAGTTCAAATATAACCACAGAAACAGCAATACTATAAGCCTGAAATATTTAAGGAAGTGACTACTTTTAAAACCAATTCTGGAAACATAAGATTTGATATTTGAAATTGTATACAACAAATATTTACTAATATTTACACTGGCCATCTTGCTGGTAAATGTTAGACATATTTATATTATAGTATTGTGAAACAAAACAATAATATCGAAGCAATATCTAATCATACGACTTTTAATTATAGAGGGTAAAATATCCGGTAACGTCGAGAACCTTGTCGCATTCATCGTGACTACGTGATTCCGTACCGAGAAACGATACAAGTTAGTTCGACAGGGTTGTAAAAGCGGCTGAGATCTTGGTCCCTTGGGATCTACCCCCGCACCGTTATCTTTACAAGTACGAGTTAGATTAGTTTCTCTTCTTATTATTTTTTATTGGATATATATCTTATGTATTTATTGTATACTTATTGTTTTAGGTTTATTATAATAATATACCTCATACGCATATTTTTTTTTAAACTATTCTATTGATACTATAAAGCTATTATTATTTATTGAATCATTTGCCATAAGTAACTAAAAAAACTAATACAACAAAATATGCTAATAGCACAAAATATATTAAAGTTAAACGCAACGTGCCCTTATTTCATAATCCACTTGCGTGATGCCAAAAAATAATCCCAATAGCTAAAAGCAAATTGAAGGATCTGAAAACAAAGATCTGAGAATTTTCAGCGGTTATGCATTAATTAATTTTGAACAATTAATTTAAAAAAAATTGAAAACAGAATTTTACGTACTACCGTTTCTGATACGATTTATATGAGTGGGGAGAACTACACAGTCGTAAAGTAGTATTGATTGTTTTAAACAAAATGTTGTTTGTTTTTTATAAACAGATGATCAGGACAGATGATAAGATGCCTTAGACTAGAGGCTAGATGAGCAGGAATAGATAAATAAAAAAAAATGATCAAGCGAAAGGTAATAAATAAATAAATTTGAATTCAACAAACAAAAAGCTAACTTTCAATTTATCAAAGAACATCTTAATATGCGCCGTGTATAGCTACAGTAAACATTTCAGAAGAGAGGGCATTAACAATGGCTCCCCTATTCGATTAAAGGGAAAGAAATAATAAAAAAAACCCATCTCTATTTCATAATTTGCATGGCAGACGCAAATAAATTTAAAATATTGCCTCGCGAAACCTTATTTTTCTTTTTAAATATACCCATCGGTTTTAGGGGGGGGGGGGGGGGGGGGTTGTCGGATATATTTGTTTACAACTTTATATTAGTTGGTTTAATTTTTGTTATGAAGCGAAATGAGGAGGTTGGGGTAACTTTACAACTAATGCGGATTTGATTAAAACAATCATAAATTAATACAGATTATACAGATACGCATGATACGTTTTTTTTTTTTTTGTAATCATATTATTGCAAATATCAGATAAAGCAAAAAGGCGCGCTTGAATTATTGGGTGCTTTACAAAGTATGATAACAATGTACTCGCATTTGTTTACTCAGATTATTTAAAATGACACTAATTAAATTTAAAAATGTTATGTATCAGGAAGCAGAAAAAAATTGTAATAAGATAAAAATCATCTGCATCCAATTGTTTTATGGAGATTGTTGGGTTTTAATGTTCTGTGCCTTAATTATAATTTCATATCCTTAAAAAAAAAAATATTGGTGATTTTGAAAAATGTATGAATTATATTAAAATAGTCAGAATCAGTACGTAAAATAATAAAATAGTAAATGTTTAATTTCCGGAGGCGAATTTTTCCAGAAGTAGTAAATGCGTGATAAATATGTGTAGTTTGGTGGTTGACAATAAAAGTGAAACTAGGAGAGAATCTTAGCATCAGACGATAACTTTTATAAAGGTTAATGAGCAATAAAAACATTGGTTAACGTGAATGATAGTGCTGGTGTCATCTAGTTTCATATAACATTAGTATCACTGTTATGTGCCGTATTTTAAAGACGGAAATTCGCTATACTAATTTCTGCAAAATTACTTGTATTTAATGCTTTTTTTGTAAATAAAAATGAAGGTATATAATAATATCTATATGTTACGAAGAGGTTCCAAACGTAAGATTGCTGATTTAAGGAATATTAACAATCTTGAACTACCGCACTTTGGTCTCAATTTTATCTGTTGCTGCGAACGACGTGCGTCATATATAACCTATAAATAGGACTGGATCGAAAATGCAGGTTTAGAAATGTAGGTAATATTAGATATCACCACTCTCTATGGGATACGCCAAGTAACCTTCGATAAAGGGTTAGGGAAATTGATTAAAGTAAAAAAAAAACCTATTGTAAGTGATGACAACTTTCAGCTCATTCATTATCGAAAAAAATGGGGGGGGGAGGGAGAGGGGTTGGAAGTACGTAAATAAATTTTTAAATCGGAAATCAAATAAAATTGCAAATTCAAGTCTCGTCCCCGGCGCCACAAGGGAACATCGGATCCGTTACGACTCGGCAAGACGTGGCATAATGCGAACGACGTTTTTGAATGACAAATACCAATTTTTATGACTGCGGGATTCGTTTGTTTACTCTCCCGGATTATATTGTGTGAGTGTCGCTCTGAGTTTCCTTCTGTCTTTTAGTGTGAAACTTTTGCTAAAAGTTGTGTTTACTTTGTGTTCAATTTGTTCAAGGGTGGACAGGGGAAATAAGTTACGATTGTATTTTTCTCTTTGTTAATTGAGACGACACCCCATTTATATTTACATTTATATCCTATTATTACATTTTGGGAAAGTGTTGAAATTTGCTTTTGGTCTGTTAATAAAAATATTTATCGTCTATGTAATTTGGACAATATTGAGGGCGTCTGCTTAAAGTGCTTAGTTATTTTCTTCAAAGTTATAATTAATAGCAGTATATATAATGTGTTATTATCCCGGACAAAATCCTCTTCTGAAGGGTAGATAAGAGTTTAATTAATTATCGGCTTTTCATTTCAAAATGACCACACTATCAGATAGATTTTTTCACGATTTCTTACGTTTCTTAATTAAATTGACAAGTATTAATTACGGTAGACATACATAGATATATTGGATAAAACTATATATAGCGGTTTTTAATTTAATAATCATTCTGTATTTTCAGTACAAAGTAAAACCAAATAGAAATAAATTTACAGGAGTAGTAGACTAACTTGTGCAGGGTTGGACTGTGGAAGCCATTTCAGTATCTTTATTTTTGTAGCAATTAGCAGTATATTAAATGTTGTTTGTTGACCAACAGCTTGATTTTTTTACACGGTATAGGCTCAGTTCTTTGACCGCAATCTCACCTCATGTTAAGTGACGATGTGGTCCAGGATCGTAAACACTATTCCTAGAAACTTGTTCTCAAGTTATGCTGCCGGAACACACCTATTGGTATTTGGCGACAGGTTATTCGAACTTGAGGTTGGCAGCATGCTTGGTGATAACAAATACCATCGTTTTGTTTGCGAGCAATGTTTAACTTTGTTTTGTTTATGTAAAACTTACATGCGCTTAGCCTCGATCTGAATAGTAGATGAGACTGACAACGGATCACTCTTACCTAAAAGTTCTGTTTATTATACATTGAACAGACTCCCAAGTTATAAGTGGATGGGAAGATTGATGCCGGGAGTGAATTCGGGAGCTAGGACTGCGATAGTTCTTGAGGTCAGTATGGATAGACTATAGACTGCAGGGATCACCTAACGTCAATTAAAATTCATGATATGGTTAGATATATACCATACCATAAAAAGTGAAAGTCCATAACAGTGTTTATTACGCAGAAATTGAGACTTCGGCTCCAATATACTCCCCCTCATCAGGGTAATGTTTTGCAAATTCACTGAATTCGCTTACCAACGAAGAACATCATTTTAATGGAAATCAGCTCTTAACGATTTCGAGTCTCAGCGCTTTTTTGAGGAAAAAATCGTTATGGGTTTTTGGAGTAACATTATCAAGTTTCATATTTTAATTTTCGTTTTATTATAAAGCTAGAAAAATCAATCTAATTAGCTAAGGAGTCGGGCCTGTGGTTAAAGCCTCTGGCTGCTAAATTTCATTCTTCTTGATTCATACGATTGTCTATTGTCTACGGTTATTTAAATACTCATCATTCAATTAAACAAAACCCGTATACTAACTTAGGTACTTTAATGCGTAAATGCATTTCCCCCCGTCAAAAAAAAAGAAAAAAAAAAGGTACTTTAAAATGTCACAATAAAAAGTCTAAAACTTTGTAACCAATGTTCAATTTGCGTTATTATTACCGTTGTATTGAGTCCACGCCATATATTCAAATAATTCAATTTTCCGATAAGAAGAGATCGGTGCAGTTATTGTGTTAAGCCGCCGGCCCATGTAATGTTAGCCGTGATCGTATCTCGGACCTGCCACCGTTGCCTACTGACGAATACACCGCCTACCGATCTAGATTCGACAGAAAAAACTGTAGAATAGCTTATTTTGTTACCTTGTAAATTTTTCTTGGAGATTCGAAAATCTGAGATTAATTCCAGGGGTGTCATAGCTAAACACAATGCATTTAGAAAGGGAGCTGCTTCATAGTATATCAGTAACCCATTGATTGTGAAACCTAAGAAGACTCAAAATACACGACCATCTTGTTACGAATGTCCTAAATCTTATTACCTTCGCGCTGTATTCAGAAGCACTAATCAAGCGGCAGTTAAATATTTTTATATAATATATCCTTAGAAAGAGAGATAGGTTATAATATAGTTGGAAATTATTCAAATAGTACACACTGTTTAACATATAAAAATATTTTCATACATAACAGATACATCGAACAAGTCCACGGATTTTGTTCTTACGGCAGCTCGGTAGCTCACCTCGGCCGCAAGCTGGCCAATCAATAGAGTAGCGGCAATTATGTTAATGCATCGCCGTCGGCCGCGGTGTGAGTACAGACGCAATTGAAAATGTAATCAGCCACCGCAGAACTCTGCGCGGTTATGTTATCCACTAGGATGATGCCTACTAACTTTGTTTAGATGAAATATAAACAAAGTAAACCTTTTTTTTTTTGTAACGTATACTAACTTTTGATGTGTTTAAGTTGGTTTTCATAATAAATTAAACTTTAGTGATCATGTTAATAATATAATTGGGAAAGCTTTTAAAATTCTTGGCTTCGTTCTTAGAACTGGGAGAGATTTTAAGCAACCAACTACACTAGTACTTCTTTATAATGCTTTGGTGCGTTCTCTATTAGAATATGGTTCAATAATATGGAATCCACAATGTAACAAATACATTAACCTTATTGAAAGTGTACAAAAACGATTTAAGAGGCACTTAACTTTTAAATGTAAATTGTCAAATAAACCTTTGCCACATCTGCCTTCACTTACTAATCGTCGAATAGTGAGAGATGAAATTTATTTATTTAAACTTCTTAGAAATTTTATTGATTCTCCGTTTCTTGTCAGTGAAATTAATTTTAGAGTTCCTCGACAAAATGCCAGAAACCACTTACTTTTTAAAATCCCTGTTGCTCGAACGAGGTATGTGAAGAACACATATTTATTTCGTTCGTGCGATATGTATAATAAGATGTTTACTAAAATTGATATATTTGCATGCGCCATCAGTTCCTTTAAAAAATTGCTGAAAATAGTTTTAAATTTATAGTGTTTGCCATAATATTATAGCTTGTAATGATGGAGGTATTAGTGTTGTTATATTTACTTTCATTAATTATGATTTTAGTGGAAACTCGACTGGTTTATGTATTATTGTTATGTAATTTCATATGTGTATATTATTAACTGTGTGTTTCCCAAATAAATAAATAAATAAATACTCGTATATAAAGAGGGAAAATTGATTTCTTGTTTGTTATGAATAAACTCAAAAACTACTCTCAGCAATCCATTCAACTGAAAGACGTCTATTGCTGGACATAAGTCTCTCCACGACGACCAGTGTTGCGCCACTCGCATCCAGCGGACTCACGCGGCCTTCACCGTGTCGTAGGTCCATCTTGTGGGGGCCTACCCATGCTGCATCTTTTAGTACGCGGCAGCCATTCGATAACCCGTTGGCCCCATAGGGCATCAGCCATCTTCACTTCAGAAATGATATAACCGATTTAAAAAACAGGTAAAAAGTTACTCTATAACCGAGTATCATAAGCTACGTTTTTTTTTTTTCAATTAGAGAATAATTACGAAGAAAGTAAATGATAATATTAAAATATTAAAAAAAATGATCAGTTTCGGAGCACATCACTTCAATTTCCACGATTCAAACGAGTTACCTAAATCGACTGCTTGATTAATATCCTGAGTTTTCCCCAGAAAAATCTAATTACAGAATAAAATTAAATGGCGGTCAACCTGCCGCTGCCACTGTGGCTGGCAGTCCGACGACGTAATTAAAATCCTAGACGGTTTCTTCGATCACAACCAGTGAAGTATATAAAAAAAAGTTAGGAATTACTAGAAATCTGTAGTTGGAATATTAAGTGAAAGTATATAATTTATTATGCTTGATTCTATTATAAAACTTCCCCATGTTCACAGATTATTAGAACTGTATCTATTGCTATATATAGGTCGAGGTAATAAAGGTAGGTTGAATAAATAAGAACCAGGTCGAAACGTCGAGAAATTAATCAAGTTCGCGTTCTAGACGGGATAATGCTAATAAAATAAAATTGAGTACCAAAACGAAAGTTTAAAATTTTTCAATTAAAAGCTGCCATAACTCTTGGCTCATTAGTACTTAATTTACTCTTTTTTACACTGTTTAGGTTACGCTTTGAGCACAAATTCACTATTTGTGTTTGAGATACTTTTTCAAACTCGAGGGTGGCAGCTACCCAGGCGGGCGTTATTAAAAAATACTCTACCCAAGTTTCCTCACGATGTTTTCCTTCACCAAAAGCTTACGCTGATTGTAGGGTTGGATAGGTAGGTTCGAATCTGCGTCCACTAGGTTTGCAGTATAATTTTTCTAGACAGTTTTAAAGATATTTTTTTAAACGGTATAGATTCAGTGCTCTGACAATCTCAAAGACTAGATACTAGTTCTCAAGTGATGCTGCCGGAACACAACTATTGGTATTTGGCGACAGTTTTCGAACTTGAGGGTGGTAGCTTCCCAGGCGGACATTGTTAGAAAATGCCCTTTTTTTTTTTTTGACGGGGGGAAATGCATTTACGCACTACCCTTACCTATTGTATTAGTGAGACCGAAGTCCCCCAATACAATAGGTAAGGGGGCACGGAGTGACGAGCTCCGTGCCAGTGTGGGACTCGCCCGGGCGTGAAGCACCCGGAAATACCCACTAAAACCCCCCGGGGCCGTCCGCCGCATTTGGGATGGGGGCGATACGGGGTTGCAAGGCATGTCGCCGCGTCGTCCCCTGCCATTAGAAAATGCCCTACAACTATGCTTCTGGAAACTTAGAACTTAAAAATAAAAAATATGCAGTACATATACAAACTCAAAGATCCGTCAAAGGACTAATGATTTTATTGAAGTGTCATATTTATATAAACAGTAAACTTCGGTTCAAGTTAAATAATTTCCATATTGATTTGACAAAGTGCAGCCGAGTTGCGTTTAATCATACAAACGACACTCGGTTCACTTAAAGTCAATAATTTAACTCTAACCGATTAAGTTAAACTTAACTAGTTTGCTAGTTTAACGCGCTGCGAGAGCTTACGTTCGTTTTATTTATATATCGTGTTTATTCTTATATTAATTATAAAAGTTTTGAAAACAGTTAATTGCGAACCGGATTCGTTTCCAGGCTCTTCTTCAAGTTTATTTAACTGCAAATGACGTTTGATGTTCAGCATCTGCCAAGCCACCCGTGACGGCCGACTTAAAAAAAAATACTAAAACTATTTAATGACAAATACACTTATCACAACTTCACTTATAAAAATCATTAATTTATTATACTTATTTTAACTATTAATGTTGCATTATTGAAGCGATCATGGCGCAGTGAATAGTGCGGCCGGATTACCCGTCAATGGACGCGGGTTCGAATCCACCTATCCAACTCTATAATGACCCCGAGCTTTCGGTAAAGGAAAATGATGGTCGTAGGGTATTTTCTAATAATGCCTATATAGGTAGCTACCACGCTCATGTTTAAAAATCTGTTATCGAGCACTAGTAGGTGTGTTCCGCCAGCGCCGATTGAGAGCCAGTATCTCTAGACTTTGAGTGCTGTGTGATGCGTCGAGAGATTGTAGTTAAAGGGCTGAGCTTAAAAAGTGTAAAAAAATATCATAAATTAGACTCTACACTTAGAAATATTAGGGATTTTTTTTTCCAAATTAGACAAGTATTATAAATATTTTATCGAAAATGGAAAAAAAAATCGATATTGAAATAATTGAAAAAAAAAAAACACCTCTACGATTAAGGAATCCAGTTAAGGGTCTAAAATGTCTGAGATCTGAGAATATCCAATCAAACTGAAGAGCTCTGCATGTCAATCTCAACGGATGACTTACAAACAACAAAAGGATTCGATTACACGGATTTATATAAATAGGTATGTATATATACGTTATTTTCTCATTTTCACCCGGATTTTCGTTTCTTAAGAGATCGAATATCTTATTGTAATTCAACTAACGATCCTTTAATACATCTTAATATGTAAGTTCCCTTCGTTCAAATAAAATGTAAACATATAAAAAAAGAAAACACTGGATATTTCCTACGGTTGACATATTGTGTCGTCTGCATTACGTCATACTATCTGTTTAATGCTTAACCAGGATAAGGGTTACAAGAAAAAGAAAAGGTATCATTGACTCACGGCCAACACCTGGATCTCACACTCGCACTGTACCGCTGGGTGGTTTTCTGACTGTTTTCTGGTATTTTTGTTGTTTTCTTTCACGGAGCACTCGCGAGTTTCGGTTTTTGTTGTTAACGGCACACACTACTGTTTCTATTGGCTAGCGAGCGCCCGGGTAGCACGCGTTGCTATTGGTGCATTATGGCCGCGAGATTTAAATGGGTAAAGGAAGGGATGAAAGGAACGGTTAAGCTTGTCCACTATTCTTATGTTATAGTTTGTTCTTCTAAAGTCGTCGACGAGTGTGTTGCCAATGATGACTTATGGCACTGAGACGTATTCGCTTACAATGGGCCTAATTAGAAAGCTCAAAGTTACCCAGAGGGCAATCGAAAACTTGCTTTGCTCGGATTTTCACTGCGTGGTCTAATCAGAAATGAGGAGATCCGCAGAAGAACCAAAGTAACCGACATTGCCCGGAGAATTGCCAAACTGAAATGGTAATGGGCTGAGAATATTGCTCGTAGAACCGATGCTCGATGGGGCCAACTGGTTCTCGAATGGCTGCCGCGTACTGGAAGACGGAACGTGGGTAGGCCTACGACAAAGTGGACCGACGACCAGGCGAAAGTCGTGGGAGTCCGCTAAATGCGGGTGGCGCAAGACCAGTCGTCGTGGAGATCTATGTCCAGCGGAGAACGTCTTTCGGTTAAATGGATGGATGGACAGTTAGTTGATTTTGTTAGAGAATACATTTCATAGACTGCATACATTCATTGAACAGAGAATCGTGGAAATAAGTTGGTGGTTCTTGAGTTACACGCCAAACTAATTGGCTTGTAATATTACTTTTTATAATACGTGAGTAATATTGAAAAATATCTAAAGAATCTAAATCAATCTAACCTACATGCTGCTAAAAGCGACTAGGGAATGAAGATAGCGCAATGGTAACCAACTTATAACAGAAGACTATGCATACAGAAATTCAATACCTATCATAAATTTATGTGTTGTTTTTCATCATATATTATAGTACAAAGATTGGGGCGAACGTCGGCCATGACGACCAACTTTGTATAACAAATAACATAGTTTATTAAATTGTTGATGATGATGATTCAGTTTGATCCGATTCCGCGTCAACAGACGTAGGTTCGAACCCATCAAAGTTTTTGATGAAAGAAAACATCGTGAGGTGAGCATGGTGGTAGGGTGATTACTAAAGGACTGCATCGCTAACTACTAGCGACAAATTTGAAAATCTGTTGAAAAGCGTGTTCCGATAGCACCACTCGAGAGTTAATACCTCTAGGCTTAGCATGTTTACCACCAAAGCCCTTAAGTTCAAGTAAATCAATTTTTATAAATTTAGCGTTTGACCACAATAAGCTAAGTCTAGTGGTTCTAACTCTCAAGTGATACTGCCTATACGATCGGCTATAGTAAATATTGCCAGAGATGCAAAATTGGGATGATGCTTTTACAAAGCTTTCATATATAATTAATGGAAGTCTTATTTTGGAACAAAAATATCGTAAATAATTAGCTTGACATTACTTTGCTAACTCCGCTTTAAGATAATTTTGATAATGCGGGCGATAAACATATAAATATACAGACACTCACAAAAAAAAAAGCAGGAATCAGTTAAAAGGTTTATTTTTCTTATATGTCGATGTTAAAAAATAAATGATATTCTCCGCCATGTAATCAGAACGAGTTTCGTAGGAAAACATAGAAATTACATTCTGTCGGGGGTTTTGATTCGTTGTAATTGCACATGTACGGATTTACCCCCTGAACAAAGGTTCAATTCGAGTCGTCCCCAAATCCGGACGCTGAGGGGAATCGGGAAATAGAAACTGGATTAATCTTTTTGATGAGGATATATACCTATCTATAATAACTACCTGTGCGTATACATACATACATATGCTCACGCCTGTTATCCCCGAAGGGTTAGGCAGAGGTGAAGTAGCGAACTACACCACCCACATTTCGCCGTGCTTAGTTCCGTCCCAGATGTGACAGGGGGCGAGCCTGTCGCCATATCGGGCACAAATTCCAAACTCCGGGATAATACTGAGTAGAAAAAACCCAATATCACTTGACCTGACCCGGGGATCGAACCCGAGACCTCAGAACGGCAGTCGTATGTAACACAACTGCGCCACCGAGGTGCCTGTGTGTATATCCTAATAAAAACAAGGTGACTCGATGCATTTTGTGATTAAGAACTATAAATATAGGAATATATCGTTTATTTATAAAATTGCATTTTGTCCTGGGAATTTTAACGGATAAAATTAGCTCAGTTTTTTCGTGAATGAAATAATTATTTTATAAAACTCTAGATCATGTTTCTAAATTACTTGATTGAGCTTGATCTAAATGAATGAAAAGTTTTTCTTTTTACATAAAAATTAAAAATTATATTTTCAATTCGCACATTTCGTTCATGTGTTAATATGCTTTTGATGATCCAAGAAATGTCTGTTTTTTTTTTTGTAAAAAAGTGGATTATTTAATATTATATATTTACTCTTTATTCTCTATACGAAAGTTTAATAATATATAGTTTAAACTCAGCCTCGAACTCATTCCTACATTATGGTTAAAAACCATATTCAAATTGGTTTAGTGATTTTAAGGCGATCCATGTTCGGACAGTTAGAATTTATATATCCCAAGATAATTAATGGTACACATAATTAATTCATGGACATTTTGAAGAAAAAAAAATTCAAACCTAAAAAATCATTTCAAAATATACTCGTTACATACATACACTTTTTCACGATTCTCTAGTACAGTTAACACTCACCTGTAACAATAAAAAACATACTTATACACAAACAAAAACTTGTACTATAAAAATGAACGTTTGCATATACATATATATATTGAGCGATGAATTTTGTTAGGGAATAGAGTGAATGGGGCCCTGCGTAACTTCATGTGCAGCCAGAAAGTGATTGAAAAGGCGCGTTTGGCTGTGCATCGAGGAGTCCTGGTCCCTACACTTAGGTATGGTAATGAATGCTGGGTTTGCCAGAATAAGCATGGAGGTAAGATTAACGCGGTGGAAATGAGAAGTCTGAGAAGTATAGCTAGAGTGAAGACGATTGACAAAGTCAGGAATAGTATGATAAGGGAACGCTGTGGTGTGGTAGAGGATGTGCTGACCAAAATAGAGAAAGGTATGCTTAGTCGGTTTGGGCATGTAGAGAGGATGGATGAGAGAAGATTAACGAAACGAACTTATAAGGCGAGGGTGAATGGGCAAGTCGGTAAGGGTCGACCTAGGCGAACGTATCTAGACCAAATCGATCACGTGTTAAATAAAGGCCAGGTAAAAAGTACTCATAACCGACGAGCATGTATGAAAGCGCTCATGAAAGTAGAGGAAGCGAAAGAGGTGTATCAAGATCGTAGCAAGTGGAAGGACGTAATCTCTGCCTACCCCCACGGGAGAAAGGCGTGATGATATGTATGTATGTATGAATATGCATATGTGAATTAACTAAACTTAATAGCATTCGACTAAAAACTGCAAATTATTAAGATTGATGTAATTTCTTTTGTTAAAAATAGCCACCAGATTGACGTTAAATTTGATTTCATTTTAGAGGTAACAAAAAAACAAATTAATTGGCAACGATTACATAATACAATTAGGGCTTATTGTTTGAACAGTTCACGTAACTGGTAAAGGTATGAACAAGCTAAGTGATTAAACCACAAGAAATAATATGTAAGTTCATGCAGAATGAAGAAAAATGCTGTTAAGTGTAAAACTAATAAATTTATCTAATTAGTTGAATAATTATTTGACAGTTATTAAAGAACAAACATACAAATCCCTTAGTCTTATTATGTAATATTTTGTATAGGGATTACAGAGGAATAAAGAAAAAGTAACGAACTGTTCAAATCTGAGTTTAATTTAAAACTGTAGATCTCTAGAAAACATTACAAATAAACGTCGATTTATCATTTCGACGTGTTGACGAGAAACCTATCTTATAAGGCATCTATACCGGTAACTATTTTAATTTATTATTAGACACGTTACAAATAGATATAACAGATAGTTGAAACGGTCGATTGAATGTAAACGGTATGACGGGCGTGCCTGTTATCTACCTACCACTGCAAGGATCAAACGCCTATCTCTCGCTCCAGTATAATCCTTTGCTAGTTCGACGTTAAACGCCAATGTGTTAATAATATCCATTGCGATATCAATGTATCGTTTATTGATTTGCTTGAATTCATTTATTCGCACAAAAATTGCGCACAACAAGGGTTCATATTTTCTTTTAAATACGTAAAGTTTGATGTCTATTAATCATTTTATGTTTTTATTAATCATAGGTGCATAGAAACAAATATATTCTTTGAAAAGTTTTTAAATATACGTACATTTTGTTACTTCAAGTAGAACATTGAAAAATTCGAAAAAAAAAAGAGATTTCAATAATTTTGTACGACATAAGATGTTATTTAAGTAATCATCGGAATTATTTTCTGGTTCATAGTGGGCTCAAGTTAGATACAGACGTCAGACATTTAGTGAATGATATTAGATAGAAAGTCAAGGTCCGTACCACTCTAATGCTATTGCGCGGTGCGCCTACTACCATTTTCCGGGATAAGTGCCCTAAGCGTTCGCCTCAAAACTAAGGAACCTATCAAAGCTCTTATGGGCAACAACGCTTAGTCTATTCATTATAAAAGTATTAAATGTTTTGGCAATATCGCAAAAGCGAACATAAATAATTTAGAAAAGGAGATAAGTTGAAGGGAAGCAGCCGAGAGGAAGATGCAGAAAACGACTGTCAAACCAATAGATCTAGTGAATGATCGTCATAATTTTAATACTAGAAGTAAAGACAAGTTGGCCGTCCCACGCTTTAGGTTAAGTAAGTGTAATAAAAGCTTTATAGGTAATAGTATTCGGTTTTACAATAAGATCCCAAGTAACATTACCGATTTACCTGACAATAAGTTCAAGTATTATGTCAAGCAAGTTTTAATCTCAAAAGGTTATTACAGGGTGGATCATTACGTGAACGATAGTGATGTCTGGAAATAACCCACATCTCTGTGCTTCCCCTAAAAACTACGATTTGTATAGTTTTTTTATATGACAAAAAAATGATATATATTATATTTATGAAAAAAAAAAAGAACCAGATCGAGTTTCTTGCCTGCGCTCTTCTCGACTGGGTTGTTTTCCGAACCGGTGGTAGTGTTTTAGACGTTCATAAGCGCCTTCTTAGGGCCTAAATTGAATAAATAAATTTTGATTTTGATTTTGAATATGGGTTACTCTTCAAGCTGAAGCACCATCAAGCTCAAGATCGATTCAGGCATGTTTATTAAAAATGAAAAGAGAACATTGGTTGGACATAATTGGATCTTGCTAAATACGAAGAGGTTCGTTTCTTCCAAAGCAGTTTTTAAATATTGCTTAGTTTACTATCAGAGAGGTTATTTTAATATATTGGAGAAGACATCTCAACGAATTTTAATTGGTTCAAAAATTATGGTATTATCCAAATACACGGGTAATAATCAATCAGAATGTTAAATGTGATATTTAGCGAGTGACGTGCCTACACCAGTTGGGACACGTCCCGGAGGCTGTGTGTTTGTGTCCCGGGATCGTGTTTACACAGCTAACGGGATTGCTGCGGACCCACTCATTTATTCAACGGTTCCCGGATGCTACACTTCCATCGACGGACAACATTACATGATACGGTTTAGAAATTTTAACTCGATTTATTTATTCTGTTTTGATTTTAAACTTTTTCTTAATAATAAACTTATTATATATTTTATCAATGGTAAGTTCAATCTATGGAAAACTAGCATTTCCTTTTAGATTAAATATTGCAAAAGGTGTACTGGTGGCATTTTTTTTACAATCGTACATAAACTCATGGGGTTGACAAGGATGAATTAGTTGGGGTTACAATTTTACTACAGAAACATATCCACACTATAATTACCTTTGCAAATGAAAACTTGCTTGATTTACTGCTGAGTTCAATTTTACAGTAACATGAGTAATATCGGTGATAATGTAGATGGCGATGGTAGCATGTTAAGCATTAAATTAATTTATTATGATCCAGTGGTATTGTAATCGGATACTGCATCGATGGAGGTAGGTTAGAATCCTCATAACATATTCTACAATGAGCCTGAGAGAACATAGCAAGGAAGCCATAGCTAATGTCTGCCCGTCCACTATCAATTTTGAAAACTTGTCGTCAATCACCAATAGATGTGATCCAGCATCAATTGAAAGCTAACATCTCTACTTTTAGCCAGTTATCCAGTATGTCTAAAGAAATGACAGGTTGCCATAATATACCAATAGATAAATTGTAGCGACAGGAAGATATAGTTTCATTTCGAAGTGTGCCTTCCACAGTACCGCAGAATTTGAACCCGTGCCGGTCGTAGCGATGTTACCGCGTACTACCACTGTACCATCATTGTTTAATTTAGTGATATTTTGTAGATTAAGTCTACTGGTCAAGCCGCTATTGTTGTCCTCCCTTGTACGTCAAACGGTTGCGGTCAACCCTCTCTGTTTGTGACATTACGATAAACACTTGACACTTGTTTGCAATTAATTAATAATTATATATTCAGTTTGAGAAAACGGTTATCCATTATTTACTTCTGGTATAAACGTTTTCATTTAAAGTCATATAGTTACCTACCTACCTAATAAATAAGGACTAAATATAATAACATTTTGGTGTCGACAAAATGAGTTAAATCGTAAATAATTATTTTATTGATTTTGTCCTAATAGTCTAATCAACTTTTAGGTCAAACTTTTTTCGCCGGGTCCTGAAAATATGGCTGAGCTGTCATTCGATTCGGAATCGCGTGTAGAAAGTTTTTGAAAAAATTCAAGATGTGCTCGCAAAAATTACTTCAGTTATGTACAATTAACTGAAAAAAAAGTGGTTTGGTTTGTTGCCTATATGTCAAAAACGATTGAAAATATTTAAAATCTATTGAAAAATTCCAAAAGAGAAGGAAATTTCGGAAAAAAAAAAGTCTCAACTTCCGAAACTGTAAGACCACAATATTTATAATTTTTACCAAGGGCTGAAAATATATCCGAAAACGGGTACTCGGGTTTGCGCAAGCTACGCCCCCTTCGAGATCTTCAACAAAAAATATATATTTAAACATATTAAAAAATATATTTGAATTTGTAATAACTTTTGTAATTTTTGCGAGCGTATCTTGATTTTTTTTCACAAACTTTCTACATGCGATTACAAATCGAATGACACCTCAACCATATTTTTAGGAGCCTGCGAACAAATTTTGCCCTAAAAGGCATTTGTTGACTAGACTATAACATTTTCAGTAGTCAATGTGCTTAATTTAATTGTCCCATAAGAACGTTCTGTCATAACTCGATTTTATATCAACTATTAGGTCATAAACAAAATGACAAAAACATTTGAACTACAAAGATGTTGTTAGACGAATAAAATATATAGTCCCCGAAAACAGCGTAAGTTCTATGAAACGACTGTTTTATTACTTTCGAGTTGAAAATAAATACAATTTGAAATGCGTCCATAAAAGTCGAAACACTCGAATGTTGTTTTAACAAGCTCAATATTTAAAAAGGAAAACCTTCAAATGGTAAAAATGGGGGATGCTTGAGAAATGCATAAAAAGTTTAGACACGCGATGCACCTGGCCCGTTGCTCCGACCTCCATAAACGAACGGAACACAACAACCTCTAATACAGTGTAGATAATTCTAAATCGTTTGAATAAAACATTTTTAGCTAGACAAAATTTATTCTTCTACGAAAATTACACTGTAGATTACAAGCCGCTATAAAAACAAAAACATAACCCCACTTATATAACAATGTAGAGGAAAATAGACTTTAACCAGTTTGCAATACAGACGATATTCTAAACATGCTGTATGCTAATAGCTCTTCCACAGGTGATACGGGCATCTGTTTGGTTATGTTGTGAAAATATAAAGTTTTTCCCAATAAATAATGCAATGGCGCTCGGTAAAAAGCGAAAAATATGGTAATACAGCAGACGGACGGTATTTATTTAACTGGTTTGTAGTAGGGATGAAACTAATTCCGCCGAAGAAGATAATATTTGTACGTCTTATCAAAACATTCCGGAATCCGTTAGTAATCCCGCATATGTGACTGACGAATCCGCTATAGAAGAAGAAAAAAAAAAAACACAAAATATTTGTTGTAAGGCCCTCGTCGTATTGGAAATTCTGCGATAATACAATTGTGCTTCCAGAAACGATGTTTTTACAGATACATTTTATTACGAATCCATTTCAGATTTCTGTTCTGGGTAAATGAATATTTTACGAGTAAATATTTCCCTTTTAAATTATTATTGCTCGCTACGTTGTCCTAGATAATTGAAAAATTTCAAGATTGATAATTGAAACAAAATTTCGGTGTTGAAATTTACGATAATTTACTTTTATGAAATTCTCTTTACAGATAATTTCGGTACTACTAATTTTAGTACAAAATTGTGATTTAACGTTGCCAGCATTATTGAAGAGAAATACAGTGAACAATAAATACAAAATTATTTATTTATGATAGCGCGATGAATTATGCACAACAAAACCGACGTTGATAATTTCATTAATTTGAAACACTTACCGTTTCTAGCTTAAAAAACAGAAACTGCTATAATAAATTTTAAAACTGCTACAAAAGGTAACATTGGTCATGTTAATACTATTGAAGAAACAATTTATAGACAACATTAAGCATAAACCAGGGGATGGGCATCAACGTTCTCTGAGTACCTAAAACACCTTACTGCGATCTCCAACCCGCCTGCCAAACGTGCCGATTATGGCAATTCCCCCTGATTGGGGGAGACCTATGTCCATCAGTGGTCGTCTTATAGTTGAATGAATGCAAAAAATAAGCTGTATTAACTAAGGTCACCCAAAATATCTCATCAGTAAGAATGACAAATAGTAAGCTATACGCGTCTATATAGATAAATATATATAATCCACTGATTTCGCAGATTTAAAGCCAACGTTCAAAATTCGATCACGTATACAGTAATCGTGAGCTAGAGGGAGACAATGTCTAAGCGAAAATGGTAAATAAATTGAATACGTATTTTCGTATAGCTCGTAAAAACGTCGCCGTTACGTTTTACTGAAACTACATTTCCCTCGTCTACGTGTTTTTGCCCGAATCTACGTACCTTTCACTATATTTTTATATTTCTCGTGTTAGGTACCTTTAATAATTTTCTTCACAGTATTTATGTTCTTCAAAAGACAATTAATTTTTTTTTTCAAACTAATAAATAAACGTTATTCCATTTAAATTATTTTATGTTATTGTATATTTTAATGCTGTATACTTTGACATTTAAATTCGAGAATCCAGTACGAATTACGAAATACCGGTCTTAACAAAGAATATTAAATCCAATTAATTGCAGATGAATCATTTTTAATTATATTGCTAGTTTTTTTTTACATTTATGTTCATTACATATTATTAGTTTGTCTCCAACTTTCTTATTTGAAACAGCGTGAAATAACAATCAGTTATCTCAACCATAGGATTATCTTCACTTATATATTTTGACGTTTCATCGTTGAAATTGGTTTTCCCTTTCGCAAAGAAAGCCCATTATTTTGTGGTTCAGGAAGCAGTCCTTTTGCCTCTTCTCGTATCTAATTTAGGATGATCCAGATTTCGCGTTCTTTGCTCCCGGAGGTGTGAGATTGACAGAAATTTAGCGAGGATTTGTGTGATAATGCTTCTGATATATTGAAGTAATGACGGCGTATTGAGAGAGGTTTTTGGTTTGTAACTTTTGAGGGGTTGTGATTCGCTTCTTATTTGGATCAGGTATCTGTCAGCGAAGACTTTATTTACTTGCACGTTTGTGAATAACTCACGAATAGATAAATATTAAAGATATATTTAAATAAATATCGAATAAACTTTATAAATTCCATGATTATTTTTTTTATCAAGTGTGTTTTATGCTACAAGAAGCATTCAATTTAAAAATAAATCGTTGCTTCTATAGGTCTAGCCATAGGTTGATATTGAGTTCAAGTTGGACAATGAAGCTGAAATATCTACGTTTAAGGATATTTTGATGTAGGTATTTTATATCAGCATGATATAGTATTATCTAGAAATCTACTCCTAGTTGTGTATTCGATAAACTATTCTTAAAAGATTTTTCTACAGTACACAAATATAAATAAAGTGCAATTAAAGATAATGTTAAATTTAATAATGATATTTTCTTATTTACGTATGATTATATTCTTACCTACAAATCTACTAGGGTTGAAAGTTCTCTCGATTTTAAATATCAGACGAGTTTGCCTGCCCCTTAACTTTATCAAATTATATGGGCGTTGTGTGTAAGTTGAACGGATAAAGTTCCTTCCAAGGTGTTGCTTCACTTGATATTGTTTTTGTTTAGCTATCTCAAGGTGCCGAGTCATGTAATTTGATCAATGAATTAGAAAGTGTTCTTAAACTTCAGCTTACTTGAAAATAATGTTGAAAAGTAGCTCTATTAACATAATTTAAGTTGAGGTACTTATTTATTTACCTAAATTTTCTTGATAATCTATTTTTATAAGAGAAATTACCTTTGGGGTATGAAGGTTGCCGGTGCAAAAAATGTGAAATAAGACAACACAAAACAAAAATCTAATTACAATTATTAAATAAATTAGTTCGATGTTATCGTTTATTTTGCAGCTAGTAAATCGTAGTATATCGTTTATTTTACAGAAACGAGTTTTACGTATTATAAATGGCAAAATCTTATAACCGGAGGAACCGAATTACGGGATTCATTTTTTAAATTTGATATAATATATTCTCCCTTTAGGTTTTATTTCGTGTTATTAATAACATAAAAATAAAAACGCAACAGCTACTATTAAGTTTAAATAACCCCAAATAATATAGGGCGCAAATTTAAAACTTAACAAGCAACTGTGGAGGTGAAACGTATTGTCAGATTCAAGCTGCCAACGACAGGGAAATGCATTGTGTGGAGCTGCAATGACGCAACGTATGGGGGACGTCAACGTACGGTATTCTGCTCTCACGATCTCCATACATTTTAAAATGAATCGAACGTGGAAGCGAGTGTAACAATATATGTAGGTGCACATTATACTAGGTTATAGCGTAGCCCCCGTGGATAGCTTTTATATTTGCTCAGCTATAATTTAACTGAACGAATAATATTAATAAACGAAATTTTACGGCAAGAAATTACAACAAAGACGTACTAAGTTAGTATTACTTTTTAGTTTAAGTTAGCTACAGTATGTTTATCTAGATTAAATTTGTACATTTCTGAGAGGTTTATAGGAGGTTAAAAAGTGATGTAAGATTTGAATTATTCATTAAAATAAAAAAAGTACATTAAGTATATAATATACATTATAATTAACATACACATTTAGTATTTGCATTTAGTAATCATATTATAGTATAAGATATTATATAAACAAATAAACTTGTATAGAATTTAAGATATAATCATTGCTTACTTAATGGTCTACCATCTAACCCTTATGTTTATAAATAACTGGTGCCTAATTAATTATGCTTTCATTTGCAATAAAATAAAAAATGAGGTCTATTTTAAACTTTATTTTATTATACTTCTATTGAGAGCGTTTGCATGATTAATTGGATTTTTTTACAGAATTCCCATTATTCTAATATACTGTTAATTTAGAATGGATTATAATAAAACTTTTTGTATTTTATTAAATACTTGTCTGCATTTCACAGTTATGAAACTTTTAAGATTTCTTCCCTCGTTTGTGTACCTTTTAAAACATCATAACAATCTAGAAGTCTAATTTAGTTCGTGAAGGGCGTGTAAAAAAAATGAAATAAGTGAAAATTTTCAACAAATTTTGTTGAACATTACTTTTTCAAGAAGAGAAATCAAGTTCTAATTTAATTTGCTCATTGTCTTGCGTCTCTCATTGTACTTTTATACGCAAAGTTGTGAGATTAACTCAATTTTTGAGGCCACGAGAGTCTTTTGTTTGGTATCCGACAACGAATGAATGTAGGTGAAATACTGAAACATTAATAGAAACCCGGTACACGCCGCGCGAGAGGTTTCATTGTTTTATGAATTATTTATAAGTTTTTATGAACGTGTTTTATCAACGAACCCTTCTACTTTTTACTTGGACTTACGGCTTACTTTTCTCTCCGCAAAATATAAAACGAGTGTCAATAATTGTAATTTATTCGACGTGAAACATCTTGGTCGTGACGGTGAACGGCACGATGTCTTCTTTGCCTTCACAACTGCTTTGCGCACCTGCTGTCGCCTGCCTTGACTTTGTATTAGATTTAAAAAAATCATATGTATTTTTAAAATGAATGTTTCGCATTATTCAGATACTATCATTTGGGTCCTTCAAAAGAGGCATGAAGAGGTATTTAAGCAGGCCAGCATGACAGCGATGACTGGCAGTGAATTCTGTTCAGTGTCTGTCGCCGTTGTTTTGGATTGGACTGTAATTAACATCAGGTACATTGCAGTCACTATGCTGTGCAATATATGTAAAAAAAACTCTCATGTTTGATCAGTTAGTAGTATTGAAACTTGTTGCTTACAACGGATATTGATTTTTATAATATGTTTTAATATTGGGAACAGGACTCAGGCACAATTTGTGAGAGTAGGATATCCTTTAAATTTATAGGCAGAATATATATAAATCCGTTATAAGATCTGTCATACAGTTAGGTTAGTAAGAAGATGCATGAGAAACAACTGGGTGCGGCAGAAATGGATGTGTGGCGTGAAAACAATAGGCAGGGTCAGAAACAAAAAACAACCAAGTGACAAAAAGTGATGACCATGAATGTTGTCGAAAGGAGGAAGAGTACGGCCAGAGAAAGAATGGATGTATTTTTGGAATATTTGAAAGCAAAAGGGGTGAATAAAGACATGGTAGGTAATAGAGGTCTATAGAAATAGAAGCCATACTGCGTCGATCCCATAAACTAAAAATTGGGAGCAGGATGATGATGAGGATGATGATAAGTAGTGGGTAGTTTTTTACTATAAGCAGTGTTATAAAAGGGCGTTCTGGTCGCTAGGAACGCAAGTCGCGTTAGACATACGAAACGAGTTGGTTGTCTATACAGTGGAATATATAGAATATACTAATGTAATTGGTTACATTACTACTATTTACATGATTATTTGTTGAGATTATAGTTTTATTATTTCATACAATTCACTATATATTTTGCTATACTAAGCTACACAAGTAAAACATTAAATTACGTTCATAACTTTATTAACGATTATGACCTTTCTCTTTAGATTAGGAACTTTTAAACCATTGAATATTCATATAACCGTTAGTGAATTCTATTTTACACTACATTAGTTGTGTATATTATAGTACGGCTTTTTTCCACGAACGTGGAGCGAATTAGATGAATTTATTTGTATAAATAATTATGTGTACAATAATAGGTAATAGTAGAGACCGTAAAATTTATTCTAACAAAATCGAGTTAAAAGCAAATATTATTTAAAGATAAATTTTATACAATTACCGAAGGCTTTATACCAGCCACGGTACGGTGTTCGGCCTCTTAATTAACTTATCAATACACGTTTTCTTTGAAAACACCAACATTCGAGAGTTCGGAAATCTTTGGTTATTCCTCGAACAGGTTGTAAATACATAAATATCTATAGATGTAAGTTAAAACAGATCAGCGATTTGATTTGAATTTCTTTCTAATATATTAATAGTTTAGATAGCAGTAAAAAATAACTTCTGGAGTTATCGCATAAGTTAGTTTAGTAAATCCCTATCATGCATTAAAAACAATCTAAATATTTCCTTTATACATTTTATGCCTACATACAGTATTTCAATTAAATACTAATCACTAATTATAATAATAATTAAATATACAACGAAAGTTTTGAATGTTATGTAATAAATATCACAGTGTTGTGTAATTGACGTAATATATTAACATTGTAATTTTAATAAATAAGTTTGACATGTTTAAAGTTCAATAAAGAAAATAAAGTGATGAAACAAAGAAAATTAAGACGCAAAAGAACACGCTTTATATATATATATATATATATATAAAAACAACAAAAGAGCACACATATAAAGAGAATCGTAGTAATAAGGTCCCTGGTTATGCCAGGGGAAACGGCGGGGGAATTTAAAAAAAAAAAAAAAAATATCACATATACAAACGATCTTATATAAAGATTTCTATAGTGAGGGCAGTTGTCGTTTAATAATGAATAAATACTGACAGTGACGTACTGGCTGTCCGTTAAAGAAATAAAAGCAAATTTATTAAATTTTAAACGCCATCTCTCGTGCATTGGACGCGGCGTAGCGTTTCCCGGTGGTGCTTAGCACGGATCCCCCGCCTTATCAGGTGGCTGCAGGCACTACTGGCGTATTTTTGTTAACAACTTCTTTTCAGAGCTTTCAGAGGTGCGCCCGCCTTGTATAGAATTTGATTTACTTGTTATCAATACGTATTACAACTTCTGGTTTCACCGAATACGAAACGATTTGTGTTGAATATATTCCCGTATTTTTTTTTTTTTTTTGTTTTTGAAGTGGAACGTAGATATTGAAGATAGGCATAGTGGATTTAAAGTGCTCTGTTATTTGTGCGCTTTACAACTGTTGCAAATACGGGTTTTTATATATTCTTGCAATCGTAAATTACCATTTACCTTCATGTAAGGCAAAAGAAACGATAATACGTGATTCTGGACAAACTCTAATTCACAAGGAGAGTACAATATCAATTTATAGGTAAACACTGGCTTCCTCCAAAATCATTAATGTTTTTGTGGACATAAGTACATCGACAGATTTACTTTTAAAATTGTATTATATTATTATATTTCAACCCTTATTTGGAATTATTATGATTTGAAAAATCATTACGGGCCATAATCATATAAAATCTACTAGTATGGGGCAAATACATAAGCATTTTTGTACATTTTTCACAACCTCCTACTCCTTGTTAGGAATAGTAAGTAATGCCCCATGATAAGTATTCAAGTAATGAAAAAAAACTTAATCGAATAGTAAGTTAGTAAACAACAGGTACACCTCATCCTTAAGACTAACGTCTCCTATGTCAAAGACGTCCACTGCTGCATATAGGTCTCCCCCAAAGATTTATGAGAGGGATTGCCATAATCGGCGAGCTTGACAGGCGGTTTAGCGTTCGCAGTCAGATGTTTGTGGAACTCAGAACATACTGCTACCCATTCCCTGGTTTATACCTTATTCTCCTTTTACGACACCCACGGGCACGATATGGGTTAGTACTATCCTTAGCCGGCACCACACGGATTCCCATTAATTCTTATATCATACTTGTTTGATCCCTATTATAACAAAAGAAATTAAAAGGTTTGTTAATGTAAAGACTAAAAAATAAATGCTGTTTCGTACTCAAAGTGTTATATCGAAAAATTAATCGAAAAACTTACATTAAACTATGTACCAGTATAAGACTTGAAAAGTTTCGTCGGGTCCCTTATAAGAAAAAAAATGTCGACACAATACAACTGACAAATATTATTTTACAGCTGACGTAGAGGAAAATAACCCTTATTCCAACTGCATTTTAGCATTTAAATAGAGGTTTTATATAATTCAAGTTTGGGAAAACGAAGAAAATTCTGTCCAGTAAGATATTTTGACATTCACCCCTGCTGCATCTTCGTTGAAAACTTTCCCTTTCTACTATATGTATCGATTTATTTTTGTCTCAAACAAAAAGTTTTGTCTGAACGCACATAAAAGCGCAAGATCGTTGCGATATATTTAGTTAAAAAAGATGAAAATTGTCGGATCGTGGGAATAATACAGACAAATCTGCCGACAAAGGTTAGTTCAAAGAGATAACAGTAATGTAACATATTTATTTTTTTATTGGAATTCTCAGAGCGTCGAAGATATCTCTATTCGGTATAGAATGTTCGTATTGGAACGTTTTTTTTTTGCCAGACGAAATAAAGATTACCAAACTCAGCGCGTAACTTTCAATAAATAAATTATTCCGCGAAGCCGAATTCTCCAATAAAGCCGATATAGAACCACCAGCGCCGCTCGGAATGTTTATCGTGACAATATTTTAACTCTGTATTATTCTCAACTTACATGAAATCGAAAACATCTCGAAATTAAACGGCGCCATTTTGTATACAAAGCGTGGAAATATACTTTTCGTATGGAATTATTTTAACGTGTGTTAATTCAGTGTCTCGTATATAATATTTAATACAGTTTTGATGTTTCCAATTTGAATAAAATTGATAAAATTGTTTATTATATACTTGTTATCATCGCGTCTCCGATGGCATATAAGGACGTGTTTATTAAATATTCAATGGTTTAAAAGTTCCTAATCTAAAGAGAAATGTCATAATCGTTAATAATGTTATGAACGTAATTTAATGTTTTACTTGTGTAGTTTATTATAGCAAAATATATAGTGAATTGTATGAAATAATAAAACTATAATCTCAACAAATAATCATGTAAATAGTAATTTCACATAATATCAATGTTCCTTATACACTTGCTTATCATTTTAACGTTTCTACTTGTATCACATTATTCTAGTGCTCTTAATAGTAGTCATTCAAGTTATATTGTTCAGATCACATCAAGTAATTTGTTGCAAAGTTGCTTCCTGCACTATAATCCTTACTTCCCTTTTTGAGGTTATCAAGGTATTGTGTCAAAACTATGTACAGAAACTATCATTGTTTCTAACTACAGTTTGACACTTTCGCAGAATTTAGTCGGACAGTATTTATCGTTGTGAATTTTGTAATGTTTTTGGTACGTTTTATTATTTATTCATTCGTTCGAAATCGCGCTTTTGTCTTTCGATGAAAGATATATACAGACATTGATTACTTACAGTTTCGCTCTCATATCCTTAATAATAATAATTGTAGATATTGCTATAAATTTCATCACATTTTATTCGTTACACAGAGAGCTGTTCGAGCAATATATAATATGGGACCTCGCGAATCTCTAAAGAACAAGTTTCAAGAATATGATATCTTAACTTTGCCCTCCCAATACATCTTCGATAACTTAATGCATATTCGTAAAAATTTAGACAAGCTAGATCTAGTGAATGATCGTCATAATTTTAATACTAGAAGTAAAGACAAGTTGGCCGTCCCACGCTTTAGGTTAAGTAAGTGTAATAAAAGCTTTATAGGTAATAGTATTCGGTTTTACAATAAGATCCCGAGTAACATTACCGATTTACCTGACAATAAGTTCAAGTATTATGTCAAGCAAGTTTTAATCTCAAAAGGTTATTACAGGGTGGATCATTACGTGAATGATAGTGATGTCTGGAATTAACCCACATCTCTGTGCTTCCACTAAAAACTACGATTTGTATAGTTTTTATATGACAAAAAAAAAATGATATATATTATATTTATGAAAAAAAAAAGAACCAGATCGAGTTCCTTGCCTGCGCTCTTCTCGACTGGGTTGTTTTCCGAACCGGTGGTAGTGTTTTAGACGTTCATAAGCGCCTTCTTAGGGCCTAAATTGAATAAATAAATTTTGATTTTGATTTATTTTACGACATTTTCGTTCAGTTGACTGTCGATCAATCGTCGTATGACGTCACACCGGCAAGCGCCAATAGATGTTCATATCATTTTTTTTAAATATAAATATTATGAAACAATGAAATATAAGACACTATATACGTGACATTCAATATCGTCAATTGATTAATAATTTAGTTCAAGCCTAATACACAGGTCTAATAGCAGTATGTAAAATGCCATCCAAATTACATGATGTAAGGTCAGATACGTAGCTTAACGCTTAAAGACAAGAACTGCTACATGACAGACCGTGTTCCAAAAACTCTGTGTAAACTTGATCGTCCAAACGGTGGCGACATATAGACAAAAGACGTTCGAACACTTCGACGCGACAGGCGAAGACGACGCGCCGTAGCTTTTCCTATTTTCACCGTTATTTTCATTTAAGTTTTGAAAATTGCTGCGCTCGCCGACACAACTCGCAAATTGCACGGGAATAGGGATCGATAATGGGATTGTAGGTGCGATTTTCTTCAGCCGAGAGATGAGAGGCGACCGTGTTATCTATCGATCTACCTCTTCGTGAAATAGAAATTTCGGAAATTGTCTCGCGAGATTTATCGTTAGTAACCCCCCCCGTTTTGTTGAGTTTTTTCATGAAAGACATATTTACTAGTTTTCTATACATATCAAACATTAAATCATAACCATCTATGATCAGAGATTGCATGATTGATTTGGATCATCCTCAATCAAAAACGACAAAATTAGATGGACTGATACAATTTCTACATCCGTTAATGTTTAAATAATATGTCATATTTTGTAAATACGAATATAGAAAGACAACCAATAAAACGATTCTTTATCACCCATCCGTATTTCCAATTCATAATTTCACAATGAAAAAAGATAAAATTATTAAAAAAAATAATCTCAAATGAACCAGAATTTAAAAGCAAATGTTGCAAACTCGTAAAGTTATTACGTTTTCTATTTCTCAAGGCTTTGAACTTTCAGTGGCCAAAAGATTTACATAAAAAGAAACTTCCACCGTTTCAAATTATGATTCAATTAGTATTAAAGGATTGGTCCTCCTCAAAGGGCCCGGAGTTTTTCGGGTCTGGTGAATCGGTCGAGTGATACCAGCCTCTTTGTGCTTTCGACCAAACTAAGGAGGTCGGGCCTTTTGTACGCGCAGCTTGTCTCTTTAGTACAAATTATAAGAGGATTTACTTCTAAGCCGATGCTCATACGAGACAAGTATTTATTAAGACTGTAACTTTGACATAAACCATGACTGCGATTGTGGTAAGCAGCTCTTTGTACTATTTGCGTTTTAAAACAAGTGTAAATTAAAATTTTTGCATATATATGGTGTATTTATGCAATTTTTAAGTGTGCAAATAGTGTCGAATATCTTATGATATCCAAGCTTACCAGTGAGTTATAGAACGAATAAGGAACTTAAACTTTAAAATCGATGCGGTTTCTATTTAGCTATTAAACTGTGCATAGATAGTCTAGATGATTAAAACCTTAAATTAAAAAAAAAATAGACTATTGAAGTCAAAGGAATAACACATTAAAATTAGCAGACGTATACATTACACCTTATTAAGGAGAAAGGTCAATTTGAAACTATTACTTATAGTAAGTCACTCAAGTTGACAGTAACAGTTTTCATAATAAGCATGACACGTAAATATAATATCATCCACAAAAATAGGCATAAACTATAATCTTTTTGTATTGGGGTCAGTAAAGTTTTGCAAATATGGATTAATGGTTGTGTTACTCTATAAAGCTAAAATCAGTGAGACGCCATGAACAATCATCGGAGAATCTTTAATAGTAATTTGTAAATAACTATACTAAGATTAGTCAAAAACCACTCTCATTATGTGAAAGGGTATTTTTAGTTCTTTCTAAATTTATAGCATCCAAATGCTTTTGTCAAATTTTAACGCTTACAGTATGAAATTTATTGTTACTAAATTCTCAATGACCGTAGTGAATATTTCCTCAGCTCGTTAATCTTTGTACGTATTACAGCGTCTGTTTGCTTCTCGTTTCGCTTTAAATTTTGCGTTTAATGTACTGTAAGAATCTAGTACTCTCTAATCTCTTTTGGGTATAGTTTTGTGATCATCCTGTTAAACGAGCAGATCTTCTATTCTTCCTCGTCCAAAAATTTGCGTAACTTTTAAAAGAAAAAAAAAGCATGGCCGCTTGTCCGAAACAATAAAAGTTTACTGAATTAATACAACAAAGTGTCACTTGAATTTTAATTATTAGAGACCCATAGGGGGTGTAAGTATGTTTTTATTTATTCTCATTTCATTTAGGGGAGGGATATTTTTATTTATTCAATAAACATTTAGCTATTAGATGTTAGAGTGTATTAATATCTGTTTATTTACTTACACAGCGATATCGCTTTTGATATAATACTTTAGACCAAGTTTAGTTTCTACAAATGAATTATGGATAGGCTTTTTTAAAACTATTTCTATATTTCCGATATTTAAAAACATACTAGTGAATATTTTCAATATATACATCAGTGAATAATCAAAGAAATTCGATGGTCGAGTGTAACCGTAACAATATTCGGATTTTAAAAATTAAATTTTTAAATTACATCGTTTGTGAAAAAACGTTTTGCAAAGTGCCGAATGAACAATGTTGAGAATAGAATAAACAAGTTTATATCGCTCTTTAAATGTAGTTTAGATAAATCCAGGTGCTTTCAACTGCGAGGCGAGTGACGAAATTTATGTTTATCGAAAATTCGAGAATACATTCAATCGAACAATGGAGTTCACGAGAATAACGTACAGTAGTATTGATAGGACACCCTGCGGACGTGATAAACGTTCGCAATTATATGATGTACTAAGAATAGGTGCTCGTTCTTAGATCTCGAATATCTTATGTCACGTGACACAATATCTTCGAATTTGGTAGAACCTTTAGTTTGAAGTAGGAATACTTTTTTAATGCAGCTACACAAAATATACATATGTTTAAAACGTTTTCAAGTTGAAGATTTCGTGTATTAGTCAAGCGAACATTGTAGACGTTTCCTATCAATGAAAGTCGAGTCTATTTAAATTTATGAATTCACTCTTTTCAAAGTAGCTTCCGAACATATCACAGAGTCACCATCACGTTAAGATTTTCTTGGGATAAAATTCACAATGTATTTTATACTAAACTCTTTTAGCAACAGCCATTCTATTAGTCTTACAGGGGGCAATGTGTGCAAGTTATGCAAATTTACAATTGGAATATGCAAATAAACCTACTGCAAATAAAACTTCATAAATGCTTACTTAAAATTCAAATCGATCATGATCTTTGCCTTTGATGATAAAATAAAGTTCCAACTGAAATTGGAGTAACAAATATTAGAAAGAATGTCGAAATAGAAGTTTGTTTTATATTAATTGAAGATTAGTTTCAAATGTGTAGTGTTGTTACCGCAAAGAATCGATTACAAAATTCAGTACTGTTTTGATATTGAGTTGAGGTAACAAAGTCGAGTCATTTGATTGGATACAAAGGAGAGTTTTTGTTATCTGCGAATCCAAGATCGTCCGTAAAATTAATTTCAAACCATTATCATCCAATTAGTAAGAGTAAAATTTAATTTAACCACTGAAGCAAATAAAAAAGAAAAAGCAATCATGGGAACTGGCGACAGAAATATTAACTCAAAACTTTTGAAAACTTTTTTAACGTTTAAACTTCATAACTTGTTAATTGAAGTTATCAACATAACATATGAAAGATTTGTCTCGCTTTGCAATGTATTGAAGCTCCAAGCGATAATTATGTACATTTATAATATAATAAAAAACGATATGCTACGTAAATAAACATTTTATTATTTATCTCTGAGCGCAAGCATTTAAACGCAATCTTATACTTAACGTACTGCAGCATGTTGACGGATGATGTCGTCGCATTAGTAACGCGAATCCATAAGTTTTTCCCCTATCAAAAACCGCTAAATGCTGCTAAAGAAGTTTTCACTTCAAAGATATCAAGATAATGTCTTCCACCGAGAAATATATTGTATAAAACCGTCGAGCCCTCACGATGCGTCATACCTAATACATTTAGACAAGTTCCATGAAGAAAGGATCAAGTGACGAATTATGCTTCTTCTACTCGGTTCGTCAAAATGCTACGATTACTCTTCGCCGCTCGGTTACTTTGAGATATTCGTTTCGAGGATTAAGGAGGGGTGGAGGGGATGCGCCACGAAATTTCATGGCGTTCCCTTGATGGATGAATACGGGATCCTTAATTCCGCGATTCCCGCGTGTAAAATAGTGAGCACAACTCTGCAGCGAGCTTTGCGTTAACGGCCTTTATAATTAACCCAGTTTTTTTGGCATTCCATTTATTTCCCTTTTATGTTTTGCATTATTTTTAGCAATAATTTTAAATTGTGCTTTAAATTCTGGTAGTTAGTAGTTAAAATAATGTTAAGATTAATCTATTTATAAGTCCACAAATAAAAATAAAATCATCAGTAAAGCAAAATTATATTTCAAATGATAAGGTTAAATTTGATCTGAATTTAAAACTAAATTTACAATATCAGTAAATACTAACAACATTTAATTGTTTACAAAGTAATTTTTTTACACGTTATAGGCTCAGTGCATTGACCATAATCTCATCTGATGTTAAGTGACGATGTGGTCCACGATGGTACACACACCAAGCTTAGATACCGGTTCTCAAGTGATGCTGCCGGAATACACTTTTTGGTATATGGCGACAGGTTTTCAAACTTGAGAGTGGTAGCTACCCAAGCCTATCATTAGAAATGCCCTACCACCATGCTATGGTTTCCTCACGATGTTTTCCTTCAACGAAAGCTCAGGCCGAATTTAGAGTTTGATATTTGGGATTGAACCCGAGTCGATTGACGCAGAATCCGGCCGCACTACTCACTGCGCCATCATTGCTCAAAGTCGCATCAAAAGCTTTATCATCGTTTTCATATTTCATGTCTCGTATTACGAAAAAACAAATGAACAGATATAAAATTTAAATTATTTAATTAAAAATACAATTGATGCATAAGATAAAGCAACACAGCTTTGTATAATCAATATATAAAAAAGCTAACTAACGAACGTTTGTTAAAAAGTAAGTAAATGCCTGTAAAACACAAATCAACTCAAATAGTCCCGTATAATTGGCTTTCCATGAATCAGTTGAGGCCTCAAAAGTATAAACTAATATCACAAATCGCTCAAACGGCCGTCATAAACACGAGGTGACTCGTAAAACGCTCTCCAAAAGGACGTGTTAAACAATTTGATACCATGTCACAATGACATTTTTACGCCGCGATATTTCGGTCTGGCCCCTGGTGACGCTTTTAATTTCAACCCATTAAACGCATGCTTGTGACGTATCGCCAAACGATGGATATATCCCATTCTTTTAATTCTAAATTCCATCCCTTTCCCGCTTTATAGATACATATGCATCAGAGAGGGATAAAGAAACCACGTTGTTGGACGATAATGAAAGCCGGAAATTCGTTAACGTATACGGCATCGCTTCATTAAATTTTATAGTTGTTTGTTTAATGAATGAATGCCTTTTTAAATTACCATATGGTGCCGTGCTGTGTTTTAATAGTTCTGTTGTGACTTCGGCTTTAGGATAACAAGTGATGAAGGAATCCGCGTTAATACTCTATCGTGAACTTATAAACGCGACGGTTACTATTCTTAGAAATTTTCTAAATATTTTTGGTGTCTGCGGATTTAAATTTACTTTTAATGTGTTGCGGTTCGATCACAAATCATAGGATTAACACGTTAAAAGTCAACGACCGGACAAAGTTAGAAAGAGAATTTATCGTTCTCAATAGTGTCACTGTTTAGTAGGAAAACAAAGAATTTTATAATTATTGACAGATTGAAACTGCTCACATAATAGTAATTAATCTCGAAGGATTCCTTAACTCAAGAGCGACAGAAACAAACGTGTGATGATGATTCTGTAATCGCGACTTACACAGGTCTTATTACTTTTAATTTTGTTTATAACCGTATATCTTGTTTTCCTTAAAAAAAACAGATTCTTTTAAATATTTTTTACAGTCTAAGGAGCTAGGACACATTGGTTAAGTACGTAGAACCTGAATAGTAACTTAGTCATCGTCATAACTGTTCACTAAATACAAGAGAGTCGTATTTAATATTCAGTTGAACGCAAATGTTTTACCATACCGTAACCATATCTTTATGAACTAATTTAACAACGAAAATTACAAACACAAATACAGACATACTATTCAGTATAATTAACAAGGAAAAATTTAAAGCCACGACATCGGAATCCCGAATTAAATAAAACGTAACTTCAATTACGCAGGGGACAAATTGCCCCGGAATTCTGATACCTACCGAACGGTCTGATCTACACACCGGTTCGAATAAATTTCCAAACCGCAAACAAAGGGTTACCGGCCCGAAAAGACCGCGGAACGACAAATGTCGCACTAAACGACAAATAAAAGCTGCTAGTTTAAATTGGGACCGAGAATAACCCCCGCCTCCCGAAATCCGCGGTACCCAAAAACTGTATGCAAACAAACAAACCGACCGACCGACCGCTCGCCCCAAATTTTAAAGTTTTGTTAGTAGTGAAGTGAAACATCGGTAATGGCCGGGAATCGGAAAGGCCTTCGGTAATTTATCCAAACAATTCGAACAGAGTTATAAATAAATGTTTGTCGACAAAGCAACACGTTGCTCTGACAAACGCTTTTGTACAACTTTTACTATTAATTGTTGTCAAATTTTGTTAAATTTGTGAAATTTCACGGACTCTGTTCACATTTAATCGTGGATCGTCGATCCGATCCCCGTAGATTCAGAGTGTAACTCTTAACTAAGAAAGCCAGGATGATAAAAAGACTCTCCATGGAATTTAAAATACATTATCAATCAATATCTATGTATCCGATATATTCTCATGTTTCACCACAGCAAAATACCTTATGTATGCTGATGATAGCAAAATTTTCAGCATCGTCCGTACTATTAACGACTGGCATACGTTACAGAATGATATTCTCCGTCTTTGCGAGTATTGTCGGCTAAATAAATTATGTTCGAACATAAAAAAAATCTAATATTGTCACATATACAAGAAAACGTAAGCCTATACACATTAGATGGGTTGCCAGTGCAGAGAGTTTCCGTTAATCGTGATTTGGGAGTGATGATGGATTCTAAATTGCTTTACACATATCACTATGATAACATACGTCAAAAAGCATTAAAAATGTTTGGCTTTATTTGCCGAATTGCGAAACCGTTTTTAAACCTTATGCCATAAAATGCTGTATTTTGCGTATATTACGAGTTACCTAGATTATGCTTCTCCGACATGGTCACCAGACTACGTTACACATAAGACCAAGCTGGAAAATATACAAAACAATTTTTAAAAATATATACATTTTAAATTAAACAATAATCACAACTCATACTTAAGTAATTTAGACTTTTGTAATTTAACTTCATTTGCGAAACGACGATCTCTTTACGATATGCGATTTTTGTATGCCATTTTGAACTACAACATTGACTGTCCCGAACTACTGTATAGGATCCCCTTAAAAATACTTACGGACATAACTCGAAATCCTCATTTATTTGCACCCCAAACAGTTAAACATAATTATACAAAAAACTCAGTTTTGCACAGATGTTTTGACACGTATCATACGAAATTCTATTATGCCGATCTTTTGCAGCCAAACAAGATAATTTTTATAAAGAACTTAAAACCTAAAGTCCCATTAGTACGTGCATACGGTGAGAGAAAAGGAACATAGTAAACATGGTTAGTATTTATAACACACACACGCACACACTCATACATATAAACACTCATAAATACACACACCCACATATAAAATACAATTAAATTTTAATATCAAGGCATTATACTCCATAACAAAATTTAATTATAATTATTTTGTAATTGGTACTACTTAAATGTTAAAATGATAACTGTATGTACCAAGAAGCAGCAAGCAGAACCAAATTAACCGATATTGTCAAAAGAATTACTAAACTTAAGTAGAAGTCAGCGAGACAAATTGCTTTTAGAGCCGATAGTTAGGGTCAATGAATGTTTGAATGGCGAACATGTACCGGAAGATGCAGCGTGGGCAGGATTCCAACAAGGTGGACCGACAACCTGTTTAAGGGGAGAAGTTACTGATGTTGGGAGAGGTCTACTAGAGGATTGGAGCGACGAATGCACTAACATGGGTGCCCCACTCCTCCAAGGAATAGTCGGTAGAAGTGCGACATAACCAACCCATCTTTCGTTGGTCAACGGAGGTGGATATGGGTTGGGGTGGGTTGGATTCCCCCAAAATAACTATTAAAAAAAGGATCTACTAGAGGATTGAGCGGTAGTAGTACAGTCAGTCGCAAGTCCCGTTCCCCGACCATAAGGTGTGAGAAGCCACCAAGGAATTTTAGTGGGTATACTTCCTCTTCGTTAAGTTGATAGCGGAATGCGTAAATGCATTTCTTCTTGTCAAAAAAAGATCTTCTAGAGGAAATTTTTCATGTGACACAACGATGATGAACAGCCTAAGCAGAGTTTCGTACCATTGTTGTATCCTTGTGCCAATAACCATTTTCGGCTAAGGGTCCTAAGCAATCGGCACAATGTTTGGAGAAGCTGTTAAGATCCCAGAAATTAACAGTTCAACAAAAAATCATACAAACGGCAAACTGCTGTCGATCCAAATCCGATGCAATTAGAATTCCATTTTAATTGCATTTCAATGAAAATCTAGAATACGACGGTGGTGGAATTAAAACCGACACTCGGCTGGATTCCCAGTTCGATTTGCGTGCGGGCCGCGATAAAAATCCATTAGGAGGGCGCCGCGAGAGGGCGCAGCTTACTCAAACATAGCGAATTATATCTACTAGATAGGGTAACACTATATTTTGCATATTTCAATGTTACTTAATAGTTAAACAATTTTGAACTGATATTTGCTAGAAAACCTGTTGCCAAATACCAATAGGTGTGTTCCGGCATACATGATTTGAGAACCAGTACCTAGGCTTATGTGTGTGTTACCATCCTAGACCACATCTTCTCTTAATATCAGGTGAGATTGTGGTCAAAGCACTGAGCCTATATCGTGTAAAAAAAAGTTGACTTATTACACCCAAAAAATCTCTTCTAGTCCACTTAAGAGAGAGTTTCACTATGCTTAACGTGTTTTTTTATACCACGTTAAACAGTCATACAACCCACATGATGGTAAGCAATCACCGTAGAATATGGAAGCCTGCAACACCAGAGGTATCACATGCGCGTTGTCGAGTCTTTAAAATTCTTTCATGTTTCTTTCTCACTTCCAATCGACCACTTATTTATTTAACATCGCAAGCGAGTTTGCTGAAATGATAGAGACAACAAACAACTTTATTTTTAAGTTTTAAATAGTTTATTACGCCATTGCCTAGCATGCTCCTTCACTGCCTTAAATGGTACAGAATTACTAGGTAAACCCTTCATAAACTTCTGTTCTGTGAATTAAAAAAATGACACCATGCTAAAAAATATTCTCTATCAGACTTCTAGCCGTACATGAGGAAAGTGCATAATGTTTACTAAACAAGGTCTAGGAAATGTTTAGCTGTTCTGTATAGAATTTCCGTAGAATTTATATTAATGAGTCTCGAAAGTTAGTTCGATGTTTTTAACATCGTTTCTTCTTACTTCTTAAATTCTTTCTATTTAACTCTATTTATCACCAATGATATCACGCTCTGGATTTAGCGAGATAATTAATGTTTAGCAGAGATTAATCTATGTCGTGTGATGTAGATTTTTCTAATCAAAAAGTGGTCTATGCTTGTTGCTTGTTACTCCTCTTTCGCAATGGCCATCGGTTCTATAAAACACATACTTAACCGGCTCATTACTTATTACATTAATGCATAGAAAATTTCATTTTAAATAATCTAATACGTTTTATTAAGTGCGCTAGGACTATGAAATGGGCCGCACAGCAGTCTTCTTCCAAGCCTAGATGTAACTCTCCGAAAAGAGACTAAAAAAAACGCCCTCCAAGGTCGACAACGCAAAAGTAATACCCATGGCGTTGCAGCTGTCTATAGGCGATAGTAACTACTTACCATTAAGTTAGTCGTCTGCCTGTTTGACATAAATAATACACAATTTTTGTTTTCGCTCTTATTATAACTTTTAATTTTTTAATATTTTAGTTAAACTATTACAGTACACATTTTTTATCAGCTTACACTTTTATTCTATTAAATAATATATATTACTCCTACAAACCTGACCGGAGAATGCGTCTATGATTAAAAAAATATTGTAAATTGATTCAGTATTTTAATTAGTTATAAAGAAAATACAGAAATGTAATCTGCCTAAGGTTTACATTTAGAATTCGTTTATATTTTTTCCACTAATCCATTTCAACATAAGACGCCCACTGGTGGACATAGGTCTCCCACAATAAGGGGGCGGGGATTGTCATAATCGCCACACTTGTCAGGCGCGTTGGCGAACGCAGTCAGGTGTTTGTGGTAATCAGAGGATGCAGCAGCATCCTCCATCCCTTGGTTTATCCCTTAGTTACCTTTTACGACACCCACGGGAACGATATGGGGTGGCACTATTCATAGCTGGGCCACACAGCTTTTTTAATAGATTATTTCCTTATCTATGTTAATTTCTATACATATTAATAATTAAAACGTTAACAATTTTTTCTTATTTATAAGGGCGAATTTATAAATCCTGTAAACCGATTATTAATTACATTTCGTATATTAATAGCGAAAATGCATAAACTAATTTATTATTGTTCCCCTTCTTGTAAATTTGTTTTAAAAATAAATACAGAAAATTATTACGCGGATCGGTCGTAATCGAAATTCAGTTTATAGTTTTTTTTTTTAAATTAAGGATTATTCATTGTTATATATCAGTATTATACATTTAAAATTATTACTTAATATTCTATTCGCATTGTCTTTACACAAATGAAATCCAGCTAAAGCTAGATAATTCAAATTAAACACGCTGTTTCAGTGCGCATGTCAATAACAAATCACATTTCTATTTGAAAAAGAAACGAATGTCGTTTAAACAAAACGTCGAACTTTAACAAAAAAAAATACCATTATTCAATGCCAAAAGAATAAATAACTTCAATGCGATGTTCAATGTGTTAGAAAAATATGCATATCCAGTTTAAAAAGAGATCGATGTTGAACCGGAGTCGGCGGTAATGCTATCCGCAGCAATCACATGCTTCATTTTGCATTCCCTCAAACACTTAACTCTGCTAAAATGTTTATATACATGTATGTCTGTTTGTTAAACCTTTGACATACATCTTTTTATAAAACCGGGGCGTATTTCTCATACGGAATACTGTTCGGTATGTTAAAATGATATCGCAGGAGATTTGATCAGAAATTTAGTGCTTCTAGATATATAGATAACATCTCTCTCTCTCTCTCAGAGACAGAGAGAGACTACATCCTTCCACTTGCTACATTCTTGACACACCTCTTTCACTCCTCTACTTTCATGAGCGCTTACATTGTGTTACATGCTCAAACGCGTCGTTTTCTGGCTATTCTTTAGTACGTCTTTTTCTCTTCGGTTCCAATTTTTAAGTCATTGCGATTGAAATCGCGGGCAGAAGCTAGTATAGTATATACTTCAACTGGGTATATTTGATAACATAAATAATATGTAGAATATAAAAGGCGAGATCCTTTGCGATTTTCGTAAGCAAAAAACAACTCAAGTTACCCGCCGAAACCCAGTCGATCGTGGGCCTGTAATTCTGTTTTGATATTCAACACCATTGCCCTTGTAATGCTACACTTTGTTACTGTTTGTTACGTTACATTTTACGTGTCAAAAGTAATTACATTGTTTCACGAGACCGACCGGCGGGAGAACGTTTTGTTATTCTATAACAAAATGGTTTTAAGGTCTTTTTGACAAAATAATAGACATTTTCCGCATTACAATCTTAGGATAGTGTCATGAAAAAAATTTACTACAATTTTAATCAAATCACAAAATTCAGTTGGATTTTTTTTGTCCTTGTACCACATGTAAGTATACATTGTAGTATCATTTACAATATTACTTACTTCTTAAAGTACGACAAAAATAAATATAAAAGTAGAAATATAGAAATGGAAAGACGCTGTGTGTGTTTTTACCTACCATTCAATTATACTATCATCCATCAGTAAACTCCGAATAAATCTAGTGACTTACCGTTTTGCACGAGAAGTGTTGAGTCCCTCGCTAACGGTAACTCGGAGTCAGTTAGCGTAGCGTCTGAAGCGTTGTCTGATGCTGAAGTTGGTGTAGTGGGCGCTGTCGGTGAGTCCGAAAGACCGCGGCTGCGGCCCCGGCGACGTCCGCTGTCGCTGCTCGAACCGCTGCCCGAGCCGTACGGGTGAAGTCGGCCCAGGCCTGTTAACAATACAAACTCCAATTCAAATACAGTTGCGACATTTGTTACCATTTGTATCCTAGGGTTTTCGTGCCCACTATCCAACCATTCATCCAGTCAACTGAGAGACGTCCACTATTGGGCATAGGTTTCCCCCATCTCCACAGGTAACCACAACAACCGATCTTGCTCCACCCACATCCAGCGGATTTTCGCGACCTTCACCAGATCGTCGGTCTACCTTGTCGGAAGCTTACCTACACTATGTCTTCCGGTACGCAGCAGCCATTATAGAACCCGTTAGCCCAACCAGGCATCGGTTTAACGACGAATATACCATAGTGAAAAGTTTTGGTGCTTCGCGTTTCGGGACCAGCCAAGATAGACTAAGATCTAAGCTTTAGACTGAGTAGGAGAACGGGATTACGACATTCGCGTACTTAATACGCGAGTACTTAATTAAAATCACATGTGTGTTAATATTCGGCCATTTAACGGTACATAGTACATATGACACTTTGAAATCGCCATATACTTAATTATCGACAATTATTATTATGCTGAAATCCTTCGTAAATACGGTGGTTCGATCATATAAATAATCGTATATCTAACAGTTTCTGAAAGATGTGACAGCAGAAAATCATTTCAAGCGGAATTAGTGGAATAATATCAACCATATTGTTTTAACATAATTAATAAATACATAAACAAAATAATTTAACAAAAACAACAGCAAATATAATATAATAAAAGAACAACAAAACAAAAAGATGAAATCGGCAAGAATCCAGTATGATTATTAATATGTGTGTGTTTGTGTGAGGCATCCAGAGGTCATATCGAACGACACGACAAAGGGAAATGGAACCACCACAAGGAGGGAATGAAAAGAGCAGACATAATTACAGATAATACGGCTTCGGGACACGGCACAGAATACAATACGAGCGATTCGGGGTTAAAGAGTCAGTATTATTTTTTCTACCTTGTATAATTAATTTCACAATCTGATCTTAATTGTAAAAAATATATATATGGATTACATTTTTTTTAGATCTCATTTTAATATTCTAATGCAAGATCAAAACTATAGGACAAACGTGTATAAACTCATAACGTACGTACAAAGAGGTAAATACAAGAAATATTCGCATAAATATATTAAGAAAGGGAATTTACTTAACAAATTACAAACTCAAGAGCAATAAGGAAAATTTGCTAGAAAATACCAAACATACTTTCGGATTATGATTGAACCTATTCGATGAATGAATTTGAAATAAATAAACACGAGTGAGAAGCGAACAGGTCATTATGTCAAAGTATTAAAATTGTAATAAATTTTAAATGCACTTTTAAAGAATGGCTAATTCTGTATACGTTCGGGGAAGCATCCAGATGGATTTGCTAAGTTCATTTTATTTACTTTTCTGCGAAATATTCCTTTAAAGTATTGCTATCTTTAGAAGAAACACATATTTCTCAGTGTTTGAGTCTGAATCTCCGTTGTAAATACATTTTTGCCTGGACCGGGCTACTATTGTTTATTGTAATATTTTTCTTTCTAAACTGTAGTCTGCTATTACTTAAATATATTTTATTAAGTTGCATATAAGTAAACGAGTTCAAACATAAATTATTTTACATGACACCCTAATAACTTTTACCAATCTATCAATATTAAAATGAGATAACCCAGTGCTAGCTAGTATCTAATCAAGTGAAAGAAGTTACTCAATGGAATAATTAAAGAGTTCCACAGACTACTTACAAAGGAAGACGAAACTACAAGGACAATAGGTTCGTTAGACGCGAATTTTACCGATCCTATCCCCTTTGACAACACTTCCAAGTTTTAAGGTAAAAAATATCAATAATTACAGTAACATCCATATTTATAATAATCTTGTTAGTGAATATATCTCGACGTATGGGTATACTGTGTGTTGCTACCTTTAGCTCGTAAATAAGAAAATTCAATTGACTAGATATTTCAATGTTTCATATCTAAAAACGTCGAGTGTCGAAATTCCTGCTTATCTATGCAAAGTAAAATATTTAGAAAAATAACATGACTATTAATACTAAAAATATCTTACGGAGCAAACATTTAGAATTTTCGCATAGTTTAGTAAAAAACAATGTCTAACTAAATTCAAGATGAAACGTAAAGTGAACATTTAGAAAACAAAGCATATAATTTCATTTAAATGCATATAAAACAAACAAACCTTAAATAGAGTTATCAAAAACAATCCAAAGAAAAATATCACTGACAACAACACAGACAACACGTGCACGCGTCAACAAACCAACACAAAACTATTTAATTCGCAATACCATTGGATATTCCAGAATCCACTGCGAGTGGGCGAAATGGACTAACACAAATAAAAATAACGTCTGTTTCCTCTACAAATGATAAAAAGATGATAAACGGGCCCCAGGACATCCTCATGATAACGACTGACCGGTCAATTTTAACGAGTTTCTATCGCGCACATATGTAAATACGTTTTAAAATAGCAAAACTAAGAATAATTTCATATGATTCACTCCTATACATTACATAATAAGGGAGATACTTTCAGTTCGCTTGCACCGAATTCGGTAAAAGAGAAATTGCTTTAAAATTTATTTTCGGCGTATTATATAGCTCACTAGAATTTAGCCACAGTAAACTAACTGAAGAATTATTGATGTATACTCAACTAAGATAACTAAGTTGCATTTTGTTATTTATTTTAATTATCGCCTAACTTTTCATTCAACAAGCTGAAAATACTTGTGTGTTCAGAGAACTGCATCTAAGAGACATTCTTATTTCTAAACTTAACTTCAAATGTATGAACACTTAGAATTATGTGAGAATGTAAACAAACATAAGAATATACAGAGTCCTCTAGAGAATTTTTAATTATCACGTTATTTTATTCATGTAATAACTGCCTCGGTGGCGCAGTTGTATTACGGTGCGACTGCCGTTCTGAGGTCTCGGGTTCGATCCCCGGGTCGGGTCAACTGGTATTGGGTTTTTCTACTCAATATTATCCCGGAGTTTGGAATTTGTGCCCGATATGGTGACAGGCTCGCCCCCTGTTACATCCGGGACGGAACTAAGCTCGGCGAAATGTGGGTGGTGTAGTTCGCTACTTCACCTCTGTCTAACCCTTCGAGGATAACAGGCGTGAGCTTATGTTATGTTTCATGGAATTTACTCAATCAAACCTGCCACTCCATTTATTGATCAGTTATATAATAGAAGTCATATGTAGATTAAAAACGTTGATTATCAATTTACAAATAGATCCTGAAATAATTGTAAAAAAAAAATAGTTTAACCCATGCAACTCTTACAGATCGGATCCAGTTTACATAAAAAAAAATTCAATAGTAAGTTCTAGTAAACTCATAAATATACAATTGGTATGTTGCTTACGCTACTAAATCACGTCCCTTGGTGTACGCCGCAAAACCCCAGAAGTAAGAGAAAAAAAAAACAACTTCGTAAATACGACTTGACGAAACAGGGTTTCCGCACGTATTGTCATTCGTTAGAGAACACTCATTTGAATATTGCAAATCCGCATAAACGAACCGACAAACCTTTACTCTGGGGAGTAAACTGTCAATACGTGTATGACAAGAATCGATAAAGAAAACGTACATACATACATACATATCATCACGCCTTTCTCCCGTGGGGGTAGGCAGAGATTACGTCCTTCCACTTGCTACGATCTTGGCATACCACTTTCGCTTCCTCTACTTTCATGAGCGCTTTCATACATGCTCGTCGGTTATGGGTACTTTTTACCTGGCCTTTATTTAACACATGATTGATTTGGTCTAGATACGTTCGCCTAGGTCGACCCTTACCGACATGCCCATTCACCCTAGCCTTATAAATTAATTTCGTTAATCTTCTCTCATCCATCCTCTCTACATGCCCAAACCAACTAAGCATACCTTTCTCTATTTTGGTCACCACATCCTCTACCACACCACAGCGTTCCACACAAGAAAACGTAATGTGTGTATATATTGCGACAATATTTAAGAACTATTATTAATCATTTATTATTGGGACCGGATACTTTTAACGGTTTTGTTATTAGCAGTGGCAATGTAGTAATCTTATCAATACTAATAAATAAAATTGAAGCGTCTGTTTGTTATGTCAAAATTATTTTTTTTTACTAAAGAAATACCTACAGCAAAAATACAATTTTTAATGTTTTTATCTGTCTATTGGGGTAATCTCCGGAACGCCTGGGCCGATTTTGACGGGACTATATTTTGTAGATAACTGAAGTAACTCCTAGTAACTTAGGTTCCTTTTAATTTTCGAAAATAATTAGGTTTCTACGTAATAAAAATTAAAATTCTTGAAAAAATCCAATTCATTGCACAGTTTTACGGACGAGTGCTATAATTTATGATAAATATTTTTACTTTATCTTAGTAACAATTTCTTTTTAGGAAAATAAATAGGAATCCGTGTAAAAAAATTAAAACGCCGTGAAGAATATATGAAACGCAGGCGTTTTGTAATTAATGCAATATTTAATACATATTGCTATATAGATTAGAAATTTAAATGCTTAGTTGGTTTTTAAATACTTTATATAAATCAAAATACATTTCCACAGTAACCAGTTAATAAAATATATTATTCTAAACACGATGCCCCGCGTTAAGGCAAACGCAGAAATTTGTCACATGAGCGATGGCTCACCTACGTGTTTTCGCCGTCCAAATCCCAAATATAATCCGAAGCGGTACAAATAAAACGCACCTTTATTACTTTAAAGAGAAAAGCTTGAATTCAGCCCGAACGGCTTTTGGGATTTCGTATACAATACGCCCGCGGACTAAAATTATCACCCGAATTTATATCTTGGCGCTGTAATCGAAAGTATGGTTTCGATTGAGCTCTCGCAATGTTTCAACTCTGCCGTAGTTACGTCGAGTGAGACTGTATGATTTTATGCCAGCAAAAGTAAAGAAGGTTGACAAATAGGACGGGCGTGCCGATGTTCAGTTTTATTAAAATTAAAACGTTCCATCGCACGGTATTAATAAAATGCTGTAAGGTTTAAAATCGCTCGGTCGAAACAGCTTCGAACACGGGGGATAAGCTGAACGTTTTTATTATCATCGTGCTAGTTTTATTGCGACTCCAACTCGAGTATTAGGAATAATCTCAGATGTAGGGTGTATTCTTTAGTAAGAGCGGCGCTGAAAAATCACCTGAAGCGGTACACTCTCGTGGTAATCTTCCGACGGCTTTTCCAACGAAGTTATACACGTTGATCAAGATTGGTGCCTGCGTTATAGTGGGTGAAGACTTAAAGATCAGACAACTTTCGAAAATAGAGTGCACATTGCTATAACACAAGAGCAATACGAGGTAAAACAATAGTTTTTGACAAGAAAACTTTTATAGGTTTCGGTTCATAGTTTAACATTTCTGTTTATACATGAGATTATTGTATGCCATGATCTCCGAAATATTAAATGATCTTAGTAAATGTTATAGAAACTCATTGATCTTTATATTTATAAAAGATTATTTAAATATAATAACACAAATACATGTTTTATTTGAGTGTCAATTTATTCATATTACATTCGTTGTCAAATGCTGATCTTCGAGTATCCAGAGAACAAATGATAGACATACAGAATTGGGTGAATACGACTGAGGCCTTAGGTATTGCAGTCACGTAGGCGATGCGAGATTCGACAGAGCAGCTATCTTCAAAGAAAGAATTACATTTACCCAAAACATGGGAAAATCTGGAGTAATTCAATGCGCACAGGCAATAAAAGGACATTGAAAAAAACCTATTCGAATGACATACGTTGTGACGTATTCGCGGGAGAAATTTTATTCGTGGAATTTCTTAAAGCAAGAAGTATGAAGAGATAAAAACATTACTATTCAAAGCAGATTTCAGATAGTTGTCAGTTGATTGGCGTTCTTTTTTATATTTATTTTCCATCTTAAAAATTGATGTGCATTTATGTGTATTAAATAAAAAAGTACTGTTAGTGAAAATTAGAAAGAGTAAAGCTGTAGTCACAAGGTGAAGAGAGTACCAGATATTTATGACAGATTATCCTTGCCGAATTATTTGTTGAGTCTTTTTTGTCTCGCCTAAAACTTAGGTAACATGTTGCTGACGGTTTATTTCTTTTTATTTTATTTGTGCTAGGGACTTTATCCAGTTTATGATAATATTAAATATAATAAATTGTACGCCTTTTAATATAAAAAGAAGTTCTTCAAGCGCGACGGATTGAAAGGAAATTGCATTCAATGAGAACTGGTTTTATAACAGAAAGAAAAATACTAGTATATAGAAATCCATTACGTGATCAGTCGCTTCCGCGGCAATGTGAAGATAATATTGGGATAAAAATATTGTATGTTGGTAATCCGGGACATGGACTATCTTTATAACAAATCAGTCCGATAGACCCAGCGGTTTTATTACGACCCGTACGCGAAGGGTTGACATTAGAAAATGTCGATCGATTTTGATGCTATTTATAAAGTTATTTAATAACATTATTAATTAAGTTTTCGGTAAAACAGTTAAGATGTAGCCTGTTTTGCAAGATGATCTACGTTAACCATACACTATAATATAATTAGGTTTTAGTACTTAAACATTAGTTGTTTGCCTTCGTTTTAAATTCATGTTATTACTTTTGTGCGGTAACAAATTCGAAAATTTTATTGTCAACACCAAAACTACATCCAAATAAGACATCAGTAGTAATGGCAAACGTATATTTGATATTACAATTTGGTGCCTAATCCCAGAGGCACAATCGGCCACAAATACACAATCGCTGATTGCGAATCATCCGAAACTAAGATCCGAAAATCCCGACATGAAGTGTTTGTTTTTGATTTTTGTCTAACGAGACAATGGGGAAATGATGAGCGCGGCGCTCCACGTCGCCTTTGGGACTTCACCCCTCAATAGCACCGCGACCCTTCCAGTTTATGTCCACTGAAGAATGGACTTTAGTTTTTAGAGCGGAAGATTGAAAATCAATACATCCTGCACGGGATTAAAGTTCTTTTGGAAATGTAATAGTCACATATGGCGTCAAACAGGCTACGTAGAGTGACGGCATGCCACTTGGGGGACTGTATTGGCCTGCAGTGCTCCCCAGTACATTCACTGTGTCACTGGACAGGGCTGCGATTTTTGAGATTCGAAATGGCACATGTGTCGGAATTTTTGAATTTCCAATTCGTGTTGTTATTTTAATTTGTTTGCAAACAAATAAATGCTGTAGTTTCAAGGTTATTTTATTCACTAATTAATTATTATTTTGCTGTATATATAGGTATAGTTCGTAGGAATATCTTTTGTATTCTTACAAACATTAAACTGCTTCTCTCTCAGTAATATTTTTTTCCGTGTACCCCCATCGGTTTTGATTATTTCTACTTCAACTGCGGTCAGTAAACAGTGGTAGGATATTTTTTTTTAATACTGATTAGTCGCTATTAAGTCAAATTAGTAATTTACTACTTTTTGTGTACTGTAGGAATATATATTTCTTATTATTTCATCACTTAATCAGAGAAGAAGTTGCAAATGTACAATACTTTTGGTATCTACATATTTGACTTTTGTTAATCTATACTAATAAATAAAATTGAAGTGTCTGTTTGTAATGTCAATTTTTTTTTTACTAAATAGATATGAATGTACACACGATACATACACAAAAAATGGATTATGAAAATTTTCGTGTGTCTGTCTTTCTGTTAGTTCCGGGTAATCTCCGGAAAAGCTGGACAGTTTTGACAGGACTTATTTTGGTAGATAGCTGAAGTTACTCCGGGTAACTTAGGGTACTTTTAATTTTCGAAAATAATTAGGGTTCCGCGTAAAAAAATCTTGAATTTATGAGAAATATACTTTTATATTGGTATTAAATTTTTTTTTTTTAGGAAAATAATAAGGGTTCCGTATAAAAAAAAAATAAAACGCAGTGAAGAACATATAAAACGCGGACGCAGCCGCGGGTGCACAGCTAGTATCTAATAAAATTGGAGTTTGTGTCGTGTCTCACTTACTAACGAAACTAAAGAAATATAAGATTATTGTGTTTTAAAAAAACATATTATATTTTGAGATACAACAATATACTTCGTGAGCGCTTGTTCTGTTTGTTGTGATACTAGATCTTATCAACAGCTCCATTTTTCGAACTCGTCCTAGTGAATTTGACTCTTGTGAACGTCTTTTAAGGACATCTCAAGCATATATAATAAACGCGTAATTTAAATAGAAAAAGATAAAGTTACATTATAAACACCAACGTAAAAATTATGTTATAATTTCTGCAATATTTGCTATTACTGATCTATTATACATTTAATTAGCATAATGAGACTTTTTACAGGTATGAAATTTTTTTTATTTCAGCTTACGTTTAATGATCAAAGCCCTTGTTCAGGCAACACCATGTAATCTGTGCCCGGTTGTTTTCGGTGTTTCGACGCTTGGTGGCGCCCCTCTCTCGCCAACGGTTTTTCAATCACGCGACACGGTCTCCTCGGAACGTTTTTTAATCAAATCGATTTGGCTATTATTTTGACTTATTTTAAGCTCAAAACGTGTTCAACGTTTGTGCGTGCTTGGATATTAAAAGTAGCTATAGTGAAATTGGTTACGGAAAAGAGCGGCCGCTCAACATCAAGAAGACACAGTGGACGGAGCTGTGCATCATAGCAGGGCGAAGTATCTGCATCGGCACACCAGGTAAGTCGACACTGTTACTACTGGGTGCGGTTATTTGGTGAGCCAGAACAATTAATAAGGAGTAGGAAGCCCTAGGATCGGCGACAAAGCTATCGAATTAATCAAGGTCCTTCGATTCGGTCATACACCCCCAGCCCTGAACCTTTAAAGTATAATATGATATAAAAAGTCTATTACATGATTAATGTTAGCACATAATCGTGTAAACAGATCACTATGAATGAACCACATTATTAATAGAGCCCCAGTCACTAAATTGATTAGCTGAGACTAACCGAAAACCAACAGGATCCGCTTATGTACCGCTAATTAGATAGCGGTGTTGTTTACCTTTGTGAAGTACGTCAAAGAGATACCTCGATGCGAGCTGCGGGTGGAACGAATTATTTCAAACAATTTTCACTAAGCCCCGTGATTAGGTTATATGTAAAAATATTTGAAAATACGATTCTTACTGCTGATCCTTTTAAAAATACTGTTTCGAACAGTGTTCTGTATAATTTTGTTGCAGAAATTCATTGTAAGGTCATAAATTACAACACGAATAACATGTATCCTTGGTGAGATGGACAGGATTTTGTATTCATTTTGGAGATTTATGAGGATATGTGATCAAATCAAAATTTATTTATTCAATTTAGGCCCTAAGAAGGCGCTTATGAACGTCTAAAACACTACCACCGGTTCGGAAAACAACCCAGTCGAGAGGAGCGCAGGCGAGAAACTCGATCTGGTTCTTTTTCTTTTATAGCTATAATATATATCATTTTTTTGTCATATAAAAAACTATACAAATCGTTGTCTTAATAATGTTAGCGGGTGCGCACAGAGATGTGGGTTAACTCCAGACATCACTATCGTTCACGTAATGATCCACCCTGTAATAACCTTTTGAGATTAAAACTTGCTTGACATAATAAGACTTGAGATCGGAAAAGTAAGTATTTAGAAAGAAATTTAAAAACACGAAAGAGATAAATGCAGCTCGGGCTGATTTTACCAATGCAAAATAGACGAAACGATCACTTCGTAGTACCGTTTCCTCCTCTAAAACTGAACTGATTATCCAATTTTCTTTCAGTTTTTGAATAACAAAAACTTTGGCTATGATTGTACGTTTTGCTTTTTTAATTTTGTCCATCAAATTTGTTTGATGAACGTCTGAAAAAGACGGTAAAATTCGAGCATTTTTTTAATTTTCAAAGGCTCCTAGTTTCTACAATAACTTATTTGTGGAAAAAAGCAAAACGTACTGGCATCGCGATGATGGATATATATTATTTGGTATAAAAATATTTACCGTAATGCTATTATCCAGGGAGAAAACAGAGGACTACGTTTGTATGGAATAAATGCCGCTAGCATAGCCTCTTAATGCGTATAAATTTTTGTATGCTCTTATTTAGAGAAACGAAAATAGTTATTTAGGAAAAGGATACTTTAGAAAGAGCTACATTTTAGAAGAATTGATTTGAGAAATGTTACAAAAAGAAATTTAAGGAAATATTATCATCGTTTATTTCTTAAATGGTAACCCCATTTAAGAATCCCCCATTTCATTTATGATATCATAGTAAGTTCGACATAGCATTGGCAAAATATAATGGTTGGATAAACACCTATAATTTAATTTGTCAACTAAGTAAAAACGTTGAAACAGGGCACTACATGAGATAGCATAATGTATAAGAGAAAAAGAGATGGCACTATGACTGGTGGATATTTTTTTACAAGTCACGGGTCTACTACAACTTATTCGATATTTTCGAGCTGATGAGCTTACACCTGATTTATTAGTCACATGCGTTGATGGAATCCATTCGACTGTGATCAGGTTTTTATAAATATATGTTATCAATACTTGCGTCTACAATAAAAAAGAATAAATGGATAACATAAACAAAAATAATATTTTATGTTAATATAAAGATCCATAAATATTTTTTCCTTGACTTTTTGAATTCGGAAATCTTCAGGAATCGCGGCTCTTTATAAAGTGCCTAGTATCGCGAACTCGACTCAAACTTAGTAATTTATTTACGGTGACTCGTATTGATCGGGTGTGTATGCCTGCCGGTAGCAGCGTTTGGGAAACGGGAACCGGGTCAAGTGGATAGGATTCACTCGTGTCTTGTTTGTTTTACAAGAGTAAATAATCTTGTTCGAATGAAATGTCTCGGAGACTTGATATCCTACTCCAGATAAACGCAGAAATTTCTTGATGACTTACTTATTTATTATATCTTCGTTTATCATTTGAGACATACCTATGTCCCTAACTATTTAGGTGTATGTATTAACTCAATTTCATTTAACGTTAAATGACAGTTTTTCAGTGAAGATAACAAATTAAATCTAGAAGAAACAGAAAAAAGAACTGTGTTATAAAGGCTTCATCAGCTTCAAGGGGAATATTAGAAAATTATTATAAAGGTTAACATTAAAGCTTATGCATAAGGGATATTGTGTTTTGTTACTTTTTGTACTATTTAGGCTGACTGTAGGCGTCACCACAACATTGCCTGATGGTAAATCACGATACCACTCACACATTAACCCTAGAATAACTAGATCTTAAGTGATTCTGCCGGTATACACCTATTAGTGCTTAGCGACAGGTTTTCAAACTTGAAGGTAGCTAGCCAGGCAGGCATTATTAGAAAATGCCCTACCACCATTTTATGGTTTCCTCGCAATATTTTCCTTCACCGAAAGCTCAGGCGTATTATAGAATTGAGTACGTTGGTTGGTTCGAATCTGAGTCCATCGACGCAGAATCCGACCGCACTACCCAATTGAGACATCATCGCTTACTAATTATTTAAATAATAGCGACTCCACAGGGTTCAAGAGAAACCCAATACACGTCACAGGGTCACTACTACGAGATATTTAAGTACGACAAACAAATTATACGAATGTCCTATATCAAATCGCAACGAAATAGTATACTGGAGGTTAAATAATTGAAGTAATTGCGGGTCAGATCAGGTCAATTAATCATCGGTTGCGTTCAGAGATTATTAATATATTTAACGGTCGAAATATCATAAGGTTTTATCGTGGGCGTTATTCTATTTTATACCATACGATATATGTAACTTCAGCCGAATTCCTTAGGTAATTAATATTAAATTAGTTTTAAATTATGTAACTTAAGAAGTATCTAGTCGTTACTATTATAAATATACATACAGAGATGAGTTATTTATTGGATGGTAAAGGTCGAAGATTGATTACTATCGCGTTATTTTGAAGAGGCAGTATTCAACGGAAAACTTATTATGATTAAAGGAATAATTGTAAACTTGTCCAATGGTTCGCGAGGTAATGGCCATTTTTGTGATGATTATGTTATGTTTATTATTATTGTAAGTTTTTGTATATATGTGCTTTGTGACGATGTGACGATGTGGTCCAGGATAACACACTAAGTCTAGAGGTACCGGTTCTTACCTGATGCTGCCGGAACGTACCTATTGGTACTTGGATACAGGTTTTCAAACTTGAGGGTGGTAGCTACCCAGATCGACATTATAAGAAAATGCCCTACCATTATGCAATGGTTTCCTCGTGATGTTTTCTTTCACCGAAAGCTCAGGCTGATTTTAGAGTTGGATTTGTGGGTTGAACCCCTTGACGCGGAATCCGGCCTAATTATCAACTGACATTATTATAAATAATTACTCTCTCTAACAAAACCCCTAAAAATGATCGTAGCAACGGAGACCGTGATTCAATCTGTGTGCATTTAAAAGTGAGTTTTATTAACTGATAATAGATATAACTCTCATTAAAATGTAGAGTAGGTACCTATATATGCCAGTTTTCTGATAAAAAACTACATTGTGCACCTAATATTAAATACACTATGATACAACAAAGTTAGTCACTAAGATGTCTTCCTAGCTCAATCTACTGAGCAATAAATAAATAGCAATAAAGTTGGATCAGTGGGTTCAAACCCGCGTCCATTGACGCGGTATACGGCCGCACTGTCCACTGAGCCATCAATGCTTCAGATATATAAATCGCAAATGTAATAGAATACTAAATAGTGTTTCAATAGAAACCTTTTATATAATTTATTGATGAAACAGATACTCTTATGCAAATAGTTTAAGAGAGAGAAATCAATACGTATAATCGCAATAAATATAATATAAAAAAATTTCGAAAAGTGATCACAGCTCATTTTAGCATACTTCGAATTAGGCATACTTTTGGAACGATTTTGCGTTTTCATTTAAAAAAAATCAGCTTGCTGAAACTAGAACACGATCTAAGGGAATTTCCATACACTCGCCTTCAATCTGAAAATATGCACATTTTCATGCTAAGCACGTTTTCGGCCTGACTTTGATTTGAGAATATCTAGAAAAATCACGGCGTCTGTGTCGTGTCCACGGAGAAAAAATCGGTAAGTCTAAAATATTAAAATGAATTACGAAGCTGTAGTAAATACTATGTACGAAAATGAACCTACTACTGAATTAGATAAATCTAATACATACATATGCTTTTTTAGCATTTTTTTTTTTCCAAGTTCTATTATTATACAGACATAAAGGATTTTATTAGCGGCCGCATCCGGGGCATTCACATAAAGTATGATAACTAATGTGGACCACCATGATATCATGGGTTCATAGTATAGAACTCGACGGTCTACAGTCGGTCCGTACCCGGCATTTGAGTAGTGATGGGGCATGTCGATAATCTAAAGAAAATTTAAAGATATTAAGTAATTCACAAATTTAAAAACTATAATACTTATATGAATTTTCAAATTCTTTTAACTGTTGAAAGGTACATTATACGCGAGTAAGGTGATATGTATGTTATTTTTAATAAGAAATTAGAGATACCTATAAAAATACAGGAAATAATATCACCGGAGGTATCATTTAAAATGCGTCTGCTAGATATTACATTAAAATTCAAAATCATTTACGAATGCCCAGATCAATGTCTCTCGACAGTCGTACCTATTCCAGTGTGCACAGCAAATATTTCAGAAACCGAGCGGTTATTGTAAAATTTTAAAGATTAATTGGTTACGATTGATTTCTTATTTTAATTTTATTACGTTGTACGTGCATAGGTTGTAATTGTTTGTTATTGTCTGCCATCCAAATGACAAAGGGAACTCTGCCATTATTTTAACGTATGATATATTTAATTTGAAATAAAAAGCGATTCTCTAAACACTAATTATTACTTCATCAAGAATAGACAAGATTTGAGAAAACCCTAATTTTAAATTTAAAAAAAAATCCCAACTCTATATATAATTCATAGCGCATATACTAAAGAAGAATAATAACAGTTACAGATGATTAACCAGTATAAAATGAATTATTACGACGTAACAATATAGAAAAACTGATATTACTACACGGAGGTCAGAGTAAACTGGACCTTTGGATCGGTTTCCGTAGTACCTACTGGATGTTGTAGGCGTTGCATTAGTTATTTAGCAAGAAACCTTTTACTTCGAGTTATACACTACAATTGAGAATGTTATTATTGTAGGGGAAAGTTTTAAATTTATAGCTATTCATATATACACACATATATATATATATATATACCATACCAAATATCTATACGCTACTATATATGTATCACTATGCGGACACGGACCTAGTTCTGCTTGGCTTGTTACGACCGTTAATAATAAAAAAAAAAGTAATAAAAAAAAAAATTTCAAGTAATAACTATGTAATTAATTAATTAATAATAACAATAGAAGTAGATTTAAGCTCACATATGCGAAAGATTACTAACTGCATAGATGCTTGAATTGCTATTATAGGCAATTTTTTCCGACGCAAGTCGATTTAAATCTACAATATAAAAAAAGGTGCACACCCAGAAGTCTGCAGATAGTTTAATTTCAATAATAATAATATATATATATATATATATATATATATATATATATATATATATGTATCACTGATATATTCTTAAGGTTTTATTTTCCGTAAAAGTTATGATGTGAAAATTCTTTAGCTCTTTAATAACAGACTTTTTTTAATTGTCCAAATGATGTTGACTGAAAAATCTTAACCGTTTTACCGGATTTTTGAGGCGAGCGCAATGGCACCAAAGCGGTGCGAACATTGACTTATCTAGATTAGCAAGACGTGAATTCTGCGGAATTTGTCCAAGCTAAAGTTAAGTTAAATAAGCTACTGATCTTAAAATCCCTTACACAACCCATGTATCTGCGTGCAGTGTGCAGCGGTGTGGGGGGGAGTGTAACGCGTGTTATGTTAGTGCTTGAAAGTGTCACAATATCACGCTGGCGGCGGATACAGAGGCCTCCCCGTTTGGGGACCGGAACATCTCCTGGGCCACAGGCCGGAGGGGCCTCGGGGAATAATAGAGTCTGTAATTAATTTAACAAGACACTTTTACTAAGCTACAGAAGTGCATATCCAAATGCATAAATATAGTAACGAGGTATTACCAAAATAGGTCTCTACGTTTAAATTGGAAAATAAAAAATAGTATGCATAATAAAATTCTAAATGCAACATAAAACTCGTAAATATTGAATCAAGCGAGAGTGCACCACGCCACTAAACTCGCAATAAAAAACCTTTGTCTCTCACTAAACAATAAACCGGTATGTATATCTCGATGTTAGTGACTTCGGGAATGGGACATTTTCAACTCGGTGAATTTATGTTTATGTCTTCATTTCGTCACTTTAAAAATAGACGACCATATGTTTTTAAAAGCAAACGTACAATATAACGTTCAGTATAATGTTGTAACATATCGAGTTTGTAAAGAGCATATGTTAACAATGAATCCGTTTGATAGCTTCATTCAAATTTAAAAATTTTAAAACGCTCCAGTGACGTCGTTAATGTGTTTTCTTTTTTAAATTTATTTGTAGTTTGTTATTACTCTATAAAAATCATAGGTCATCAAAGGTTTTATTTACTACTGCAAGATGATCTTTTGTTAATAAATAACTTTTTACTTACTACATTTCCATAACTAATAACACTCCGCGAATAACAAACTCTATTCTTTAAAATTATTCGTTTTCATTTTAAAAATTATGTATTTAATTATTTAGAGCAAATATTGCAAATTAACCTAAGTATATATGACTTTATTATATAATAATATGAAGGTGAAAGCAAGCTGAACGTTGTAGATCGTATGTTGGGTTTATAAACTGGCAACACGGCCTCACTTAAACACCTTGCGCGCCATCTATCGAGTGTCGTCATCTTACACCGGTAGCAGCAATATCGTGCGCGTATAAATATATAAATTAAATACGGATTTTTGCAATATTGGAGCCAGCTACGTCCCGGGACACAGGAACGGTTAAAGGAGATACAGGTGAGTAACTGTGTGGCCAGTCAGTTTTATGATGCATTAATTTCAAACCTAAATTCAAACTCTAACGAGCTATCGAATCACACATCGTATACTGTAGTAACTACTGTAGCGTGTAGGCAGTGCATTAATTGTCATTTTCTCATCAAACTAACTTATAATGGTCTTCATAATCAGTTCTAAAAATTATGTAATGTAAGAAAATATATGTTAAAATATGGTAAAAAAAATACATAAATGATTTTTAAAAGGATAATGGAAATCCGTTTCTGAGTTATAAGTCGACTAACACGAAGGTTGTGAGATATCATATATGAGACGCGCTGATTTGATGTTTTCTGTAATTTCTATCCCAAAACTACACAAAACGTGCTCCAATTAATTTGCTCTTAAGGTCAACAGCACTAAGACAATAAAAATTGAGACAAATTACTTGTAGTTTAGAAGATTTTAAGCTATAATGGTGCAGCTGGTATTGCGATCGAATTCCGCGACGATGGACGCAGGTTCGAGCCCACTTATCCATTAATGCGCCTGAGCTTTCATTGAAGGAAAACACCACGGAGTTTCCTCTACCCGCCGGGATAACTGCCACCCTCAAGTTTGATAGGCTGTCATCAAACACCAATAGGTGTGTTATGGCAACATCATTTGAGAGCCAGTAGGGGTACATCTAGGCTTAGTGTGTTTACCATCCAAATCATTTTCATTAATGTCGTTCGCGATAAGCCATTGTTCCAATCGACATTTGTAGCTGTCCCAATCATTGGACAGATGATTAAACGTCGAAATTATACCGAAGGATATTCCTGCAGCCATTTTATCACGATAATACTTATGTTCGATCGTCGCCAACTGTTTTATATTTACACGGAGTGCAACGGAAGAGCAAATACAATCAACAAACACGCTTGTGATTTTTCAACTGCTTTATTCGTGTCGGTGTCGGTACAGCCAACACTCGAACACACTACCCTCTTATGTCAATATCTAACAGTCACTTAACATAAGGTGAAATTGTGGTCAAAGTACTGACCCTATACATTATTATTTAGAAATTTAAATGAAATGTCATAAACAGTACCCAGGTCGAAGCACGTTTAGAGATATTATATCAGTACTAAAAATCTTATGCAACTGTTTCATAAAATTTCATTATTGACACATTAGAGTTTGAGAGAGAAAAAGCAAATTAGGTTGATTCGTTGCGGTGGGTTTTTTATGATCTCAAGTCGAAATTCAATTAAGTTTGAGGCTCTGATCTTAAGACCGTTGTGCAACTTACGATTGTTTTTTTTTTTATAATTCTCTGTCAGTTGTTAATACTTTTGATGGAATTAAAAAACTGTTTTGTACATGTTTGTTTTAATTTCTCCACTAGCCTGTCACAATCGATTTTTTTTAAATTTTAACTATGTATAATTTATGTTATTTAGTAAATTGTAAAAGAACTGAGATTTAATGCTTATCATTTATTTGTAAGTGTTGAATCTTGTAAAAGCGTATACTTTGTTCCAGCTACATTTATGACGATAACAGAATCGTTAATTCATCGAAGTACGTTAACCCCAGAACTTCCCTACTTGTTCGTTTCATATTATTTTGTGAAAAATTGAGACGCGCGTATTAGTAAGGAACCTAAGGAGTTAAAACTTACAATCGACTTTAGGTTGCTTGCAATTTAATTATTAACCAGCCTAAATTAATTTTTGTTTAAGTTGCTTTTCGTTCATTATTATCAACTTCAAATTGCAAATATGAATGTTATTTTTTTGTTATAGAATAAGGACCTACTTCCTTCTTCAATTCATCTACGACGAATTATTTAAATGAAATAGAAAATGTATCGAATAGATATGTTTCCAACAATAATACTTTTATATCGAGTGCATCGGACCTAGGTTATAAAAGTAACGCACAATGCTACTCTAGCTCCTTATCAAAATGCCACGGTGAATGTGATGGCATCGCTCTCTGCCCTGCTCGGTAACGGTCGACTGGGGACCAATTCGCTTTATATTACCTTCTTCGGAGAGCTTCATGTTCGAATTCCGAAATTATGTGCCGCACTGACGCCATCTTTATGGCGGCGTTGACAGTTTTAGATTACGCATTTGATTTACTGGCTCCTTACTGTTTGATTGCGATCACGTGTTTAGTTTTCGTATGTTTTTCAGTGGTTTGTTCGATAATTAAAAGATCGGTTTTGTCTTGTTCGGGATTTAAACTTGTTTGTTTTTTTTAATTGTACACTGACAGTACATACATGTCGATTGAGTGAAAATAGTTCAGTTTTATATTAAGCGTGATTTGTTCTCAAAATAATTTAAGTTTTGCGTGAACATATGTATGTACTGTATGTACTGAACATGTAATAGCTAGATAATTTGGAATTACATTAAAAAAAATAGGTGTCAATGAATAATGGAATCAAACCCATTCTCTTAAAAAATATATCAGTGTTATTATCTTACAAAACCTAATGTTAAGTAAAAAAGCAACATAATAGGTGGATGATGGCGACCTTCGGTAAAATATTTTCAATATCCTGGGAAATTGGTCAAAAATGAGTCTCCAACTAAGTTATCCCGGTCTATAAGCGATGCGGATGAAATTTAATCTTAAACAAACTCTTTAAAGTTTATTTTTCATCGTCCTAATGTGTATGTTATACGCTACCGGAGTACGATGTCAGTGATACGAAGAAATATGAACCTTTTCGTACAAACCTTAAGGACTAGTTTGAAGAATACATAGGTGAAATAATGTTTCCTCATTTTTTCATGATTTAAACGCTTTCAAAATGAAAATAATGCTAGGAGTTTCCAGAACGGTTATATTTTGAATCTATAATACTAACTATATTACGTCGCCCTTAAATTTGGAATCACTTTACCTTACCAAACAGTATAACAAATTATGTTATATTGATAAATGAAACGAACCGAAAAATCTATATTTTATCCAAATATTTTAATAAAGAAAAAAAAAAAACTCAGTTCAATTTTCCTAATGCCTCGAGACATTGTGTCGACGCAACAATAAATTGTCCCGAAAACAGCGAGATAACAAGGCATTTTACCCAATTGATAGCGGCGTATTAAAAAAATTCCTTTGCCCCAAAGGGATGTAAGACAGAATTACTAACTTTTTCCATCTAAAACTTGTACTATAAATCGTCACGGACCAACGGAAACTATGGTAACCTTCAACTACCGCGTCCCCGTCCCCCCCTCTTGCCCTCTCCCGCCAACTAAGCCCAACCCCGTTTCTATTGACGATTTATGTCAGATTTGCATTAGTAAGTTTCGGTAATATAGATTCGGATATATTTATGTCTTCAGTAATTCGTTGGATCTTTCAGCTCAATGCCTTAAATGATCATCAGCTAGCCAAGGGTCAAGGCCTGGTTCAGGATGGCAGGAATCCACTAGATAAATCACCAAGAGATGGCGTCACACCTGCAAGTAGCTCACGCTTGTGTTTTGTAACCAACGTTAGGAGAAATAGCACATTTAGTTAGGTACCAATTTAAATCGATAGGAAATTCATCAATATCTTATTTTATTGAAAATGAATAGAAATGATATGAATTTGAGTGGAATTTTACCCGCAATGTCTAAGTAAAATTATTCAATAAAACAAATTATATTTTAAAAAAGAATCGCGGATCAAGTGTAATAATCTCGAGTTAAAAGCGCATTAATGAGCGGAATAGACAGAGATAAGTTTTCTGTCATCTACACAAATATTATAAAGAGAAAAGATTTGTATTTTCATATGTAACGAATAAATTTAAAAACCACTGGACCGATTTGGATGAAATTTGCTACGGAGATAGTTTAATATCCAGGGAGCAGCATATGATAGTGTTTATTCCGAAATTTCCACGGGAACGGGACTTACACGGAGAGCAGCTAGTACTGTATAAGAAAAAAATATCTGACAAAAAACGACCACAATTATTTGACTCAATATATAAGAAACTAGAGTTAGTATAACTAACGAGAAATAAATGTAAACAGCCCACGTATAAGGTAATGCATATTCCTCCTACTAGATATTATAATATCATCTAAATATATTTTGTGTAGGTAATTATTAAAATTAGCAATGGAAACTTCGCAATGGTTTATAAGTAGCGTACGCGGCATTGACCGCAGCCAGTCGGACGAAGAGCGGCGTGACCGCCAAACCGCAATAGTGACGCGATCTATTACTACACTGTTCGATATAAAATCGATAACTTTAACACCATACACCACGCCACGACACATCTCGAACTAAAAACAAATATAAATTCATTGTAATATAATATATTTTAAAAACATAAAAAATTATATAATTACTCATGTATGGTATTTATTATAACTTCTTAAATATTCAGTGGTTCAGTAAAAAAGTTTAAAATAAATTAGCGTCTATGGTAAGTTGTTACATGATATCAATTGTTAGATATCTTGTGAAACATCAATAAAAAAAAGATTGAATTCATAAGAACAGACTGTTTCCACTGACATAATTTTACTGCAGAATAATCGACATAGGTATAACAATTATCCAGTCTAAGCTAAATTAGTTGCAATAGGTCAAAGGTAAAACGAAATGTATTGTGTTATCTCAAATTTAGAAAATAACTGTTTTTATAGAGTTCCAAAAATGACAAACTTTTCCAATGCTTGACAAAGCTGCTACTGCAGAGCAGAACTATTCATATTTTAATCAGAACACTTTACGTTAAATATCACTTCTCTATTCAACTGAAAGACGTCCACTTTTGGATATAGGTCTCTCCCAATAAGGGAGGGGATTGCCATAATCGCCACGCTTGGCAGGCGGATTGGAGATCGCAGTCAGGTGTTTGAGGCACTTAGAGGACGCTGCTGCCCATCTCCTGGTTTATCTATCTGCCTTTTACGACACCCACGGGAAGATATGTAATAGTACCACACAACAATATCACATGATTCTAAGAAATAAGTTATTGTAATTTTTTTTTGTCAATGCATGAAATCAGTAAGATTTTCTGCACTTACTATCACGAACGTATTCGTTACATTTGTGATGTGTTATCACTGACTGTATGCACGCGGCTGCGCTCGCGTATAGTAACGGACAGGCAGACTGATAGACCTTGCTATAATATAATGACGATAATGATCAGGATGTAAGAAGTACCAGAATAATGGTAGAAATGTTTGAAGTAGTTTTTTCTATTATTCTGATCACTTTTCCTATATAGTCATAGATATTAACTAACGTCACATATACTAAAACTTGACCACGACTAACCTACCTACGATTTAAAGGAAGACCCGTGTAAATCCGTTCAGTTGTTATAAAGTTATAAAGTCAACAAACGGAGAGACAGAATTTGTAAAAATGTAAGGATGTTTCGCTTGTAGCAAAAGTATATAATAAGAAAATGCAAGTGAGTACTGGAAAGGGCTTGAAAAAATCAAGCTATAATTTTAGAATGAACGTATGAAAAAACCGAGCAAAACCTTATCCAATATGAATCGATAATTTGCCAATTCACTCGGCATCGAATCGCTATATCGTTTCCATTGCCGGAGTAGCCTCTTTAAATATTTGAATCGTATTACTTTACCGAGTAAAGTTTTAATTATATAAGTGGTTAAAGGGAAAGAAATATATTCCAGAATTTGAATCGATTCTTGTTACATTCGAGTTCTTTTTGCTAATGTACTCGAATTCTCTATCGAGTACTTTTTCAGAAAGAATACAATTTTTAATACTTTTTAGTTTACGAAGTAACCATATTATTGTAATAATTACATTTATACATGTCCACGTGTGTTTTAAAGACTAGATGTTTTAAAGCGATGATAGCTCAATGGTAGAGTGTTCAAATAAAACGCCATAGGTTCTATTCCAATACTATAATAAATCTAAATTGTTTATGCAGATAAACGTTATAAGGAAACCATCATATTATCTAATGCTTACTTGGTTGATTGTCATGAGCTAAAAATCTATCGCCAAGTCCCTATAATAAGTGTGAGAAAAATTGAAAAGTCAGTTCCTATCTATAGCGTTTTAACATCTTAAGCCGTATTTTCATTTAACATCAGATGAGATTGTATGCAAGCCGATCAGATACGATGTTAACCACGGCACCACCATTTTTAAACGAATAAACGCATCAATTACTGTTTAATGTAATATAAACTATAATAATATGGATTGAAATTATTACTGTTTAATAGGATTCTGCGTCAATCGATGCGGGTTCAAAACATCGTGATGTAACCATAGCGTGGTGGTAGGGCATTTTCCAAAGACGCTCGCCTGGGTAGCTACCACCCTCAAGTTTGAAATCCTGTCGCCAAATACCAATAGGTATGTACCGGGAGCATCACTTGAGAACCAGTGCCTAGGCTCAGTGTGTTTACAACCCTGGACCACATCGTCATTTAACATCAGGTGCGAATGTGGTCAAAGAACTGAGCCTATATCGTGTAAAAAAATATAAACTAAGACCAATATATTTGAATTAATTCAATTTAAATCTGACGAGGAATGCAAATTAAAGCCAATGTCAAATGAAATCCTAAACCGTAATCAAGTAAACGAAATTACCTTTTAACAAATGGTTAAGGTACGCCTTTATTAAACCAACTATTCATAAAACATTTATGAAAATTTTGATGTTTCAAATTGGAATTCTCTTTCGGGCACGGTCGGGCGAAGCGATGTGAACTAACACTACTTTTGGCAGTTGATAAAAAATGCACGAAAGTGATAAAGAACGTGGTAGGAAATTTTTAGAATAAAACGAAATAATTCTTACGTTTTAAGATACTCTATCGCCTGTTATGGTGTCGAGCTCGGTTGCTGTGACGAACGATTTGGGTTCTAATCGCATGACTTAATGATATTACAATAAATACATACGAAATATCACCCCTCTCTCAAATAGGGGTAAGCAGATACTATACATCCTTCCAGTTGCTATGATCCGGAGACTCGTCTTTCGCTTCCAGTACTTTCAGTACAGTCTGCCCTTACCGACTTATCTAGTCACACTCACTTTGTAAATTTGTTTCGTCATTCTTTTTTTAAAGTAATTCTGTTTCAAAAGGTTGATGTGGAATTAGCAAAGTAACATCAACCATACATACTATTTATAATGGATTTCCGCAAAGTATCGCCTTCATTAATCGAATATCATTCTTTTTCCATCCATCCTCTTCACGTGTCCAAATCAACTAAGCATCCATATTTCTATCTTTGTTGCCAACACATCCTCTACTACACCATAGAGTATCCTTATCTTTTCTTTGTTTAGCATTTACACTTACATACATTTATACATCTTACAACCTTTTCTCTCTACAGCATTAGTCTTACTTTCATGCTTGTTCTGCCAGAGCTATCACTTATTGATACTCACCTCAAATTGAAAAGTGCCCGCAAAAATGTTAGAGAGATAATTTTATATATATACATACATACATACGCTCACGCCTGTTTTCCCCGAAGGGTTAGGCAGAGGTGAAGTAGCGAACTACACCACCCACATTTCGCCGAGATTAGTTCCGTCCCAGATGTGACAGGGGGCGAGCCTGTCGCCATATCGGGCACAAATTCCAAACTCCGGGATGATACTGAGTAGAAAAAACCCAATATCACTTGACTCGACCCGGGGATCGAACCGGAGACCTCAGAACGGCAGTCGTATGTAATACAACTATATATATATATATATATAACCTTATACGATATTCATAAATAATAATATCTGATATTATGTATATAATATTATATTTGAAATATTCTAGTACCAGTTCGAGGGACGATAACGGTCCAGGAACGTGCTCGAATCCTGGCCGAAAATGGTCCCTACCCGGTGCGTATTTTTTACATATTACATTTCGGGGAAGCATTAAATTACCAGCGGATTTTTGTGGAAAGTTATGAAAGACCATATTTTGCGTCGGTTGCGCGGAATTGGAACGACTCTTGCCTTAGAGAGGCGTGATAAAAAAATAATAATTATTTATTATTATGTTTTATATAACTTCCTTTTGTATTGGGGTAAAAGTTTTTTTTAAATTAATTGTGGGTTTTTAATTATTAATTTCTGATCTTAATAATCTATTATCTTTTAAATAACTTGACAAATAATATAGGTGAAAAGTTTTTTTAAAATCAAGCAAATTCATTATCGACTCTACTTGATAATCAAACATATAATGTGTAACGTCACAAATAGCATCAAGAATTAGAACTTCACAATTAGCTCTTAATTATAACATAAATTAAATTTTAAATTGTACATAATTGATAAATGCTAATTACACTTAAAGTACTGGTTATAATCATTACGCGATTTTGATCACGAAAACTGGAATTCTTTACTATATAAATAAAAACATAATGTTAAAGATATGGACACAGGTGAAACAAACCAAGTTTACACGGTATATAGTAAGCGGATTATTTAATTTAAAGGTTCAGTTGCAGCATAACTAAATACGTGCGTGTGAGGTTTATATTAAGGGTTATATATAGCAGTGAGAATGTGAACGATATTTATTTTTTACTTAATACCTTCACAGTCAGAACATCCCCAGCACCCGAGCAGGCTGAACTGTGAATGAGAAATAATAAGAATTAAACACCTAACGAGAGATTTTGCGAACTGACTAACGCTGTTGACCGGAAGGGCTTAACGGTTTCAGCTTATTTTGGGGCGTGTGTTTAAGGAACTTCTCAGCTAAGAAAGTAACCAGCACCCAAGCATGGTAGTTACTGCCGCAGTTTCCGTAAAAAAATCAGCGAATTTTACCCAAACTGTAATCCCTATGATTTGCAAAAAAAGTATAAAAGGTTTCTCAAAATCAAAATCAAAATTTATTTATTCAATTTAGGCCCTAAAAAGGCGCGTATGAACGTCTAAAACACTACCACCGGTTCGGAAAACAACCCAGTCGAGAAGAGCCGGCAAGAAACTCGATCTGGTTCTTTTTTTTTCATAAGTATAATATATATCATTTTTTTTGTCATATAAAAAACTATACAAATCGTAGTTTTTAGTGGAAGCACAAAGATGTTGGTTATTTCCAGACATCACTATCGTTCACGTAATGATCCACCCTGTAATAACCTTAAAATGACAGAATCTATATACCTGTATTTGATATACAGTGTGATTCGTGTAATACTCAATTGTTACTCTATCGCGTTGATAGTAGCACGTCTTCGACCGCTGTTGGAGCAGGACCTTCAGCGTTAACCAGAGATGGTTTGACGTACAGTGACAAAAAACTTGTATCGTGATTGGTTGATTTAATATCGTAGTTTACGTACATATCACAACAGTTTTCTTAAAATACATTTATGACTTTTATACTTGATAACACTTGAAGCGAAGATTCAATAGACATTTGTTGGGTAAGCCATTGAAACTATAGACTTTATTTTCATTGACCATCAGATGAGACAGAAGTCATATACTTTCCTGGAATTCGTAAAAGTGTACTTGGACTCCATATGTCATATTATGGATGTTTTTCATTCGCATTCCATATAACAATTAGCGGAGAGTCCCAAGAGCTTGTAAATTACACTAACTATGATTGGCTCACGCGATTTGCAGAAAATAATGACGTTGTAGATAATAATAAAATTCAAACGCAAAACACGATCATTAGATTTTTTTATCGAATCTCGTGAAAACAGTTTAATGAAAACTTATCAAAGACAATAATGCATCGATTATTAAAAATGATTAGAAATAAATCCTTGGTATTCATACCTAGTGTAATGATGTTCTTTATATGTATTTTCTGTTTGATGTATTTAAGTTCATACAATTCTTTATTAAAACTACATAATTAAAATCAAATTGTATGCCATTTTGAAAAAGAAAAAAATGTTTAATACTGTGAAGCCGGAAACAATTGCCATCGGGTCGATCCATTAAAGCGATTTTATCTAAATATAACAAAGAAAACATATCACACATTCCAAACAATATTGTTCAATTTTACAAAACAACATGACCTCCGATTCGTGTGTTAGCTAATCGTCGGTTAGGAGGTGAGGTCATAGCTTGAATTACGTATGCGTGGCGTATTACCGACCGAAGCCATTGGAACAAATACGACATTTTATACGCACAAACCATAAACGAATGAGAGAATTCGTGATTTGATTACATATTTTGCATTATTTACTATGATACGTTATGTCCCGTTGATGAACATAAAGATATTTATCTAATAGGAAATATGTTTAGTAAATTGATTATTACTCTTTTATATACTGAATAGGATATCTCTTACCTGATAAGTGTCGACATGATCCAAGATGGTAAACCCAGACTAGAGGTGCTGGTAATGAAGTGATTAAAATCAAAATCAAAAATATCTTTATTCAATTTAGGCCCTAAGAAGGCGCTTATAAACGTCTAAAACACTACCACCGGTTCGGAAAACAACCCAGCCGAAAAAAGCCGGCAAGAAACTCGATCTGGTTCTTTTTTTTTTTAAATAAATATAATACATATATTTTTTTTCATATAAAAACTATACAAATCAGTCTTAATAATGTTAGAGGGTGCGCACAGAGATGTGGGTTAATTCCAGACATCACTATCGTTCACGTAATGATCCACCACACACCTTTTGAGATTAAAATTTGCTTGACATAATACTTGAACTTATTATCAGGTAAATCGGTAATGTTAATTGGGATCTTATTGTAAAACCGAATACTATTACCTATAAAGCTTTTATTAGACTTACTTAGCCTAAAGCGTGGTTCCGGACAACTTGTCTTTACTTCTAATATTAAAAATTATGACGATCATTCACTAGATCTAGCTTGTCTAAATTTTTACGAATATGCATTAAGTTATCGAAGATGTATTGGGAGGGCAAAGTTAAGATATCAGAATGCTGTCGGAACACACCAATTGAGGCTTAACGACAGGTTTTAAAACTTGAGGGTGGTAGCATTATTAAAATCGAGATTTATTTTTCTGGTTTTTCTACTTGTAACAAGTGGTGTCTAGTCAGTTTCACGCTTGTAATAATGAAATTTGTTCCTAAAATTAAAAAAATCAGTACTTCTTAGCAATCTACCTCATCTTTATATGTATATTGAAGTAACGATGGCTTATTGTTAATGTGACCTGTGTCGCTAGATGTGGGTTCGTATCCATCCTATTCCATATTGAGTGAAAGAAATCATTGGGATTAAACTATACAACTATTGTTCATAATTTGAAGGGTATTAAACGGGTTGCGAGGTGGAAGTGGGAGTTGGCAGGCCCAGAAAGAAAGGCTAGTGGGGTAAAGCAGTGATAGAATGGCGACCGTGGGACGAGAAACGCCCACGAGCATCACCACAGATGCGTTGGTACGACGATATCAAGAGAGTGGCCGAAACTGCCTAAGATCGCAGAAAATGGCGTAATATGGAAGAGGCCTACACTCTAGCGGCCCAGAAAGGCTAAAGAAGAAAAAACCTATATCATGTTCTATTTTCTAATGACCGCCTGGCTCTCTAGTTTGAGAATCCGTTGCCAAGCATCTGTGTTTGGGCAGCATCACTCTCCGTTTAGGGTGTTTACCATATTTTATTACATCGTCACGTAATATCGAGTGGCATTGTGTTCAAAACGCTCAATCTACATATACAATATATAAAAACGTCTGTCTATCTGCCTACGTGTAAATTGATTTATGTTATTCTTGTTTTTAAATTCCTTGTTTGAGCAGATTTCAGTACATAGTACAAGTACTTTCTAAATATAGAAAAAAAAATATAACTGAAATCGACACAAAAATTACTATAATTTTAAAAGCATTGCTTACAATACTTAAATTAATTCGATTATTGAATATTTTAGTGATATAAAACAGTGAATTATACAAAATTGTAAAATCGTATCTAGTAATGATATAAAAATGAAATGCCAAAATGTGTTTCCAACAGTACAAAAACGTGAAGGAGGTGCACTGGAAAATCGGCTTCTGCAATCGAATGCAAAGTAGACCGGACCGTGAGGGAAGATATCAAATGGGAGATGACAGAAAAGGATGCAAAGTATGCGGACTAGTCCAAATGCGTCTAGAATTCGAAATGCAATGTAGATTTTACTTGGGTGTTGCGTAGTAAGAGAGATGTTAAGGTACTCCTGTGAATTTCCTTTCAGGATTTAAGCAGGAAAGGGTAGCGATGACTTGACAAAATTCAATAATACCTTAATGGTAGAACGCTCGTTCGCCGCGTTGATAGATGTCGTTTCGAATTCTACACTTTAAGTTTTCGTGATAATAAAATAGTTTATATAGAAAGAACTTTATCAGTACTACTGTTTCGATTAGTTACTAAAAAAAATCCAGGCTTAATGTGCTTACATCTCCAGTTGAAGCAGCAAATAGTACGCGTGTTTAAATAAATTAATTACTAAAAGTGTAAATTAAAGTGAAAAAGTAGATTGATAATTTTTTTACCTAATTAACAGACTACCTAGCGGAAAGATAATATTTCTATATCTTTCAAATACAAGAGAATATGTTAGTACTTGCTTTTTATGAATCAGTAAAAAGTACTAGATAGTCTACATTTATTTTTCGACTATTTGGTAAAAATACAAATAAAAGTTAAAAGTAAAATTATAACTAATTTCGTATTTTGTAATGCTTCTAGATGGGATATTTGTGAACGATTTTTACGTTTAGTATAACGTCAAAGCGGCTAAATGAAAAAAACCTCGTCATATGTTTACCATAAGCGTTTATAGAATTAAAATTAGAGAAAAGTTAATACAGACAGACAGAAGTACGAGGTCAGATATACATAAATAAACGGTGAACAAAGGTTTTGCACACCAGTAGCGGATATGTTCGGATATCCGCGCTTCGAAACCCGCATGCCGTTTGTCCCTCATTATCCATTCATGAAACAAGTGAACGATTCAATTACCTATCCCACTATATACAGGCTGATATTGTCATGTCGACATATATTTATATACGGCCACCATAAGTAAATATGCATACAATTGTCAAGTTTCGAACAATTTTCAACTAGTTTTCATGTGATTAAAAGTGTTACATTTCCATCTGTATGAGGGTGATGGGAAATCAAAAGGATTCCTGTAAATTACTTGATAAATTACTCAGTTAAACTTTTCGTTTAAGAGTACCTACTTACAATTAATATTACGTTATACTAATTAAATTTTTATGATATTTCAGTAAACTATGTAAGAGCCGTTTGTTTATAAAATAAAAATACTTTCTTGTACGTCACTATTACTTGTAATGTTTATAAAAATATAATTATCATCGCCACAGAAATATTGAATTAAAAAAAATTGTTAGCACACTACTCACTTATATAACTATAACCGCAGTCATCTCCATTTTGTTGCGACTCACCTGGAAAAGAAATAAAATATTGTACACACATAGTCATAACTGCTGTTGGTTGATTTAAAAAAAAACTTTACGTGCAGCCTAAAATCACATCGTGAAGTTCAGTTGGCTGAATGACAAAATTGTCTTTGCTTTGTATAATATAAAAGAAAAGTTCCCCATTCAATTTAAAATGTATTTCCTAATAGCTGCATATCTTTGTTATAAATATTAATACAAAACTATAAAGATACCAAAAATTTGTATTTAAACAGTGTTTTTGTTTTGTAATATTTATTATTAAGGATTTTGTCGCGTAGTGACCACATCGTGCCGTAGATAAACAAATTAGTATAGATATATATGTTCGTGGTAATACATATTACAAGTTGTATAATAAAATTAACATACATTTAAGCTTAAGTCTCTTTAAGTTTAACATTTCAACTTTTTCAGGTGAAGATTCTGCCAATAACTGTTAGATGAGCCTATAATTAGTTCCAAAACAATTAACCTTTTATTAATAGTACATTTCATCAGACATTGAAGATGTTCAATAACTTCGCACATAGTACAGTTTTGCGATGATATCTTTTTTATCAAAGCGCCAGTTCCATTGTAACTTGGGTAGAGTAAGTTTCCAATCCTATATTTTTTATGTTCTAGCAAAATAGCCAGTTTTTGTGTCACTCCAAAATGCACTAATAAATAAAATTGGAGTGTCTGTCTGTAGTGTCAAAACTAAATAGGTATTAACTAAAATACAATTTTTAAATTTTTTGCTGCTTGTTCAGTGTGTTCTCCGGAACGGCACGACAGATTTTTACGGGAGTTTTTTTTGGTATATAGCTGAAGTTGCTCCGGGTAACTTAGGGTACTTTTAATATTCGAAAATAATTAGAGTTCCGCGTAAAAAACACACACAAAAAATGTAATAAAATCCGATTTAATGCACAATTTGACAGGCAAGTGCTTGAATTTATGACAAATATATTACATTTACTTTATCTTAATAACATATTTTTTTAAAGAAAACAATTAAGGTTCCATATAAAAAAATTAAAACGCAGTGAAAAACATATAAAACGCGGGCCAGCCGCGGACGCAAAGCTAATTTTTTTAATAAAAACCATTTCATGACAAATGCCCCAAAAAAGTCAAATACTACAATCTTTTGAATGATAATTTTTAAAAAAAACACCATATAACACGACTCACTAAGATGCCGTCGAAAACTCAATTTGACATTTACCGTTCGAAATAATCCCGCGTATTCAAAAGTCACGTGTGTTCGTCACGGCGCATTAGATTTGAATCTGGAACTCCTTAAAGCGTAATGGCCGCCTCTTCCGTGTGTTTTAGTTTATTCGGCCACGTACTTCTTTAACAGCTCCGTACGTACGTACGTGACTTAATAAGTAAATTAGGTAAATGTATGAGATTTAAGGTAGATCGCGTGAACTAATAAACATAATTAGGTACGTTTGAGAGACTGTCCCGTTAATACGAGATCTAATTTCGTGTTTCTTTTTATACGAATTATTTTCAATTCGTTTGGAATTATTTTCGACCTCTTTTAAATAGATTGTCAGCGAGAATCGGTACACATATATTAGTATATTTTTTTTTGTTTTTTTTTTTAATCTTAATTATATTAATTTTGTAGCCCATTAATCAGATTAATAATATAATTGAAAAAATGTATCGAAATACATATGTAATATAGCATTTTAGGGATTGAAAAACTGATAAATAGCGGATTAAAAAAACAGTGTCAACATAATAACAACGTCAGATTATATAAATATTCTTTTTAATTATATAAAAAAGTGTCAAATTTCAAAGGAGTTTTTTACATCAGTTCCATAGATAGCGGCCTCTTTGGATATAATGACGTAAACCTATACATTACAAGCTTCTGGAATTTAATTTTGGGCCTGTTATATATATATTTATATATACTTTTGACCACGATGTCCTTTTGTGGGCGAACAGAGGGTGGTTTTTTATCTACGCAGCGAGGCCTCACGTACGCATATTAGGAGGACGGCACTCTTAAATCTCGTAAAGTGGTCGACGGCGATCGTGCGTTTATGAAGTACTCCAGACATTTTCTTACGAATGATATTATTTTCTTTTTGCGTTATTTCGGACGATGATATATTGGAGTAAAATTCCGATCAACATCGAATTAAAAATGGATTAGATCTATTAATAAATTATTATGTAAGTATGGCAAATGGCAAACATACGATCTGCCTGTTGGGCATCTATTTTACCTGCGATTCTTTAAGGTATTTGTTCTCAAGTGACTTTGCCAATACACTTATTGGCTCTTGGCGACAGGTTTTCATAATACACTAATGGTGCATATTAAAAATCTGTTATCAAACAACAGAGTATGTAATGAAATGAGCCTAAAACAGTAATGATAATATTACAAATAAAAAACAATAACACAATCTTTCAAATAACAATAACATCATTTGAATAGTTTAAATGTATGAATTATAATTCGACTGTAATATTATGACTTATTCAAGTTTAAGCCCATGAACGAGCGAGACAAAACAGTCTTGAGTATAATCTCTGTCATATATTAGGGTTGGGACACTGCATAGGTACTCGATCAATCAATATGCCCCTATCGCGTCTGCTTTTGACGTACCTCTTTTTTATTAAGTTTTGTAAGCGGAATCCCCTTAAGCGTTTCTCTTTTTTTTTCTTCATTTACATCTTACACTGTCCCCTAAAAATAATTGCCGACGCAGAAACAAATACTTGTGGAGTTGACTCACATGATATATGTGGAATCGAACCTCGGTATGTTTGTAAACATTTAATGAATGTCAATTATCCGACCAAAGCGATGTTTTATTTTAATAAGCGTGGAGGTTCCGTTCGCATGATGGTTCATCAATAAATATCCCCTAGAATACTTTTTAATAACAACGACTAACTTAATAGTCTGGCAAACTGGAAACTCGCAAATTGGAAGGTCCTCATGGTAGTTTTTGTACCCTATGATAATTTTTTTTTCTTTTATTTTTTTTTTTATCTTACAAGAAACATACAATATTAACAGCAAAAGCCAAAATATATTATATGCATAACTAATATTAATTTAAATTTAAGCAGAAAATAATATTTCCCCAATTTCTTTGAGTTTTGTTAGGTCACTACTAAAAATGTCAGTTTCGCGAGATAGAAGATTCACTAATCGTATACCTGTGATAAGTCGCGCGTGACCCAACAAGTTGGTACGTGCGCGTGGTTCGCGCAACAACGCAGGCTGTCGGCGTTTCGTAAAATAATCATTGGGCACACACATTTCCAACGAAACAAGAATATCCGGCTGAAAGATTTTGCCTCGCAATATCTTTATTATATACATAGCCAAGGCAACGTTCCTTCTTGTCTCTAATTTATAGTATCCAACCATACTCAAAATGAATAGTGTCGAATCCTTCATTGGGTAATATTGATAAACACCATACTCCCTATGATAAAGATATCTAATAATAAATAAAAATTGCCAAATGATCCCAATTTATCGGAATTTCTTAATATATTTTCTTGATAAAAATCATTGATTGAGTGATTAAACCTTGTAAGTCTTACATACACATTGACATACGGTTGATTAATTCATTTTTACGCGCCCAAAATAACCCTGATTCATGTCGCGTCTTGCTACGTCACTAAACGATTATTATTCAATATAAATGTTAAAAACAATTCTATCAATTGGTGAAAACACTGAAATTCAGCGAGCACTAAATTCAAATTCTAATGAAATATTGTTTCGCACGCGACCGTAGCACTCTAGACTTTACTATGATAACTCATCCGTTTTTTTTTTATTTCTCACAAATAAATCGAATATTACTCTATTGAATTAGCTATTATTAACACAAATAAAATTGCTAATTCTTCGTATAAGACGTTTCTTTTATTTACAACTTTTTGAATATTTACTAAACCTAAATCTAATTTATTACATATTTTTGAATTATAAGTCGAAATCTTTCCCAATTATTCTCGTATATTCAACGTAAATACAACGTTTAAAGGGTATTAAAGTAAAATGCTTTTAAACTCGTTAAATCTATCATAGATCAATTGATATGTTTTTTTTTTATTTAATGACTAACTTAATTTTTGTCTAACTTAACTCTTGGCTATTTTCTAATGGAGACACGTAATATTTGTTTTATTCGGTGTTTATATTTAATTTTCTTTGAGTTATAATTTTAGTCTTGGTTTTATAAATATGGACACACGTTTTTTTGAAATTTAACCAATTTTTTTTTTATTAAATAGAACTACTTAGTTCAACAATATTACGTTGACATATGTAAGCTTAAAAAAATCTTATTTGTGACAAAAATGTTCTGGTTTAAGAAAAAATAAGAAAAAAATGTCATTATATTTTTTTTCTTTACAAGACGATCGAGAACCACAAGTAGGCACTAGGAAATGGCGCAAAGGGGGAGGCGGCGACGGCACTTCCGGCCGCTGCTGCAGCGCCCGACTCCTAATGACGCGAATATTCCACGACTGACGTTTAATTAACTATCAAAAGAGGGTAGTTTTGAATGGCCGCCTTCGACGATTGAGAGGTTTGTATAAAAATATCAAGATTAAGTTTGTTTTTTTTTCATAATGTCTGTTTATTTAACGTCTATTAGTAGATAATCGATTAATCAGTTAGTTAAAACTAATGAAGTGGTCGAAGACAGTGGTATAGTTTAGTTTTAGTTTAGTTTAGAAGTGATTACGATATCGAAGCGAATAAAATTCAAGAATCACAGGCAAAGGAGTGTGTTCCACACCATTTCACAGGTAAAAACGTATGTTCCTCCCGATTGGGCACGCCACCGCGACGCGAAACAGCCTGAGCCCGTCATGCACGACCACCCTGTATCACCCACAACGATATTATTGTAGCGAAACACCCCGGAGAACGGATTCTGTGGTCGGCACAGCCGATTGGGTTCACAATATCCACCTGTTTGTTTAAATATTACTTATTTATTTGTGGGAATGAATAATACGCTCAGTGCTTTGACAACAGTCTCACCTAGTTTTAAGTGACGATGTGGTTCACGATGGTAGACACACTAAGCCTAAAGTACTGATTCTCAAATGATGCCGGAACACTCCTATTGTTATTTAGCAACAGGTTTTCAAACTTGAGGCTTGTAGCTTCCCAGGTAGGTGTTATTAGAAAATGTCTTACCACTATGCTATGGTTTCCTCACAACGTTTTCTTCACCGAAAGCTCAGGCTGATTTTAGAGTTGGATAGGTGGGCTCGAACCCGCGTCCATTAACGTGGAATCCGGCCGCACTATCCACTGCACTATCATCGCCTTAAAATCCTTAGTATCTCTTATTGTATAGCTACAAAGAGTACTTACAATAATCCTTATTTACATTAATTAATAAATTATTAGTTATACCATATTATATAACTTAACTAATTTTTTACAAATTGTAATTTTTGATAATAATATGTGTGTGTACAAATGTGTTCTAACTGTATAAAATCACTGGATGCCGTTTCGAGACAATTCGAAGTCTCTTTATAACATTCAAAATCGGAAACAACGTGACTTGATTTACATAAGAGATAGGCTTAGGTAACTCTTCTTGGTTACTTTACTTTTAACAAACTTGTCATGGCCATGAAACTTACTCAAGAGCCTTCGCCAGCCGTCTCGATGGGTCGTTTGTCTAGTATTCATACAATCGACTGCCTGGAGTATACTTAATCTTGTCGGTTTATTGCATGGGTTCCCTTATACTTTTTCCCATGTGAAACGTATTGATCCAACGAGTCATGGTTTCGATGCTAGATATGCCCGAAAAAACTAAGAATACGAGAATACGCTAGGCACTCCTTGATTCGAAGTTCTTGGAGTATTGAGAAATTGGCACGAAGAAACTCTCTTCAATTTACTTCCAGTGACCTCTAGCATGGCATCCCTAGGGCGTCAAACTTTTCTTAACAACGACTTAAATATTAAAGAACATTATAAGCGTACCTTAATTCCCAAATTACATTAAATTTTCCTGATAAAAAGTCGTTAACAGAGGTTCTCTTATCGTTTAAGTGGGAGAAAAAGATTTTCTACTGTAGATGACGAAAACTTCATAAACAGATTAATGTGTTTTAAGGCAAATTAATACTTTGTGTTATTAAGAGTGGTGTTAAATTGATTTGATGTTCAGTGACGTCATGATACTACGATAAACCCAATGATATAGTTTTTGGGTCTTTAATATGGACAAAGAACATACAATTGATTACAGATAGGTATGTAATTCAAATATAAAACCCCATTTACCGTATTAGTTCGCTTACGGCATTTTAATGTACCGGTAACATTTTTAACACTAGTTTAAACACATTCTGAATAAAATTTTCTATTAAGCATTTCGTTGGTAAAGTTGCCTTATTTTAAATAAACTTACGTTCAATTTAACATAAACGGTCTAAATACATAAACGGTCCTAAACTAACATATGACCAGGATTGAAAGCCGGGCTTGGCCATGGGCTAAAGAATATAAATCTGCTTTTAATCTAGCTACAAAGAGCGTATGAAATCATTTTTTTAAAATGTTATTTTCCTTATTTCAAATGTTGATTTGGTTGTAGTTTCGGTTTGTTATTACTTTAATAAATATAACATCCAGTACACAGGTTTCTATCCTTGAAGGTTGGGTAAGAATGCCCACGTGCAGTATAAAATGTTGCTTAGATTTTAAAACTTTTTAAACTTTTTTGGTTTTAAAATAGCTCATATTAAGAACGACGGTTCTCTAAAAATCTTCTAAACTTATGTTTATTTAACTAGGTATATGTTTTGTGTAGAAAAAATATTAAAACTTTTATTTTTTTTATTTTATCGTTACTAATTTACCTCTGTAGAAAATAATATATTGATATTTAGTTTAGTATTACCAACTGTATTTATGGTTTTAAACCTGAATTTAAATTGGTTGAATTGCTTACTACATACAATTCGTTTTCAAATATATAAAAATCTATTTGCACACACACACACATATATATATATATATATATATATATATAATCTATTTATAACCCAAAATTCATATTTGTGATTGCAATCGTTATAACTCTGCATTTCTGTTCAGTTAATTTTAACGGGTTTTCACGCGTTACATTTGCTGTTTTCTATCCCGTCGTTTCGGCTGGGTTTCACCAACCGTGGGCAGATCGTAATCGGGCAGACTAAGCGCACTATCGCGCAAAGAGTCAAAGAACATACCGCAGCTGTAAAGAATCGCCAAACAACGAAGTCAGCGATAGCAGAAAATCTGCTCAACTCCAATACCAACCATTGGATCGAATTGCACCGGCTGAAAGTTTTATCCACTGATCGCCAATACTATCGTAGAATGGCTTGCGAAGCGATTGAAATTAAAAAAACACCCAAATTTCAATCGCGAGAATGGGTATAGGCTTTCCTCAGCGTGGAATCCGGTGCTAGAAAATCTTAAGGTTCGTGATTTATCGTCACAGGCATCGTCGATGGACACTGTTAGTGTTGTGTGTTGTGACTATAATAAATATAAAGATCAAACGGGGGTAGTTCATCAAGATACCCCTCAACGCAGCAGGCGACGCCGCGCACCGCCAGTCAGCCCGTGACCACGTTTGGTGAAACCCAGCCGAAACGTCAGGATAGAAAACAGCAAATGTAACGCGTGAAAACCCGTTAAAATTAACTGAATTTAAATCTGCATTTCTGCCTATTTAATTCATATTCATATAATTACTTGCAGTCTTTTTGAATCACTCACATCACTGGGCACCAGACGGTGAGTGGTTACTGAGTGGGTAACAGAGACGGCATGCCTAAGATACCTAAGACCGACTAATTTATTACCGCACGAATCAATTTTCACTTAATCAAAACAATATGCTACATACTTCGAATATAAAGAACGCTATTCACAGCTCAACATTCGGACCGGAGACGTGACACGGCGAACGCTCAAGCAATATCTCACAGCACAGCGTTATACGGTCGAAAATCCTTTGAAATATCGCCTCGACGCGTGCAAATTTCGCGTTTTACTATTGCACAGACTTACAGTCAACTCACCGATTACACTACACGATGGGGTTAAAGTAGATTTTTGCTTGAACGTTCCGCATAGGCGAGGTTATGCGGTGTAACTTACATACGCTTGCCTACACAAAAATAACGAACGCTCGAAAGAGACGGGCCGCGCCGCGCCGTAGTAATCACGTCATGAATGGGCGAGCATAGTCTATATTTTGTAAAGGATCTTTTCAGGTTTTCAAAGGGATCCTGAAGCGTTTCTGAGCGGTTAATTACACGATGGAGGTACGTCTCGAGTTTGTCTTCGAGATTTGTAACGTTTTTTGAGAATCGACCGGGGCTTTTTGAACCGTATCCCATTTTTGAATATATTGAACGTACGTGAGCTACGTATATCCAAGGGCTTTTTTTTAAACACGTTCTATTTCAAACATTTTCTAAGTATTACTTTTGCACGTCTGTGCGCTTTATCAAAAGTTACAATTCTGTTCAATTTAATATCTTGTAAAGTCTACGCAAGTTAATACAGAATGATTACAAACAGTTGTACCTAAATGCTACCAATTCATGATACTTTTGTTAGTGCTATTTGGTTACTTCATAGTAAAATATTGGTTGCTTGTTCAACATTTTCTAAGGTTATTTCTAGGATTAATAATAATAAATTATCGTGTTTTTGTTGCATGTACCAAAGTTTTAAAACTACTGAACTAAGTAATTTTAATATATTATTTTATAATAACACAGGAATCAACCCAATAATCTAGATTGTATATCATTAATTTTTCAAAAGTGTTCACTATGAAGTGAATACAGTTTTAAACCCCGACTAATATAGAATTGTACTCGAGTATAGAAGATAGTAAGTTGATAATGAAAAACAATGTCACGACCAATTCACTTCTTATTTCTAATTCTTAGAGAGGTGAATTTCTGTTGCAACTGCTGAATATAACCCAAATAAAGTACATCATGAAGGAATAGCAGTTATTCATCATTCTCCTGCCTTTTCCCAACTCACTTGGGGTCGGCGTAGTATGTTTTCTTCTTCCATACGTCCCTATCAGCCGTCATCTCTTCATTCATTCCTTTTTCTTTCATGTCATTTCTTACACACTCCATCCACACTTTCTTTGGCCTTCCTCTACTTTTCCATCTTTCCACATTCATATTCATTACTATTTTACCCACATGCGCTTCCTCTCTTCTCATAACATGTCCATACCACGACAAACGAGAACCTTTCAACTTTTCTACTTTCTATTGAGTTACAATAACCACAAACGTGCCCACTTCAAATAATTATATTACAGGAAACCCGTTTTCTTTAACATTTCGCGGAGACGTTTAAAGTCGTTTGAATATCTCTCACCGCGATTCGCTACAACTTCTTGGAGTCTGGTTTGCGGTTACCTTTGTAGCGCATTCGTTCTTCTCTTGTTCACGTTTTGTAAGTGTTTAAATACCCGCATCAATATTTTAACTTAATTTATAGGATTGTTTTTCACTTATATAAATATATATGAGAAATTCCATTTCACTTAGTCTCTTAAGTTTCATTCCAGTGCCGCATATATTGAGTTAGGTTGTGAACTTAAATGCGTGATTAGCAACGTAATCAGATATTATTTCACACTTATGATTATCCAAATGTATTAGTGTTTTAATTTATTGTATATTCTCTTTAGTTTTTTTTTTTTTTTGCTGCAATCTTATATTATGTTAAATGACTATGTTAAATGTAAATACTAAGGCATTTTAAGCCTGACTGACTCTATACGAAAATACATATAAATACTCGGCGAATGATTAACAGTGGTAAAGCTAACAAATGGTTTCGGCATATAGTGGGCGGATCAGGAAGCCAGCACGATGTATCTATAAAAGATATCGCGTCAAAGCTAACCGAGCGATCTCTTGTACAGTAAAAGAGCGCGGGCGTGCCGATCTGCCCGCTGTGTGGTGCAACCTTTGGTGAGTATTAGATTATTTTACATGCTTTCTATGATTTCTTCATGAAACGCCTAGAACAGTGATTCTCAACCACTTTTGTGTGCCGCCAAATTTCAAAAGTGTGCCGCCAAATTTTGCAAATATATAATAATATTAATATTATTAAATTAATATCATTTAAAAAGAAAAATATTTATGCAGTGTGTAAATGTAGTAAGTAAATAATTTTTATCTTTTTCTTTGTGTGCCGCCAAATTTTGAAATCGTTAAATATGTTCCGCAACAAAAATAAGGTTGAGAATCACTGGCCTAGAGTCATTGCAGAATACGGCTCGAACTAACACACTAACATTAAATCGTCATCACTAAATTATTCTTTAATAAATAATACATTGTCGGTCAATTAGAATCAGTGCGTTTTCATTTCAAAGTCAAAGATGTAATGTAATTATGAACAGTTTATCATTGCCGACCGCATTGCAGTCCTATAGTGCGACGAGTCGTACTGCGTATCGCACGAATACAACATGCGGCCATGAAATTCACCTCTAAATAACTACAAACTAAAAAATTATTTGGTTAAATCTGTTAAGACGACAAATAACTTTTAATTTAGTGTATACTTTAGTGACATAATAAAGTGTATATATCTACATGCACGGTTGAAGTGATATCAGCTTAAAAGAAACTCTTCGAGTATTGAACAAGTTTGAAAACGTAAAGTTTGGTCAATTATACGGGATATACTGACGTTATATATTGTAAAAGGCATAATGACGTTCTGTCTCTGCCTTACTAGGTTTATATGAGAACTCCTGAACTCATTTACACAAGAATATTTTTCAACATAGACGTATTCATTGGCCAGCTTTTAATAATTATATTGTCATTTTAGGCAATATATAGAGTAAGTTATGATAATAATAAATGTTTTTAGCCGATAAAAAATTACAATCAAATGTTTCCTTTCAATGTCTCATACTAAAATGAATAGAAGGTGAAGATAAAAATAAGTTATTAATAAAATATTCGTATAGCAGGATTCACGGCTCCTGATCGTTGCATAGGCTTGTTAAGGAATGTTGACATACTAACGGTCGCTGTTTAATGTATGCTTTGCGCATTAAGGCATCTGTGACGTCATCACGGTCTAAACTGAACTAATCATTTTGCATTTGAGTGACGTCAAATAATATTCAAAACTTTAAAATATAAATTCGCTACATTATAATACACACTATAAATATAAAATAATTTTTATCAAACATTCGATAAATGATTTTTTTACAAACGTTTTTACGTACATAGAGAAATTCTCATGTAAAGTCTATTTGTCAAAAATTAAAAAGTTTTTCATGTTATGGGTTTATGATTTTTTTTCTATTGAGTCTATGTGGGTTTGTATGTAAAAAAGTATTAAAAAAATCACATTACTAAGCTCATTTATTTCTGTAAATAAAGAGCAAGTTATTAAAATAAATCTAATTTTAGTAGAATCGTATTTTTTTTTAAATTTACAACAACTAAGGCTTACTTGAGTCATTAGCATTACCACTAATAGAAGTCAAATACATAACGGACCCCTCTTTTTTTAAGTAGAAAAAAAGAGATATATATCAACTCCACATCATATATAAATCATAATAGTTACATTCGATGTACGATTTTCATTCCCATATTCAATTTAATTTTGTTGAATACTAGAGCTATTATAACATCACTAAACAATCTAAGCAAAACGGCAAATAGTTCTACGTATATAAGCCGAATGCTTAATAGACAGACAGATGTACATAACTTTTATAAAATGTAAGGTTAAGTACAATTCGGAAGACGCGAGTAGGAAATAAACGTAAGCTAACCGGCACATTACGACCTGCATAAACTTCTAGACTGTTCCTTCAATAAGTCTATAAATCCAACGCCAGTCTAGTTCGGTAGGTAAGCACCAGGTGAGAGGGACCTATCTCTCTTTTCTCTTCTTAGCGGAGGCGGGCTCCTTCGTCTTTCCTCTTGGCCCGCCTCCGTTCTGTCCCTCTCTTCCCGTTTCTTTTTATTGGGGCAGGAGTATATCCTGCCTCGGAATGTTGACCGATGGGTCATGCCCCCCTTCGGGGGGGAGGGTGAAGAGGTGGGGTTGAGGAATATCCTCCCCCATCCCCATTGGGCCATTGCACGACGAGGCCCGGTGGGTTCGCTGCAGGGGGCGACGCGGCGACATGCCTTGGCAACCCCGTATCGCCCTCATCCCAAATGCAGCGGACGGCCTCGGGGGGTTTTAGTGGGTATTTCCGGGCGACTCTCGCCCGGGTGAGTCCCACACTGGCACGGAGCTCGTCACTCCGTGCCCCCTTATCTATTGTATTTGGGGGACTCTGATCCTTCAAATACAATAGATAAGGGCAGTGCGTAAATGCATTTCCCCCCGTCAAAAAAAAAAAAAAAAGGTAGGCACCAGGTATCGCTGCGCTGGGCTAGATCGCATAGATGGTTCGTTTTATACCTTTCGAATTAGTGAAATAAAACTTTTACCGATCGTAAATATCGTATTGTTTAATCTATATTTATGTTAAAGTGAATTAAAATATAGATTTCGGTGAAGAAATATACTTTATTTACTAATATCCGTCTGGTTCGTTACTTATACCTAATTTATACTAAAATGTGTTCTTACACTATCAGATAAAAGTCAACCTCTCTAGTCTTAGCGTATTAAATCATGTGAGGTTGTGGCCAAACGTTGCAGTATTATAAAAAATAAAATGTATATAAATTAAAAATAAGAAATTGTTATTGTTAAAATGTTTTAAATAAAAAAAAAACTAAGACTTTGGATTCTAAACGATATGAATAAATGTTCTAACCAATCGTATTACTACTTGACTACTAAATATTAAGAGTTATTTTTTCCTGCTCAATCACGATGCTTCCATATTTCTAAATCGTTTTATTGTTATTTATATAAAATATATATCGCATTGCGCATATCTCATTTAATGTTAGTAGTAGCCCGCAAGAAAGTAAATACATTGAGTTTAGTGGTTTTTATTGGCTTATACGGTCTTAGCGGTTGATTTTCAAAAATCAAAATTTATTTATTCAATTTAGGCCCTAAGAAGGCGCTTATGAACGTCTAAAACACTACCACCGGTTCGGAAAATAACCCAGTCGAGAAGAGCCGGCAAGAAACTCGATCTGGTTCTTTTTTTTCCATAAATATAATATACATCATTTTTTTTGTCATATAAAAAACTATACAAATCGTAGTTTTAATAATGTTAGTGGAAGCACAGAGATGTGGGTTAATTCCAGACATCACTATCGTTCACGTAATGATCCACCCTGTAATTCAGACAGGTATTAGATAATTCTCCACTATCTTGCTATGTTCACGATACTTTCGTTGAATCAAGGTTTAGGTTTATTATGGAATAGGATATAGTTAGATTAAAAACTACGACTATCGTTATAGTATCTAACTTAGTAACCACACGATTATTGACCTATTCCTTCATTTTTAGCCTATTATCTACTTCAACTTAAATTAAAATCATATCGCAACTAATATCTTAACTTAATATTTTTATTAACATTCCGGTTACCTAACCATTGCGATATATAAACAGAAATAGAATAATATCTTATTGCAATAAGAGTATAATACATTTTAAAATGAGAATTACTGCAATAACCTCGCATCGAATACGCCATAACACACGCGCGCTGTTTGCGAATGGATCAAAACTGTTTGTTTGTTTATTTGTTTGCTCGGTAGATTTTAATGTTTGTGTAGCACTTCATGATTGCCAGAGCATTCCCTACTCATGGACCTATCTAATGCTTTATTACTCCGAACTGTGATGTTCATATGAAATTTTATGGTACATTTTATTTAATTATATTAGATAAAAATTGATAAAAGAATGTGTTTATCTCGACAACTTTATTTATCGTCAAGGCGAAGGCGAGATATATTTGTATAGTAACTACTGTTTAATCTTTAATATGTCGATTGCCCATAAAAATGAGATAATAGGAACAAAATGGAAAGCTGGCGTAAACGCCAGGTTAGTGCTCAAGGAGTTTAATATCGTTATATTTGTAGCAAAATAGATCCGAGCCAAATTACCTAGGCAGTTAACGATAAAAATTATTTTAAAGAACCCAATACAAACATATTATTTTTAGTAATTGAATTAAAAAAATATTTAAAATTATTAGCAAAATAATGTACAAAATTTTTTAACTTGTAAAGTTAAGATCAGAATACATTTAAAGGTTAAGGCTCCATACTGTTAAGCGATAGTTTAAAGTGATACTGGAATTATCAATAAAGTGAACATCATAAGCCTCGGGTTATTGCATTTTATGTATGAAGTATCTGAACCGCCCTGTAAGTTGCCACGCAATGGCTTCCGGGCGGATGTTTACAACGTTTAGTGCGTGAGTGCTACGCCGTAGGCGGACTACGTAGCGACGTACGACATTGCTACGCCTTTTTTTTTTTACGAAGTAGAAATTTGTTCTTATGTAATTCACAGATGTATAAATAGGTAAAAATTCTTCTTGACATTTTTCACCTATATTTATAGATCAACTTAATTTTTGATGATTGATCAATAAAAACTTTGGATAACTTTTTTCAATATTTGCAATAATAATTATGGTTCATTTACAACCATTAGCCGAATACTAGTTAAAATAAAGAGCTAATTTTCATGTTTCTGAAGTTTTTACGCAAATTTATTAATTTACATAATACAGTTTTACACATTTCGTTCGAAAAAAAAAATGGTGACATTAATTTTTGCATGAAAATTAACGACGTCTTAATGATTTGAACCATCGATTAAAAAACGTCCTTTTATCTAGTGAAGACAAGAAAATATTAAAATTACTTTATTTTCAATCTTCCATAACTCTAAGAATAAAAAACTATTGCAAGTATATACTTGTAATAATAAGTAACAAAGTATATTTATTCGTTAGCGTTTGCTAATGATGATGTAAGATCGTCCACTGATACATACATACATACATATCATCACGCCTTTCTCCCGTGGGGGTAGGCAGAGATTGCGTCCTTCCACTTGCTACGATCTTGACATACCTCTTTGGCTTCCTCTACTTTCATGAGCGCTTTCATACATGCTCGTCGGTTATGAGTACTTTTTACCTGGCCTTTATTTAAGACATGATTGATTTAATCTAGATACGTTCGCCTAGGTCGACCCTTACTGACTTACCCATTCACCCTCGCCTTGTAAATTAATTTCGTTAATCTTCACTCATCCATCCTCTCTACATGCCCAAACCAACTAAGCATACCTTACTCTATTTTCACTGATATACTACAATAATTCAAAATATAAATTTTTCAGTTTATATAAACATTTAAAATATTACACGATTTATTAGGCATGTAAATACAGATGTACCCCCTCTGTCTGACAGGTCTCAGTAACCCAATTTAGGCTGAACGCGACAATCATGAGACCCGGGGCGCTGTTAGTCCAGTACAAATCGTCCGCTTAATCATACGTCGTATGAACGATGTGAGCCATCAGTTATGCCGGACCGGTCTGTTTTTTGTCCGCAACCGCCAACGTCGCCGCCGCTTCCATTATTTGCGCTAATCGGCTGATATTACGAGTTTTGATGTTTTGCCCCGAGAGTACTGCAGTAGGTACGACCGGTGACCGAGGTCGCGATTTCACAGATTTACTAATTCTCATATAAATGAACGCCTTCGGTACAATTACTCCTTTTTATAAATCCCCCCTGCCTAACTAAAACTTTTAAGTTTGAAAATTAAGTTTCTGATGCGATTTTGATCTCTCGTGTTTTAATTCATTAACTTGCAGTAATTATTATGTGGCTATGTATTATGTAATTTTGGTGACGTTTTATCTGATATAGTTTGCGTTACTGTGAATAAGTGAAACGTATTGAGAGTTAATTCTGAGACCTCTTTTGGAACGCTTTTAACAAAAAATCGCGACTTTGTACGAGCACTGGAGATTAGTAAAATAGGTTGAGCATGAAGAACTCGTACTCATGACCGTAATAAATTATAAAGTAGTCTTGATAATCTGTTGCCAAGCACCTATACGTGTGATCCGGCTCTATCAATTGAGAGACAATATCTTTAAACTTAACGAGTTTATCATCTTGGGCCACAACGAACTTGAACAGGTAAGATTGAGGGTGAAAACACTGAGCCGATTCAATATGTACTTTTTTCGGTACACTTTTGATTAGTCCCACAAAAACCCAAGTGACTACGTGTTAAAAGTGATAGTAGTATGTCGTACAATAAAATTAGCTTTCAAATGCATTTAACCCCTAGAGCACTAACCTGGGGTTTACGCCAGTTTTCAATTGTTTTTCTATTGCATCATTGTTATGGGTAATCGACATATTAATGAAAAGTGGTCGCTAGTTAGCATTGAATATGACCCACCACCATGTTATGGTTGGTTGCCAGAATACAGTAATTCGGCATAAACAATCGATATAGAAAATGAGGGTTGCATTACAATATTTATTATAAATTTATAATTAAGTTATGTATTAATACTTAATAAGAATTATATAATTCATTTCAAAACTTACAACTATATTACAAATCTCAGTCGTCGTAAATTCACATCGCTTGCTCAAGTTAATATACATATAGAGTAATAAATGACTCTATTATTCATTTGTTACTTGAAATAGCTTCTCAAAAACAGTTTTGACTTTACGTTCGTAACTAAATTGAAGGTCAAGAAAGGGACTGAAAGTTGCGAATTTAATCGGATTTTCACTAATTGCTTTACGGAACGATAATTAGGGAATTTGTATTTTTTTTGTTATTAAAATCCTGACTAGTGACGAAAGACATTACGACTGAGAAATAGACTCGAAGAGACGGTATAATTTAAAGTTCGAATAAGGTTTTATTAGTTGATTAGCATTTATTATCAAGCATAATGTAGCATTGTTTATAAACATAGATTAGAGTCAACAGAGTATCCTTAATAAAAACAAGGATCAATAGCTGAAGAGATATTGCAAAAGGAGACACAAACAATATTCTGAAGTATTTGGTTGATTAATATAAACTTTTTCAAAGAAACCTGATCTGATCTGTCTTCAGTATTTAGTTAATCGGCATTTATGGGTAACGTTTATAAGAATCCCAAGCTTCTTTATTCATATAGTATTCTACAAACTTTTTTCTGTTGATAATAAAAAGTAATCCTTATCAACATATAAATTAATAACTTCTCCAAATAAATCGCTTCTAAATTTAAAAAATGTAATCTTTGCCGGGGTAAAAAAGAAGTTATTGATTCTTGTTTTTCTTTGTTTTTTGTTTATTTGTTTACTTTTTCAGCATTTTTAATAGAATCTAATTTGATATTAAGTGGTAATAATGTAAAAACATAAAACTTAGGAATACTGGCTGTTAAGTGTTGCTGTCTGAAGCGGAACCTTGGCAGTAGGTTTTTTTTTTTAATTTAAGTGTGGTAGTGCTAACCAATCGTGTACTAGGAAATGCCCTAGCAACAAACTATGGTTTCAACAAAAACGGTTTCTTTGTTAAAAGCTGAGCTTCATTATAAAATTTAAGGACTTAAAACTTCTACGATCGACGCTGTATCTATTATTAGTATTAATCTATATAGGCAATAAAAAATAACATAAACATTAACATCGAAAAATATCCGCAAAAAGTTTAAATGAGTTAATGAAACTCAATTGAATCTCGAAACCCAAGTGTGCTCAATCAATAAGCTATCATTGCTATTATCACGTAAATTCAGAAAGTAACAGAAAAGGGTTTGTTCCAAATGATCGCACGCGTTATCTCCAGGGCCCGGTGGGTGGATGTTTTAATTGGTTTATAAATAACTGGTCTTACCCTCCGGTCCGCCCTAGTCACACGAGAAATTATGGCCTTTGGGGCGGCAGGGATTAGTACCTCCAGGTAGCTCTGACGAGAAGTGACGCGTCACTGCATACGGATTTCTGTTATTCCACCACAAAAAGTTAGGCATTATGTGTAATGAATCTAAAATTGTTTTTCTTTCTCTGTGATGTCTTCGTATGGAATATTTAATGCTGATCATCTCTTGTTAGCCTCAGTTACCGTAATATGCCAATAAAATCACAGTTTAATGATTTTCCCATTTAAATCTAAGCTTATAAGAATGAGTGTTATTTAATATAACCTCGTGTATATTATGTAATAATAATGTTATGGTTATAATTCATAATTATCTGTGAATAATAAAAAAAATCTGCACATTCAATAGATTGAGGAAAATATCACTCAGTCCCGTTGAAGTTTTCTTTAGATTTAATATCGGATACAATTGTATGATTTTCGTAAGGTGGTGTAAAAGGTAATAACACAGTTTATACACGTTTTTAAATTTATATAAAAAAAGTATATCACATAAAAAATGGTATAGAATTTTTAACTTATTATTTCTTTTAAATAATATAAAAAAGATCTGTATTTTTATGAATAATACGAATTTTGTATTCGTGTTTTATAGGAAAATACCTTCGGATAAGGAAAACGTTGGGATGCCTGGCCCGCGAGTGAGTACACAATAATCTGATGTAATTAAAATTTTGTTCGTAAATAATTTTTGCGGAGATTTTGTATTCGTATATTAACACGAATAAGACGTTTTAATTGTTATTAGAAATTAATTTCATTGAATTATGTATTGTGAATGAGCATAATATTTTTGTGATTGTTAAGGATTTCACGTAAAATTATTATAACTACTTAATAATTTACCATTTAACGTTGAAAGCGTTGATTTATTTCAATATAAATAAGTAATTGAGTTTATCTCAAACCATGACATATTCAATCAGTCTCAAGTAAGACAGCAAATAAGTTAATCTGATTTTAACTATAATACGTGGTAAATTTATTCTAAATTTAAATCTAGTCTTTGTCAACACAAAAGTTTATATCAAATGTTATAATAGAAAAACAAAACAAAAAACCATTTCATTTAATAAATTACATCAACGTCCATATTCAAAATGTGGTACATGACAAACGACACAACAACAATAAAAAAAAAATGATTTACACAGACAGACAGCCCTGCAAAAAACGGAGTATGACAAATTCAGCCCCTTGCTTATAGAGTCCTTTATATCACTTATTACAATAGTATACAATAAACATATATCACGGGCGCAGAGTTCGCATATAGATAACGTATTGCCATCTTTCACCACCCCATTTTAATGGCACACGTTTTGATTAATGACTTCGGCGTGGGGCGATCCCAAATTGTATCGAGTACTACTTTCCCCTATCTATTTGTCTATAGATACAGTTTTTTTTTAGCTATCTCACTTAGGCTGGTCAATGTATTTTTTGAACTCTACAAGCCTTATGTTAACATAGTATCTTAACTTTGCTCTCTCAATTTAAACTTGTTTGATAATCACAAATTAGCCGTCTCACACTTTAGGCTTAGTACGTTTAATAAAAACTTTTCTGGTATTAGTGTCAAGTTCTACAATATGATTCCAAAGCACATTACCGATTTATCTGATAATAAGTTTAAGCACTATGTCAATCAGGTTTTGATGTCCAATGGTTATCATTACGTGAATGATAGCGATGTCTAGAAATGGCAATCTTCTGTTTTCATATAACTATCTTTTATGACAATTATGGGTTCGATCCTAACTATCCAACTCTAAAAATGGGCTTGAGCTTTCGATGAAGGAAGACATCGTGAGGAAATCATATCATGGTGATAGAGTATCTTCTAATGATGTGCGACTGGGTAGCTACCACCCTCAAGTTTGAAAACCTGCCGCCAAATACCAATAGGTATGTTCCGGGAGCATCGCTTGAGAACTAGTACCAGGCTTGGTGTGTTTACCATCCTGGACCACATTGTCACTTAACATCAAGTGAGATTGTGGTCGAAACACTAGGCCTATATCGTATTTAAAAAATTATGAACTGTATAATTTATACAGCCATCCTAACATTCAAGCATAAAACGTCCATCACCAATGGTAGATTTTAGGTGAATCAATTCACTGTTATTACTATAGCTTATTCCAAATAACATTTAATGAAACATAATAAATACATAAATGAGACGAGATAATTTATCTGTAAATGCAAAAAAGAATAACGTAAAACTGATCAGTGGCTTTGAGTTATAAGTGCACTAGCCGGTAGAGACAAACAAACAGGCGGGTGGTTCTTTAAATAACATGTAAGAATGTAAATAATTTGATTGACTAATAACATTGATGCAAGATCTGTTCAATTAAACGGAATCGCTTAACAAAAACTTTTGTAAAAATAGCTTGCTTTTTTAGCGATAGCAGTAACCTGAATATGTATGAGTTTTTATTTAAAGAAAAAACGATTTTATCATTTCTCGATTTACCCGTCAAGCACTCTTAATGCATGTTCAATCATCATTAATGATCCTTGAGAAATGGTTTCTTTTTTATTTGAATAAAGTACAATCACCGACATACCATTTATAATAATGACGTAAGGGGGGTGGTAGCCATTCTCGACTATCCTATAGAAAGGATCTTGTTCTGCGAAATTTAATTATTTCGTTCGGTTTGACAACGACGCCGGGGAATTGGGAATAATACGAGATACACACATTTGAGCTCGTATTATTTACATTTATTACAGTAGTTCGTTTTATTATATAAATATGTATATAATATTTGACTTACTGAGAAACGCAAATAATACAGTAAACTTTTTTACAATATTTTCTCATATCTTATTATTGAAAAAGCCGCGTCATGATATTTTTAATAATCAATAACTAAGATTGACACTGGTAAACGCTTATTCGGTTTCAAGTGAGTAAATCTAAATCACTTAACCATGGAGTTCGGAATTCGATTAAAAATATATCGTGTTTTACAAAAAAGATTTCAAATATAATATTTCCATGGAAACAAGTTTTGTATTCGTGAACTCTTAACGGTCATTTGGTTCCTTTGCCTTCAGTGAAAGCCACTGGGAAACGTCCGGCAATCGTTGGTCCGGCCATCGATAGAATTTCAGCGGCACACGGTCGAATACCGTGGAATAAAATTTTGCCGAAATTGAATCGAGCTGGCCGGCGCCAGCAGACCGTAAAATTGTGTGGGGGCAGTCGCTCTCCGGTTATCGTATCTTCCACGGTATTTCCACGAATTATAATGAAGTGGTACAGTTAATATCAATCAAAAGTTAATGTTTAATTTGCATCGCAGTAGAATTTGCAAGTTTCAAGTTTCTACTAATATGACAATATGTTCATGTTGTTCGTTATTTCGGTAAAGTTGTTTTCCCGTTAGGTCTACGACATAGTCAACTATTTTTGAAAATATATGTAAGGGGAGTGCTTGAGGCGATTTTGGTTTGCCATGAACTCGTCTTTATTATTAATTCATATCATGCGATATTTGACTATATTTACGTAATTTTTGGCGGAATTTTGCATGAGATAGTTTAGTTGAAAATAATGACACAGAGCGTAAATTTTGATATCTTCCAACCACTCCCAATGAATAGAGTTAATAAAAACGCCGCCATTTTTTCCCCTTCACTTGGCTAAATGGTCTAGTACCTTTGCCTTTACCTTGATAAGGAATAAATGGAACAAAAAAAAAGTATATGTAAGTTCATAAATTTACGATGTTATATAGAGATTATTAAGGTATGGTTGTTTTAAAATCTACATCTACAAATATTTTGTTTTACTCTAAGATTATGATAACCTGTCGGCAATTGAAAATCATCATACCGATCAACACTACCACGGATAATGCTGACACCTAATTTCTACCATCGTACGGCTCGCCATCGGCAGGGAGTCGACCCTCACATCTTGGAGTCAAAAGGGTTCCGGATAGTGCGGTTTCAGAGGACTTTCTCCCGCGAACAACCCGTATGTGGAATGAGCTCCCAGCGGCCGTGTTTCCCGGAGAATACAGTATGGAGTTCTTCAAAAGGGGCGTGAGAAAGTTTTTAAATAGTTAGCAACGCGCACGTGATTCCTCTGGTGTTGCAGGCGACCATAAACTACGGTGACCAATTTTTATCAGGAGGATCGTATGCCTTTATTTGGGTCTGGATATACACTTGTCAATTTCAGAATGAGACGCGTCAAAAAATTATTTCCCTAAGTGTATGGTGATCTGGTCCCAGTCGAGTACAAAAGCTCTGCTAACACGCAAATTATTTGATTATAACATATATGTTAAAGTATAATAACTTTGATATTTAAATGTATTCATAGTTTGTTGTATTATGTAACCTGAACGGAATTGAGTTATCTGTCGCTAGCCATAACACCGTCGGTAGCGTGTGATCGGATAACAGACTCTACCGTCGCGTACTGTATGCCGCGAATGTCACGCAATCTCCTGAATTATACATAAGCCTAGGCGGAGAGTGATTTACTGCGCGATGCCTTCCGTTTTGGATTCGCACTTAAACGATGCTTCCGTGGCTCACGGTACACGACCGTTTGGACATTGTGTTTGCCGTGTCAAATTTTCGAGGCACTAGCTCTGCCGCCCGTACGGTATAGCGGGGGGACACATACATTGCGAAATGTGTCTATTCATCGGTTGACACACGTGCGTATGTGTTTTGTTTTATGGCCGTCATAAATCGTAACGGTTAATTGCCGCGGTTTTTATTTTCGAAGTGAAATTATTCCGAACAGTAAATTCGAATGGTTTAACTGTGTTATTTAAATATTGTAGGTGACAAAATAACAGCTATGTTTTATAAAATATAAACGAATCGTATGCAAATTGATTATAATTTGTTAAATATATTTGTATTCATATATCTGTTAGGTACTTTGTTATATATTTTTGCAATTGCCTACCGTTTTATTCTTATATCTTAAACTATACTCTACCATTCACAAGAGATTCTAGATCAGTTTATCTTTTAAAGGTTTTGTTACACACATTTCTTTACATATCCAGTCTCCATTAAAAGAAAAACATATCTATGACTCCAGTTTTTTAAAGTAGTACAACTTACATAATGCTTTTTTCTAGCAAACTATAGGTATGTAGTCACGAGAATTAAAATAGACAAACTAACCAAATAAATTCTTTATCATGACAATAAAATTTCTCCTTAGTTTTCCTCTACTACTAATAAAAAATCACGAAGCAAGAGAAACGCGTTCACAGCTAAAATCTAAATAAACCGCATCACCCCCCCTCCGGAATAAATTTCCCGTATAGCGCAGTCACCCTTCGGAAACTAGCCTATACGATCTTTGCAAAGATTCAATGGTGACCATACGACATTAATTCTATGGGGTCCTTTTGTATCGGGCCTACGAGGAAAAAATAAATAGGTATAGAAAGTGCCATTTACGTAACTAAACGAAATACTAATGACTAATCAGAATGAAATGGGCGTGGGGCCGTGGTAATGTCAGAGAGACGTTTTGTAAAGATTTTCTTTCTAATAAATAAGGTACATTGTATGGCAAACACATAGCTAATGAAGACGGTAGGGGAATATTGAATCGCGGACCGAATTACAGAACTTATCGTGAATTAAGAGAATGGACAATTGTTATTAAAGGTAAATAATTGATAATTATTGAGGTAATAATTGATGAAGCAACGTTGACTTGATTTTAATTAACTCATCTAGAGCTAACTAGGAAGCTACTCATAATTTTTAGACTCAATTATGTGTTTTTTAAAATTCAATATTATTCTCAAAATTTCTTCTATATAATATCATCAAATAAAATAGATAATAAAACCTGATCATAGATCTATCTATGATTAAAAACAAGAAGGACGTGTGCAGATGAAACTGGAAATGAAAAGAGTGTCCGGAAATGATTTTGCCAGATCTTAAATCAGATATCCTTTTACGTCTAATTTAGCTACAGTTATGACTACCATAACTGGACACAAAATCATCCTTTTACATCGTATCATTACTACTTACCTGTTTATATAAAAAAACCATTGTTTACGTCCGTTATTTAGTTTAAACTCCGAATCAACTTCCCATTTTTTTAAGTTTACTTTGTATAACATAAGGTAGGTTATATTCTGATTAGTGAGTTAAGCTCTCATAAAATTAAACACTAGTAGTAATTCTATTTTTGTACTTCACCCAAATTGTATTATAAATAACAAAAGTAAGAATACTCATTGTCATATCGGAGAGGAGTCGCAGGCACAACTAGTCTGTGGTATTATAAAAATGAATTCACAAACATCAAGTACGGTAAATTAAAACCCCTTTCAAAAAATTAGCTTAAAACGAGGCGTAGAGTGCCGCTTGAGTTAAGCCTTTCACGCGAAAACGATAGTGGGACCGGCTTTTAGCTAAAATTATTAAGCTAGAACTTGCATCCGCACCACGCCGCTTTATAGACTTTAAGTGATCCGAGAACAGAACACCTCACGGGTTATGCTTGTTTGATGTCAGAATGCAATTTACCCAGCGCCCATTAAAAACGGTATGCATCGGAGATGACACGCTAAATATTCGTCAGGTATCTAGATACGTCTATAGGAATTCTTAGGTATATGTAAGTAGACCGCATAGTGAGGTTGGAATCTCGTCAGTAGTTTCTTGTTATTGCTATAATAAATTTTAATGTTATTGAGGGATGGCAGATTAATATATTATATTTTAATATGTTGAATATAATAATATTTTGTTATTCGCGTTAAGTAAATAAAATTTAAAAAAAAACACAAAGAATAGTTCAAACATTTCGCCGTTGAAATATACATACTTGTCTGCGTTTTCAAATATTTTTGATATTATCTTCGTATCACTTAATAAAACTATCTTCATTCTAAACGATCGTTCCTTAAAGTTCTATTAATATAATTTTTATTTTGAACGATTGTCATTAAAAAAAAAACACAAAGAAATAACGGTTAAGCTTTTTATTTGACAAAATATTAAACTACAATGAACTAGTTATCATAGAACTGTTAGTAATCCCAATATTGCGGGTTCAAATTTTAAAATGTCAATTAAATATTTAGTAAGCTAGTAGAGCCTTTAAATGAAAACTGTAAGCATCTTGCACTTGTATAGTATAGTATACAGTAATACCCCGCTTAGCGCGACCCCGTTACGCGCGGTTTCACTATAACGCGAAGTCAAATTTCGCGCTCAAATGCCTCGCATTACGCGAAAGAGTGCGTATAAACATAATGTAAAGACAATAGATGTACTTTTCCGTAAAAAATAATAGTATGTAATTGCATAAAGTGTTCTTAGAATTAAAGTGATTGATTAAAATGATTTGTATTAAATTTTGACTATGTTTAATCATAAACCTTGATATACGCGAATTTCAGTTAACGCGATTTTTTTCGGAACGTATCCCTCGCGTAAAGCGGGGTATTACTGTACTTGTAGAAAATCATCAGAAACAATTTATATAATTGTGACTTTGTCTATTCAATAAACAACTCTTTAGCTGCCAGCGAAAACAATTTCTTTTAACAGCCACTCCCCACCCTAAGCTCGACAAAATCCCTTCTAAGTTGGCTCTTTAGTGGGGAATTAAATAGGTATTTTTAGCCACTTGAACGCAACATCTCGACTTATTTACCCGTATTAACAGCTTCTTTTTATACCTATCTAGTTTAACCTTCATCTGCTGAAATTTGATGGACATTTTTTTTGTACTTCTTCAGAAGACGGTTTAGTTAGAAACTCGACAACCTACGTAAGTGATTTCGATGCTTTTTTTTGCTTCCTAATAATTTACTCACATGCATTAATTTCTAATTACCATTGTTCATAGGAATAACAAATTAATTTTTAGTGGTTCAACTCAACCGGTTCTATTTCCCCAGCTAACTTGACGGAATAAAATTTTTTAAATATTTAATATTGCTCGAAGATAGATATTTTAATATAAGTTAAATACTTGATTATAATATAGCAGATAATAATTGATCCTTATGCGGTCACAGTTATTATGGAAGTAACAAAAAAATGTTTGCACAAAAACGTCTAGAGACGTTTAGTAAGACGTCCTGTTTGACCCAGTGCTTCCTAACAAATGAACACAGTACGGTCAGCGAGTAGGAAACTGATATTTCATTCGGTCGAACCGGAAACCCGCCTGGAAATTCATCCCCCTGATAAACTGTTTGTATTTTGTTTTATATTCGTTGTCAGTATTCCTTTCATTTCAAGACGGGGTCATTTCCATATTATTTAGAATAAAGCGTTAGATATTTCTGTTAAATATAAATTTTGATTGATAAAAGGTTCGTGGTTTATTTATTTCGGTGCCTTTTCATAGAGCAATCGAGCAACCGTGTTATTTTATAGAGGTATCAACTTACGACTGAAAAAAAAATGTTCCTGTAGTCCAAAAAGATCAAGATACATCGACAATTAACATCGTTATATTTCAATGTTTATGGCGGAACATGAAATGGTGATGCGTAAAGCGAAAACATAATTCGTACGCAACTTCTACAGAAAAATTCTTGGACCTTACAACAGAAAACCTTACTACCGTGGAACGGTTAGCAACATTAAATTCGAAGGTCATACCATCTGCAAGTTATTAATATTAAAATAAGCCATTGTTGACTGAATTTCTATCAACTAAAAATTTTATATTAACCTTACCTATTAAGTCATTACAATAGCATAAACTATGAAATTCCTCAGTAGCACAAAAATGAAAAATACAATTTATAGTAAATGATTATCGTCAAATGTTGAAACTTTCACAAAGGACATTTCAAGGTATAGTTTGCTAAATTTCTCGAGGGTTATAGTTACAACATGACTAATATATTGACGTATTATCAGAAGCTTATATCTTCACTATCCGTCAGGCATTATTGCGGGAGGATCAAGTCAAGTCCTAAGCAAGTATTAGTTTAGGATCCCTTACAACAACAAACAGTGAGGCAACTGTTGCATTGTATTTTAGTCATATGCTAGTGTTAGGCATTAACGTAATGTACTGTAATATTAAAATAATTAAACTTACCATTATCCTGTAAATAGTTCTTCAACTTATATAAATTGATTACATAGCATGATGAGATATAGAATTATTTTTTTTATGTAAAAGGGTAGCAAACAGGTAAACTACCAATCTGAGGGTAATTGATTACTATTGCCTATGTACAATTGTAACAGAGGCATTATACAATTGCGAGAGAGATTTTCAGTCCCTTCTTAAATAGCCCCATGTAATAGTCATGAGGGAAAAACTATGCTGGGTAACTCGTTCCATAACGCCAGGCTACGCGAAGGCATGAAGTATTTATAAGGAATTTATATCTTTCACATACATCAGTTAGAGTTGGTACCTTTCTATGTATAGTTCTAATTACCTTACTATTGTTACTGCTAAGTAATTGAATCTACTTTTGCGTCATTTTAACAAGAAAATCTACTTTACATAATAGAATAATTCTTAACTGATAATAAATAAATGCAAAACTACCCAAACTACATATGCCAATAAATTCATAAAACTGAATTTATAAATATTACCACAATCTTTGGATTATAAATTTCTTTATGCCACGGAATACCGCACATTTCGCCGAAAGAATTTTCCAATAATCGTCCAATTCATTGTGTACGCAAGTTCGATAGAATAAAGGGAATTTTGGTCATTAAAAGTTATCGGTATATTTAATTCCAAGTTCTTTTATAATCAATCTGGATCAAGTTACGTCATACATATAAGAAATATGCTATTTAAATTTTCTAACTTCACTCGGTCTTTAATATAGTAATAAAAAGGCTCCGCTCTCGTCAAATATAACCAGTTTTTTTTAAATAACGCTGAACTTAAAATACATATTATACTAAAACCCGATCAGATATCGTGCCTGTAATAAAAAAAAAATAATCATGTTAATTCGCTGATTTATAATCTCAAGTTATCAAACACACTAACGCGCAGACAGATAGAAAATAAATAAAAAATCAAAATCAAAATGTATTTATTCAATTTAGGCCCTAAGAAGGCGCTTATGAACGTCTAAAACACTACCACACATAGACAGAGACGTTACCTTTCATATAACCATAATGTAAGAAAATACACAAATTGTTATATATATATATATATATATAAATACCTTTTCAAAGAGTAAAATTGCCCTTAATCAAATTGTAATCCTCAGGATCAAGAAACGCCTCACAAACAAACCATCAAATAAGTAATGAACAATTAAATGGACCTTTCCCGACGAGGCCTTTCAACGATTCCGTTTCAGACTCCTAAGTCTTTTAAAACGGGGCCCATTGAAACGCTTTCCGAACTCTAATAAAAAGATCATAAAAAAGTATTAACCAAGTTCTGTGATCCGAACCGACGAGGGCCGAAATACAGACGACTAGTGTTGGGACATGTAAAACCATTTTGTAATATTTATTATTCGAATGTTCAATATCACATTGGAGTCGTCATATTGATAATATAATGTTCAGAAATGAAATAAGGTTTATTTGAAACACTCAACTCGATAGCAAATATTTTGCTCACACATTTCTCACCATTTACCCAAGTGCTGATTTTCTTAACGCAGTAAATATAAAAAAAATGACTATTTAAGATTTTATTTCATTTCAATTTGCAGCTTACGCACTTTGTGTACCTCTGTGAACTTGGCAGCCGACTTTCGACTTTTTTTTTTTATTTCATTACCGTTGGATTCTACGTCGTTTGTACCCGTTTGTACCACTTTCATTTTCGTTTGTAACTCAAACCAAAAAAAGTTATAGCCTTTTGAAAATTTGACCCGCAGCCGACTTTGGAAAATCAAAAATTTTGCAAAGGGATCTGATTCGGGGTCGTTTGTACCCGTTTGTACCACCTTCGTTTTTCATTTTTTTCAAAACCCAAAAAAGATACGGCCATTTGAAAATTTCGAAAAACTAACTTTTCCAATTTTGAAAATTTCGAAAATCTGTGAACGGCATTCGACGCAGAATCGTTTGTACCCGCGGGAATCACTTTCAATTTCGTTTGTACCTCAAACCAAAAAAATTTAAGAGCTTTTTTAGATTTTGAAAAACGAAGTTCACAATTATTGAGATATCTCAATTCTGTAAACGGGGTCCAGTAAGCGACGGTGTCGTGAGGTTTGTACCGCTTTGCGTTTCGTTTGTACCTCAAACGGAAAAAAATTACGAGCATTTTAAAAATTTCAAAATATCAACTTCGACAATTTTAGGAACTTCGAAAATCTGTGAACGGGGATCGACGCAGAATCGTTTGTACCCACGGGAATCACTTTCATTTTCGTTTGTACCTCAAACCAAAAAAATTTAAGAGCCTTTTTAGATTTCGAAAAACGAAGTTCACTTAGAGTCCACAATTATTGAGATATCTCAATTCTGTAAACGGGGTCCAGTAAGCGACGGTGTCGTGAGGTATGTACCGCTTTGCGTTTCGTTTGTACCTCTAACGGAAAAAAATTACGAGCATTTTAAAAATTTCAAAATATCAACTTCGACAATTTAAGGAACTTCGAAAATCTGTGAACGGGGATCGACGCAGAATCGTTTGTACCCGCGGGAATCACTTTCATTTTCGTTTGTACCTCAAACCAAAAAAAAATTAAGAGCCTTTTTAGATTTCGAAAAACGAAGTTCACTTAGAGTCCACAATTATTGAGATATCTCAATTCTGTAAACGGGGTCCAGTAAGCGACGGTGTCGTGAGGTTTGTACCGCTTTGCGTTTCGTTTGTACCTCAAACGGAAAAAAATTACGAGCATTTTAAAAATTTCAAAATACCAACTTCGACAATTTTAGGAACTTCGAAAATCTGTGAACGGGGATCGACGCAGAATCGTTTGTACCCGCGGAATCACTTTCATTTTCGTTTGTACCTCAAACCAAAAAAATTTAAGAGCCTTTTAAGATTTCGAAAAACGAAGTTCACTTAGAGTCCATAATTATTGAGATATCTCAATTCTGTAAACGGGGTCCAGTAAGCGACGGTGTCGTGAGGTTTGTACCGCTTTGCGTTTCGTTTGTACCTCAAACGGAAAAAAATTACGAGCATTTTAAAAATTTCAAAATATCAACTTCGACAATTTTAGGAACTTCGAAAATCTGTGAACGGGGATCGACGCAGAATCGTTTGTACCCGCGGGAATCACTATCAATTTCGTGTGTACCCCAAACACAAAAAAAAAATCAAATGTTCAAATTGCTGTATAATTTTTGGGTTTTTTGAAAAACATGAAAAACAAAGGTGGTACAAACGGGTACAAACGACCCCAAATCAGATCCCGTTGAAAAATTTTCGATTTTCCAAAGTCGGCTGTGGGTCAAATTTTCAAAACGCTATAACTTTTTTTGGTTTAAAGTACAAACGAAAATGAAAGTGATTCCCGCGGGTACAAACGATTCTGCGTCGATCCCCGTTCACAGATTTTCGAAGTTCCTAAAATTGTCGAAGTTGGTATTTTGAAATTTTTAAAATGCTCGTAATTTTTTTTCCCGTTTGAGGTACAAACGAAACGCAAAGCGGTACAAACCTCACGACACCGTCGCTTACTGGACCCCGTTTACAGAATCGAGATATCTCAATAATTGTGGACTCTAAGTGAACTTCGTTTTTCGAAATCTAAAAAGGCTCTTAAATTTTTTTGGTTTGAGGTACAAACGAAAATGAAAGTGATTCCCGCGGGTACAAACGATTCTGCGTCGATCCCCGTTCACAGATTTTCGAAGTTCCTAAAATTGTCGAAGTTAATATTTTGAAATTTTTAAAATGCTCGTAATTTTTTTCCGTTTGAGGTACAAACGAAACGCAAAGCGGTACAAACCTCACGACACCGTCGTTTACTGGACCCCGTTTACAGAATTGAGATATCTCAATAATTGTGGACTCTAAGTGAACTTCGTTTTTCGAAATCTAAAAAGGCTCTTAAATTTTTTTGGTTTGAGGTACAAACGAAAATGAAAGTGATTCCCGCGGGTACAAACGATTCTGCGTCGATCCCCGTTCACAGATTTTCGAAGTTCCTAAAATTGTCGAAGTTGGTATTTTGAAATTTTTAAAAATGCTCGTAATTTTTTTCCGTTTGAGGTACAAACGAAACGCAAAGCGGTACAAACCTCACGACACCGTCGCTTACTGGACCCCGTTTACAGAATTGAGATATCTCAATAATTATGGACTCTAAGTGAACTTCGTTTTTCGAAATCTTAAAAGGCTCTTAAATTTTTTTGGTTTGAGGTACAAACGAAAATGAAAGTGATTCCCGCGGGTACAAACGATTCTGCGTCGATCCCCGTTCACAGATTTTCGAAGTTCCTAAAATTGTCGAAGTTGATATTTTGAAATTTTTAAAATGCTCGTAATTTTTTTTCCGTTTGAGGTACAAACGAAACGCAAAGCGGTACAAACCTCACGACACCGTCGCTTACTGGACCCCGTTTACAGAATTGAGATATCTCAATAATTGTGGACTCTAAGTGAACTTCGTTTTTCGAAATCTAAAAAGGCTCTTAAATTTTTTTGGTTTGAGGTACAAACGAAAATGAAAGTGATTCCCGCGGGTACAAACGATTATGCGTTGATCCCCGTTCACAGATTTTCGAAGTTCCTAAAATTGTCGAAGTTGATATTTTGAAATTTTTAAAATGCTCGTAATTTTTTTCCGTTTGAGGTACAAACGAAACGCAAAGCGGTACAAACCTCACGACACCGTCGCTTACTGGACCCCGTTTACAGAATTGAGATATCTCAATAATTGTGAACTTCGTTTTTCAAAATCTAAAAAAGCTCTTAAATTTTTTTGGTTTGAGGTACAAACGAAATTGAAAGTGATTCCCGCGGGTACAAACGATTCTGCGTCGAATGCCGTTCACAGATTTTCGAAATTTTCAAAATTGGAAAAGTTAGTTTTTCGAAATTTTCAAATGGCCGTATCTTTTTTGGGTTTTGAAAAAAATGAAAAACGAAGGTGGTACAAACGGGTACAAACGACCCCGAATCAGATCCCTTTGCAAAATTTTCGATTTTCCAAAGTCGGCTGCGGGTCAAATTTTCAAAAGGCTATAACTTTTTTTGGTTTGAGGTACAAACGAAAATGAAAGTGGTACAAACGGGTACAAACGACGTAGAATCCAACGGTAATGAAATAAAAAAAAAAAGTCGAAAGTCGGCTGCCAAGTTCACAGAGGTACTTTGTGTGTGTGTTTTAATCGTCACTGATCGTTATAAATGTCGTTATAAATCGTGATTATAATTAAGTAAAACGTACATTAATTAATCATCGTTATGACTTTAAAAATATTAGAAAAAGAAATTAATTGCCTATAAAACTTGCACTTTAAAATTTTAAAAATAAAACTACAGTAAAGTTATTTACTGATAAATGTATGTGTGAAATTATGAATTAATACATTTTCTTCTACACAATTAACCTTTTCAGGACCCTGGCTCAGAATAAATGTTAAATTTTATTTTTTTAAACTTACGAGTATATAATAATAAATACATTAGAAAGTGTATCTTTTTTTAATAATGTGGTAATTTTTTTTGAAAACATTTTTCAGGTTCAAATAATGTTAAAATTAAATAGACAGTCACCAATTTTTTGAAAGTTAATTTTCGGTTGTCTTTTTTGCTAGTCATCACTATTTCTTACAGGCTTAATCACCAACCAAGTAGGCCCACCTAATAAGTTAGAATACGATTGGTTTTCCTTTTAATACATACATTAATAAAGATTGTAATAACAGGGCCCTCGCCCCCCATCTCTACGCCGGTGCTCGATCTAATTGCACACTAAGCCCTACTTGTAATTCTAAAAACGTCAGGGTACGTTTATAAAGGACTTTGGTAATTGTCAAAAATCGGTCCAAGACTCGTTAAGGTACGTCATGTCTACATACGAGTATTACAAGGTATTTTAACAATCACATAGTTTGGTTATTTGAAGGTTATTTGAAGCGCTTTATATCTCACAATAGTTAATATTTACTGTAATCTCTTCGAAAAGGTATTATATAACTCGTCTCGTTTGGATTAACCAAAGTTCTCTTATTTGATTTTTTTTTGTTATTTTGGTAATTTCCAAGTCTTAGGGTATGGATTGTGTTTCTAAAAGTAAAACGCAAATAATTTCTTAACGAGTGCATAGTTTTAAGGAAAATATATTTCAAAAGATAAGATTTATTTACATTATAAAATGTGTCAAAATAGAGTTTTTTATGTAAAAAATAAAAAATGTTTTATTTGTTTATTAGTAAGTATTTCTATTTAATATTCTTTTGTTCATTTCTTAAAATTAATTAACTTTCTGCATTGCCAGTAAAATTTCATTGATTATGTTTTATTAACGAGTACAAAGGTATCTTCAATGTTATTTAATTTATTAATATCATTAAGACTGAGTAATTGACAGTTCAAAAAACACTATTTACGAATAGAGACATGGGATTGGATGCATTTTTTTAAAGTGCTTTCATTGTGAACTAATTTAAATAGATAATAATATCTTTAAAAGGAATAGTTTCCTTTTTTTTCTCTTTATCGATTACGCTGCGTCGGAAAAGGACGAAACAACCTTCTCGACTTTAACTACATGTTGATTTATAACTTGTTTACTTAACCACAAACGACACATTCCGAGTTAACTACCGGTGTAATAAATGTCCTCCTTGAGGGCAAAGACCTCACTTGTTACAGATAACATTGAACATTAGTTCAGCCTAGCGGACGTACCTACCTATCTACTAATGATTACATTGTTACGTCAAAACAATAATGGCAATGTATAAAATATATTGCACAATAATTATTAATATCGAAATTTATAAGTACTGGTATCGGATATACAATAAGGAAGACAATATCAAATGATAATAGTTTGATAGTTAATTTAACTATTTACGTGTTTCAATTCCGCTTACCTACTTACATGATTTTCGTCTATGATAAAAATCAAAATCAAAATCAAAATTTATTTATTCAATTTAGGCCCTAAGAAGGCGCTTATGAACGTCTAAAACACTACCACCGGTTCGGAAAACAACCCCAGTCGAGAAGAGCGCAGGCGAGAAACTCGATCTGGTTCTTTTTTTTTTCATAAATATAATATATATATCATTTTTTTTGTCATATAAAAAACTATACAAATCGTAGTTTTTAGTGGAAGCACAGAGATGTGGGTTATTTCCAGACATCACTATCGTTCTCGTATCGAATCGTAATCGTAATCGAATGAATATAGTCGATTTGAGACACTGTAAAATATAACAGTTAATCGATTCAACGTCGATGATTTCTGTGTAATAGAAACGAATAATTAGTTACTATGGTACTAGATGTTAGAGAAGCGATAAAGCTTAGCCAAAAGCTTCAAGAAAGTGTTCACGCTCAACAATTTACTTAGCACAGAACAAACTCTTCGCTGCCAATATTAACATATTTAAAAATGACGATTATTCTCCAGTAATTTGGAAAATAAAGCATTTTAACAGCCAACTACTTCAATGTTGAACAAGCAAGTAGAAAGATTAGTTACATTACGAATTTTTATTACATATTAAATTTACTCCTTGAGCACTAACCTGGCGTTTACGCCAGATTTCCATTGTTTTCCTGTTGTCTTCCTATTGTCTCATTTTTATGAGCAAATCGACATATTAAGCAACTCAACTCTAATTTTGTAATAAGGAGCAACCAATATGGATGTACCAAAGTGTATTATTTTATAGAAAATAGGTTAAATTAACACTGAACTTTATTACTTCATGCAAACTTTGTGAAACACATCGCGTTTGGAAAACAGACATACTTTTAAAATACACAATAAGATTAAAAAAAAAACTGTTTTTTCAGTTTTTGCTAAGTAACAGATTTAAAACTTTGAATCCACGCGAGGTAGCTAGCTAAACATTCTTGTGAGTGGATTTTTAGTTTTTTTTTCCCAATTGCAGGTGTTTTCCCATATGCCATTGATACTAATAGAAAAAACCCTCGTACCACTATCAAAACGCAGCGGCGCACGACACGCGAAAAATGAAAACTCTATTCGAGAGCAAAACACAATAAGAAGAAAAGAGATAGATGAAAAAACACGTAGGAACGTTTTTTGCGAAAATGGCCGATTTAACTTTTTCAATTAAACGATATACGGGCCGCGGGTGTATCCTGACCCAAATCCGACCGAATCCGGGTTCGAAACCGTACCCGACGGACGTGCGTGCCGTCTCCTATGATAGTTTCGCTTGCACGATGAGGATAGCCAGTATTCAAAGGGTTGTGGTTTTTTATTTAATTAATAATACCCTTACCAACGTATTATTTAAAAGTCTCATTCATATTATAACGAAGTTTAAAACATAATTTAGACTATTTGCAGTTCAAAAATTCCTGAATACTGAGTTGTTTTCTTTATCGAAAAACATTTGCAATAGGCTTCTATATCTTTTTAGCAAACATTTAGATGACTTGTTTGTACATTCTAATTTAGTAATTATGCAAAAATCTGTATCAATATAATGACAGAGGTCTTGCGAGCATAACGCAAAAACTATTGGATTGATTTCGATCATTTTTTTTTCATCTTACTTCTTAGACACTTGGTCCTAATTTAAATAATAATGCAGGCGAGTAAAAAGAGTTGAGATATAATGTGTAAATGACATTGAGTCTCTTTCGATACTTGTAAATTTTAGTTGTACCAATACATCGCTATCAATCCGCTTCTAAACTGGATATTAGTCCATACTAAGGTCTATGTCTATGTATATAAAGCCTACATATGTTATTATAGCGGGTGTTACTACTAGTGTGTGGTCTTCACAATTATCATATCCTACCACCACATCCCTTTCCTATCAATGAGTTAACCCTTTCACGACCAAGGGAAACATTTTTCTCCAGTGGAATATTGGTGACTGTATAATTAATTATAATATTATTTGACTTTAAAATTTCTCCACAAAATTCTAAATAAGCTATAGTTTCTAACGTTTACACCTCTTTTTAAGTGGAGGAATGTATTTACGCATTTTCATATATACTGTACGTTTAAAAAAATAAACAATTGAATAGTAATATTTACTCTCCGATATCTTATGGTCCTGAAAGGGTTAAGATAAAAATGTAAGCTACAATCACTCGTTTATATCATCCATTCAACCGAATGACGTCCACTGCTGGACATAGGTCTCCGCCAAAGATCTCCACGACGTCCGGCATTGCACCACCCGCATTCAGCGGATTCTCGCAACTAAATAAATAAATAGCTCTTGCTGAGGAAGGCATTGGGGTCATCAATCAACCAAACATATGACTTATTCTAAAATACTATATTCAATTTAGGCCCTGATAAGGCGCTTATGAACGTCAAAATACTACCGCCGGGCTCGGAAAACAACCCAGCCATCGATAAGAACTGGGGACTTGATATGGTTTTTTTCATATGTTTTTTTTTTATGGAGCCATACAAACCACAGTTACAATGTTTATCAGTAGATGCACAGAGAAGGCTGTTATTTCCAGACATCACCATCATTCACAAAATGATCCACCCTATAATAATAATAGAAAATTAAACTTACAACTTAATTTATGACGAATAAGTAATTTCCGACACTGAGGAATAGTTTTCTGATTTCTACTATACCATAAAGTTTTCTCAGTTTTGTCACAGTTGATTAATTTATGGGAATTTGTTGATAAACTATAAATGTTCGAACCAATGTACATCCGATTGGTATTCCGCAAGATTAAACCATACAGTCATAATGATTTTGAAAGCCTATAGCGTGCCAAATATAATAATGCGTATATGAATTTATGCAAGCTTTAGCTTTGAATTTTTTTTACAATTAATAACATTATTGACAGATTTCAAGTTTTGAGATACTTTAAAATGAATTGCAAAAAATATATGTTATCTTTTGGCTTAGAACCCTATCAAACTGCTATGATACGCGATATTGTTTTTTAAGAACCCAACACTACATTAATGATTTCTTATAAAATTTTACCATAACCTTACAACAATTTAATATGGCTGTTACAAAGCTTTACATGAGAGTTTAAAATTACATAAACATGACTAAATCAAACGAACGCATCAAGATAACCGAATGAAGTTAGTCAGAAGTAACCTTGTCCTAATTAAACTTCCAATCAACTAGTTCCAGTGAGTTGACACGGCTAGTGACCAAACAGACGTCCGCCTGCGGCCGCCTGCATGATGGCCCTCAAGTAAACCCGAAGTCGGACGAATTTGGCCGACGGTTACCGAGGTGGCCCCGAGCGCTCGCGATCAATACCCCTCGCGGCCGAGTCGCGCGTCAATTCCGGGGGGCAAAAGTCACGCTTACGGGGGATAGACGTCGATTCGGACGTTCTGGCCCCGATTGAGTACGTGTGTATACCCATCCGTCCGTCCGTCCGTAGCTACGAACGGGGTAACGAGCGACGCGCTCTGCTACTAATGCGGAATTTTGAGTTTTCAAAGTCCGACCGACGATCCGTTCGTGTCAGAAGTTTCCTTCGCTACACATTTGCGTTCGAAATCCTGAGTTTTGATTTTACAGGGACACCACTAGCTTCCGTATACAGCGTTGCCTGGGTTATATTTATTTAAAATTAAAAACAAAAACGAGTTTTTTTTTAATTATAATATATTATTCAAGATTGTTTTTAAGTTATAGACTGATGCCGTGTTTGATTTTTTCGTGTCTATTTATTTTTTCATTTTATAAAAAATTGTAATGCAAAATATATTTAAAAAGCCACAATGTCCTTTGCAGTATTTTAAGAAACAATAAAAAAAATCGATTACAGCCACCTAGAGTATTTAAAATGTTGCCCGAACAAGCAAGAATAGACACCTTTATATAGATAAGGAAGATACAGATTATATTTCAATCTAAGAACGAATTTCTAAACAGAAATAAGAAAAAAATTATAAATAATAATAAATTGATTAAATAAGTGTGTACAATAAGATTTATTTTAATATATAATACTTACAGTAAACACGTCGTACGAGTTTTATGTTAAGAGAAATGTACAAATAAAATCATTGTTGGCTCCTTTTTTCATAAAAATAGGTCACGAAAGCGACGTCAGAGCTCCGTACACTGCGAGCTGGTCGACACTCAAAAGCCTACCGACTTTCTGTTGGTTATAAAAATATTTTCACAGTTAAAAAACCGCAATTCGAATTTCAAATTTTAAATCCGATTATTTTTCGAATTTGAGAAAAAACATTTTAGGCTCATGAATTGTACTCCATACAGTATGCTGTTGTAACTTCGTAAAGAGGTCTCTCTTATTTAAATTAAAGTCTCTTTGAATATATATTATATATACTATTTTTTTTAATTGTAGCCAGATAATTATTATTAAAATCATACAGTGTATTTGAGCATTCCTTATTTGTAAATATTATAAAAATAATTTCTGTCTATCGGTGCGTTGGTTCGCTTTTAACTCGAGTCACTGTACCGATTTTCCTAGTAGTTATCTTAATTCATACATGTATTCTTTGGCTAAGTTTTAGCATGTAACTTGTTACATGTTATGTAATAGATTAAAAAACAAGGATAATAGTGAACGAAGATGCAAAAAATGACTACAAGTACACTTTCTATAATATAACGAACTGAATAATCGTGAAAAATATTAAATGCAAAATAATAAAAAAACACAGCTAGTCTGTTTATTTTACAAAGAAATACTTTAATATAAAATGAATATTTCTAACAGTAATTGTTACCACATTCGTTTTTCGACGAAAATTGGCTACTTACGATCACATGGATGTTATGTTTGTTAATTTTTTGCAGTATTATTTTAGGAAAAGCCATTTCCGGACAAAACCATCACACGCACGACGCTATATACACACAAACTCGAAACAATTTAATAGTAAAACTTCGCTTATTATCGTACTTAACTAAGTAATAGTGGATTATGTGAAGATTTAGTGCGGTATTAGCACCGACTTAAAGTCGCCTCGTATAATATTTGCAGCGGCATTAGCCCGGGATTTACCTTGACAACTTAACCTCATGTGACACGTTTTTAGCTTTAGCCTCGAGATTCTAGACGTTAAGTCTTTATATTTTTGTAAATATTTTTATTATATATTGATTTAACTAAATCTGAAGACGTGGATACCTGTAAGTTACGGGCTGGCACAAATCACTTTTCAAAGGTATGAAACCAATGAATGTGATGTCGAATTTTAGATCATAGTTACTTTCATCAGGTAGACATATAAAAAATAATATGATATATAATTATAGGTTAATTCATTACAAAAATTTTTCTTGTTTCTCTGTTTCATTTGGAAAAATTTACTTAGCCACATTTTTTTTTGTTTTAAAATTGTTTTGTATAATACCAGCTCAAGCTACTTCAATCTTCAAGACACGAAATCTCAAAGCCAGTCACTATGCTAAGTATTTCAACGCTTGTATGGTGGTCACCTACTGCTAGGCAGTCACTATTCTCTGTTATTCTTTGGTATTCATACCGTGCGAGCGCAGATGACGGCATCTTCACTCTTAAAGCTCTAGCTCTAGATCTTCGCCTGCGGTTACGTATTAACTTCACGACATAGTCAACCTCCGGCTTTTTTCCTTCCGTATCGACCGTGACCTACTTCCTTACGAACAAGGAAATGTTATGTAATCCCATTATTCCATATTTTTTAAACAAACACTCACTTGGCTCTACATTTAGTACGTAAAAGATTTTGTACGTTATATTGAAAAAATAAACAATATTTAATTTTTATTTTATAGTTTTTCGGAAGGCTTACAGTCAAATGTTAAACATAGATAAAAGAAATTATGAAAGTATTACAATTGCTAATAATAAACCACCATTTTGATAAATCTTGTAAGAATGAAAAGAGATTAGGCAGCAGTTTCCCTGTGTGATGATTGGTTAACTAGATTCTTTATTGCACCGATTAACGTAGAAGTTTCTAGTACATTTTAAGTCATTATTAAATTAAGGTAATAAGTTTGGAGAAAATAAAAGGTAGTACAGGGAGTTTATTATAGTAAATTACAACATAATTTTAAACGAGATATCTAACTATTCCTTATTTATTTATTTTAAAAATTATTTGTATTTAGTGTAATAAATAAATTACAAAAGAGTACTAAACTCTATTTAAAACCATTTTATATTTTAAGATTAACAAGAGCTGTTAAATTTTAAATGAAATATATTTCACTCTCGAATATACTTCAAAACTACTGGGTCACTTTTAATTTAAAGGAATTATTTTTCGCTTTATCAAATAAAGAACTAAGATTTCTCGGATTTTTTTTACTCAACTGTAACTATCATTTTCTGAAAAACGTCCTTATCACTTTTTTTTTTTTTGCTTGTTCGCTTAATTATTTGAATGCATCAGTCAGTGTATATTCTGTCAGATTTTAATATTTTAGTAAAAAAAACTGTAAACGAATAAACCGTACGGACAAAAACATTAACTAGGACCGTCATTCAGATTCTATACACTGTAGCCAAGTAAACTAATAATTAATATATGAAATTAACAAATATATTGCCAAAACTTTAGTTACGTTTAAAAAGTGCTTACTTATAAGCACGTAATGTTAACAGTAACAATGATACACGTTAAGAAACCGACAGTAAAAAAATCTTTGTAGTAAAAGCTGATAGAGCTACTCCGATGTACTTAATTTTATAGGATAGTCGAGAGCCAAGTTATGCCACTCACTTAGCCAACTTTTAAAACAGTGTTCTGGAAATATGACATGCATACAGTGACCATTTATAATCAAATTAACATCAAACTTTGCAGCACAAATATTCAAAAACTATACAAAAAAAAGCACAAAATCATTTTCACGAATGAAACGTTCAATTTACATATAAACTTACATATGTAAGTTTATCTAAAAATGTAGGTATGTGATGAAATCACAGGGCCAAATCTCAAGGCCAATTGAAGCCAATCTGAGCCGACGTCAAGTGTATTGCGTGCACGATTTTACACAGAGTTATTATTCGTTTTACGATCGGAAACTTTATGATACGGATGCAATTGAAGGAAACTTTATCAAGGAAATAAGGTACACCGACACTACCTATAGTATCAGAAATACGATAGATTTTTTTTTATCTAGACCATATCTATCACGTATTAAATAAAGGCCAGATGAAAAGTACTCATAACCGACGAGCAAGTATGAAAGCGCTCATGAAAGTAGAGGAAGCGAAAGAGGTGTGTCAAGATCGTAGCAAATGGAAGGACGCCTACCCTCGGGGGAGAAAGGCCTGATGATATGTAAATGCATGTATATGTTTTAGTAGATTAAATATTGCATGTACGCCATCTCGTTTAAAAATTGAGAAGAATAAAAACTCGTTAAAAAATTACAACGGAGTCTGAGGTTGCGGGCAGCGCTCGTCAGTGATCATGGACAAACGCTAAAGCGATAACCACGACCCCTGGCAGTGAAGGCACGTTGAGGTTTTCAGTAGATTTAGTTTCACATAATCTAGTCTTCATTGTGGGTACTCCTGATCAGTTTTCTCCAACAGAAAAAAAATCAGTTCCAATAGTAAATACAATTCCTACGAATATGCGACCTAAATTCCAATTTACTGTTGCCGAAATGCATTGACGTTTCCCCGATAGACTTTAGAGTGCTCTATATATTTCGATTGTTGGATCGTTTTTTTGAAATGTAGAAGCAAAAATTCAAACCGTATTATCTACATGACAGAAAAAAAAGAGAAACAGTATTCGCTAACTATATTTTTTGTTTCTTTTTTTTTGTTATTTGAAATGTTTAAGTTCAGGTAAAAAAAGTTTATTTTGATTTCCTACACAGGCTACATTCAAGTGGAACCGAGAAAAGTGGGAGAGAACACCATTAAATTATGTCTGACAGAAACTCATTTAAGTATGTCTAATAGGAATCCAACTTCCTGTGATTATAGTGAAGCCGAAATATATTCTTCAGCTAATGCTCTCAGTTACCATGTTTCAAGCTATTATTTTTCTCTTTACCGTAACATTCATTCTTCTATCACATGTTTCCTATCTTCCCAAATTTATTTTATGCTGTTCTTGTCTTTCAAAATTGTATAAAGTTTCCTTTGTGATGCTTTAAATAAAAATTATATTTTTCGCAATAACTAATAATGTAATATTACAATGATTAGAACGTTTTATAAGAGTATATTGATTTCTACACTGTTGGCCCATGAACGAACTGAGTGTTTGTCCATCGGGCGAACACCAAAATTCATGTCAAAACCATTCACCAAAATGCTTATATTTTTAATAAATGCAATGTTATTAAAATTTAAATGTTAATACATAATTTAATAAACACCTAATTCTCGAAAATAGCAACCAGATTTTTTAAAGAAACTTTATAGAAATATTTAAGACAACAACAACAAAAACAACAAGCCACATTTGTTTTGAAATATACACACATTAACTATCATTAAAGAAAATGTTAGTGTTGTTAAACCAGAACCAATGAATAAACATCGCTTTCAACTAAGTTAGCTGTTCGGGGTGCGGTCTCGTGTCACTTAACTCCTGCACTTAAGCGGACCAAGTGAGCCGCAAGTGCTCGCTTACTTGTAACTTAATATTGGACGTACACTGCGGGACAAAGTCAATTGGCCAAACTCGAAACTCTCGCACGTCTAACATTTTGAATGCAAATTATCAACCCAACTTAACTCACTTAGACAGTAACATAGATCTTCAGTATTTATTGTGACATATATTCATAGGAACAAATAAATATAAATTTACTGTAGATCCAGGAGTCAGCAATTGAATTCGACTTGATCGTGACTACACTTGTAGAAATTTCATGACACGTCAAGGCCTGTCGCATCCCGTAATCAGTAAGTGTACGTCAAGACCTATTCGGAGGCTTTAGTCATTGCAATTGTGGACCGACACGGTGATGATGACAGTCAATCGATTCTCACCTATTTATCAGTAGCACTCATTATTACTTTTTGGACTGTATTTTATTTAAAATTAAAAAACATTAAGTGAGGATAGTTCTGTGCTTGCGTGCTTGGAAATCCCGTACAAAAGACAGTATTATTGGTACAATTTTTAATTTTTTATAATTAAATGAAAACACAAAAACTGACCCTTATATTTCAAATGTACTAAGAATTAGAAAACGAGAGAAACAAATGAATCTTTTTAAACGACAATTCGGATTCAGAAATGCGACTAAAAAATAAAAGAATAATAAAACCGTGTAATGTTATAATTAAAAATTTAACTTAATTCATTAAGTCGACGAAAACGGGGAGCGCGAGCGGAATACCCCTCTGCCTACTCGAATTCGGAATATTCATATCCCGTTTAATAAAGCCATCGGTGGCAGCCCTACAAATATTTCCATAGGCCGTGTTACGCATTATTTCGTTGGAATTCGATATTAATTTAAGGTACGATTTAGTTAACAAATTTTAAAAGCTATACAATGATGTAAAAGTATTGTTAAATTGTAACCCGTTTATCAAAATAACGTTAGAGTTCTATCAAATCTAGTTCAAAATTATTTACAATTTTCGTCTAAAGTGCATTTAGTCAACTAGCCGTTGCTTCCGATAATTGATTATGCAGATGTCCTCTCCTGACCTAATTGAGGTACGTCTAAACAAACTCGGTCACCTGTAAGGACATGTTATACAACTCAGTAGGTTTTGCAATCAAGTGTAATTTCTACACGTAATTGTAGTAGATAGGTATACATTAGAATATAAATAGAGCTCGGAGACAATTCGGTTTCTATTTCTTCATGTCATGACATTTTAGATCAAACTAGCACATTTTAACTTTAACATATAATTGTAATTACATAAAAACTTTTTTGAAGCTATGATGGCGCTGTTGATACGTCCGAATTCCGCGTCCATGGTCGCGGATTCCTTTCTAGATGGGCTGTCTAAAATCAGCCTGAACTTTCGCTGAAGAAAGATATCGCGAGGAAACCATAGCGTGGTGATAAGGCATTTTCTAATATTGCCCACCTTCAATCTCTACCAATAGGTGTGTTCTGGCAGCAACACTTGGGAATCAGTACCTTTATGCTTAATTTGTTTATTATCCCTGGACTTCACAGTCACTTAAAATCAAGTGAGATGGTGGTCAAAACATTGAGGCAGTGTAAAAAATGGCTCATTTTGGAGTTTAATTGCATCGATTATGTCACTGTGGTGCATATTAAAGATCATGATGATGACGGTCTCTCACTTGATCGTAAATATAATAAAATAAAATAAAAAGAAATTGCTGTCTAAGTGAAATCAATTTCATAAACTTCAAATATCATTGTTAAAAGCTATCTCGTTGTACATTTGAATCTGTATTTTCTTTTAACGTATTTATACATAAAAAATTCGATATTAAAATTTGATTTACGTTCACAAGTCTATTACAACTACAATCTAAAAGAGATATTTAACAAAACTATTAGATAAGTTATCGATGCATATATATATTTACGTATAAATAAATTTTTTAAAGAATATCTATTAACAGTTAAAAGCTATTAAGTTTTATCTGCTCGCAGCAGCTTGCTTTGATCATAAGGCGCGGGCTGTGCGAGCCACGGCCACGAGTTATGAGGGTCAAAATAATATAACCTAATTGAATTGTGGTTATTTTTATTACAAAATTGTTTTATGATCGAAGACACTAACCTCAAAATTGATAAATCTTCAATAAAATAAATATACCTAATGAATTATGTGGATGACGAGCTTAGCGTTAGCGCTTATGTTTTTCGTTTTTTTTTTTAATAGTCCCTGCCAATTTTTCCCCTGGCATAACCAGGGACCTTGTTATTACCTCTCATTTTTGTGCTCTTTTTTGTTTTTTGTGGCTTGTTCTTTTGCCTGTATTTTCTTTTTTGTGTCATTTTATTTCATAACTCTAAGGCAATTCATTCGACTTATCTAATTTAATAATAAACAGTATACAGTTCCTTATGGTATGGTGTTCGTGTCAATAATTAAAAACATAAAACAATTAAATTAACTTAAAATATACAATCACAACAATAAAACAATCTAAATAATTAAATTAAATCAAATTAAATTATGTTTTCTATTTGCGAACTAAGTAACTAACTCAATTTTTTAATACTGGATAAAAGCTCAGTGCTACCACAATCTCACCTTATGTTAGGTGATGGTAAGATCCACTGTGATTAAAACACTAAGCCTAGAAGTATCGTTTCGTAAGTCATGGTGCCGGAACACGTCTATTGGTGCTTGGCGACAGCTTTTCAAACTTCAGGGTGGTAGCTATCCAGGCTAGTATTATTAGAAAATGTCCTACCACCATACTACGGTTACCTCAGAATGTTTTCTTTTATCAAAAGCTCAGGCTACTTATAGAGTTGGATAGATGGGTCCATCCATACAGAACCCGACTAAACTACCAATTAAACAGTTATGGCTTTCATTACTACATTTACATGACAGAAGCAGTCACTTTCTACGCTTAGTGTTGATCAACGTTTGTATAAAACGAATGGACATCAGCAATATCAGGTTTGTTAGGAGATTGCACGGAATCCCACATAACGAGTGTAAGTTACCTCCAATACTTTCCTACTTCTTCGCTTCTGACACGTTCCATCAATAAGTGATGTTCGCTCTCCAGTGATACTTCGGTGGTTGAAATTTGACCTCTGAAACTTTGAGAAAAAAAACGGACCCAAATTTTTTTGATGATAAACTAAAAGCCATAAATAGCTAATACGACGCCGCAGGCATAGATAGTAAAACTTATCAGTACCTACCCAAAACGCGTTGAATTCGACAATTTATTTATATAATTACTATGTCTTCAAGTGTACCAAGTGGTACATACGAATGGACAAGTAAGTGCGTCTTGATTATATTAGTCAAAGTATGCCGTCAAATGTGCATACAGTTACTGTTAACTTTAACGATGCTGTTCAGGCTATTTTTAAAGTTGCACCAACTGCTAGGGAGTTAGGAGCCTTATTTTTTATACAATTCTGCTCTTCATTTTGGTGTGAAGATTCCAGTGAATTTATCATTTTAATTTTCTACGGTCCGAAATCCGTTTTCATGTCGGTAGAGCCCTTTTTTATATAACATACTAGCTGAGTGCCCGCGGCTGCGACCGCATTTCATATATTATATACTGCGTTTTAATTTTTTATACGTAACCCTAATTATTTTTCTAAAATATTTTTAGTACTAAGATAAATTAAAAATATTTATCAAAAATTCAAACATTTTCCAGTAAAACTGTCTATTGAATTGGATTTTATTTAGTTTTATATAAGTTTTATTTTTTTTACGCGGAACCATAATTACTTTCGAAAATCAAAAGTACCCTAAGTCATCCAGAGTAATTTCAGCTATCTACCAAAACAAAAGTCCCGTCAAAATCTGACCAGCCGTTCCGGTAATTACCCGGAACAAACAGAAAGACAGACAGATGGACGGACAGACAGACAAAAATTAAAAAATGGTATTTTCGGTATGGGTATCATATCTCATTAGTAAAAAAAAATAAAAAAATCCAAATAGACACTCCAATTTTATTTATTAGTATAGAGTATAGATTAATAATATAATCATTTACTATAATAATAATTAATAATATAATAGGAATGTGAATCTAACCGTGGTTACCCCAAAAAGCCCACCCTTGATAAAAATATTTAGCTAGCCTTTTATCAATTTTATATTAATTATATCATAAAAAAAGTTGAATATGATATTAAATAAAAGAGAAATATCTGAGTGTTTGTTATTTTATTACATCAACGCACCCGTTGAGTGGAAGAAAAAGTAGTATAACAAACAGTATATTTACTACATTTTGAAAAAGACTTTATTAAAAATAAAGTATTGAATATTTTCTAGTCGTCTTAATCAAAAGCCCGAATATATTCTACTCCGTTTTTTTTTTTTAAATATATTTCCAATTTTATTTACTTATTAAATACTCGACTTACTTTGATCACTCGATCAAACGTTAATATAATTTTTAATCTATACATAAAAACGTTACGGCGGCCATGTTGTTTCGAAGTGATCGAATTTATAGAGACAATTTGAATTTCGAATAGAATCGAATCCGAAAAGTAGTTTCAGTTTAAAATGTTAAATTTCTATTAAATCCCGAAGTGTATTGTTGACAAAACGCGACAGCTGGTGCCCGCTGCAGGAAACCACTCAATCCGCCCTGAAATAATGACTGGAGCCCTTCAGGTCGACGATGGACGTAATGACGTAAATAACTCAAGGGATAACGCTTACCGATTGAGTGATTTCCTATTGACAAATATTGTTTTCAGTTTCTTTAAAACTCCGCATATATAAGTGTAACTATTTCGTACCAATAGTTTTGTTCTTGTAATTTTTTTCTAGAACTAAACATATATAAGTACCTATTTCAACACTGCTGAAAATTGTTTAGAAAAAAAAATACTATAAGATTCATTCGAGTATGCCTGTCAATACTTGACTGACGCGTGCTTCCTTCATTCTGTTGACGTCATTTTTCTTACACAAAATTCAGTATTATTGGCAAAAACGTGATATCTTCTCTTATATCAGCTGTTATATTTTCTCTTCTACCTGTGCACAATTATACTGAACGTTCCTCAAGTTTGACTTTCTCATAGTCCTTCTTCATGACCTGCGCGAAGCACGCAAACCTTTAATATATAGCATGCCAAATGCAAATACGGCTTAAATGGATTTGTGCGTACAATTTGTAGACATTTTTGCTTATATTAAAAGTAAAAAAAAAAACAAAGCAAAAAAAAAACTATCCGCCCTTTTGAGATAAAACCTTATCCAACTGCTGTGAAAAGAACTTTTTTATATGCCATGCTATATATTAATATCCTCATTTCTAATCTTTCTAATTATACCACACATCCATCTTAACATTCTAACGTTTGTTATCACATACAAGAATATTCTTACATTCGTCTCGTTGCTTGTCCTAAACTCAAATCCAAGCGTAGAATTATTTTTCGTCGCTTATTATTTTTATCGTGAAACAAGAATCGTACAACATTTAGCGACACCAAGTTGGGATTTTACACAAAAAATCAGCCAACGGGCATTTGTCAGAACCGAGACATATCGCTCGAGTATGTCCCTTGTTTCGTGAATTTACTCGTAAATTTTTTTTTAGTTCAAACAACGCGAGATAACAGTGGACATATGCCTGTATTAAATGGCACCCCGGGCGGCTTCCGACGAAAAATGTACACCGTTTTAAAGCTAAATACCGACCGACAGTACAGCACAGTACTGATTTAGGTCACGTATTAGTTCGGGAAACTACGAGTGTCGCCTACTAAAATACAATCGTGGTTTTTTTAATCCATTCGAATGTATATCTATGTTTATTTACTAACATTAAATAGTCTCACTATTAAATTAGTTTAATTTTACACTGTATTACTCTGTAAAATATAAAAAAAATTGTAATTTAAATAAAATCGTAAACATTCTATGTTGATAAATAGACGCTCTCATTCAAGGATAATTTGATTGACTTGCAATGTCATTTTCTGAGAATTAAAAGAAAACTCAAAGGAAATCTGCACATCATTAGATTGTACACGCTCGTAACTTGTTCCTAGTGTACTAATGAATATACTTCAAAGTTGGACCAGAGAACAAATTGCATACATATTTAATAAATCATGACGCTATGGATTGTTAGTCAGCGAAAAATTGCCTTTTATAACTGTTAAAATAATTAGACCCGTTTATTATTTATACTTTATTCTTCATTTTTAATACTAACACACAAGTAAAACACACTATGCTTCCGCCATCTTGATTGCAAGACAAGAGGGTTACATACAGTGTTGCCAATATAAATGTATGTAGTATAAATCAACAATAATATGTATGAATGTATGTTTGATAACTGAAAACCATAATAATTTCATAATGCAAGACAAAGTAACGCAAGATTTCTAAATATGCATTAGTTATCAATGTACTCTAAAAGTAAGAAAATATTACATATAATAAATGTATGCATACGCCTTTATTTATACCATGAACGACTCGATTTAAAAGCGAGTGACAAACCCAATCTGTGAGTAAATAACAGAGCTTATTGTGAGGGCTTGCTTAGAAAATTCATTCGAGTCGGCTCAATTCGGAAACATTAGTCTTGATCAACAACGTCTGAGCGACAATAGTTCGAATCCGGGACGTCTTATGCTAACGGAGGAATGCCGGCGGAAATTTATTCTGTTAACACGTTTGAAATAATGTTACTCGACGTAGCAGGACTTTAAAAATTCTTAGAACACGACCGACGTAGGCTATAATAAATATACACGAACTATATCCAAATATTAAAAAAATGCTGTCCTGAGATTATAAAATATCTTATGTTTGTGCCTTAATGCTTAATTTTTAAGCAATGAAATGAAGCTTGCTATAAAGGTAGATTTATTCAAAGAAGCGAACATACTTTGATATATCTTGATATATCTATTACCCATAAAAAGAGACAATGGAAATGGAATGCTGGTGTAAGGTTAGTTTTCATGGGGTTATTGAAACCAAATAAATCAATTGAATTTAATGAACTTGTGATTTACACCAATAAAAAGGCGGCGTGACGTGCACACTCATCTCAAATTATATTAAAAAAAAAACGGATAAGTAATTTCAAAATGAAATGAGCTTTTATAGCAATTAAAAGGTGTACTTTATTTGAATATAACACAAAAAATGTAAACATTTTAACTAACAACTGTTTGCTCGGTGTTCGAAATTTGAATATTTGAATTCGAACTATTGATTTGAGGAAAAAAAAAAAAAACTGATTTTGTTGTTGTTTTTTTTATAACACTCGCTTAAATTTTAAAAAATATAATCGGTTAACAAACAGACGAACAAAATATATTTTAACCTACGTGTTTATATATAATTTTACTAAGGGATTAAAATTTTATCTCTCTTTACATGCATACGTAGTATAATAGGCATTAAAAGAAATCACATCCATCCATCAAGTGACCGTAAAGGTTGTCGTCTCTTACATTATTACTAAATAAACGGTTCTCTCAGTAAGTTTTAAGAGCCTTACATTTGTAACTGTCGCCCGTATTGGCTATAGTAATTTTTCCGTCGCGCCCGTTCGATTATGGTGTCTTAACAATTATTTAACTGATTCTTCTCTACATATGGTATTGGATTCATATATTGAGTCATTGACTTAGTAATAATGTTAAATGGTTAATCCATACGTTTTGAAACTAAAATTAACGTTCACTCAAATTATAATGATTTTTTTTCTTGAGAGGCTATGATGGCTGATAGTATGATCAGATGGAAGTAGGCCCGAATCCATATTACCTACGTTATAATGAGTTCGAGCTGTTGGTGAGGTGTTTAGCTTAGCTTGATCGTTGTAGACGGTACGGTGGTAAGCGATTTTACCACCAACAAATCTCAAAATCGGTCATAAATAACCTATAGGTGTGTTCCGGCAGTATAATTTAAGTTCCACTACCATTTTTACCAGTAATAACCATTTTCGGGTACATAGTGTTAGTGTGGTTAAAAAACAAAAACAAATGTTTTAAGAAAAAAAAAAAAAAGTTCAATTCCCGTAAATTTTGTGTTGTTGTATAATGACCTGAATTATGAATTATGCGCATGTGTTAAATGAATATAAACAGTTCACCACAGTATTCGTTAAGTTTAAAGTCATATATAGCTTCATGTGAAAATGGCCTTTATAAAAAAAAATCAATGGCGGTTATCTCTATGGTTTAGCCCACACATGTTGAACATTCCCACAAGTTGACCGAGTTGAGCGAGACCTTATTTTCGCCAACTACATGATGTCACGTCACGTGTTCGCCCGCGGCCATTTTGTCCCCAATTTAGTATGAATCCTCCGACACGGTGTACTTTACAATCATTACAAGATTAGACCTAACAACTTAATTTATCGACAGGGAATTTATCTGATTTCTTTAAGTGTTACTTCGAAAATGGCATACGAATATTGATACATTATTTTGCTGGTAAATCTATGTAGTCGTATAAATAGGCGACACAGATAAAAACACTTGAAGACATATTTCTTCTCTATTTATGCGAACATTAAGTATATTATACAAGACCAAGACGTCTCTATCTCGTCGTTAGTTGTTTCATAAATCTAAAACCAATGAATGGATTTACATTATAGTTTTTTTTAAATAATAGATATCATTAATTAATATAGAGCATATTCTGTGGTTCCTTTTAATATATATTCTGTCATATAACGATATTTTAATTAAATCAATAAATATTAAAAATACTTAATGCAGTAAAAATATTATGGTTCCCATTTCAATTTTACAATTGACAATAATCGTCATATTAATAAATTAGACAGAGAGAGTAGAACTCAAGTTCGCCGTTTCATTCTTTTTTATTTGAGCTCGATAAAATGGCTGCACTTTATCTGTTATAAAATCCAAAATATTACGTTTTTTATTAATCAACATCCAAAATTTAGCTAACACTACAGAATAATAATATTCTGACCTAGAAATCATTTCTCAATTACTTACGTATAGCATATCTTCATATCCTATACATGTATTAGCCATCACAATAAACCTACTGAAACCAGTGCGAAAGTACCTACTCTCCCCGTCTAGACTGTTCTGAAATATGGTGTCTGAAGGCCGTTCGAGTTATGAAGTAGAGGTCTAGATTAATTGGTCGTGTATCAGTAGATAACTGCGTTTGACGTCTACCCGTTCAGATTTCAGCAACGTACTAAAACCAGATAATTCTGGTTTATTTAGTGTCCTTATAGCAGGCAGGTTGTTGAGTTAGGCAAGAAACTTGTCCTAACTCGTTATATTAATTTTTTACAATGTATATACGACACCTATACCAAAAAGGCAACTTTTAAAATTGTCTTTGTCTGTCTGTTTATTTCAGCTACTCTCCAAAACGGCTACATCGATTTGGACGGTTTTTTTTTTTTTGCTAGATAGCTAAAGTTACTTCGTCTAACTTAAGATACTTTATCTTTTAGAAAATAATTAAGGTTCCGCATAAATTATTAAAACTCATAAAAATTGGAATAAAATCCGATTCAATGCAGTTTTACTGGCAGGTATTTAAATTTGTGAAAAATATCTTTGCTTAATGTCAGTAGCTACAAAATTTTGGTAAAATAGACTTCCGTATAAAAATAAATTAAAAGCTATATTACGCAGTGAATAATATGTCGCGAAAAATATAATAATAATGCTACGGACACACAGCTAGTAAGGTATATATATAATAGATTCTGTAACAAACCATGTAAATAGTCTATCCAAGCGTTGATATTGAATTAATTCACGTAATTTCGGTAAATTCGATTCTGAGCGATGAACCGTCGAGTCGCACACTTCTGGGAATCGTTATATTGAATTCACAGTTTTGACCTGCGGACTATTGGATTATCGGTTCTATCATCAGAAGATCGGTTTGTTTAGCTGCCGGTCAGATAGGAATACCGAAGGAAAAACCCCACAAAACTCTTCCAAAGATTATTAATGATTGTTTGCATCCTTATGAGCGTATCTATAAATCTTGAAATATAAATCGTAGAAAACAAAGTCACTTTGTGCGTTTGTCTGTCTGTTAGTTTATCTATTAAAGCCATGTAAGGGATTATGATGGAAATATTCACCCTCAGAATTATTTTTTCAAGAAAGGTATACATTAAAAAAACAATATAATCCTAATTGAACTTTTGTGTAAGCAGTAAAGTAATTGTAACCAAGTCGCCTCAAAAGAATTTTCATGACTTACCTAGGCTATACGTAAGTTACCTAGAAAACATATCAAAATGATACTACTAGAGAATGAATCGTGGATATAAAAATAATCTTTAAAACTGTCTAATTCGACATTAAAACGAGACACTGCAATGTTCTACAACGTTTTTTTTAAATAATTGTAATGTGAAACTTTTAGAATTACTCAATATATAAAAAATAAAATTACACCTACTTAGTTATGCAAGGAAATCTAGGAATTTGCTACAATTGACATATTTTTAACTACTTAATTAACTGTAACCCTCATTACTTTTCCTTGTATAATACAATATAGCAGAATATATACATATAAAGTAGGTCAGATAATAAAATCTATCATTATCAAAAAATAATAATATAATACAATAATATGGTTCTCGATTTATATGTTTACTAAAATATAGAAGAACGTGACGTCTTCTTTTACATTTTACAACTTCAGTTAGGTATATTATATATATAGTGTAAATATTATGAAAGACTGAAAATCACTAATAGTTTCCAGGAAAGTCGCTTTCATCCAAATAGAATTCTGTATATTAGGAAGATATTTCCATCTTACACAAAAATTTTGTGAGGTTAGGTTAGTCTGCGTCGGGAATTGTAATAATAAATCAGGTTTTAAACAAACTCGTGTATTTTTATAAAAAATGTTGCCATTAAATAAAAACGTCGTAGACAAATTTACCTACAATAAATTTATTTTTAGTTAACCACTACCGCCAATTCTACTATCATAATGGCTTTATGTTGACGTTTTGTTTTAAAACAAATTATTAAAACTAAAACAATGTTTTTTGTTCTTAGAAATCGTTAACTTATTAGATAACCGTATAATAGATACGAGAGAATTCGACGCCGACGCCAGATGTCGCTTATATAAATACATGGGGAAAATGTTTTATGTTTGTATTTACATTGGTTAATGTAAATGAGGTATCAAATACATTTAGTTAGAATCACATTGAACTTTGAATTAAGGGCGAGTAAATAATGAGATGGACACGCGGTTGCGCCTGTATTGAAGCCGATACGATTTAATTTCGATACGATTTATTAATAATGTTTGTAATCAATGAATTCTATGTTGCATTAGAAGCGCTATTCTATACCGTAACAAAGTCCACCAAGAAATGTACGGTGCTGTCTAAATTTGACCGTATGTTTTAATTTATCTCAGTGAGTGATTTAAAAATGGTATTCGCGTCCGAAACGAAAGCACGCCATGTGTATCGCACTTTCTTACTAACATTTATCGGCTTGAAGCTGTTGCTAGTCAGCCTTTAGTGTGACGAATACATAACCGAACTTAACGACTATTTCTTCGTTCAAAGTATGCTCTTTCGACTGCTTGATCCGATTCTCTGAACGTGATCAGACATAGGAAAACTAAGAGATTTTGCCCATAAAGTATGGTTTTGATCTCCAGCACCTACTGTTGTATATGCAAGTATCATCGTCACAAAGAATGTAGGATATTCTAGGGTACTATACTTTCTCCATCAAGGGTTGACCTATTTATGTCAGGGTTTCCTGGTTTTAAAGCCTTAAGTGTTATGTAACTTTGTACTTAATTTGAGAAGATTACTAAGAATTTATAGGGGTGATTTTTTGTTCATTCATTTAACCATAATGTCCATTACTGGACATAGGTCTCCCCCATTATGGGGGTGGGGGGTTCGATAATCGCCATACTTGCCACGCAGATTGGCGATCGCAGTAAGCTGTTGTTGGTACCCAGAGGGTGCTGATGCCCATCTCCTGGCTTAGTCGCCTTTTACAATACCCACGGGAAGATGTGGGGTGGTACTATTTTTAGCCGGCACCATACGGCTAAACGTAGGGGCGAATAAAACCCATTAGTGACAAAATCTAACTACTTAATGATCAAGAGAGAAGAAAAATGATGATAAATAAATTACAACGAATTTTGATATTTTCTAGGAAAGTTTTTTTTAAACAAGCAAAAAATGAGCCGAGAGTGCGACCCATCCAATATCTCTAAATAAACTTTAGGTTGTGTGTATGATTGGGATAACAAAAAACAACAAAAAAAAAACTACGAATGAAGAAAGCCTTTACGTGGAGACAAATGCTTTGGACGCATTATCGTGAACACAGATCTGTTTATCCGATATCCGAAAATAATGGGATGCATCGATCACATAGGCCGCTTTCGACGACGATTTTATTGAAAGCGATCGTTTGTTTGCAAACCTTCGACGGTTTGTGTATATGCAGTGTTTTTTTTTATTAAAATCGAAGGTCTTCAATTTCTTGAATTACTTAAGATACTGTTTCATATAACTGTGAATTAAATTTATCGATGTAAATAGAAACTTATTAAAATAAATCACCTTCAAGTGTGATATACTTCCAAACTTTATTATGAATTCATGCATTATAGTATACTTGGCATAAAAAGTTATTATCTACCACATTAGCTGTGTGGTGTCGGCCAAGAATAGTACCATCCCATTTCTTCTCGCGGGTGTCGTAAAAGACTAAGGGATAAACCAGGGGAAGGGCAGCAGCATTCTCTGAGTACAACAAACACTTGACTGCGATCGCCAACCCGCCTGCTAAGTGTGGCGATTATGGCAATCACTCCCCCCCCCCCTCATGAACGACACACTTTCAAGGTCGCGGATATTCGCTGGATGCGGGTGGCGCAAAACCAGTCGTTGTGGAGATCTTTGGGGGAGACCTATGTCCAGCAGTGGACGTCTTTCGGTTGAATCGATGGATAAAGTTATTCTGCAAATGCCCCATCCTTGGGCTAACTCATCTTCCCAAGTGAAGTTGGGTGCTTCAACACTATCAAACAATTATTTATTGGTGGTTTAAATCTAAATTAAATAAATTCTAGTCTTGTTGTTTTCATATACACGTGTATAATATATTTCTTTACAATGTTTAATACTTAGAAATAATTTACAGTCGCAATAATAAATTCCAATTGGTAAATTAATTCAGAAAATTCGGCGGCGCTCGAACCGGCGAACCCTAAATTCGAAAACCTCACTAGTCCTAACTATACAACCGCCACATAACATGTAAACGAAATCCTACAAATATCAAAGTATATGGCGATAAAAGAGTATACTTCGCTAATACTTACGATTACGAGTAATGTGATCTTTAAAAAAAAGGTGGAATCCCTTCATAAGGTTCTCGTGTTTCCGTTGGTTTGCGAGGTAAAACAGATGTTTATTTGTATACGAAAAGGACAGCTAAAACAGTTTATTACAGGTGCGAAAGAGATACATAAATAATATGGTTGATCTTACTTTGCTATTTTCGTTAATTGCGCTACAAAAGAAACATTAACTGTGAAAACTAGTAGGCGCTCGCGACTTCGTTTACGTGTTTTATCTTGTCAGTCGGGTATCAATTATCTAACGAACCGTGCTTCCTTTATACCAAATCTCATTCAACTTTTGTTTAAGAGTAATTAATTAATATTAAATTGATAATGATAAATTTAATAACTTATCAATCGCCTATTAACATTTACTTTACACACACAAAATGATATCAAAATCGGTCAACTCCTTTTGTTAAGTTTAATAACATACACACAGTCATACAGCCGTTTTTTAATGTCATATTCGACATTGGTGAAGGCTAAAATAGGCATCTATTACAAAATGTACATATCTATTAAAAAGAATAGACAGAAATTTACTTTTTTTGTATAGATACGTTTCCGTAAAGTAACACCTAATCAATTAGATACATAAATGTCTACGATTCAAATTTTTTCGTGGTGAATTACCTTTCGCCGTTTGCAACCTATAATAGACACAAATAATTAAACGTAACAGATTACATTACAATTACAACGTAATAGGATCAGCTATTACATAATATAACTAGTAATTTAGCGCATGAGAACCCCGAGCATGGTGTTCCAATTCTCACAGATTGACATCATAATACGCGTAATATTCTTTCTTCAACCAATCACTTAGAACGGTATTACTGAATCGCCTACCACCATAGTATGATTTTATAGCAATGATTTTCTTCAGCGGAAGTACAGACCCTTCGATCCGACCATAGTAATACCAGTCAGCGATCATTACTTCAACTTTATCATTTAGGACCTTTGGACTTACAAATTTAAATAATAATTAACTTAATTTTGTTTACGTCGATAATTAATCAAATAATATTACTTCTTAATTGAATGATAACGATATATTCTATACGTACTGTATACACACGTATATTTACATTTTAAAACTGTACCTAGTCGTACTATAGACACCAATGAGGTCTTCCTGCAAAACAATTTGCTTAGTGAATTTTGTTAGTCATATACTCTAAGGAATAACGGTGTCGAATGTTCGTGTCAATATTGTTTGTCAAGAATTGAAAGCGATCGATATGTGTGAGTCAGATCTCTTATAGTTTAATTTGTGACTAACAGTTCAATCCTACCGTGACCTTGAAATTGTTCTCCGCTATACATGTGTGTTATTTTTTCATGCTTTATATATTAGAGAACTTGAAACTGTACCTTGTTTATGGGAAAGAAATTGAATGTATCTAATAAAAACAATACATATTAAGACTTTTCAAAACGTTGAATTCATTAATCATGTTCAATTATATAAACAATTTAGAATAGTGAAATATTTGATTAATTCATTACCAAATATTTGGTAATTTAACAGAGTCTTCGGCCGAATATGAAACGATTATTACAGCCCATCTCTATTATATATATACATTAGTAAGGGCTCTTAGGGTTTCGATTTAATTTTTAAAATTATTAGAAACTTTCTAGATTTCATTTTGTTAAGTAATTACATTTAGTTGCGCTTACAATTGTGAGATGGCGCTGTGGGTTATAGCCTTGCGCAGCGCGGCGCGGCGCCAATGTACGCATGACCGGCGACGCCGGGCCCATTCATTTTTAAATCAGTTTTTGTCTAGCAGAGACGTATCTATGAATACTACCGGGAGGTCGGGAGCCAGCCACTTACATTTTACGCATGAAAATTTTAACTTACGAATAAATATTATAATTCTTTTTTTAGGAAATGTTGATTCGATAATTAGACGACAACTGTATATTTTATTTATCTTGATACTTACCTGATAGGTACACAGTTCGAGTTATCCGCGACATGTTCAATAAACAAATATTTTTAAATTCACAGTATTAGTTTCACAACATTCACAAATAAACAGTGTTACTATTCAGAGTTCATATCGAAGAAATTTATGGGCCCCATATTGAAATGTTAGATGCGTACCGTTTTAACCCAATTCGTTTCTTGCATCCGAGCATAATCGTCAAAGCTGCCGGGGCCGTTATAAAATGAGATGTATTATGTGTGTGGGTAGTAAGAAAAAACCGTTTACACCCATTTTATAAGTTTACGATGTGTTATTATAAATTTTGTTTTGTACATATTCAATCAAAGTTTTTTTTACAAATAATTTTTAATAGTTACTATCTTTATTATACCATATAAAAAATACGTTTACTTGAAGTGAGTTAATGAATTCAAAGCGACAAACAGACAACCATTAAATTTTATATACGAACATAATAAAGAAAATTATATGTTTAAATTATTTGTTTTATTTATATTTATTCGGTAATCAATATTGGATTTAAAGAAGATATTTTGTAGTTTGACAGACACGTGAAGTGAGGCGATTATGGCTCAGTATTTATGTGGTTGGATTTCGCAACGATGGATGTAAGCTCAAATCTATATATATCACTGTCACGCGTCAAAATAACAACCTTGTACAAATACATCTGAATGTATATAAAACATCTACACCAAAAACACAATTTTCAAATTTTCGTCTGTTTCGTTTCTTCCGGCTAATAATGGCTAGAACGATTTTTACCACACTTTTTTTTTGCATATAGTTGAAGTTACTTCGCTTATTTTAGAATAATTTTATTTTTTTAAAAGTAATTAGAGTTCCGCGTAAAACAAATTAAACTCATGAAATTGTTAATAAAATCAGATTCAATGGACAGCATCATTGAAATATATTATGCCCCCATGATTATTTTAAAGACTATTTTACGCAGTGTAGAATAACTTTTATGAACCGCGGGCGGAGCCAAGGGAACACAGTAGTATATAAAAAAAACATTCTAGAATATGTCGCACCCACATTTTAATAAGTGTAGCCCGTTCCACGTGTGTATTGCGGTGGAAAATTGAAAAAAACAGTAATACGGCTTATACTGCATTCATTTATTCATAAGAGCATATGATTGGAAGTGGAGGTGAGAACCGATCTCTGTATTACGTATGTACGTACATACGTGTACGTACGTAACGTATTCAATAACCCGTTAATTCAATTTACTTATCAAATTTAGTGGATATTTTCTGAACAATAAAATGGATGACCATTTAATTGACTAAGCACTAACACAAAAAACTTTCTTTTTAATATAAAAAATAAATAATCAATAAAGTATTGTAAACCTTTACAAAATGTGACTACTTTAGATACCTACGATTTTAATTTTACTTCCGTGCAAATACGACACTGACACTGGCCAATGTTTCTCAGATAATATTTGATTTGGAAAAAGAAGTATAAAAAACGACTCACTGAAACTAATTTCAAAAAATCTCAGAATTAGTTCAAAGATACAATGTAAAATTCCTTAATAATGTACCAATGAGACATAAAATTCCTTCATATGTATTCTTTTACAACAGTATGAAAAATATCCATAGTAGCTGTTAAAATGGTTGCCAACAAAATCAATTTCACTTATGTGTACCCGTAATTATCAGTTATTAGCCGTACATAGTCAATACAATACATAATTAGGACGGTCATTACTTTATCTATGAAGCTTAACGATGGGTTACCAAGGCAATTGACAGCGTATTTCTCATAAACTTTAAACACTTACCTGTAAAACTGTACTTTGAATCGGATTTTGTTACATTTTTTATGAGTTTTAATTTTTTTATGCTGAACCCTAATTATTTTCGAAAATTAAAAGTACCATAAGTTACACGAAGTAACTACAGCAATCTACCAAAAAAAGTTCCGTCGAAATTCATTGTGCCAGTGTCAATTTTCGATTTAAAAAAATGTTGACAAACTGAACTCGTTTTTGGTTTGTTTTTTATTATTACGTACGTTATTATGGATGCAAATACAATTTTCCAAGCACAGAGATCTAATCTGATAATAAGTGACAATTTGCTCGCAGAGATGGTAACATTGCAAGCTTGGAAAAAATCATGCTTAATCTGAGTAATAGATTTCTTACTTGATATAGACTAATGCGAGAACCAAGTAATTCCAATCGAAAGGATGTTAAAGACCTTAAAATAAAAACCAGAGCGCGGCGAGAGTTAAATCGTCCATAGATTTTTAAAAACCTTTAAAATAATATACTTGGTATTTTGATCAGCTTCAGTGAAACCAGAGTACAGCAATTGAATGAATGTACAAATTCCGCTCTCAGTCTGTTTATACTATTACCTCCCCTCACAGTACAAGCGGTAAAAGGACGAATTTTTCGTGACGTCACACCCGGCGAGACATATGACAGTCTTTTTACAATGATGTTTAACTTTGGCTTGATCTAGTAAACGCGTCACGCTACTGAATTTTGAATTTAGCGTTAACAATAAACGCATTAAAATCATTACAATATAATTACGTGTAATCATAGTCTAATAAAAATGATAGGCTATTATTGGGATACGTAGCGTTGTTATAAACGGTAAAAAAAGGCCCATAATCCCGGTACCATAACAGTCGGGTCCTTACGAACCAATTTGTCGTAACTTTACGATGTCGGTAAAAAAAATATAACATCAAACAAACAATGATCTAATACCATTGTGTTTTACGTCGCTCAAGTTTGATCGTTTACTTAAACGTTACCTATTTTTATTGGGGACAATAAAACCTCGATTTTCCTGCGTTCCTGTATCGCTTTATCTCGAAGCTTTGAAATTTTTAATGTAATTCTTTAAAAAAAATCCAGTTCTTATTTTTATATCCACTTAAAAAGAGATTAAAAAAAACTGATTTTTTGTGTGCATGCAATGGACTGTTATTTGACCTCAATACGTGCAATTATTAACCCCTTGAGCACTAACCTGGCGTTTACGCAAGCTTTCTTATTATCTCATTTTTATGGGTAATCGACATATTAAGGTGTAGATTCCAAAAATAAAAACCAAAATGGAAACCATTAAATGGTTATTTAACATTTTAAGTGGAAAAAAACTAACGAAGTAAAATATACTTTCAGCGATATCTAATTCTATTCATATTTATAATTAATTTTCGACTAAGCTTATAGTTTGGTTATTGTGCCACAGGTGAACTATATTAGAAATAATGACGCTAAACGTTTATTCTGGGGTACCACGAAAACTCCATATTCTAGCAAGATGAGCCATCCGTTTGGCAGGAACGTTGTAAGATTTTCCCCCCGTCAAAAAAAAAAAAAAAAAAAAAAAGGAACATTGTAAGAAGGAGGTTAGAAACGTTGACACAAAATTGAAAACATAACTGATAACATGATGCTGAGAGAATTGTGTACCGAGGTAAATCGTAGATTGTCATTAACCAAGTAGATGAAGAAGACTATGGCTGGCGTGCATCATCTAAGCTTATATTTAACAAAAGTCAAGTCCGTAGTTAAATCTACAGTTAGGCTAAAACGTGTTGCACCATCTGAGTTTAGTTTAAATTACGTCATAATTTAACTGTAATCGTAACCCACGAAATTTGGTCGTTTAAAATTTAAACGAAGTTTATTTCGATTGTCATGACATCTGCCAACGATATTTAAGAGAGCCTATTATTTACATTGCACAAAAAATATGTCTCTATTGTAAAATATTTTATAGGAATCGTCTTCTAGCGATGTTTTCTCTTTTTGTTTCAAGCTAATGCCATCACGTTTTTTTACATAAAATAATATCCTTGTTTATCAATAAGTGTTGGAATACTTAATATTACTCAGCAACAATAATAATTAACATGTCTTTCATTAGGATATATATTACAGTAATAAATGTAAGACAAACACTACTTTTTTTTAATTCTTGATAAACTTACCTGGTTTTTACAGTTAATAGGATTTGATCCATAACGAAATATATTCAAAATCTTCGTTTTAGTCCAAACTGCTAACAATAACAACACGTTTGTTTTCTATTTATCAATATTGTTTTTGACATTTTTTACGATGTTACCATACATAAAAATATTTTCCTTAATATTTATTAGGAGATAGATGTCTCTTTCAACTGACAACTCTTTTAACTTTAACCCTGACTAAAAGTTGGGTTGTGCACTCGAAACTTTGCTACTGCTATGGTTAAAGATATAGTAAAGATTAAGTTTAAATTTAAACTTTACTATAACTGGAGATTTCGTGCACTCCACCCTCTAAGTATTAAGTAGGTAAGTGTCAAGAGAAACATTTTGTGATAACAATGATTTTATTCACTTTTTTATACATTTCATCGACCCATTATATTCAACCCTAATGGTAATACGAACATAAAAATTCGTGTACCTCTATTCACAAATATTATTAAAAATAAAACATAGATATTAAAAAGCGTACTGCTGTATCGAATTTTATAACCTTTAATTACGTTGTTGTATGATATAAAATTAAAGTAATTATTGGGAACAGCGGAGAATGTTACAATCGAAGGCAATTAGGGGTCTGTGTATTTTTTTTTGTTGTTGTTGCAGCAGCGACACTGTGTTTTCTGGGAAGTTTCTTGTTTGTACAGAACACGTGGGAGTCCCGGGCGTGTTGTGTGTCTTTTGAGTGCCGTTTGGATGCATGTGTCGACCTCGGGTTAAATTAACCGGAAACTTGAGGGGGATTCGTTAAGATTCGGTGCGTGTTCCACGGAGACACAATGAAAGTTAAATATATACCTACCGTGATGCAACCGACTGTTGTCTCTAGGAATCGATAAATATAATGTTACACCAGATTATATTAATAGTATATTGTCACAACATTTTTTACGTATCATAAAAAATACTGTATTCTGTTGGTTTGTTTGACTTATAATTGGAGAATTACTTAATTAATTTATGCGAATCTTTCTTTATATCAAAGATATATTCTTTGGTTACATACATGGAATGTATGTTTTGTTACTTAATTTGTGCAATATATACTTACTTACAAAATTGATTAATTAATATGCAATATTGTAAAAAATACATGGAGCTAATAGTGCTATTCCTGAATGAAAAAAATTTGGTGTTAAAACTAATTTCAATAAATAAATAATACGTATCAATATGAGATGAGATGCGAGTGTTGAGATGGATGTGTGGGGGGGTAACAAGAATGGGCAGGATTAGGAATGAGTATATTAGAGGAAGCTTGAAAGTGGCGCCAGTAACAGACAAGTTAAGAGGCGGTCGTTTGTCCTGGTGTGGACATGTGATGCGCGGGGAGGAAGAGTATGTTGTAAGAAAGGTATTGGATGTGAATGTGGACGGTTACATGGGAAGGGAAAGACCAAAGAAAAGATGGATGGACTGTGTGAAAGATGATATGTTTAGAAAAGGAGTGAATGCGGAGATGACAACAAATAGAGAAGAATGGAAGCGGAAGACATGTTGCGCCGACCCCAAATAAAAATGGGAAAAGGGTAGGGAGATGATGATGATGACGTATCAATATATTTTTGCGGTGTATTACGGAATGCAATCTACTAGAAAATTCCGTACTAATGAAATTAATTACAGATGAACTAGTATAAACCGTAAATTCCTATCTTAAAAAAAATATAATTAATAAGCAAACTTCACCTAACTCTAACATCACTTAATCAGCATTAGTTTTATATATCTACTATACTATATATGTATGTACTACGTAATGTAGTTCAAAGTATTAAAACTTTAAAACTAAGCGTTATTTATGTTATATTTAAGCTAAACTAACAAGTTTCACATACGTTTATCTTGAGATTTTAATAATTAATTTAAGAAACTTGTGTCCATAATCGTTCATGTCTGAATACTTGTGAGAGTTCAAAGGAGCAACTTTATAAAGGGCCAAAGAGAGCGATTTATATAACTAGTATTTATAGTATCATATCTCAATGGATACAAAGGTCTTGATACATTTAGTAAGTTTCTACTTAACAAAGTAAAACTTTTTACTTCACACATCTAATATAATTTTGATCCACTTTAATTAAAAATGTATTCTAGTATATTATTATTGGACAAATATAAATGTTTTTTTTTATAAACTGTACCTAAAATGTAGAAATACAATTATCGTTTGACTACATTTTCATCTTATATTAGGTAATGATGTGACCTGAAATAATAATGGGTCGTTCAAATATTGAATAAGTAAAATTTTAGTTATAATTGACTCCTCCCTACCTCTTGTCCCCTAATAGTAAGCATAGTTTTACACCCCAGCTCCCCCCACCCTCGCTAAACGCATAAGCATTGGAATAATTGTGAGAAAAAAAAGAAAGGTAAATTACAGAACATTGTATACGTAATCACATTCAGAGCGCTCCGTCCTCCATCCATCCATTCAATCGAAAGACTTCTACTGCAGGGCATATGTCTCCCCCGTTTGTGTCGTTCAAAAGGAGGAGGGGAGGATTGCCATAATCGCCACGCTTTGCAAGAGGGTTGGCGATACTCAGAGGATGCTGCTGCCCATCACCTGGTTTATCCCTTAGTCGTCTTTTACGACACCCATGGGAAGATATGGGGTGGCACTATTTTTAGCTGGCACCACAGCTCATCAAATGTTATCAAAAATATCATCCTCCTCCGCCCTCCGTTTGTCATTACGTAATACTTAGAAGGGCCCTAAGCCTATAAGTGCTTGGTGACATAGGTACATACATTTAACTTAAAATTGGTATCTAACTAGACGCCCTCTAGAAAATCCCTTATCACCATGTTGTCTATAGACTCAAATCCAAATTGATCAAAGCAATTTAAGTCTACAATATAATTACGTACAAATAAAATATGGTAATTTTAATTGGAGTTAATTTTGCTACATATGGAAGTTAACCAGACAGTAATAAAATATTTTAGCAGTAAAATAACATATCGAGATGTTTTAATTCGAGGAAAAAATTTTCACTTTGCAATATTCGATGCATATAGGTACCATCATTCGACCATCGTCGATTCAGTCCGAGCGAACCGGATTGTACATTACGTGAACAATGAATGAAGAAAAAATAGTCATCGGTAGCCGACAATGGTATCAGTAAACAGGTCCCACTCGAAAACCGGATAGATACAAAACAATGCGACAACAGATGACGATGCGATTTTAAAAAACGAACACAAAAAACCTGCCAGTACATACATGAACTATTCAACAACCCCGACATAAATAAAAAACATTAATGTATAATAATAGTAGAGATGTAAATTACCTAAAACTGAATATAAACCGGGCGGGGCGAAGCGTCTTTTGATAGTATAATAGGCACGGCTGCGCTTTGGTTGGTGTTGCCAGATGTATACAAAAAAAAACCGTAGAAAAATATTAATCGATAAATAATTTTGTGTACTATTAAAATTTTTAATTGTAAACGCTTCAAATTTTGATTGGGACAGATTGTATAGCCCTTCATATTCTCATACCTAAACTTTTGATCTTTCTTAACTGTAATGTACTGCAAAAAAGCCAGGCAACAGAAGAAAAAAATGGTGCTTTTGGCCGATTCACGACTCATGGGTAAATTTTATAGTCATAGTGAAGAACAAGAATCTCAGAAGCAAAAATAAACTGGGATAGTATTTTTATTCTCTGAAGACACAGTAACTTTAGTATTCTTGTACTATTTCTCAAATAATAATCTTTAAGGAATATAATTACAAGAAAAATAATTACCATTAATGTGTCGAGTACCCGTAAAAATAATACAATAGGAAAACAATGGAAAGCTGGCGTAAACGCCCAAGGCGACGCGGTGCTTGCGAAAGCCACCCCGTGTCGCCCCCATCCCAAATGCAGCGGACGGCCCCGGGGGGTTTTAGTGGGTATTTCCGGGCGACTCTCGCCCGGGTGAGTCCCACACTGGCACGGAACTCGTCACTCCGTGCCCCCTTATCTGTTGTATTTGGGGGACTTCGATCCTCCAAATACAACAGATAAGGGTAGTGCGTAAATGCATTTCCCCCTGTCAAAAAAAAAAAAAAAAGGTAAGTGCTCAAGGGGTTAAATTGTATAACCTCTGAGATCTAAAACACTCAACGCCATCTACTCAATATATTAATGATAATGTTTCAACATACACAAAGTTTACTTTATATATTATGGGAATTGCCTAGCGACATTTTTTTTTCATCTGCCTCTTATACCAATGTAGGTCTCTTGCTTAGTTATACTCTTATAAATAATTATATAAATTTGCCTAAAAATAACGAAGTAAATTGTAAAAATCATAAAATCCCATTGAAAACCAAAGTAGTGGCAACACTGAAACGGGACGATGTCGGACGCGTCACGCGGGTGGTCCGCGATTGGTCTATATATATTTTTTGTACTATTTGCCACCACTATTTGTTGATTTATGTTTGTTTAACACGAAGGTGTTCGATCTATAGTGTGATTTGTTTACTTTTTAATGGTTATCCTATATTCTTACAACAATAAAAAAAAAGCACTCCAAATTCCAAAGATAAATTATTGCCGTAATAAATTAATCTCGGGTACCATTGACAGGATCCACTTGTTTACAATCACTAAACACGCCCGATAACGTTTCTGTAAATAAGGAAAAAAAAATCTCTTGAATTCAAGGAATCCCTAGGAATGAGGTAAGAATAATGTGAATCATATTTACGCAAATAGAAATTATCTATTACTTTATGTTTATTCTCCATAGTGGTTATAATTAGACATATTTCGTTCAATTCTTTTCCATATTTAAATATATAATATCGAAGCTAGATTACGTTAAACAAATGTTTGTCATTGTCATAATTATCCGACGTACTAAGAATAGCTGACATTTTTTTGTGGCAAACCAAATATCAAATACCTTGCATTAACCCACATTTTTATACATCTTTTCTTCGTTTATACATCATTTTTTAAACATTGTGAGACATCAGGTAGCCTAAGCCCACTAGTGGGCAATACATGCAGATGGATGTGGTTGGCGATATCTGGAATATGGAGTAGAAATAGTTCATGGCGCGATTTTGGCCTGTTATATAGTAGTACTTGCTTTTAATGCATTAAACTCTATATTATGTAATTTTTGTGGTGTTTTACGTCATAGGTATAATTTACTTAGAATGCACAAGTGAAATATATTGAACATAATGACACGTAGTGTACATTCTGAGATTTCACAACATAACTCCCTTGAAACTCTTTGACAGGCGGCTGCCATTTTGTTGGAGCATTGAAGATTAGTAAAATAATACGAAGTTGGATCTAAAAACTTTTATTTTTAACTGTATGCATTTATTTATATAATCATCAATGATAATCTATTCTTATAATAAAAGGCTAGAGGGGTTGAAATCTGTACATTACAGATATTTCAGAAATAATACATTTCGATGGGTTTTAAAATTGTTGTCTGTCTGTTTATTAATTTGTTCGCCAATCACACAAAAATTACTGGACCGAATTGGATGAAATTCGATATTATTGAAGCATATATTCTATAGTAACATTTAGAATACATTTTTGTCCATATATACGATTATTTAATGCATAAATAGCGTTTATCGATATTCATATACCTTCCATAGAACTGGAAAGGTTGTTTTTAAATCCGGATCTCTAATTATTTTCGGAAATTAAAAGTACCCTAAGTTACTAGGAGTGACTTCAGCTATCTACCAAAAAAGTTCCGTCAAAGTCCGTCAAGCCGTTCCGGAGATTACCCGTAACAAACAGACAACAATTTTAAAAGTTGGCTTTTAGTACATGTATCGTGCTGCATAAATTCATATCTGTTTAGTAAAAAATTATAATTTTGAAATTACAAACAGACACTTCAATTTTATTTATTATTATAGATTGATAATGAATTGGACTGCGTTTAGAGGGAGTATATAGGCTGTATATTAGAATATAATTATTTGAACTCCAAGCGAACGAAGTCGCGGGCACAGCTAGTTTTGTAAATATGGAACGAAGCTAAATTATTTAATGTTTTGAATCGGTGATAGTTCAGTAGTTACGTTAGGGATTTCACGTCAATGGACGTAAGTTCTAGCCTATCCGATTCCGAGCGTCAGGTTTCGGTGAAGGCAAACATCACGAGGAAGTAATAACACAGTAGTAGGGCATTTTCTAGATGCTACAAATCACCCTCAAGTTTGAACCAATATATGTGTTCCAGCAGCATCACATGAGAGCCAGTACTTTTAGGCTTAATCTCAGATAAAATTGTGGCTAGAACGCTAAGCATATAGAATATTTAAAAGAAAATTAATAACAATAATCAAAAATAATTTTAATAAAATTCAATAGCCTGCTTTAATTAAAATGGCACACAAAAGCATAATCTCTCCTAACAAAACACGAAAAAAGAAATCAGACAAAAAGCTCTTGTTATCATTATATTGTATTTAGACATTAACTGTCAGTCACGTTCCTTTTTTTAAAAAAAAAAAACGCGTAGTTAAAACGAATGATTTCACAACAAATCGTTCCCATTCATTCACCGCGTCGGCGCGACCCTTTGCTCTAATTGAACGAATTATCATCAATTTATTTCGTTCGCCTGCTCACTCGTGGTTATCTCTTGTGACAAAATAAAACTAGCTCGTTTAGTTTATCTTAAATTTAATTCCGACTTGTTAATACATTGAACTTTGCTTGTTGTGTTACTACTTAATTTTGATTCAAATTACTTATGTATTCAACGTGAAATGTAAATAAAAGTGAAGATTCGATTTCTTTTACAGATTTAAAATGAAAATATATTTACTTAGGTACCAATAATTGGGTTAGGTATTACAATTTTTTTGATAAATTTGATTTAAGTACTTAAAACTTGTTTATTCCTATTTTACATTCATGAAATAATAACTATTTTAATACATAAACTTATATATTTAACTATATATAAGAAATAGGTACCTACAAATTTATTTATTAAGGATTAAAATAATAATTTTACGTTACGTACAAATTGACACTGTAAATTTGTATTTTCAATCAAATTTCTTTTACTTCCTTCAAAGTTCCTTCAATACTGTTAAAAGTAACTTCTTTCTGTCCGTCTGTTATGTTACGTCATTCTTTGTTTAATTATAAATGTTGTCTCTAGCCAGCTTATTTGGTTAATACATAGAAGAAGTAAGAAGGATAAATACTACATAATTAAATATCTATGCTAATATTATAAAGAGGAAAGATTTGTATTTTTTTATGTAATGAATAAACTTAAAAACTACTGGACCGATTTGTATAAAATTTGGTATGGAGATAGTTTAATATCCAGGGAGTGACATATGATAGTATTTATTCTGAAAATCCCACGGGTTTGGGAACTACGAGGAAATAAAAAAAATACCACAGTATAAGTAGCGTAGCGTTCTTTGTAATACTTTAAATTTTAAATTGTATACTTACTTCAAATTTTAAATTAAGAAAACGGTTCAAATCTAATTGTTTTACACTTTTTAATATTTGATTTTTTTCACTATAGAATATAATAATTAAATATCCTATACTATTTATAGATATAAACATATATATGCAGATTATTTTTAAAATCGATTATTTACCAATTTATTTCTTTACTATTTTAACCCTATTATAAAATAATGCTTGATCTATATTTACCCATGCCGATCTCGTCTTTGAGCTATACGATGTACTAAACATAGTTCGTTTTAATAACTAATTTCACTATCCAGGTCTAAAACTCATTCTTAACAACCCGTAAGCACGTAAAATACGAATGTATTACTGAAGTTCACTTCAGACTTTATTAAACAAAAAAATGTAACCAAATAAGTGCACTCGTAACTCATAAAAACTTCTAACCATAAGGTTCTCATTTTCTATAAATTATCTATTATTAATTTTTAAAACTTAATCATAATTATCTTCATGTTTTAATTAAGAGATGAGTATCGTTCGTAGCCTAATGTCACACTTGAGAATTTTTTTAATTCGAACTTTTAAAACCCCGCTTATCACCATTTGCAAGCTTTTTAATTAACTCATCACTGGGGAGAATGTACGGTTAAGTGCCTACTTATTCGAAATATTGAGAGTTGGTGGTTATTGTTAATGTAAAAGTCTAGACCTACATATATATAAAGAATTTGCCGTTTACTCGTAAGTTAATGTTTCTTTGACAAGACACTTGACAACTTGCAAAAAATATATTAAGTACCGCTTTGTATACTGTTTTCCATATACAATAAGGGATCTCGAATGTGGCCTGTAAGAATCGCGAAAATGAACTGAGAAAAAACCGCATCAGTTTTAATGTCACGATTTTTTTATTATAGTGATATTTGTCCATACACCACTAAGCCATAATACCCATATACTTACTACACTTCGTAACTTAAACATTACAATTTTTTTTTTCAAAAATAAGTAAATTCTTAACTTAGAAATCCTTAGAGAATTATTTACTGTCATATTTTTTATTCTTATTTCATTATTATTGTTATTCAATTGAATTGATTATTAAATTGTATTTATTAACCGAATTTAAATATGGAACGCGAAAACTTAAAAAAAATTACATTATGTTAAGTATTTGCTAACTTGTAACAAGCTTTGTAATATTAGTAAATAGATATAAATTACGTACATCCTTTAAAATAACATTAACAAATAAAAACCTTGTATTAATAATTGTGTATTACTAAGTGTTTTATTTTTACAAGTTGTGATACTTGCGAGATTCCTATTAGTCCCTCAAATACACAATACGAAAACAATTGAATCTGCCGTAAAAGCCAGGTTTCTAATTTTAAAGTTAGTACAGTTGGTCGACGCTGTTTCTGATTTTTTACTACAGTTATCGACAACCCGATAATAGTGGAAAGAATAAAGATGTTCTCAATAAGATTAAAGTTATAACGTTTTAACTCTCCACATAAATTTAACGTTAATATATATTTTCACATTGCAGTCATGAAATAGCGTGATATATTTCATAATATCGAAGTCTACAGATTTATCAGAGTTCGGCTAATTTCTATAATATTATATCCTGTCAGATTCATTGGTTCGATTCCTAACATCGCGCATTGACTTTGAGAAATGACTTTGTCCTATCTAAATACGAAAACGACTCAATAAACCGGATATTTTCGTGGAACAACTGATCTGAAAGAGTGTATTAACATAGAGTTTAAAAATAAGCGTTTAGGTTTTGAACGCAAATCAGTGAAAACAGAACAGCTAAAAAGGTTCACAATGACAATAAGGAAATAATAAGGCAAGGTGAACCGAAAGTGACTAGCGGATTAAATAGATAAATTACAGACCTAATAAAAAATATAAATATCACCCAGAATTGCATAGATATTTATAAAGGATCAGTTAATCTGGAAAGATTAAAACAGAAAAAACTCGTCAAACATCGCTCACTGAATGAAGCAAACAAATTGTAACTACAAGTGCTGAATATTTCATAACTACTGTTCGAATAGCGTAGAACCACCTCCTTTAAACAATATCCGCACAAATATAATAAAAGTAGCGATATTGCACAAAATTACACTTACGTTGATCGAAAAAACAGCTATCCAGTCCATTCATAACGTTACAAACAACTTCATAGTGCACAACAAAACACAATTATTAAATAACGTACACTAGTGGTGTAACACTGCAAAACAAATCACTACGTATGTACGTTTATACACAACGTCTGGGCGGGTGCTCGGGATCACAGCAACAGAACTATTAAGATGTATCGCCGATTCGGCGGTCGACGCGCGACTGGCGTGCGCAAGGAACAGCGGGGTGAGGGGTACCAATCCAGAGAGGGTGCGTGCGTTCGGAATTCACTTCCCACGTGCTCGCACGCCGTCCTTTTCTTGCCGGACGGGTTAGCTTTTTAAAGCGGCTAAAGTACGAAGAGTCCGCAAACGCATCGATACGCCCGGGAGGGTTTAAGAAAAAAAACATGTTATATTAATCGCAGCTAATAATAACGTTTTCAAATGTATTTGTTGTTTTTTTTTCGCACAAAGTAACGTTGCGCTCTAAGTGGTAGATTTGTTTGTTTTCGCATTTCCGATTCGCGTCTGCTGTTTCAATGTTTCCGGTTAAGCGGTAACTGTTTAATTCAACTATAGATTGAGCTTTCAGTACTAAGAGCTTATATCAAAGCCAGTCAGACGGTAAAGAGTCACTCTGTGAATGAACTACTATGTTTATGATTTAATATATTCACTGGTGTTCCATATTGTGAACGTAGTTTAAATCTTTCTAGTGATGTAATTACCAAGTACAGTAATTAAGTTCCATAACCTAACATAATCCTGAAGACGTGACATCACCCAAACTTGCATTCTAAGAAAATAATCTACACGAACTATCCTAAAAATGTAGATAACATAAACAAAAAATCGTCTAGTTAATGCATTTCTCGGTGGTCGGCCGACGTTTTGCCTTATCGGCTTGTCACTCATCAGTAGAGTTTTATAACTTTTAGTTGGAGTATTCTAGTCGGATGCTCGTAGACTCATCGATGAGAGATTCGATTTTGTTTTTACCACCCGTATGGATTATATTTTTAACCGTAACCTTATATTTATTATAGGTACTGTGATGTTAATTGCATAAATGTCATTTATATTTACATTATTCGAAAGGCAAATATGTATTAACAAGTGACCAGGATACACCTACAAAGCCAACTGATTATATCTGACAATAACCAGGCTTTATTATGAGAACCACTTTTTTAAGTTTATATTTATGTACAATGATATAAATTAAAGTTAACAGCTTTACGCATACACAGTTCCATATAATAAATATTTGCAAAATATTAAAAAGTCAATAATTGCTTTGTATTTGTTTAAATCACGGTATGAGAAGATACCTAATAGCTATGATTGAGAATTGCAGGTGGAGTTAATATCCATTGTATACTCCTTTGGAATTTAGATGAATATACGAATTAGTTTTAGTTATTTACTTATATAAAAAAATAATATTATATAATAAAGACCAACCGACTCTTTTCATTAAGGATTACATGTTAGAGAGAATTCCCTTTCTGAGATAGACGCATCTTTATGAATGGACAATCACCCGACTTCACCACACCCTCGGAAGACATATCCCTATACAACTACGGCCGGAATATCCATTAGAATTCCTCAGTACGGTGTGAAACACATTACCGAGCGTATAATCTAATAAATAAAGTAGGGACATACGACGAACGATTAAAGGGTTAACTAGACATCATATCGTTTTACGTTCCCGTGTCATCATACACAGTATATATTTTATAGTCATATATTTGTGTACACATAGTGTTTATGTAACAGAAAATGATATTTTTTTTCAAAAGCTATCAGAGATAGCTGCACTTTACTCGATCACAAATGATGTGCAGCAGCGGCTTTAGAAAGATCAGACCCACTATGTCAAAAGTCAACTATCGGGATTTATAATGGTTGGTCACAAACCAAGAAGAATCAACGCTAAGGATATTCATTCATGTTGGTTGAGATCCAGCCGGGACCAAATCCCCTAACATCTTGTTTTCGCCGTTTCGTACTTAGCAGTCTAGGAGGCTTCAGCGTTCTATAACTGGGTATCTGCTAGAGTTTTTCCAAGGATCCTTATAGCTTACTTCACTGATCATTAGGAATCTCTAACTAGAATGAAAAGTCTCCAACAATAGTCTCATTTTTGTGATATCTTTCGTGGTATTTGTGGTACTTTAAATTAAAGTGGTTGAAATTATTGAGGAACCTAACAAGGTATATAATGGTAACAACAAGAGTATTTATCCATAAACAATCACATCATAATCACTTACTTGATTTAGGATAAGATGAAGTCCATTAAGCAAAATGTATGTCATAACCCCTTCCGGAATCATTACAGTTAATAAACAAGTCAAATTTACACAATCATTATGACAATTTGGATATATTATTCTCTTATAAGTACTGTGATATACATAGACTCATGCCAATTACTGAATCAAAACAGGTTGTCCCATTGACAATATTCTTATCAAATAAATAATAACAAAATTAGAGTTACTTCTGCTACTCCCTACTCATGTTTTTTAATCTCAAAAATTATGAAATATCTCTAGTTATAACATATCGCCATAATTGTACGCCAACTTTAAATGATATTGTGGTAAAAGGCGTGAATTTTAGCTAAAAACAAATACGAATTAGAAGACTAAGAAATCAAAATATTGATTTACATGTATAATCCAAACTTAATAGCAACTTACAAAAAACTATTATAAAAATATAGCAATATCAGTTATAAAAACAGCGTCTAATAATAACATTCTTATTGCATGTAATTCGCTATAGTCCGTTCACAGTTATTATACATCTAAATTCTCATTTTGGTATGTTGGCATAACTAGCTGTCATGTAGTCACAATATTTTATCAACCGTTTTAGATTTTTTACTTTTTATAGTACATTTAAATCGTAAAACATGCCAAAACTAATTCGAAGTATTGTTACAAATATTTTCCTAGCAATACTTACACATTCTGTGAAAGAGAAAGATCAAATAAAGCTCCGTTACTTCCATTCGTCAACGATTTGCCGCCATGACTCGTACGCAAAATAGTGTTGTCTGTGTATTAAATTTTTCTAAATTTTATAGGAATAAATATCGAAAAAGTCATCTCGGTTTGTTATAAAATCAATAAAAAGCCTCGATTTGAATTACAAACCAATAAATAAATAAATGCAATATTAATTATTTTGCAAACAAGGAGAAGTTGCAGCTTCTATGTCTAGTGTATGTCTAATACTAAGTACTCCAAGAAAAATACGTATTCCAAAAAGAGTATTTTAATTAATATGTAATCAGAAATAACATACCTGTATACTATGTTGTTTTGATTGATGTAAAGCTATAGGTTTTAGCGAAACATATACCTCACAACTTATGTATATTCGGCTCATCGACTTACCAAAGTGCCCAGTAGCTACGGAGTTTCTTTTGCTGTGAAACTCATGTTTCCGGTTGGTCTATTTTGAATCTGATACGTTTATCAAACCTCTACCGAATTGTACATTCAATCAAATCATGACGAATAATATATATCAAACATGGTAACACAATTTTTAGAACGACAACTTAACGGCTAGAGGTAAAATAACTGTGCACATACTCTATAATAAGTTGTCATCAAGCGCCTACATTGCAAAAGGAAAGGTTGGTTTTTGGCGGGATCTCAGTTTGACATGTAGCAATTGTTTTCTTTAATTCATTAAACTTGTGTACTTGACTCTATATCATGTAATCTTGGTGGCATTTGTGTGAAATAGTTTAGTTATTGTGTTCAAGTTAAGTTTATTATAGAAGACAACGCGTAGCATACATTCTGAGGTGCCGACAAAGCTCCATGGAAAGTTCGAGCAGGATAGGCCACCGTTCTGTTGGAGCTTGGTAACGCTGATACAAGATTGAAAATGTTACCTACATGACATTGGCACAAATTGTGTGTACACACAGATTGCCATTAACTAAGAAGAAGAAGAAAAGGAAAGGTTTCAATTCAAAGATTACCAGTTTGTCAATTAGCTAGCAGAGCAAGAATACTTTAGCAGACAGGTGGGACAGTCCCATACTGGGACATTGGGTACGCCTACATGCTACTGTGGCGTTATAAAAATAATTATTTCATGGAAATGTAGATGTAAGTACTAACACTAGTTTCTAAGTTCTATGTACACTAACCAAATGGACTTTTGTCTGAAATAAATATATATTATTATTATTATTATTAATTCGTTGGTTTATAAATCGAGAAACTGTTAACCGATTACACGCTAATTATTTTTTCTGATAGACTTATTTTTGGCTACGATTTAGTATCACAACATTCTTTTATTGTAATAATTTACATAGATTATTGAATAATTAATTCTAATAATCACATTGACTTTTCATACTTGTCTTTACCCGCGTTTAATGTATTCTTCACTGCGTAGTACGTAATATAGTTTTGAAATAATAATCGGAAAATAATGTTGTGATGGTGCTGTCCATTGAATCAAATTTTATTCACAATTTCATGAGTTTTAATTTTTTTACGCAAAACCCTTATTATTTTCGAAAAATTAAAGTAGCCTAAGGTTAGACGGAGTAACTTAAAGTAAATCTACAAAATAAACTCCCGTCATATTTAGTAATGAAATGTTATTTTGATGCATAGTACAATCAGATAATTCCATTTTATTTATTAATATAGATGTGATATATCACATCGCATCTATTATTAATTTCTCTTGCTAATATAGTAAGAGTGCCTTTAAAGTAACTGCTTAAATTTCAAGTAACCGAAACATCTTTTAAATTACACTATAAAACGTCAGCTTTCAAAATGGCAACATCAGGTGGTAGTTGAAATGAAAATAATCTTACTAACATAAACTTGAGTGAAACACTTGAATTAAGTTACATTTGTTAGTAAATTATGTTGTTTTTTCTTAAATTTATTACTAGCTGGTGCTTGCGGTTCTGCTCGCGTTTCGTATGTTCTTTACGTGGGACTGATAAAACAAATGAATTAATTATAATGAGTCTCTTGTTTTTATTGGAAATATGTACATCAGCGTAAATCGAAACGGGAAAAATGAGAAAAGGTCGAGAAAATGCAAAAAAATAATGGCTTATAATAAGCATCGACCAAAAATTCCCCTACGAACGGTAGTAATCATCCGACCATCCACCCATACCGATACGTTCTGTAGTTTTCAGGTGATGGTGCCTCAAAGAACTCCCATTTTCCTTTTATATATATATATATATATATATATATATATATATATATATATATATATATATATATATAATATATATATATATATATATATATATATATATATATAATATATATATATATAGAAGATAGATAGATTATTTATATTCTACATATTTGAGTAATATTTTCGGCTGTAGTACGCGCACTTACTTGTTTTTTTATTTTCTCGACGTTTCGACCTGGTTACACAGGCTGTGGTCTCGAGACTACGGAGGTGTTGCCGTGTCTTCGTCAGCGAGGTAATCATGGGAAACTACCCTCGTCTTTTTATGGTCATTAATTATATTTTGACACACTACACTCACTTTAAACCTTGTCGATACCCTGCGAGGTATTAGTTGTTCAGTAACTGGATTCAACGCCGAAGATTTTAATCACTTTTCTCGATTGAAATTTTTGAGTTTTTTAAATTTCAATTGCTTCTATTAATATTCTCACTAAGTCAGCTATCGCAAAACATCTACGGGAAGAGAGCCCCAATCACTTGATAGAATTATATCTGACAAAAATCCTTTTTATAGATCGCTTCTATTATTCTAGAATAAGAATAAGAAAAACAATTGAAATAAAAAAAAAATATATATTTGAATCGAGACAATAAAACATGCGCGTTCTAGACCCGAAAATATTAATAAAATATCAAATATGAGTACATAATGAGTTTAAAAAGTATTATGTTCTACATTATTATTAGTACTCCATATCGGGTGAAATGCACCAATGGTTAACCAATTTAAATGAATTTTCCTTTAAATTATAGACAAAGGTATTCTTTGGTCGAATTCAAGTATATATGTTACTAGAACATATAATGTATTTCACAAGTTATAGAGTTATGAATCTAGTCAACTAATTCGATGCAACTTACTTTTTCTTAAAATCTATTGATAAATGTCGAAACGACTCTATGAGCCGGGCTCGTATCTTTGTTCGTAATTGCTACAAGAAAATTATTCTAGGTGTATAGCGTAATGAAATTCAGCTTTGTTTAAAAAAAACTTAACAACAAGTATCCATACGAGTATGACACAAGTGCAGCCACGGGCACATAAGTATGCAAAAGCACTACAAATTTATTGTAACCACTCAGTTTGAAAATCTAAAGCGCCAAACAGGTATATTCCGATAGCATCATTCAGGCATTCTATCATCATAAATCATATAGCTTCTTAAAATATAGTCAGAGGGTGGACAAAGCTATGTGGCGCAGTTGGTAGTGCGGCTGGATTTCGGGTTAATAGACGCGGTTTCGAGTCCAACTATCCAACTCTAAAATCAGCCTGAGTTTTCGGTGAAGGAAAACATCGTGAGGAAACCGTAGCATGGTGATAAGGCATAATAACGCCCGCCTGGGGAGCTACCAAACTCAAGTTAGAAAACCTGTCGCCAAATACTCAGATTTTAGTCAAAGCACTGAGCCTATATACCGTTTAAAAAACAAATGCTAAACTGTATTAATTTCTGTCATCGACTGAGCGTAACAGTATTTTGAAGAAAAATTACAAATTCTTTTTCATATTTAATTTTTCGTTAATAAGATTATATTGTGTGTAAAGTTGAAACTTTCCATTTGCATGTGTGTTTACGTATGTGTAGGTACTTCTACATAATTGAATTTTAAATTGGCTTGAGTTTAGAGAGACGGGCTCTGTTTTAAAGTTTCACTTTTCGACGCACCTGCAGCTTACCCGACTAATTTTAAATGATCGCGTTATTTTAAAACGTTAATTTATATTTTTGATCTAATTTGTATAAAACAATTTTAAATCGTTCGTAATTAATATATGAGTTTGGAATGGCATTAATGATTTCTCATGTCCACATCTGCTTAGGGAGGTTTACCAATAGGTGGACAATGACTTTGGTGGACGAGGAATCATGATATAACCAGGATACCCGATCTGATAAGTATACGTAACATACACGTGACTTTGTTCTATTTATTCAAGTGGAATCTTCTTTAGCGACGTTGAACGACTCTCGGTATAAAAACTTATAGATTCGCTGTACCAGTACTATATGGACTTACATACGATGTATGTGATTACTCTGCGTCCTCAAACTTAATAAGGGCTCGATAAATTATTATGTAAACATCATATGGAGATGGAAGAGGCTTATGATTTGCTTATTTTTGATGACATGGTGAATGGAGGTATTGTTTTGTGTTGACGTTAGTAATATTTAGTCGTTAATCTGCAGTTTTTTGTTTGGATCTGAAATGGGTAAATTTTTCTTACGTAATATTTGGTTGATCCCTGATCTGTCGACAACAGTTTACAGAGGTTCCTAGTATGTTAACATCGAATAAGATTGCGTTAACATCAATTATCGATGCATACGATCCGATCCGTCCATACATTATTTAACTTCAACACTATTCTTAAATGTGAGAGAGACAGAGATAGTTAGAGACATGCATAAGTAAAGTTTAGATGACATTAGTTTATACCGTGGGTATATCGATCGTTGTTCTAATTACATCCGACCGTGCACCGAATTGTCATCCCCATGGGCGAGGGTCCCGGGGGATGGCCCTACATTGCTTAGAAGATTAAGTTATTGTCAAGTTTATTGCACTAATGCTTAGGGTTAGTTCCGGCCATGTGTGACACGCGCTCTGTTTATAGATATGCAAAAAAATTTCTAACGTTGCGCTGTCTTTTAGGGAAATTCCATTAGGTAGGTAGATGGATAAACAATGATTGCTAGTGTTAACGCCATCTATTATCGTATATATTCTCTTCTTATTCTAAGTTATTTCTTCTCTATATTGTCTATACGCCCCCGCTCTATTTAGTCTATGTATTTCATTATCGCTTCCTCTTCCTATTCAAAAACGGAACACCAACACGCAACCGCCCCCGCTGTCTCTCATATGTTTAAAAGTGCACATTAATTATCAAATTATATAGAACATTCATAAAGTGAAGTGAGGTGGAAAATAATATCTGAACCAGCTTAATCGAAGGATAATAATAAAGGTAAGTTCCGTTTGCTCCATACAACACCATCCTTTCTAGATATTTCCACACCAGCTAGTTTATAAGAGATAATATAGCAAAATTGTTTAATTTTCAAATAGTGTTGTAATGAAACTATGGCATTTTTTTTTAATTTTCAA